>OX104067.1:122643364-123028661 GCA_944474145.2 Dicrocoelium dendriticum | reverse complement strand
GTTCGCAGCTTCGTACTTCGATTCTATTTTCTTTACTTTTCCTCGCCATTGGTATGATTCTCTTTTTTTAACTGATTTCCCCTACTCTCTTACCTTCGCTTTTTCTTCCTCTCTTACTTACTTCACGTAACTGACATAGCTGGGACAGCTAATGTAAGGAACGTGGGCATTAACTTGGTGGACCAGGGTGCTTTACGGGTGTTTTCCTTTTAGACCTTTCAAGAAGTCGAAGCAGCTCTATCAACTCCTGGATCGACGAGCCGCTCAAGAAGGAACACTTACAGGATTCATCCTATCGTTCCAGTCCCACTTGAACTTGAACTACCGGGGATCTTGGCTGTGGTTCCAAGTCTCTCCAAAGCCTCTGTTAGTGCTACGCGGTAACTCGATTTTTTGGCGTGCCTTAAGGCTATCCTAGTACTGTTGTCTCCCTGGCATATGGCATGCAGGCTATCAATCAATGAGATCCAAGGCTTCGGTTTTCCATTGTGGGGTCTCAGGTGATGGTACGGTCCAGGTTGTCTAGGATAAATTTAAGTCCCACCTCACAGATGTGAAAACGTCGCGGAGGTGTAGTTTGCATTTTCTCCTTGGAACAGAATCCAATTTGTCACATGTTCACTTAAATTGATCGCACATTAATTGGCCACTCAGCTGCCCCAATTGTTGTTACGCACATGGAAGAAATGAACGAAGGATTATAAGGCATTCGAAAAGTTAAAAACAATTCCGATAAATGCAGACATAAATAGAAGCAATTTGTTAAGAGAGAAAATAAAGTTGTGTGCTTCATAGAAAAATACCAATTAACCAAAAATATAGCCCTACTTTCCTTACGCTGATATTGCTCTCCGGCGCGAAATTTCAACCTGAGTTATTCTCAGATAAATGAAAAAGCATTTCTACAGTTACAATACCGCTTAAAGTAGCACAATATTACACTGGTCTGGACCAGCTTTAGCGCTTGAGTACGATAAACGTAAAAGCAACACCTTTCGTGCATTAGTTTGCGAGTTATTCGCAATTAAACGATGGTCTACGATTAACGCCATGGTTATTTTTCGCCAAAAATGGCTTTGTGGTTTGCAGGCAGATAGCAGATAAAAGAAAAAAATATAAAAAGTAGGGAAGCGGCGTATGTTCTAGATAGGCATAGCTATCCAGAAATGCTTTAATTAGCCCGTAATACCCTGCGACAACTACGGACTGCGCAGGTGGCCGAAAAGTAAACTTTGCAGGCATACATGACAAATATATGCAGATAAGGGATGATCTTGCGCGAAAACGCTAGAAATCCAGCAAGGAATATTATATCTACATGGGAATTCAGAGGAGCTTGTAATTAACTCAGGGTTAGAAGGCCACAGCATACCATTTTCCGTGGATACTGAGCCACATAAACAACCAGTAAAATAGAGTTTAGCATTTTTTAAGCCTCTAAACTTTTCTAAAGCTTACAGCAAGGCCGCATGAGCCAGATCTACCTGAGTAACCCTGGGGATCTTCCAGATCCGTTGACAGATTTCGGCCTACAAAATACGCACATTACTTAGATAAACATCACAAGATTTATCCCTTAGAGCCGATTTTCTATATTAATGAGGCTCTGTCTCTAACATCAGTGAGCTATAGGAGCCTGCCACCCATAATAAAGAAATAAGCATGGGAAAATTTAGTAAAATTTAGCTAATTGCATTTGGGCGTGAAATCCGTTTTGGTTTACATTGGTTGGGCTTTAACAACTCTACTTCTGGTGGTTGAGCTTGCTTATACTTGAGGTATTGTTACTCCTCATGTGTAGATGCACACTATTGTGCAGCTCTTTGATGAATTTCGATTTATTTCTCTCCATTTTTAAGTTCCGAAGATAGTGCCGGTGGTGTTCATCCAGTTAGCAATGTTAACTGGTACTCTAATGTCACACCGACTATTTATTTTGTGATTTTCCTGGCAAGAGCTGTTCTAGCACCCTAGGCAAAGAGCGATAAGGTAAATCAGGAGTAGAATAGTAACAAAAACCAGTGGGAGCTGGTCGTTCACCCGCCATTACGCATAACGCATGGTAGACTTTGGAGCCAGCCAAAAGATAAATGACACACGGGCGGCCAAGAGAAGAAATTGGCGATGAAAAGTTTCTGGTGCTCCAGCCAGCCAGAGTGACAGGGGCCTCTCTGTCGTTGGTTAGCTTTCGTGCCAGTGAAATGAAACCTTGAAATGCGAGTGTTTTACGGGCAAAAGCAGTTAAAGAAGAGGATCTGGTTTTCATTATGCCTGTCTACTAGTGTTGCCAATAACGAAAGGCACATGTATAACTTTGTATCTATTTATTTATTTATGACTAGCAGCTTGAAAAATGCTAATACTTAAATTTAATGGAGAGCGATTAAGAAACGCAATGTCGTGTTGACCTTGACCGCTTGTTCCTCTTTCCCAACCCACTAGTTGGATCATAGAACACTGATACTATGTGGACTGCTTACTAGTAAAACGCGCCTGGTCTCTACGGAGGCGACTACAAGCTACACCTAGAGTCATTGCTTTTGTAGCATTTTTCAAAGATACCTTTAGCATAATCATTGTTGCAGGTTGCACATTATATTATCTTGCCTCTAAATGTTATAACAACCGAATATAACAAAGCCTGGTTCCACGCCTGTTCTTTGCGCACTTCTCTCAAGGAATCAACGGTTAAGGGGTTTGAGCGTCAACTAGACGCACTTGGGTGGCAACACGAAACCTTTCCTTTTTCCTGACTAGTTCGCAGCTTCGTACTTCGATTCTATTTTCTTTACTTTTCCTCGCTATTGGTATGATTCTCTTTTTTTAACTGATTTCCCCTACTCTCTTACCTTCGCTTTTTCTTCCTCTCTTACTTACTTCACGTAACTGACATAGCTGGGACAGCTAATGTAAGGAACGTGGGCATTAACTTGGTGGACCAGGGTGCTTTACGGGTGTTTTCCTTTTAGACCTTTCAAGAAGTCGAAGCAGCTCTATCAACTCCTGGATCGACGAGCCGCTCAAGAAGGAACACTTACAGGATTCATCCTATCGTTCCAGTCCCACTTGAACTTGAACTACCGGGGATCTTGGCTGTGGTTCCAAGTCTCTCCAAAGCCTCTGTTAGTGCTACGCGGTAACTCGATTTTTTGGCGTGCCTTAAGGCTATCCTAGTACTGTTGTCTCCCTGGCATATGGCATGCAGGCTATCAATCAATGAGATCCAAGGCTTCGGTTTTCCATTGTGGGGTCTCAGGTGATGGTACGGTCCAGGTTGTCTAGGATAAATTTAAGTCCCACCTCACAGATGTGAAAACGTCGCGGAGGTGTAGTTTGCATTTTCTCCTTGGAACAGAATCCAATTTGTCACATGTTCACTTAAATTGATCGCACATTAATTGGCCACTCAGCTGCCCCAATTGTTGTTACGCACATGGAAGAAATGAACGAAGGATTATAAGGCATTCGAAAAGTTAAAAACAATTCCGATAAATGCAGACATAAATAGAAGCAATTTGTTAAGAGAGAAAATAAAGTTGTGTGCTTCATAGAAAAATACCAATTAACCAAAAATATAGCCCTACTTTCCTTACGCTGATATTGCTCTCCGGCGCGAAATTTCAACCTGAGTTATTCTCAGATAAATGAAAAAGCATTTCTACAGTTACAATACCGCTTAAAGTAGCACAATATTACGCTGGTCTGGACCAGCTTTAGCGCCTGAATAGGATGAACGTAGTACTGTTGTCTCCCTGGCATATGGCATGCAGACTATCAATCAATGAGATCCAAGGCTTCGGTTTTCCATTGTGGGGTCTCAGGTGATGGTACTGTCCAGGTTGTCTAGGATAAATTTAAGTCCTACCTCACAGAGGTCTCTGCTCCGTTCATCTCCGTTACAAGGAGAAAGGAGGCACGAGCACAGCCGCCCTGGATAGATTCCACTGGCAGGCATCTGCTCACAAGAAGGTCTAAGCGTTGGCAGACTTACCGAGATTCGCCATCTACCGATACTTATGTTAGTTACCTTAAAGCTAGAAATAGGTTTCAGCAACACCTAAGGAATGATCGGCTCAGTTTCGATAAAGGAGTTAGCAGACCTAGCTTCAGAGAATCCAAAAAGATACTTCGTGTGTGTCAAAAGGCGCCATGGTTCGAACACATCAGTTCTAGTATTGATCCGTTATGACCTAGGTGTCGTTCATTCCTCGTCTTTGCATTCTGGTGACAACTGGAAGAATGTTGCTAGTAGGGGTTTCAGAATGTTGTGGTTACTACGCCGTTCTTTCGGGGTCTTAACTGCCGACATATTTGTGAAGCTGTTCTCAGCTTTCGTCCGGCCCCATCTGGAATACTGCGTCCAGGCTTGCCCGCCCTGCCTTGTTCGGGACAACATGGAGCTTGAGAGGGTTTTGAGAGTAGGTACCAAATTTGTCGAGGGGTTACGGGGGCAATCGTACCCCGAGCGTCTACTTAGCTTGGGTATGTATTCAATGCACTACCGACTGCTTCGAGGAGACGTAATCCTTACTTACCGCATTTTAACAGGGAAGGTTGGACCGGACTTGAGCTGGCTATTTAGCCCGGCTAGGTTGCCTTGTCTTCGCGGTCATCCCACGAAGCTACACAAGCCGCGTTCTGACCGGATCAGGGCGCAAACTCGGTTATCGCGTAGAGTTATCGAGCGCTGGAACTCGCTTCCAGAAAGTGTAGTCAGTGAACCTACGGTTAAGGGTTTCGAGCGTCAGTTAAACGTTCTTGGGTGGCTACACGAAACCTTTCCCTTCTCCTGACCATATCCATCTTCAAACTTATGGTTCTTATTCTGTCATTCTCTTCAATCCTTGGTGTTATCCTTCATTTTAATGACTTTCATTCCCCCTGATCTTCCATTTACTTTCTACTTCTTTCTTATTTCACGTAACCTACACAGCGCGGACTGCTAGAGCAGGGAAGGTGGGCAGTAATTGGTTGATCAGGGTGTGTTTCGGGTGTTCCGTTTTAGATCTATCAAGAACTAGCACCTTATCATTTCCTGGCTCAACGATTTGCTCAAGAAGGAACACTCAAGGGATTTTCCTATCGTTCCAGTCCATCTTTGACCATTCTTTGACCCTTTCCAGACCAGCAACATTTAAACGGTCTAGACTCTGTAGACTCAAGCTATATCGCACTTACGTTGACAGCCTGCTAGACTTGTTCACCCTCTATTTATATAGTCACCTCCACCTCTCGACCCACTCCATTTGCCCTCCAAAAATTAGCTGTTGGACTCAATGTCGTTTCGCCGACTAATCCTGTCTCGTCTGGTTGGTCTCCTGCTTTCCAACTCCTCTCAGACTCCTGTGACATTACTAGCCATCGTTCAGATGACTGAGCGCCGTTCGTATCCAATCATTCTTCTATTGAAGATTGAGTCTCTGTCATCCGTAGCTCAGCCTCAGCTGATCAGCCAAATTCTATGGGACTGCTACCAGGCTACCGGGATGTTGGCGGTCTAGGCTTCGTCGATCCAAAGCACTTCCTCCCTCACCTTGATATCCTGCTGAACTTGTTCGCCCTATGTTGATATAACCACTTTTATCTTTGACCAGTCCGCTCCTACTGACTCCACTTACCTTCCCAAATGAACCATAGGACTCAATCACAATGCGCCGACCAAGTCCAACCTTGGCAGATCGGTCCTCTTCTCTCCTACTTCTGCGACGCTTCCTGCTATGCTCGGAAGCCTGAATGCTCTGTCACCATTACCTCTAGAGCCTCGTTAACTGTCGCATTTCATATCCGTAAACGTAAACTCTTAACTCTGTCCTCTCCTTATTGCGGCCTGTCTTTATTTCTTCTTCATCCGCATAGCGAGCTCTCAGAGCCCTGCCCTATTATCCTTTTTGACTGCTTCCTAACTAGCGAAATATAGTTTTAGGCTCTGTATCACCATCACACAACTTCTCTCAATTTGCGAGCCTGCCTGACTTGCATACCTTATATTCATGTAGCCACTTGCATCCCAACCCATCCGTCTCCGCTGACTCTTTATTTACCTTCCCACCTCAACTGTACTACTTACTCTAAGTGTGCCGACTAATCCAGTCTCGTCTGATCGGTCCCCTGCTCTCCGAATTCATTCAGACTGCTGTGACGTTACCGGCATTGAATGAGAAGTGCGAACGCTCTGTCCCCATTAACTCTCGAGCCCCATGGACTTTTCCACACCTTAAAGTAAACCTCTCCCTATCCGGACCGTCTCCTTATGACGTTCTCTACTTTCAAACCTTCTCTAATCGGACTGCCAACTATGTGCCCTGTAATAACCTAGTCTCATCTGACCGGTCTGCTTCTTTGACCCTTTCCAGACCAGCAACATTTAAACGGTCTAGACTCTGTAGACTCAAGCTATATCGCACTTACGTTGACAGCCTGCTAGACTTGTTCACCCTCAATTTATATAGTCACCTCCACCTCTCGACCCACTCCATTTGCCCTTCAAAAGTTAGCTGTTGGACTCAATGTCGTTTCGCCGACTAATCCTGTCTCGTCTGGTTGGTCTCCTGCTTTCCAACTCCTCTCAGACTCCTGTGACACTACTAGCCATCGTTCAGATGACTGAGCGCCGTTCGTATCCAATCATTCTTCAATCGGACGATTGAGTCTCTGTCATCCGTAGCTCAGCCTCAGCTGATCAGCCAAATTCTATGGGACTGCTACCAGGCTGCCGGGATGTTAGCGGTCTAGGCTCCGTCGATCCAAAGCACTTCCTCCCTCACCTTGATATCCTGCTGAACTTGTTCGCCCTATGTTGATATAACCACTTCTATCTCTGACCAGTCCAATCCTACTGACTCCACTTACCTTCCCAAATGAACCATGGGACTCAATCACAATGCGCCGACCAAGTCCAACCTCGGCAGCTCGGTCTTCTTCGCTCCTACTTCTGCGACGCTGCCTGCTATCCTCGGGAGACTGAACGCTCCGTCCTCATTACCTCTCGAGCCCCGTGGACTTTTCCACACCTTATTAGTAAACCTCTATCCTTATGGCCCCTGTACTATCATATCTTCTCTAATCGGACTGCCAACTCTTAGTGGCTTGTAATAACCTAGTCTCATCTGACCGGTATGCTCCTTTGACCTTTTCCAGACTAGCAAGGTATACCGATCTAATCTCTCTAGACTCACAACTATATCTGGCTTATATTGACAGCCCGCTAGACTTGTTTACCCTTTATTAATATAGGCACTTCCATCAGTAACCTGTACCCCCAAATCTTCAATCGGATGACCGACGCTTAGTGTCATGCCCTTCTTTGTCATTATCTGATCAGTGAAATTCTCTGGGACTACTATGAGGCCTCTGGATGTGTCGACTTCTCGAGTCTCGTCTTTTCGGTCTCCGGATCTCCGAGTTCTCTCAGATTACCGGGATATTACCGGTGCTATTTCAGCACTGAACGTTTCATACTTCGCACGAGAGCGTAACTGGCTCACCACACTTTAGTAGTAAACCTTTTTCATCCTGACTATCGTCGCTTAATTGCTCTCATGAGTTACTCTTCGCACTGCCGTCCACATTCTTCCGCTCATAGCTGATTCCTTAAATTTCCTTTTCTTCTTGGAACGTTGCTTTACCTATGTTGCTCCCGCATTCGGTCTCAACCATGTTGTCCTTAGTTTCACATAAGATGCCGCTCGCATTCGGTCTGCTGTCATCATAATCGGTTTACCTGTTACTCTCCAACAATCATATTAATCGCTTAACTTTGTCAACACGCTTTGTTATATCCTTCTTTCTACCTAGTAGTTGTAGTCTGAGGCACACCAGCGACGTGATGTAAAGAACGCGCTTGCAAATCATGTATACTAAACAAAATTACATAAATTTTAATGTATCATAGGCACCGTTGCGCGCCACCAGTCTGTGTTTGTGCTTCTTGCTTCGTTGCTGTCTTTCTGTTTGGCTGCCTCTTGTCCGTTGCCCGTTTTCTCCCGAGATTTCCACAGATACATCCGCCAAAACAAGAAGGTTTATCCACTGGGAATAGTCGACCCACTTTCAATAGCCAGCTGGTTTACATGCTTGTTCTTTTCTCCGGGAGGTGAAGAACCCACATATCGTTCCAAATGGAGCTCTTTCCGCCACTCTGGAGAAGCTACCACCACGGGGTCTAAACAAATGGGTTTAGCTCGCCTCGTACTCACAATGGATCCACTGTTCCACAACCGGAGACTGACAATTCTGGCGTGATTACCTTCACTGCCTCAAACATTCCGATTCTCCAGTCACCTGGAGCTTTTCTGATGTCATTTCACGGACAGCACTGCGCGCGCATAAGCGTCTTTTCCGATGATTTTTCCTGGAGTTCTCACTTGGTCATGGAAACAATTACACTTACATTTGAAGGAAATACTTGTCCACTTCGCGGAGGATAGCATTTATTCCTGTTTTGGACATATTCAGACACAAGAAACAACTGCACTCACCGTCCCTATGACAAGTCCAGCATGGATAGCTGGACACGGGTTGCGAGCCGGACAATATAATAGAAAAAGCCGGCCTCTATTAACAATATGTTTACTCACCCGCATCATTATCATTCGACTCTGCGACTCTTTTACATCATTGACTGGCTTCAACGACTATTGCCGGTTCAGTACTAAGCCATTTGGCCAACCACCGAAAAAATTTTGGCTGTCAACCGACTGCGGATAATAGAGTGCAAAATCGGTCCATACGATGCATAGCCGACTAGCATTACCGTTCAACGGGAGCTACGACAGTGTTCCAGGACGTGGTGGGTTTTCGCCTGGCAAGCGTTCTCCCTATAAAAAGCCACAAATGTCCGCTTAACAACACTGCAACGTGGCGGATGTGACTCGCCACAAAATAAAGTCACAGCTATACATTTCCCACTGACGCAGTCCTCATCCTCCAACATCGAACCTGTGCAACTGATTTTACTATGAAGAATGCTTTAGTGGAGTACCGATCATCCCGGCTTCGTAATGGTCATCGATTGCACTAAACCTTGTTCGGTCTCCTGTGCTCATGGATCACTACATGGCAAATTTACCCCCCACTTGTATCTTGACGCAACAGTTTTTGCGCGCCACGGCGCCATTATGATCCTTGGTCTGACTATTACCTGACAATATGCTCGCTCTTATGGACTACATCTTTTCGTTTATTCCTTTCATTGTAACGAAATGTTTTAATATTCCAAAGAAGCTATGCTTGTATGCATATTTGATCATGCCTTTTAGAGGTGTGTCTCGTTTTACAGAGAATATACTATTTATTTATTTATTTATTTATCTGAATCATACAGACTATGACAAGGACTGCGTACTTAGTGGGCAATATGCAGCGGCGTTTGTAAGGGAAACCTCTTTGACAGACATTGAGCTGGTTTGCAGGATTCCAGTGGGTTCAGGATTATCTAAATCTGTTGTAACGGAGACGAAAGTTCTTTGGCTGGCACAAGGGCTGAACCCTTCTAATACCTCTTGGCCTGATTTACTTCACACGAAGCTGTTGCATGAGTTGGCTGCGGAACTAAGTGGACCACTCGCTATCGTGTTTCGGAAATCGCCTGACAGCTATGCATGGAAGGAAGCTGTCACATATCACATCATCAAAAATGCAGACATAAGACCGCCTGCAAATCACAGGCCAGTTAGTCTGACGAATGTACTAGTTTAACTCCGCAAGAAACTGGTGAGAGATTCATTGGAGAGTCATCGGAGTAGATTTGATCTACTTAGCAATGTACAACACGGATTTCGGAAGGGATTTTTCTGTCTGACGAATCTATTGGTGGCTCGCGAAAGTTGGGCGGATGCAGTGGATAACGGCCGAGTGGTATGCGCGTCTGGTTTGCAGCCATAAGGTCACCGGTTCGAATGCGCTTAGGGGGGCGTCCTCGCGGTATACCCAGCCCACGCGCGACTGGTGATGATCGCGTGGTAGCGAAGCGCCATTACGGCGTACAGCTGGCGATTTATTATTATTTACTAAGGCTCGCGCAAAAGCTGACCTCGTGCGGGGTATCAGGCCGCGCCCTTCCTTGGGTGACTGCCTTCTTGGATGATAGAGAACAGTGTACGAGTTTGCCGTGGCCTATCGTTTAGGCACCCTGTCCTCAGTGGCGTGCCGCAGGGCTCGGTCCTTGAACCGCTGCTGTTCTCTATCTGTGTGAGTGACCTACCCGCGGAGCTTGCGGTACCATCGCTGCTATTTGCTGATGACCTGAAGTTGTGGAATTTTGTCGATGTTCCTGGGGGTTCCGAAGCTATTCAGCGAGCCTTGAATAAGCTTTGGAACTGGTCTACTTTATGGTTACTGACCATAAATCAGGCAAAGTGCTCCGTTCATCGAATTGGAGGCGGTTGTCCTCCTGCGAAGTACTTGGTCGGTTGGGTCGCACTCCTTCATGTACCTAGCCAGTTTGGTCTAGGCGTCGTAAACTGTTCGGCTTTACACTCCGGCGACAACTGGAGGAAGACCGAAAGCAGTGTCTTTGCCATGTTGTGGTTACTACGACGTTTCTACGCAGCCTTGACGGGCGGCATCTTCATGAGACTGTTAAATAAATAAATAAATAAACTTTTATTCTCGACAATGCGAGGCACACCAGTACAGGCATGATCATGTTTAGCTAACATAGTGTGATTAAAATGTACAAAGAGTACATGTTTGGAGTAACAGTGAATGTGAGCGTATGGGTGTATATATGTATGTAATTGTCTATGAATGTAGCTTTTATTTTTGAAGGTGCCGCAGAATGTTTGACTGTTTGTTATCGGTAGGAATGTGAGAATACGCGATCGATGTACGTGATTTGGATACCATTTTCCGGATGTCCACGGCCCAGTGACTTTATTTTGTGGCGAGTCACATCCGCCACGTCACAGTGTTGATAAGCAGACATTTGTGGCTTTTTATAGAGAGAACGCTTGCCGGGCGAAAACCCACCACGTCCTGGAACACTGCCGCCGAACTAGTTGCTGGAACGGGTTAAACCCGAACCACCCAGCTTATACCACGAGGAGGTTGTGCGGCTAGCCAGCCTTTGTCTTTCGTTCGGCCTCATCTGGAATACTGCGTCCAGGCTTGTCCGCCCTGTCTCATCAGGGACAAAATGGAGCTAGAGAGGGTTTTACGGGTGGCTACTAAGTTAGTCGAGGGATAACGGGGACGGATGCACCCCGAGCGTCTACTTAGTTTAGGAATGCATTCAATGCACTACAGAAGGCTCAGAGGAGACCTAATCCTAACCTACCGTATCTTAACTGGGAAGGTTGCTCCAGACTTTTCTTGGCTATTCATTCCCGCTAGATTGTCTGTTCTACGTGGTCATTCCTTGAAGCTGGACAAACCGCGGTCCGATCGGATTAGGGCGGAAATCCGGCTGACTGTTTCCAGATATCCCAGACGCACGTGCTCTACGCTTTGCATTCACAACACACCCTGTCCCATAGACTGAGAGCTTCGTTTGATATGCTAACAGGCTTTTTATACAGCCTCTGTAGTCCCGCAAATTTTCTTTTCCCGTGACATTCACTACTGTTATCCCCACTTTAATTTGACGGTCTAGCTTTATCTTGCTGACTTATTCAGTCCCATTTAAACGCTCATTTGTTTTCTGACCCCTCTCGGACGTCTAAGATCGAAAGGATCTATGCTCTGCCGACGTACCGCTCTGTGACTCTCTTCTCATGAACATTACTGGTCGTGATTTATCACTTATTCTATTCCCCTTACAAGCTTAACATGTCCATTTCTGCCGACTGTTAACCTTCTGGCAATAATAATATCGCTTTCTCTCCATGAGTAGACATGTTAGGCTCGTCTCAATGGTCTCCTCTCTGACTGCTGAGGCCTTCTCACTGAGTCATCTACAGATCCAATGGTCTTTTCACAACACATCCAGACCATTGTACGCTTTTCCACTTCTCCACAATAGTTACTTTTCCTTTCAGACTTTTGCTTTCCTTTTCGCGCCCTCTTTACATTCCTTTTCAACTGGACGGAGAACTTTTCGGGTTTGGCTCTAATCTATCCTCGTCTGCCCAGCCTCCTTTCTGCTTGCTTCCAGACATCCGAGACATAAACGATTTAGGCTCTGTAGTCCCAACACTCTTTGCTTCTCATCCTTTGTGCTTTGCTCGCCCTACCATCTACCTATTCCGGCACAACGCTCCGCCACCCTTACCCTACTTACATCACTGAGCATTATTCATCCTTCTTTTTGCAGCTTTTTCACTTCTCCTCAATGGAACCTCTTTTACCGACTCTCTGCTTACCTTCCTGTGCTTTCTGTTGCACTCCCTCTTTGTTCGACGCTAACTTACATGTGTTTGTCCTCCCTGACTTCTTGCATTCCTACCAATTTAAGATAAGGGAAGTACGTCTCTGTCACTTCTTCTGAGCGATATTCCTTCCCATTAACTGCACACCTCGTTCTCCTCTCTCTGGTTCCCAACGCTTGAGTATGTGCCTATTTTAGGCCCCCAAACACTCCTGCTTCATCTTCAATCTTTCATTCTTTACTGATTCGCGTTCTGCTCGATTCTCGTCGTATTTCGCCACTTATGATATACGCGTACATGCGATATTTAAATCACAATTACATGTATAGGTGTACAATAGTTCAGGCATCGCCGCAATTGATTGACTGCATTCTAAATGCATTCCTTTCTTCTGTCTGTGTGGCTGTCTCTGTTCGTTTCCTTTTTCTCCCGAGTCTGTCACAGTTACGGCGACACATACCCAAGGAATGGTCCACCGTTGCACACAGTTCCTTTACCTGGACATGAGCGGAGAATAATCAACTCTTTTACAAATTACCAACCGAACAAATCATTCGATAACTTGCACTGATACAATTCTTCCGCGGCTTGAACCACTGAGTCCAATTTACCTAACAATACCTCTTCCACATATCCCTTGACTGGAGGACTTTCGACTTCGGAAGGAACATTCTCCTGCCGATACAAAGCTTGAACAATCGGTCATTCTAAGCTCTTCAATCCGCTTTGACCGCTCAAATGGCCGTGGTTTCCCATATCTCTAATCAATTTCATTACATACCCAGGGGATCTGCCATCCTTTCTTCGGAACATTATCCTATCCTCCAATACTTCAACATATTTCAACGTCTATCCTTCGGTGCCTTCACGTGGTTCTGCAGCTGATCAACACATCATTTCCAGAAAGAATGTTTAGTCCCAGTCCTACCGATCTGGCACAGAACAGGACACAGGCACGCATCATTCAGCAAAAAAGTGGACGCAAATTCACTGCGAATAACTGAGCAAAAATCGTTCAACGCGAAACATAGCCAGTTACAACTTGCCATTCAATGGATTGGCAGGAGTGTTTCGGGACATGGTGGGTTTTCGCCTGTCAAGCGTTCTCCCTATAAAAGCCACAAATGTTTGTTTAACAACACTGCAACGCGGCGAATGTGACTCGCCACCGAATAAAGTCACAGCCTTCCCTTGACTCCGAGGTCCGGAACTTCTTGGGGATCTGGGATAGTACCGAGAAACCGCTTTGTCCGGGACAGAACAACCAACAAGGACCTATGAAACATGGCTGTACAAGAAACGGATAAACTGCACTCACTACCAGGACCGTTGTCCAGTGATGATAGCTGGACTCGAGTACTTCACACGCCTGAAAAGCATACATACTCCTGAAAAATCCAGACGCAAGAAACTGACGTTTCGCCCACTTGGATACCACAAAGACGATTCTTCGTGAAGCCCACATTCTCGATTCGTCTCAGCCATTATGGCGGCCTTGCCCAAGATACCGGATCAAATAACAGAGGAAATTGAAGGTCATTTGCCTGCGGATATCTGAGTGTGAAATCAGTCGACTACCTGGTCTGCCAGTTTTATATTAGTGCACTGACAAATTTCTGACAGTGTTCCAGGACGTGGTGGGGTTTTCGCCTGGCAAGCGTTCTCCCTATAAAAAGC
The DNA here is from genome assembly GCA_944474145.2 of Dicrocoelium dendriticum. Lineage (NCBI taxonomy): Eukaryota > Metazoa > Platyhelminthes > Trematoda > Plagiorchiida > Dicrocoeliidae > Dicrocoelium > Dicrocoelium dendriticum. The sequence continues at coordinate 123,014,679 of OX104067.1, read as the reverse complement.
CACAAATGTCCGCTTAACAACACTGCGACGTGGCGGATGTGACTCGCGACCGAATAAAGTCACTGCCCTGAACTACTTACTGGCAAGTCGACCAGAATCATTATTCAATATTGCCCTGTCACTTTCAATAATAAGTTACACCATGCGTATATGTATCGTTTTCATTACACATGTAGTGCCCTGACTGTTTCTACTACGCACGCGAGAATTCAACGTTTTGTCATTCATTGAAGACTCTATCCCGTGACTACTTACACAATTTCCGCAGACCGTACAACCTTCGGCTTACTGCTGACTACACTCATAGCAACGTGTTTGTTGCGAAACAATATTGCATGTAAATATAGATCATGCCTTGCTTGGTGTGTCTCGACAAATTCGAGAATAAACCATTTATTTATTTATTTATAACTTCACACTGGCAGATCAATTAGCGTCATCATTTTTGTGTGCTCTTCAGTTATCTTCCATTGGATCATTGAGGATACCCAATCTATTATTTTTCGAGGTATGACTGCAATATATGGCAGAAGGATCATGTCCAAACAAATGGGTCCCGATTAAGTACAACAAACTCGTTGTTTCTCATGTTCACCACTGCGCAGTTCCAAGCATGGACATATGAACATTTTTCTACTGTCACTATAGTTGCCGTAAAATGTATGTACAAATGTACATGCCTGATCATGCATCAATTGGCGTGGCTCGCATAGTCGAGAATAAAATATTTCTTTAGTTATTAATTTACTAAGCGCTGGAACATTCTTCCAGAAAGTGGAGAACAAGTTAGATAGGTTTAACCTGTTTTGAGTCGAGCAACATGGTTTTCGCAAAGGATTTTCGTGTCAGACGAACTTGCTGGTAGCTCTTGAGAGCTGGGCTGAAGCCGTATACAGTGGACATGCGGTGGATGTGGTGTTCATTGACTTCGCCAAGGCCTTTGACACTGTCCCCTATTCGCGACTCTCACTGAAGTTGAGATCATATGGAATAGCTGGTCGCGCTCTCCAGTGGGCGTCAGCTTTTCTGGATGGACGGGAACAGTGTATTCGTATGGGAAGCAGGCTTTCGTTTCGACAAGCTGTACTTAGCGGCGTTCCGCAAGGCTCTGTCCTAGGTCCGCTGCTTTTTCCTGTCTACGTGAATGACTTGCCGGAGGAGCTTGAGGTGCCATCGCTCTTATTTGCTGCTGACCTAAAACTCTGGAATATTGTTGATGATCCCTGGAGGTCCTATGGCTCTTCAACGGGCTCTGGATAGACTCTGGGAATGGTCTGTCTTGTGGTTGCTGCCCTATAAACCGGGCAAATTGTTCAGTGCTGCGTATCGAGCGTCTGATTCTTCCACAAGTTATGTGCTCGATAGGAGTGAACTTCCTCACGTGACTCATCAGGTTGATCTAGGTGTCGTCCACTGTTCCACATTACACTCTGGAGACAACTGGAAGAAGGCGGTTAGTAAAGCGTTCCGGATATTGTGGTTTATCCGTCGTTCTTTTGGGACCCTAACCGCTGATGTGTTTGTGAAACTCTTCTTAGAGTTTGTGCGACCCCACCTAGAATATTGAGTCCAGGCCTGACCACCATGCCTTGTCCGGGACAAAATGGCACTAGAAAGGGTGTTGCGTGTCGGTACTAGGTTGGTCAATTGATTACGAGGGCAAACGTACCCCGACCGCCTACTTAATTTGGGGACGCAGTCAATGCACTATCGAAGGATTAGAGGGGACCTAATCCTAACCTACCGTATTTTGACTGGGAAGGTTGGCCATGCTTTGTCCATGCTATTTAGTCCTGCTAGATTATCTGGTCTTCGCGGCCATCGCAATGAGGCTGGACCTTACCGTGGTGCGATGGTTTGTGTGCCTCAGTGATCCATTGGGCTATACTGGATGGTGCTTTTGCACCTTCCGAGCCACTCATACCAGATTGGTCAACGTTTAGAGGCCAGACAACCTCAGCCTCCTGGTCCTCCAGGTTGGATGTTAGAATGAGGGTGGCTGCTTATTCCTTAAAACGGAATCCTTGTAGTCCAGTGCCAAACCCGCTGCCTTGCGGCCAGGTTTTTGAACCAAAGGCTTTAGTTGAGAACCCTAACCGTTCTCCTGTCTAGGCCTGGGCAATCTGACAGTATTCTGCCCACGCAATACAATGAATCTTCCCCAAACAAATTCCTGATGCTCTGGCCACCGCAGAGGATAATCAACGGTGCCCTATCTGCTGCATCGAGCAGGGTGGATGGGGGTTTGGATGCTACTGCTCAAGCCTTCCCATCTTCTTATTCCCCTTCTTGCGCTTTTTCACCCTTGTCGTCTCGTTCCAGCTTCACGTTTATCCCCCTGTTTTCAACCCCTAATTCTCGGCTCTCCCCCACCATGCTTCAATATTCGCTTGTCTTTTAGTTTCAACTCACAGGTGAAGGCAGAGCGTCATTCCTGCACTGTCGACAGGCCCATGTCCAACCAAGCGGCCCATTCCAGTTCATCGGCTTCCATTTGGAGCTCTCGATCCTCCTTCAGACTGGCATGCCTCAATGTTCGCACATTGCTTCAGGTCGGTCAACAGGCAGCACTTGCCCGAACACACCCTGTTACCTCAAAAGCATCGCTGATCACGATTCATCCTTATAACTCTTCGGGCCTAGCTCTAATATAGCCCCGTATGAACAACCCCCTGCTTCCTGATCACTTCCAGACACCGAGTCCCAAACCTGTTCTTCTCAACCTGCAACCACTCGTTTGGCCGGCTAACTGCCTTTTCAAATAGTCACTTTTGTCCCAAGCTGCTTCCTTTCCGATGACACTCACTACTCTTATTCCCACCCTTATTTAATGGCCTAGCTTCAAGTTACTGGATTTTCCGGACTCGTCTGAACGGTCTCCTGCTATCTGACCCACCTCGGAATTCTCAGATCTAAATGACGTAACTTTCTGTAACCCTCAAATGAAATGCACTGTTGGCCATGATTCGTCCTAATATAATATCCCCGCTTCATTTACATCTCTATTACGCCGACGATCTCCTGTAGTACTAAGACCTAAATTCTAAGGCTTTCTCTCCTTGCTTCCGAAAACTGTGACCCTATTGATCAGGGATAGGCAGACTTATCGGTTTACCCCATAGCCCGGAGTACATCATTGGCTTTCCCACCTCTTCTGAATAGTTATTCCTATTTTCCTTTTCGTACTATATTTGCATTAACTTTTCAATTAGACGTAAATCTCTTCGGACCTGGTTCCGATCTATCCTCGGCTGACCAGTCTTATGATGCTGACTGCTCCGAGACGTTATCACTCGAGGCTCTACATTCCAAACACTCTGTTCCCCTCATCTCAAGACCTTTCCTTGACATGCTAACTCGCTCGTCATATAGTCACTTTCGTCTCGAAAGCTTCTTTGCTTGTGACACTCTTTAACGCTGACGTAACGTCCTGTAACCCTCAACTGAGATGCATTGTTGGCCCTGATTAATCTTTATTGCTATGTACCCCTTCTTCCTGAACATGCGTATTCTGCCGATGCTCGTTAGCCGAACAACCTCCTCGTGGTGCCAGCTGGGTGGTTCGGGTTTGACCCGTTCCAGCAAATATTTCGGCGGCAGTGTTCCAGGACGTGGGGGGTTTTCGCCTGGCAAGCGTTCTCCCTATAAAAAGCCACAAATGTCTGCTTAACAACACTGTGACGTGGCGGTCGTGACTCGCCACTAAATAAAGTCATTGCCCCGTGTGTATCCGAAGAATCCTTTCCAACGCACGGACATCCATCTTCTACTCGAGCATTGCCGACGATATGAGAGTCAAAGTTAGAGCAGCACAGTTACAAACAGGAACCTCATAGTGACACACCTACACACACACAGTTACATAGTTACATACCCCCTACATAAACATACACTGGTACGGCAAACATAACGTATTCTTGCACATTCTAGACCATACATTGTTGTCATAATGATCATGCCTGTAAAGGCGTGCCTCGCCTTGTCGAGAATAAAACTTTATTTCTTTATTTCTTTATTTATATTCAACGGCTTGCTGTCTTTGCTTTCGATTACCACTGTGACCTTATTGATCAGGGATAGGCAGACTTATCGGTCTACTCCCATAACCCGGAGAACGTCGTTCGCTTTTCTACCGTTTCTGAATGGAGTATTTTTGGGCACTGTTTACATGAATTTTTCAACTATACGTAAGTCTCTTCGGACCTAGCTCTAATCTATCCTCGGTCGACCAGTCTCGTTCTTCTCACTGCTCCCTGATATCCGAGACGTTATCACTCGAGGCTCTACATTCCAAACACTCTGTTCCCCTCATCTCCAGACCTTTCCTCGGCATGCTAAATAGCTCAGCGTATAGTCACTTTCGTCCTGAAAGCTTCTTTTCTTATGCTACTCACCTCTGCTATCCACAAGTTAATTTGGCGGCCTAGCTTCACCTTGCTGACCTATCCGGACTCGTCTGAACGGTCTCCTGCTTTGTGACCGACCTCAGACTTCTGAGAACTCAATGGCTTAGGCTCTGCCGACGTAATGTACTGTATCCTTCAACTGAAATGCATTTTTGGCCCTGATTATTTCTTATAACTATGTCCCCTTTCTTCGTGTACGTGCCTATTCTGCCGATGCTTTCCTTTATTATCTAGACCTAACTTCTGCGGTTTTCACTCTTTGAGCTGGCTTTTTAACCTCCTCTCAATGGTCTCTTTGTTTCTGACTACTGTGACCTGAATGACCATGGATGAGCAGACTTATCAGTCTGCTTTTCCGTCTCAGTGATCTCATTGCTTTTGAATACTGTGACCCTATTGTTTAGGGATAGGCAGACTTATCGGTCTACTCCCTTAACCAGGAGAACATTGTTGGCTTCACGACCTCTTCTGAAGAGTATTTTCCTTTTCGCAATCTATATACATTAATTTTTCCATTAGATGTAAATCTCTTCCGACCTGGATCTAACCTATCCTCGGTTGAACAGTCTTATTTTCCTCACTGCTCCCTGACATCCGGGACGTTAGCATCTGAGGATTTACATTCCAAACACACTGTTCCCTTTATCTCCAGACCTTCCCTTGGCATGCTAACTGGCCTTTCATATAGCCGTTGTAGTTCCTTTTCTTATGACACTCACCTCTGCTATCCACAAGTTAATTTGGTGGCCTAGCTTCATCTTGCTGGCCTATCCGGACTCGTCTGAACGGTCTCCTGCCTTCTGACCCACTCGGACTTCTGAGATCCCAATGACCTACGCTCTGCCGACGTAAAGTACTGTATCCCTCAGCTGAAATGCATTGTTGGCCCTGATTAATCCTTATTACTACGTCCCCTTTCTTCGTGTACGTGCCTATTCTGCCGACGCTTCCCTTTATTACTTAGACCTAAATTCTACCGTTTTTAATACATGAGCTGATTTCTTATCTCGTCTCAATAGTTTCTTTGTTTTTGACTTTTGTGACCCGAATGTCCAGGGATGGGCAGACTTATCAGTCTGCTTTTCCGTCTCAGTGGTCTCTTTGCTTTTGACTGCTGTGACCCGTTTGATCAGCGATAGGCGGAAGGGTCCCCTTTTTCTGACCTCTTCCGGGCTTCTGCGATCTCACTGTTCTTGTCACTGCCGACGCAACCCTTTGTTACCCTCACCTCAAGAACGTTGCTGGTCGTGACTAATCGCAATCATCATGTCCTCTCTCATCCTTAACGTGTCCATTTCTGCCGATTCGATCCGACAAAATGCATAGCTTACTATTACGCCTTTCTCCTTATGAGTCGACTTGCTAGTCTGGTCTGAACGACCCACTTTCCGACTTCTGTGACCCTAATGATCTGGGGTCGGCAGACCCAATGGTCTGTTCATACCACGTCGGGAATATCGCTGACTTTTCCACTCATCAATGAAAACTTTTCCTTTTCTCATTTTGTTTGCATTCTTTTTTTCCACTGGTCAGGCAACTCTCCGGATCTGGCACTACTCTAGCGGCGTCCGACAAGCCTCCTGCTTTCTGACTACTTCCTTACATTCCAAACGTTAACGATCTAGGCTCTGTTGTCCTGGTGCTCTGTCTCCCTTATCCTGAGACCGTTCCTCGGCATGCTACCGCCTTTTCATATAGCCACTTGCTTCCCAAACTGCTTTCTGATGACACTCATTACTTATTCCCACCTTACTTTGGAGGCATGGCTTCAGCTTGCTGACTTACCCGGTTCTGACTGTACGCTCTTCTGTCATCTGACATCGCTCGGACTTCTGTGATCTAATGATCTAGACTCTGTCGACGAAAGTCTATTACCCTCACCGCAAGACCACCGCTGGTCATGATTGAACCTTATTATCATGTCCTCTTTTTCCTTAACATGTCCATTTCTGTTGATGCTCTCTGTCAGCACTTCGACTTTACTAATACGACTTTCACCCTACGAGCCGACATTCTGGGCTCGTCTCAACGATCTCGTACCTTCCGACTTCCGTGACCCTAATGAACAGAAACCGGAAGCTCCAACGGTCTGCGCACAGCACCTGGAGCATATCGTTGGCTTTCTTTTTCTTTCTCTTCTCACCCATAGAGTCCTTTTTTTCACACTCTAGCCTGACTTATCTGGTTCTGGCTGTACGGCCTCCTGCCTTCTGACCTCTCTCGAAATTCTGAGTTCTAATTGATCTAGTCTCTGCAGGCGCAATGCTCTGTCTCCCCGCCTCCAGAGCACTGCTGCTCATGATTCATCACTAGTATATCCGCTTTTATCTTTAACACTTCTATCCTGTTGACGCTCTGTTAACTTTCTGACATTTATAATACGGCTTTCTCTCCATGAGCCGATATCCTCATCTCATCTCTATGGTCTCCTGCTTTCCGAACACGGAGCCCATACTTTTGAACCATCGACTGGTCCAAAGATCTGTTCGCAACACCTCGAGATTTTTGTAGGCTCTTCCACTTCCCATTACGCGTCTCCTTCACGATTACATTCTTTCATTTTCGCACTCTGACTGCCTTCCTTTATCCATTGGACGGATAACACTTCGGGCCTGGCTCCACTCTAGCCTGGTCTGACCAGTCTTCTAATTTCTGACTGTTTCCAGAAATCAGAGACACACGTGTTCTAGGATGTGCAGTCACAACACACCGTCTCTCAGCCTGAGAGCTTCGTTTGCTATGCTAACGGTCTTTTTATATAGCCTCTGTAGTCCTGCAAATTTATTTTCCCGCGACATCCACTACTGTTATCCCCACTTTAATTTGACTTCCTAGCTACATCTTGCTGACTTATCCAGTCTCATCTAAACGCCCTTTTGCGTTCTGACCCCTCCCCAAACACTCCTGCTTCATCTTCAATCTTTCATTCTTTACTGATCCGTGTTCCGCTCGATTCTCGTCGTATTTCGCCACTTATGATATACGTGTATATGCGATATTTAAATAACAATTACATGCATAGGGGTCCAATAGTTCAGGCATCGCCGCAATTGGTTGACTGCATTCCAGATGCATTCCTTTCTTCTGTCTATGTGGCTGTCTCTGTTCGTTTCCTTTTTCTCCCGAGTCTGTCACAGGTACGTCGACACGCACCCAAGGAATTGTCCTCCATTTCGACAACAATCCAAGGCACACAGTTCCTCTACCTGGACATGAGCGGAAAATTATCAACCTTTTTACAACTTACTAACTGGACAAATCAATCAATTCTTCCGCGGCATGAACCACTGAGTCCAATTTAGCTAACAATACCTATTCCACATATCTCTTGACTGGAGGACTTTCGACTACGGAAGGCACATTCTCTTGCCAAGACAAAGCTTGAACAATCGGTCATTCTAAGCTCTTCAATCCGCTTTGACCGCTCAAATGGCCGTGGTTACCACAATCTCTAATCAATTTCACTACATACCCCGGGGATCTGCGATTCTTTCTTCGGAACCTATCCTGTCCTCCAAGATTTCAACATATTTCAACGTATATTCTTCGAGGCTTCACGTGGTTCTGCAGATGATCAACACATCATATCCAGAAAGAATGCTTAGTTCCTGACCTACCGATCTGGAACAGGAGAGGACCCAGGCACGCAATGGCCACTCGCATAGCGCATCAGTCAGCAGAAAAATGGGACGCAACTTGTCTGCGAATAACGGAGCAAAAATCGTTCAACAAGAAACATAGCCAGTTACAACTTGCCATTCCATGGATTGGCGGCAGTGTTTCAGGACGTGGTGGGTTTTCGCCTTGCAAGCGTTCTCCCTATAAAAAGCCACAAATGTCCGTTTAACAACACTGCAACGTGGCGAATGTGACTCGCCACCGAATAAAGTCACAGCCCATAACTTCACACTGGCAGCTCAATTAGAATCATCATACTGGATTGCTTGCTCTTCAATTATCTTCCGATGGATCACTCAGGATTCTTTATCTATTATTACTCGAGGTATGACTGCGATATATGGCAGAGCGATTATGTCCAAACAAATCGTTCTTTCGCATGTTCACCATCGCACATTCCAAGCATGGACATATGAACAATTTTCTTCAGTCACTACAGTTCCCATAAAATGTCTGTACAGCTGTACATACCTGATCATGCCTCAACTGGCGTGCATCGCATAGTCGAGAATAAATATTGATTTATTTATTTATTTATTTAATGAACAGAAACCGGAAGCTCCAACGGTCTGCGCACAGCACCTGGAGCATATCGTTGGCTTTCTTTTTCTTTCTCTTCTCACCCATAGAGCCCTTTTATTCACACTCTAGCCTGACTTACCTGGTTCTGGCTGTACGGCCTCCTGCCTTCTGACCTCTCTCGAAATTCTGAGTTCTAATTGATCTAGTCTCTGCAGGCGCAATGCTCTGTCTCCCCGCCTCCAGAGCACTGCTGCTCATGATTCATCACTAGTATATCCGCTTTTATCTTTAACACTTCTATCCTGTTGACGCTCTGTTAACTTTCTGACATTTATAATACGGCTTTCTCTCCATGAGCCGATATCCTCATCTCATCTCTATGGTCTCCTGCTTTCCGAACACGGAGCCCATACTTTTGAACCATCGACTGGTCCAAAGATCTGTTCGCAACACCTCGAGATTTTTGTAGGCTCTTCCACTTCCCATTAAGTGTCTCCTTCACGATTACATTCTTTCATTTTCGCACTCTGTCTGCCTTCCTTTATCCATTGGACGGATAACACTTTGGGCCTGGCTCTACTCTAGCCTCGTCTGACCAGTCTCCTATTTTCTGACTGTTTCCAGAAATCCGAGACGCACGTGTTCTAGGCTGTACGGTCACAACACACCCTGTCCCTCAGCCTGAGAGCTTCGTTTGCTATGCTAACGGGCTTTTTATATGGCCTCTGTAGTCCCGCAAATTTACTTTCTCGCGACATTCACTACTGTTAGCCCCACTTTAATCTGACTGCCTAGCTTCAGTTTGCTGACTTATCCAGTCTCATCTAAACGCTCTTTTGCGTTCTGACCCCTCCCCAAACCCTACTGCTTCATCCTCAATCTTTCATTCTTTACTGATCCGTGTTCCGCTCGATTCTCGTCGTATTTCGCCACTTATGATATACGTGTATATGCGATATTTAAATAACAACTACATGCATAGGGGTACAATAGTTCAGGCATCGCCGCAATTGATTGGTTGCATTCCAGATGCATGCCTTTCTTCTGTCTGTGTGGCTGTCTCTGTTCGTTTCCTTTTTCTCCCGAGTCTGTCACAGGTACGGCGACACGTACCCAAGGAATGGTCCACCGTTTCACACAGTTCCTTTACCTGGACATGAGCGGAGAATTATCAACTCTTTTACAAATTACCAACCGAACAAATCATTCGATATCTTGCACTGATACAATTCTTCCGCGGCTTGAACCACTGAGTCCAATTTACCTAACAATACCTCTTCCACATATCCCTTGACTGGAGGACTTTCGACTTCGGAAGGCACATTCTCCTGCCGATACAAAGCTTGAACAATCGGTCATTCTAAGCTCTTCAATCCGCTTTGACCGCTCAAATGGCCGTGGTTTCCCATATCTCTAATCAATTTCATTACATACCCAGGGGATCTGCCATCCTTTCTTCGGCACCTTATCCTATCCTCCAATACTTCAACATATTTCAACGTCTATCCTTCGGTGCCTTCACGTGGCTCTGCAGATGATCAACACATCATATCCAGAAAGAATGTTTAGTTCCAGTCCTACCGATCTGGCACAGAACAGCACACAGGCACGCATCAGTCAGCAAAAAGTGGACGCAAATTGACTGCGAATAACTGAGCAAAAATCGTTCAACGCGAAACATAGCCAGTTACAACTTGCCATTCAATGGATTGGCGGCAGTGTTTCAGGACATGGTGGGTTTTCGCCTGTCAAGCGTTCTCCCTATAAAAGCCACAAATGTCCGATTAACAACACTGCAACGCGGCGAATGTGACTCGCCACCGAATAAAGTCACAGCCTCCCTTTTTCTCCGAGGTCCGGAACTTCTTGGGGATCTGGGATAGTACCGAGAAACCGTTTTTGTCCGGGACAGAACAACCAATAAGGACCTGTGAAACACATGGCTGTACAAGAAACGGATAAACTGCACTCACTACCAGGACCGTTGTCCAGTGATGATAGCTGGACTCGAGTACTTCACACGCCTGAAAAGCATACATACTCCTGAAAAATCCAGACGCAAGAAACTGACGTTTCGCCCACCTGGATACCCACAAAGACGATTCTTCGTGAAGCCCACATCCTCGATTCGTCTCAGCCATTATGGCGGCCTTGCCCAAGATACCTGATCAAATAACAGAGGAAAGTGAAGGTCATTTGCCTGCGGATATCTGAGTGTGAAATCAGTCGACTACCTGGTCTGCCAGTTTTATATTAGTGCACTGACAAATTTCTGACAGTGTTCCAGGACGTGGTGGGTTTTCGCCTGGCAAGCGTTCTCCCTATAAAAAGCCGCAAATGTCCGCTTAACAACACTGCGACGTGGCGGATGTGACTCGCGACCGAATAAAGTCACTGCCCTGAACTACTTACTGGCAAGTCGACCAGAATCATTATTCAATATTGCCCTGTCACTTTCAATAATAAGTTACACCATGCGTATATGTATCGTTTTCATTACACATGTAGTGCCCTGACTGTTTCTACTACGCACGCGAGAATTCAACGTTTTGTCATTCATTGAAGACTCTATCCCGTGACTACTTACACAATTTCCGCAGACCGTACAACCTTCGGCTTACTGCCGACTACACTCATAGCAACGTGTTTGTTGCGAAACAATATTGCATGTAAATATTGATCATGCCTTGCTTGGTGTGTCTCGACAAATTCGAGAATAAACCATTTATTTATTTATTTATAACTTCACACTGGCAGATCAATTAGCGTCATCATTTTGGTGTGCTCTTCAATTATCTTCCATTGGATCATTCAGGATACTCAATCTATTATTTTTCGAGGTATGACTGCAATATATGGCAGAACGATTATGTCCAAACAAATGGGTCCCGATTGAGTACAACAAACTCGTTGTTTCTCATGTTCACCACTGCACAGTTCCAAGCATGGACATATGAACATTTTTCTACTGTCACTATAGTTGCCGTAAAATGTATGTACAAATGTACATGCCTGATCATGCATCAATTGGCGTGGCTCGCATAGTCGAGAATAAAATATTTCTTTAGTTATTAATTTACTAAGCGCTGGAACATTCTTCCAGAAAGTGGAGAACAAGTTAGATAGGTTTAACCTGTTTTGATTCGAGCAACATGGTTTTCGCAAAGGATTTTCGTGTCAGACGAACTTGCTGGTAGCTCTTGAGAGCTGGGCTGAAGCCGTATACAGTGGACATGCGGTGGATGTGGTGTTCATTGACTTCGCCAAGGCCTTTGACACTGTCCCCTATTCGCGACTCTCACTGAAGTTGAGATCATATGGAATAGCTGGTCGCGCTCTCCAGTGGGTGTCAGCTTTTCTGGATGGACGGGAACAGTGTATTCGTATGGGAAGCAGGCTTTCGTTTCGACAAGCTGTACTTAGCGGCGTTCCGCAAGGCTCTCTCCTAGGTCCGCTGCTTTTTCCTGTCTACGTGAATGACTTGTCGGAGGAGCTTGAGGTGCCATCGCTCTTATTTTCTGCTGACCTAAAGCTCTGGAATATTGTTGAGATCCCTGGAGGTCCTATGGCTCTTCAACGGGCTCTGGATAAACTCTGGGAATGGTCTGTCTTGTGGTTGCTGCCCATAAACCGGGCAAAGTGTTCAGTGCTGCGTATCGCAGCGTCTGATTCTTCCACAAGTTATGTGCTCGATAGGAGTGAACTTCCTCACGTGACTCATCAGGTTGATCTAGGTGTCGTCCACTGTTCCACATTACACTCTGGAGACAACTGGAAGAAGGCGGTTAGTAAAGCGTTCCGGATGTTGTGGTTTATCCGTCGTTCTTTTGGGACCCTAACCGCTGATGTGTTCGTGAAACTCTTCTCAGCGTTTGTGCGACCCCACCTAGAATATTGAGTCCAGGCCTGACCACCATGCCTTGTCCGGGACAAAATGGCACTAGAAAGGGTGTTGCCTGTCGGTACTAGGTTGGTCAATGGATTACGAGGGCAAACGTACCCCGACCGCTCGCTTAGTTTGGGAATGCAGTCAATGCAATATCGAAGGATTAGAGGGGACCTAATCCTAACCTACCGTATTTTGACTGGGAAGGTTGGCCCTGATTTGTCCATGCTATTTAGTCCTGCTAGATTATCTGGTCTTTGCGGCCATCGCAATGAGGCTGGACCTTACCGTGGTGCGATGGTTTGTGTGCCTCAGTGATCCATTGAGCTATACTGGATGGTGCTTTTGCACCTTCCGAGCCACTCATACCAGATTGGTCAACGTTTAGAGGCCAGACAACCTCAGCCTCCTGGTCCTCCAGGTTGGATGTTAGAATGAGGGTGGCTGCTTATTCCTTAAAACGGAATCCTTGTAGTCCAGTGCCAAACCCGCTGCCTTGCGGCCAGGTTTTTGAACCAAAGGCTTTAGTTGAGAACCCTAACCGTTCTCCTGTCTAGGCCTGGGCAATCTGACAGTATTCTGCCCACCCAATACAATGAATCTTTCCCCAAACAAATTCCTGATGCTCTGGCCACCGCAGAGGATAATCAACGGTGCCCTATCTGCTGCATCGAGCAGGGTGGATGGGGGTTTGGATGCTACTGCTCAAGCCTTCCCATCTTCTTATTCCCCTTCTTGCGCTTTTTCACCCTTGTCGTCTCGTTCCAGCTTCACGTTTATCCCCCTGTTTTCAACCCCTAATTCTCGGCTCTCCCCCACCATGCTTCAATATTCGCTTGTCTTTTAGTTTCAACTCACAGGTGAAGGCAGAGCGTCATTCCTGCACTGTCGACAGGCCCAGGTCCAACCAAGCGGCCCATTCCAGTTCATCGGCTTCCATTTGGAGCTCTCGATCCTCCTTCAGACTGGCATGCCTCAATGTTCGCACATTGCTTCAGATCGGTCAACAGGCAGCACTTGCCCGAACACACCCTGTTACCTCAAAAGCATCGCTGATCACGATTCATCCTTATAACTCTTCGGGCCTAGCTCTAATATAGCCCCGTATGAACAACCCCCTGCTTCCTGATCACTTCCAGACACCGAGTCCCAAACCTGTTCTTCTCAACCTGCAACCACTCGTTTGGCCGGCTAACTGCCTTTTCAAATAGTCACTTTTGTCCCAAGCTGCTTCCTTTCCGATGACACTCACTACTCTTATTCCCACCCTTATTTAATGGCCTAGCTTCAAGTTACTGGATTTTCCGGACTCGTCTGAACGGTCTCCTGCTATCTGACCCACCTCGGAATTCTCAGATCTAAATGACGTAACTTTCTGTAACCCTCAAATGAAATGCACTGTTGGCCATGATTCGTCCTAATATAATATCCCCGCTTCATTTACATCTCTATTACGCCGACGATCTCCTGTAGTACTAAGACCTAAATTCTAAGGCTTTCTCTCCTTGCTTCCGAAAACTGTGACCCTATTGATCAGGGATAGGCAGACTTATCGGTTTACCCCATAGCCCGGAGTACATCATTGGCTTTCCCACCTCTTCTGAATAGTTATTCCTATTTTCCTTTTCGTACTATATTTGCATTAACTTTTCAATTAGACGTAAATCTCTTCGGACCTGGTTCCGATCTATCCTCGGCTGACCAGTCTCATGATTCTGACTGCTCCGAGACGTTATCACTCGAGGCTCTACATTCCAAACACTCTGTTCCCCTCATCTCCAGACCTTTCCTTGGCATGCTAAATGGCTCATCATATAGTCACTTTCGTCTTGAAAGCTTCTTTGCTTGTGACACTCCTTAACGCTGACGTAACGTCCTGTAACCCTCAACTGAAATGCACTGTTGGCCCTGATTAATCTTTATTGCTATGTCCTCTTTCTTCCTGAACATGCATATTCTGCCTACAGTCTCATTTAATACTTATACCTACTTTCATCGGCCTGCTCTCCTTGGTTCCGACTACTGTGACCCTATTGATCAGGGTTAGGCAGACTTATCGGTCTACTCCCATAACCCGGAGAACATTGTTGGCTTTTCGACCTCTTCTGAAGAACGTAAATCTCTTTGGACCTGGATCTAATCTATTCTCGGTTGACCAGTCTTATTATCCTCACTGCTCTCTGACATCCGAAACGTTATCACTCGAGGCTCTACATTCCAAACATTTTGTTCCCCTCATCTCCAGACCTTCCCTTGGCATGCTAACTAGCTTTTCATATAGCCGCTGTCGTCCCTCTTCTTATGACACTCACCTCTGCTATCCACAAATTAATTTGGCGACCTAGCTTCATCTTGCTGGCCTATCCGGACTCGTCTGAACGGTCTCCTGCTTTCTGGCCCACCTCGGACTTCTGAGATCCCAATGGTCTAGGCTATGGCGACGTAACGTTCCGCAACCCCCAACTGAAATGCATTGTGGGTCCTGAGTAATCCTTATTACTATGTCCCTTTTCTTCGTGTACGTGCCTATTCTGCCGATGCTTCCCTTTATTACTTAGACCTAAATTCTACGGTTCTCACTCTTTGAGCCGATATTCTAATCACAAATCAATGGTCTCTTTGCTTCTGACTTTTGTGACCTGAATAACCAGAAACCACTAGTTACAACTTGCCATTCAACGGATTGAAGGCGGTGTTTCAGGACGTGATGGGCTTTCGCCTGGCAAGCGTTCTCCCTACAAAAAGCCACAAATGTCCGTTTAACAACACTGCAACGCGGCGAATGTGACTCGCCACCGAATAAAGTCACAGGCCATAACTTCACACTAGCAGGTCAACTAGCGTCACCATTCTAGATAGTTTCGTCACACTGGAACTTCTACACCTGCATATACCGTCGTCCTTTTGCTATCTACGATATCAACGTTGACCTTTGCGTTACTTGCGAACGAAATCGCTGTATTGCCATATCTCTGCTGAGAGTGCACATCAATTATCTTCATGTTCAAGTTCAAGTTCAAGTGGGACTGGAATGATAGGATGAATCCCGTAAGTGTTTCTTCTTGAGCGGGTCGTCGATCCAGGAGTTGACAGGGGTGCTCCGACTTCTTGCTGTGTCTAAAACGAAAGCACCCGAAAACACCCTGGTCCACCAATTTAATGCCCACGTTCCTAACAGTAGCTGTCCCAGCTATGTCAGTTACGTGAAGTAAGTAAGACAGGAAGAAGAATCGAAGGTAAGAGAGTAGGGGAAACCAGTTAAAAGAAGAGAATAATACCAATGGCGTGGAAAAGTAAAGAAAATAGAATCGAAGTACGAAGATGCGAATTTGTCAGGAAAACGGAAAGGTTTCGTGTTGCCACCCAAGAGCATCTAGTTGACGCTCAAACCCATTAATCGTAGCCATTTTGACAACATTTTCTGGAAGCAGGTTCCAGCGCTCGATGACTGGAAGCGATAAGCGCGTCTCCGCTCTAACTCGATCGGACCGCGGTTTGTCCAGCTTCATATAATGCCCGCGGAGACCAGACAATCTAGCAGGACTAAATAGCATGGAAAAAGCATGGCCAACCTTCCCAGTCAAAATACGGTAGGTTAGGATTAGGTCCCCTCTAATCCTTCGATAGTGCATTGACTGCATCCCCAAATTAAGTAGGCGGTCGGGGTACGTTTGCCCTCGTAATCAATTGACCAACCTAGTACCGACACGCAACACCCTTTCTAGTGCCATTTTGTCCCGGACAAGGCATGGTGGTCAGGCCTGGACTCAATATTCTAGGTGGGGTCGCACAAACTGTAAGAAGAGTTTCACAAACACATCAGCGGTTAGGGTCCCAAAAGAACGACGGATAAACCACAACATCCGGAACGCTTTACTAACCGCCTTCTTCCAGTTGTCTCCAGAGTGTAATGTGGAACAGTGGACGACACCTAGATCAACCTGATGAGTCACGTGAGGAAGTTCACTCCTATCGAGCACATAACTTGTGGAAGAATCAGACGCTCCGATACGCAGCACTGAACAATTTGCCCGGTTTATAGGCAGCAACCACAAGACAGACCATTCCCTGAGTCTATCCAGAGCCCGTTGAAGAGCCATAGGACCTCCAAGGACATCAACAATATTCCAGAGTTTTAGGTCAGCAGCAAATAAGAGCGATGGCACCTCAAGCTCCTCCGGCAAGTCATTCACGTAGACAGGAAAAAGCAGCGGACCTAGGACAGAGCCTTGCGGAACGCCGCTAAGTACAGCTTGTCGAAACGAAAGCCTGCTTCCCATACGAATACACTGCTCCCGTCCATCCAGAAAAGCTGACGCCCACTGGAGAGCGCGACCAGCTATTCCATATGATCTCAACTTCAGTGAGAGTCGCGAATAGGGGACAGTGTCAAAGGCCTTGGCGAAGTCAATGAACACCACATCCACCGCATGTCCACTGTATACGGCTTCAGCCCAGCTCTCAAGAGCTACCAGCAAGTTCGTCTGACACGAAAATCCTTTGCGAAAACCATGTTGCTCGACTCAAAACAGGTTAAACCTAATTAAATTGTTCTCCACTGCATCTCGTACTAATTTGTCAAGTAACCTAACGACCACGCTAGTCATGCTGACAGGCCTGTAATTAGCCGGTTGGTCTTTTTTACCGCACCTGAAAATTGGGCAGACTAGTCTCCTTCCATTCGGTAGGCAAGATACAGCTGTTGGGTGACTTCTGAAACACACAAGTCAGAGGTTCACTGAGTTCCCCTGCCAATTCGTGCAACAATTTTGGATGAACAGAAGCTGGCCCAGAAGCCTTAGTTGGGTTCACCTCTTTTAGCAACCGGAGAACTTGGGACTCTGTTACAGGAATTTCATCCAGACAACCGTCCTCAGGGACGCTTGGAGCTAACTCTTTACATGGCGTATTTGTCTCGCGGACAAAGACGTTTGAATACTGCTTACCAAGCACGCATGCCTTGGCATAGTCGCTATAGGCATGGGTCCCATCTCCTCGAAGCAATGCTGGACTGGGCGAGTTTGCACCACAGTCTCGTTTAACGTAAGCAAAGAATCTCTTGGGATTTTTCGAAGCAGTATTAGCTAAGTCCTTTTCATACTGAAGCCGGGCCAACCTAAGATGTAGCTTGCACTCATTTCGAACCAAGCGATACTTGTCAAACGTGCTGTTCGAAGGAGCTGTTCGGTAAGCTCGCCAGCATCTAGACCGCTTCTTTAGCAGGCCCTTCCAATGGCTCATTCAGGATTCTCAATCTATTATTAGCCGAGGTCCCGGTTTCACGACAGCCAAATTATTATCTCGCATTTCCACCATTGTACAGTTCCAATCATGGACATATGAACCATTTTCTACTGTCAATGTTACAGTTGCCATATAATGTCTGTACAGTTGTACATAACTGATCATGCCTCCGTGGGCGTGCCTCGCATAGTCGAGAATGAAATATTTAGTTATTTACTTATGATTGCAGACTACCACACGATTGCTGTTCAGCCACTCGACTACGTAAGATTCCCGGCCGATCTTGCCCAATAGTCATGAAATTTAGCAGCCCCAAGCTGGCCAAACGATTCCTTGACTCCCGATATGTACTGAATCAGCACGCAAACCTCGGACCAATTCTGACAAAACAGGACAGAACCCCGCTGCAGAGATCAACTTTGCCTACTAGTTCAGTTTCTCAGAAACAAGAAACCCGTGTGCCATCATTCCCAGAATCCCAACTCACCAATGCGCAAGAAAATCCAACCCACACGGCCTCTTCCTCGACTCTGTGTGACTTTGACCTGGATTCCTCACAGCGGCTAACATACCGCGATGCAAAAATTCCAATAAAGACAAAAGTCGGTCAAAATTATTGTTGTCAAGTCTGTAACATCAGATGAAAATTTGGCTGTTATCTTAGACATGACCCAATACAGTACACAGGCTGTTGATATGTCTGACTTGCGCGCCACAGACTCTGAACTTGAGAGTGTAGGCTTTCTATTAGTATATGCTACATTAGCCAGCGTTGTCGATGACCCATGCAACTCTCTATCGACATATCGCCAGCGACCTGCAGCTAAAAGCAACGATGTTCCACAGCTCTCCCTCGTCGTCTCACATGGAATCCATATCAGTACAACAAAAGGCCTATACCCAGACGTTCCGGTATTGGTAAAATATACTCACTGTCAGTACCAAAACTACCACCACCAGATGGCTCGCTTGCATACAAAAGGACCTCCAATGCTCCTTTTTTGACCGAAGTCCATTGCCAACCAAACACAGCCTCGTCGTCGGAACTACCTACTCAACACCCCAAACCCAATAAAGCACTTTCAAATTCGCAACAAACCCCGTTACACTACCGGCCGCTAGCCAAACAACCTCCTCGTGGTGCCAGCTGGGTGGTTCGGGTATAACCCGTTCCAGCAAATAGTTCGACGGCAGTTTCCAGGACGTGGTGGGTTTTCGCCTGGCAAGCGTTCTCTCTATAAAAAGCCACAAATGTCTGCTTATCAACACTGCGACGTGGCGGTTGTGACTCGCCACAAAATAAAGTCACTGGCCCGTGGATATCCGGAAAGTGCTATCCAACCCAAGGACATCAATCGCTTATGCTCACATTGCTGACGACAACAAATAGTCAATAATGCTGTGGCACATTTAAAGACACAAGCCACATTCATACACAAATACATATGTATATACACTCATACACTTACATACACTGTTATGCCAAACATGTACTTTTGTACATTATTGATCACACTGTTAGCTAAACATGATCATGCCTGTAAAGGTGTGTCTCGCATGGTCGAGAATAAAAGTTTATTTATTTATTTATTTTAATACCCCTGCAACAACAACAACCGATGACTATTACACCTTCTGCTACAACATAGCAAGTCTTACCCGGGATTGTTGCGCCGACCAGACCCAGCCAGCCAATCAAATAACCATATATACTCGAACCAACAATTCAAACTGCCCAAACTCCAAGTTATCAATAGCAGTTTAAAACACACGGCTATACGGCGCCCAGCCGAAGACGACGGTATGCTGCTTTTGACAACCCGACATCAAACATAAATACCACAGCTCCTTTTACTTCGACTAACCGCTCTCACACATCAGGAATTCTGCAGAATGTTTAGTCGCCGAGAAGTGCCTCACCTATTGCACCCCCTTTTGTATGGAATACAACAGGGCATGGTCCACCACGTCCAGTTCTCCAAGAGCCCGCACCTGCTCTTTATCAGCTACAGAGACTCATTTATACACTGCAGCCAATCCATAACGGCTGATTCCAGCCATAAGCGTAACCATCTTGTATCTCATACTGACAAGTCACACGTCAGCGGCCAACAGCCACCAGTGTGACAATCCGCCGCCCCCAGAACACATATCCGCTGCACTTAACTCACCTATTCCAAGCACTTCCAAACTACCTGTTTACGACATCACTGCAGAAGATGGCGACCAGACGACAGGGCTCTGTGGTTACTACACGTATACATTCTTCCTCCTCAGTGCACGATCGATCAAAAATAAAATGCACCTCCTAGGCCCCCTCATTCTTCTGTCACGACCGCATATAGTGCTAGGCACAGAAACGTGGCATTCGGCCGATGCTTCTGACACACCACTATACATACCGGCGTACACCATTTTCTATGGTGGACGCGCCAATCACCGAGGTGGCGGATGTCTCATATACGTCAAGAACGAGTTTCATGCAACATTTTTCCAAACCGTATCCCTTGGCAATTCTGAAGAGTCAGTATGGATTCATACCCCTGGAGGTCCACAGGACCTCTTGATAGGCTGTCCATGCAATCCACCGCATTCCTCTTGTGCTAGCGTTGACAAAATTGTCAAGCTCTTCCAGGAAGTCTCCTTTCTTCCTGCACGCTATAAAATCATTGCTAGAGAGTTTAATATGCCTCATGTCTCGTGACATTGTACATCATTTGTCTCCACTCTAAATGTTATAACATAGGAGTTTAATGATGTTTGTATCCACGCCTGTTCGTTACGGCCTTGGTCATCTCTCACATTCCCTTTACTCCGATGTCCGGAACTTCTTGGGGATCTGGGATAGTACCGAGAAACCGCTTTGTCCGGGACAGAACAACCAATAAGGACCTATGAAACATGGCTGTACAAGAAACGGATAAACTGCACTCACTACCACGACTGTTGTCCAGTGATGATAGCTGGACTCGAGAAATTCACACACCTGAAAAGCATACATACTCCTGAAAAATCCAGACGCAAGAAACTGACGTTTCGCTCATCTGGATACCCACAAAGACGATTCTTCGTGAAGCCCACATCCTCGATTCGTCCCAGCCATTTTGGCGGCCTTGCCCAAGATACCGGATCAAATAACAGAGGAAATTGAAGGTCATTTGCCTGCGGATATCTGAGTGTGAAATCAGTCGACTACCTGGTCTGCCAGTTTTATATTAGTGCACTGACAAATTTCTGACAGTGTTCCAGGACGTGGTGGGTTTTCGCCTGGCAAGCGTTCTCCCTATAAAAAGCCGCAAAGGTCCGCTTAACAACACTGCGACGTGGCGGATGTGACTCGCGACCGAATAAAGTCACTGCCCTGAACTACTTACTGGCAAGTCGACCAGAATCATTATTCAATATTGCCCTGTCACTTTCAATAATAAGTTACACCATGCGTATATGTATCGTTTTCATTACACATGTAGTGCCCTGACTGTTTCTACTACGCACGCGAGAATTCAACGTTTTGTCATTCATTGAAGACTCTATCCCGTGACTACTTACACAATTTCCGCAGACCGTACAACCTTCGGCTTACTGCCGACTACACTCATAGCAACGTGTTTGTTGCGAAACAATATTGCATGTAAATATAGATCATGCCTTGCTTGGTGTGTCTCGACAAATTCGAGAATAAACTATTTATTTATTTATTTATTTAATCAGTCAGTCCCACTAAAATATAGAGCCCTGGTAGACACTATTTTCACACACGGCTGGACTCAGCATATGAATTCACCGAGTAGACAAGCTAATATACTGGACTTAATATTCACTAACGACATTTCCCATGCCCACGCCAGCGTGTTAGACATACCCGGCAGCGACCACAAGGTAGTGAAGCTGTCTTTTGCTCTGCCTAAATTCCATTACCAAGAAGGTAAAAAGTATGAGGTATCTCGCCTCCTTCATCGCATCAACGGGAAAACATTTGCTTCCCTTCTCCGAGCATCACCCTGCGACGATTTCTTCCTCTCCGAAAATATAGCTACTGCGATCAGGGAGCTTTATAACCACTACACGAACTGCTTAGACATCCTTGCCCCCAAAAAGTGCAAGCTAAGAAGGCGGCAGACTCTTGATGATGCTTCACGAATGTTGTCCAAGGTGAATAGTTGGACGCGATTCCTTCTCAATACCGGAAAGGATACATAACATGAAAAAACCCGCCAAAGGAAACTTTAAAATTTTGCCCACCTGGACACTTAACCAGACGTTTCTTCATGAATTTCACCCACATCCGGCCTCAGCACTTATGGAGGACCCCCCATGCTACCTGGTCACCCAGTAGAGAAAATTGGAAGTCATTTGACTGCGAACCACCGGGTGGAAAATTCGCCGGTTTGCTGCTTTGTCAGTAATACGTTAGCCCTCAACAGGATTTACGGTCGTGTTCCAGGACGTGGTAGGCATTCGCCGGCAAACTTTCACCCTATAAACAGACACAAAGACACAAATAAATAAATAACTGGTATATTCTAGGTAAAACCATGCACACCTGTGAAGGCGCGATCAAATATGCATACAAGCATAGCTTCTTCGGACTAGTAAAATATTTTGTTTTAATGCAAGTTACAACTGAAACGATGTAGTCCATACGAGTGACCATTTTGTTAGTTGGTAGTCAGGCCAAGGAACATGATGGCGCTGAGGCATATAAAAATCAATCATAACGGTTGTGGCAAGATACAAGTTGGGCGCGACTTCGCCATGTAAATAAAGAAATAAATATTTTATTCTCGACTATGCTATGCACGCCAATTGAGGCATGATCAGGAATGTACAGCTGTACAGACATTTTATGGGAACTGTAGTGACAATAGAAAATTGTTCATATGTCCATGCTTGGAACTGTGCGATGGTGAACATGCGAAAGAACGATTTGGTTGTAGTGGGATCGGGATCCATTTGTTTGAACATAATCGCTCTGCCATATATCGCAGTCATACCTCGACTAATAAAAGATAAAGTATCCTGAGTGATCCATTGGGAGATAATTAAAGAGCAAGCTATCCAGTATGAAGATTCTAAATGAGCTGCCAGTGTGAAGTTATGGGCTGCAGTAATCCATGAGCACAGGAGCCTTACACAGGTTTTGTTGCAAGCAAAGACCCGTAAAAATCGGAAGGTTCTGTGTTCCATAAATGCCTTCTTTATAGTAAAATCAGTTACACAGGTTGTAGAAAGAAGCCTGCGGACTGCGTCAGTGTGAGAGGTTTAGCTGTGCCTATATTCAGTGGGGAGTCACATCCGCCATGTTGCAGTGTTGTTAAGCGGACGCTTGTGGATTTTATAAAGAGAACGCCTGCCAGGCGAAGACCCACCACGCTCTGGAACATGGCCAGAGCTTCCGTTGAACATTAGTGCTAGCCGGCGATGCATCGTCCGGACTGATTTTGCACTCCATTATTCGCAGTTGGTTGACGACCACACTTCTCCCTTGGTTGACCGATTAGCTCAGTAATGATCCGGCAGCAGCCGTTGAAAACGGTCAATGTGCAAAAGAGTCGCAGCGTCGAATGCTAAATGGTGCAGGTTGGTAGAAACATTGCTAATAGAGGCTGATGGTTTCTGTTAAATGCTTGTCCGGTTCGCAAACCTGTCCAGCTATCCGTTTGACTTGTCATGGGGATGTTGAGTGCAGTATTTCCTTGCGGCTGAATACGTCCATATCAGGCGAAAATGCCACCCTTTGCAAACTATCATCCGAAATGCTTCAAATGTATATAAGTGTAATCGTCTCCATGGTACAGTGAATATTCCACGCAAGGCCACCGGACAGCCATTTAGACTAGCATATAGCTGTACATGAACATCATCGGAAAAGCTCCAGATGAAGGAGAATCGAAAAGTACCTTGAGGGTTTGAACTACGCACACTTGAACCCAAAATACCGTCACCCATTGACGACTGTAGTTTCCATGATTAATTCCTCGGGCTCCGCAGCTTGTACAAACGTCGGACACGGCCGAGTACATACCTAGCAACTTGTCTGTTAGCGAAACATAATGGCCTGTAAATGTTACTCATGCCTTATTCGCTGCGCCTCGAGAAATTCGAGAATAAACCATTTGTTTATTTATTTACAATATTCAGGCAGTTTGGGGCAAAGTTTAGTCCTACTAATATGAGCTCTCCCTCCCTACCATACTACATCCCGGGTGAAAGAAAACTAGAGGTAAGTAACAATGTTATGTATTGAGGTATACAACCAACTTACCAAAGCTACTAATTGTTGGCAAACTTAGTTATTTTCCCCATCCGCACGCAATTTCATGGGCTACCGGGTGCTGTACATGCCAGCAGGCAGCGCTTGCGACTGCAGTATGATGTGGGACTTGTTCATAAGGTGTCGTGTAAACATAATACTCTTTTGCTTAGGTCAACAGGTTCCAGCTGGGTGCTTTTGGTTATTCACGTTTCATCAAATGGTTCTTCGGTGGTGTACCAGAAAGTGGTGGGTTTCCGCCTGGAAAGCCCTTTCCCCTATAAATACCCATTAGCGTCTGCTTAACAACACTGCGGCGTGAAGCATTTGACACACTGCTAACTAAAGTCACTACCCTTCGCATAATCTGAGGACTTTCAGAACCTTGAGTTCTACGCGGTAACTCGACTTTTTGGCGTGCCATACTGATCGAGTTTTCTAGCTGAAGTATTGTGGAAAACAGAGTTTGAATAAACACGTGAAGCGAAAGCTGACTATTGTCAAATTTTCTCTGATCCAAGATATCTTGGATGGATTCAAGTGCTACTGGACATAGCGTCTCCTTGACGCTTACTGGTAATTTTTGCGGTTGTTCCCCTTTTTACTCCCGTTTCACACCCTGTTTTGCCTTTTTGTGGTCGTTTTACGGTCGTATACGTGTTTTTCAATTCTGCTCAGTTTTCCACTTTAACCATGGTTGTCTTAATAAAAACCGAGGCGGATGAAATCTTTTGGTCCTCCATTTATGAGTCCACTGCAGTTTGCGGCAATTCTGCCTGCTCGATACCAGTTACGGATTCATCTGGTGGTATGCAGTGTGATGTTTGCTTCCGCTGGTATCACAAAGGTTGCACCGGCCTCCGAGCCAACCAGTACACTATGCTATAATCCAGTGAAAACCTCCTGTTTAGATGTTCTGATTGCTGCACTCAGAAAGCGAAGTGCCCGGCTATCATCTGTGCCGAATTTAAGGCACTGGCATGCAGGTTCACATTGGTTGAGAAGGCGTTAGTCGGGCTTGCCTCGCTCAACTCTAAAGTGGACTTGATTATGAATCACCTGAGTATTGCAAAGGAGGACTCTGTAGCGAACTGTCCCCCTGCTGACAGTCCATCCCTTGATGGGTCGTTCATCTTAACGGACGCTCCAGTAAACATTGAGATAGATGACTCATATGCCTCGGATGGAATTGTTGACCCTCGACAAATGGAGGGCGAGTCACGGGCTCCTGGGCCGTAAAAGAATGGGCGAAAGTGGGCAAGAATAGTGCGCAAACCCTCCGCACCCAAACCGAGAGATGTGAAGACGCTCAAGGTGCAACCACCCGAGCGGGAAACACCACCTGGTGGTGCGAATCCCTCAGTTTCACCTAAGATTGGGCAGGCAGGCGGGAAAGTTGCTCTTATACGAAGGACGGAACACTTAGCCTGATTTATGAGCAGTAGCCACAAAGTAGACCAGTCCCAGAGTCTGTCCAGTGCACGCTGTATGGCCTCAGAACCACCAGGAATATTTACAACATTCCGTAGCTTAAGGGCATCAGCAAACAATAGGGATGATACCCCAAGCTCTCCAGGGAGATCGTTTACGTAGATGGAGAACAGCTTCGGCCCAAGGACCGAGCCCTGTGGGACACCGC
This sequence comes from Dicrocoelium dendriticum, assembly GCA_944474145.2. Taxonomy (NCBI): domain Eukaryota; kingdom Metazoa; phylum Platyhelminthes; class Trematoda; order Plagiorchiida; family Dicrocoeliidae; genus Dicrocoelium; species Dicrocoelium dendriticum. The sequence continues at coordinate 122,989,051 of OX104067.1, read as the reverse complement.
TAAGGACCGCTTGCTTAAAGGATAAGCTGCGACCCACACGTACACACTGCTCTCTTCCCTGGTGACGTCCGGGACTGGTCTACTTTGTGGCTACTGCTCATAAATCAGGCTAAGTGTTCCGTCCTTCGTATAAGAGCAACTTTCCCACCTTCGAGCTACGTACCCGGTGGGGTCGAACTCCCCCTTGTCTCCAACCAGATAGATCTAGGTGTCGTTCATTCCTCTTCTTTACATTCTGGTGACAACTGGAAGATGGCCGCTAGTAGGGGTTTCAGAATGTAATGGTTAATACGCCGTTCTTTCGGGGTCTTAACTGCCGACATATTTGTGAAGCTATTCTCAGCTTTCGTTCGGCCCTATCTGGAATACTGCGTCCAGGCTTGCGCGCCCTGTCTTGTTCGGGACAAAATTTAGCTTGAGAGGGTTTTGAGAGTAGGTACCAAATTGGTCGAGGGGTTACGGGGGCAGTCGTACTCCGAGCCTCTACTTAGCTTGGGTATGTATTCAATGCACTACCCGCGGCTTCGAGGAGACCTAATCCTTACTTACCGCATGTTAACAGGGAAGGTTGGGCCGGACTTGCGCTGGCTATTTAGCCCGGCTAGGTTGCCTTGTCTTTGCGGTCATCCCATGAAGCTACACAAGCCGCATTCTGACGGGAGCAGGGCGGAAACTCGGTTATCGCGTAGAGTTATCGAGCGCTGGAACTCGCTTCCAGAAAATGTAGTCAGTGAACCTACGGTTAAGGGTTTCGAGCGTCAGTTAGACGCTCTTGGGTAGCAACACGAAACATTTCCCTTCTCCTGACCATATCCATCTTCAAACTTTCAGTTCTTATTCTGTCATTATCTTCACTCTTTGGTGTTATCCTTCATTTTAATGACTTTCATTCCCCTTTAGCTTCCATTTGCTTTCAACTTATTTCTTACTTCACGTAACCTACCCAGCGCGGACTGCTAGCGCAGGGAACGTGAACAGTAGTTGGTTGATCAGGGTGTGTTTCGGGTGTTTCGTTTTAGCTCTATCAAGAACTAACACCTTATCATTTCCTGGCTCAACGAGTTGCTCAAGATGGAACACTCAAGGGATTTCCTATCGTCCCAATCCATCTGAATCTGAAACCTTATCAAATCAACCGGCAGTAGTCCTTCCATACAAACAGCTCCATTCACCCCCCTCGAGCTGAGGGTTCCAAAATATAAGTACAAATACGGCGTTACGTTTAACCAGCTAACCATCATAGCTAGACACATTGAAACACACTCAGGCCTACAAACCTATTATGCACATATTACATTGGTCCAATAAATAAGAGCAAATATTTTTGGAGTGTCCCGCACGGTCATGAAAAAACCTTTAGTTATTTATTTGTTTTCCCCTGGTACACTTTTAACGTTACTTATTTTTAACGAGGATTAAATTTAAAATGCATAAAGAAATAGTTATTCTTGATTATACGGATTGCTCCCATGAAGGCATGATCAGATAGGTGCAACTTTACAGACATTTTATGGCAACTGTAGCAGCGACATTAGGAAGATGTTCTAACGTGCATGATTGGAACTGTTCAATGTGTGAATGGTGAAACAATATTGGGCTGACTTAAGGTTGGGACCAGAGCTAATGATAGCTTAATAATCCTGTATGATCAATTAGAAGATAATTTAAGGGAAAGCTAGAGAGGTGTAGAAATATACTGAGTTCTAGCGTAGGTACATAAATAAAATAAAACGGTTATTCTCTACAAGGCGAGGCACGCCCATGGAGGCATGATCATTTTGACAAAACAGTGCTTGACCAGGAATTTGCAAAAATCCGATGTGTTTGCCATAACAGTGCTTGTTTGTGCTGGGGGAATATAAGTATGTAATTGTGTATGCGTTTATGTAGCTGTGTAATTTGCGTTTTTAACTGTGCTGCTCCATTCTTGAATGTTTGCTATCGTCAGCAATGTGCGAGTAGAAGATTTGTGTCCGTGAGTTGGAAAGGATTATCCAGATATCCCCTGGGCAGTGACTTTATTTTGTGGCGAGCCATGACCGCCACGTCACAGTGTTGTTAAGCAGGTATTTGTGGCTTTTTATAGAGAGAACACTTGCCAGACGAAAACTCACCACGCCCTGGAACCCTGCAGCCGAACTGTTAGCTGAAACTGGTTAAACCCGAACCACCCAGCTGGAACCACGAGGAGGTTGTTCGTAAAGAGATAAGAGTGTATGCGTGAAATCGTAGAAAGAAGAGACCAGAGTGCATGCAGAAGTAGAAATTCCGGTGTAACGAACCGAGCTAGAATATTGACGTCTGTTGACCCGCCAGTGTGGTTATGGGCGGTGACTTTATTGGGTGGCGAATCGACTTCACTACGTAGCAGTGTTGTTAAACGGACATTTGTGGCTTTTTATAGGGGGAACGCATACCAGGCGAAACCCCACCACGTCCTGAAACCATGCTGATGATCATTTGAATGGCAAATTGTAATTGGCTTAAGTTTCTTGTTGTACGTGTACTTGCTCTGTTAAGGGCAGTCAAGTTTCGCCCTATTTTTCCGGTAGCTGATGCTTTATGCGTGTGCCCATTTCGTTCCTGGGTCATGTTCTGTCCTGACTGAATGGCTCGGTCCAGTTGGTAGGTCATGAATCGAATATATTATGAATTGGTTGCGTTGCTTGTCTGTAGAACCGCGGAAGGTTTCCGAGGAATTTCCAAGAAAATGTGTTGAAGCAATGAAGGATGAGATATTGTAACATACACAAGTCAGTTGTCCTCCCGGGTACTTTGTAAACTACGTTCGATATGTAGATAAAGGTAGAGATATTCGGATGAAGGTATCCAGTAGCAAAAAGTAGCTAAACTCCAATAAATAATACATAAATAAATAAATGGTTTATTCTTGACGTTGCGTGGCACACCCTCAAGGGCATGATCAGCGTAAAACAGACGCCTGTGTCCGACAATTGCATAACGTGTTATACTTTGACCAATACCACAGCAATTTATGTTTGTGTGTTGACATGTTTAAGTATGATTAAGCGTGTAGTTGGAGGTAGCCATGTTGGGTTAGTATGTAAATGTAACTCTGTGTGTGTTTATGATTCGCTGAGTTCGCCACCAACGGGGAATCTAAGGAACGCTTCGAATTGGATGACATGCGTGCTGTGGGAATGATCCTCCGGAAAGGGAAGAGGAAGTGACTTTAATTGGTGGCGAGTCGCAGCCGCCTTGCTTCGGCATGAGAAGGTGCCATCCGAAGACAACTGGAAAGCTCTAGGTAAGAGGTATGTAAAGGAGATATTGTTCGGCGAATTAAATTCATTTGTTTAGGTCTCAAGCTAATTTTATCCTTGCGAGATAATGAACTATTTGCTCGGTCGGTAAGTTGTAAAAGCCGCGGAGCAGCTTCCACTTGTTGCCTCGTATTGTAGTAATGTCGCAGCTATGGGCTATTCCTTGGCTGTCTGACGCTGTATCTGTGACAAGCTTGGGAATTAAAGGCAAGGAACAAAGGCAACCTCCTCGTGGTGCCAGCTGGGTGGCTCGGGCTTAACCCGTTCCAGCAAATAGTTCGGCGGCAGTGCCCCAGGATGTGGTGGGTTTTCGCCCAGCAAGAGTTCTCCCTAGAAAAAGCCACAAATGTCTGCTTATCAACACTGTGACGTGGCGGATGTGGCTCGCTACAAAAAAGTCACTGGCCCGTGGACATCCGGAAAATGTTATCCAACCCACGGACATCAATCGCTTATTCTCACATTCCTACCAATAACGAACAGTCAAACATTCTGCGGCACATTCAAAAATACAAGCTACATTCATAGACAGTTGCATACATATATACACTCATACACTTACATTCACTGTTATGCCAAGCATGTACTCTTTGTACATTTTGATCACACTATGTTAGCTAAACATGATCATGCCTGTAAAGGTGTGCCTCGCATTGCCGAGAATAAAAGTTTATTTATTTATTTATTTATTGTGCCCCTACATCATGTAATTGTTATCCAACTATCGCTTATACACATTAGTATAAGTGACGAAACAAACGAGAAGCGAGAAGGGCATGGATCAGTGGAGCAGAAAAGACTTCCATATTTGGAATGGAGATAGGACAGAAAGAGTATTTGTGGTCCTAAAGCGCATATGACCTATCTGGGGACACCAGAAGAAGACGAGATATGCTGATTATAGAAAAATGTCGCGCAGAGGAAACTACAGGGACGCGTTGTCAGAGTCCGAAATTGGTGGGAATAGGCTGGCTAGCCGAACAACAGGCTGGCTAGCCGAACAACCTCCTCGTGGTGCCAGCTGGGTGTTTCGGGTTTAACCCGTTTCAGCTAACAGTTCGGCTGCAGTGTTCCAGGACGTGGTGGGTTTTCGTCTGGCAAGTGTTCTCTCTATAAAAAGCCACAAATACCTGCTTAACAACACTGTGACGTGGCGGTCATGGCTCGCCACAAAATAAAGTCACTGCCCAGGGGATATCTGGATAATCCTTTCCAACTCACGGACACAAATCTTCTACTCGCACATTGCTGACGATAGCAAACCTTCAAGAATGGAGCAGCACAGTTAAAAACGCAAATTACACAGCTACATAAACGCATACACAATTACATACTTACATTCCCCCAGCACAAACAAGCACTGTTATGGCAAACACATCGGATTTTTGCAAATTCCTGGTCACGCGCTGTTTTGTCAAAATGATCATGCCTTCATGGGCTTGCCTTGCATAGTCGAGAATAAAATATTTATTTATTTATTTATTTATGTAAGAAATCGGGGAGGACAACCACAAGCATTAACGTCAAATGTAGATGGAATGCAACTGAAAGCACGGGCAGGAAAGGAAGGCGCCCGTAATGAGGGTTCTACTTTAAGAAGTGAAAAAACTAACGGCATTCCTCTGGTGATGGTTCATCCTTGTTACTAAAATGTAAGATGAATAATGCCTAGCAACGTAATTGTGGTAAGGGGCAGAGCGTCGCGTCTCAATAGATAGACATCATGAAGAGCAAAGCACTGATAATGAAGGGGCACTAGGTGTCGAGCCTACGAAGCTTGAAAGGTTTACGTCTCGGAGGTCTGGAAGTGATCAGAGAGCAAGAGAATTGTCAGACGGCGCTAGAGAAGACGTACGAGAGAGGTCATAAAGCAGGCCGATCCAGCAAAACTGGATAACTAAGAAAGCTGAAGCTGGGCCGCCACAATAACATGGGAATAAAGGTAATGAATGGCATCAGAAAAGGAGCGAGTCGTGACGAAGCAGGCTATATGGAAAAACAGTTATCAGGCCAAGCAAATCACTCGGGCCGAGGGACAGTGTGTGTTGCGACAGCAGAGCCTAGATTGGATAAGCTACGAAATTCTGGAATTAGTCAGCAAACTGGGAACTGGTCAGACGACACTATGTTAGAGCCAGGTCCGAATAGTTATCTGTGGGAATAAAAGTAATGACTGTCATCCGAAAAGTAATGGTACGTGGCGAAGGTGGCTACATGAAAAGGTAGTTACTAGGCCGAGCAAAGGTCTCAGGTTTAGAAGAAAAGAATTTTGGCTCTTCCGAGCCCAGATCGTTAACGTCACGGAGGTCTGGAAGTGGTCAGAAAAATGCAGACTGTTCAGACGACGCTAGATTAGAGTGAGGCCACAATTATACTCTGCCCAGCTGAAGAAGAGAGGCAAGCAAAATGCGAAAAGTAAGAGGCTGTATTGAGGAGAAGTGGAAAAGCCACGGTATTCTTGGGGCGATATGAACAGACCGTTGGGTCTGCGGCTTCCTGATCATTAGGGTCACGGCAGTCGGAAGGTAGGAGAGCATGGAACCAAGTCTATAATATCGGCTATTATTATGGTCGGAATGCAAACATAGAGCAACGGCATAAAACGAACTGTTAAGGATGGAACGGGAATTTAATAATAAGGTTGAAGCATGACCAGCAATGTTCTTGAGTTGATAGTTAGCGAGCATTACTTAGGCAGAGCCTCAGGTGAAATGCCAGGTTCTAGCGTTGTTGACCTAATTGAAGCTTTTTCATTAAGTCTGAGCACTAGTTACTATAGTCAGCAGTTTCCAAACACTATCAGTAGGTAAGCCGCAAAATAAAAAATATATCTCTCTTATTGTTGACAATGAGCGCACTTTAACAGTTCTAGACCCAAGAATCAGACATTTTGCTCTCCACTTACTCTCTCTTAGCCCCATATACTTAGCTTTATCTGGTATACATGTGCCTTTCGCTATTGTCAACACTAGTAGACAGGCATAATGAAACCAGATCCTCTTCTTTAACTGCTTTTGCTCGTAAAACACTCGCATTTCCAGATTTCATTTCACTGGCACGAAAGCTAACCAATGACAGAGAGGCCCCTGTCACACTGGCTGGCTGGAGCACCAGAAACTTTCCATCACCACTTTTCTTATCTTGGCCGTCCGTGTGTCATTTATATTTTAGCTGGCTCCAGAGCCTACCATGCGCTATGCGTAATGGCGGGTGAACGACCAGCTCCCACTGGTTTCTGTTACTATCCTACTCCTGATTTACCTTATCGCTATTTGCTTAGGGTGCTAGAACAGCGCTTGCCAGGAAAATCAAAAAAGAAATAGTCGGTGTGAATTTAGAGTACCAGTTAACATTGCCAACTGGATGAACACCGCCGGCACTATCTTCGGAACTTAAAAATGGAGAGAAATAAAGCGAAATTCATCAAACAGCTGCACAATAGTGTGCATCTACACATGAGGCATAACAATACCTCAAGTATGAGCAAGCTCAACCACCAGAAGTAGAGTTGTTAAAGCCCAAGCAATGTAGACCAAAACGGATTTCACGCCCAAATGCAATTAGCCACATTTCACTAAATTTTCCCATGCTCATTTCTTTATTATTGGTGGCAGGCTCCTATAGCTCACTGACGTTAGAGACAGAGCCACATGAATATAGAAAATCGACTCTAAGGGATAAATCTTGTGATGTTTAGCTAAGTAATGCGTGTATTTTGTAGGCCGGAACCTGTTAACGGATCTGAAAGATCCGCAGGGTTACTCAGGTAGACCTGGCTCATGCGGCCTTGTTGTAAGCTTTAGAATAGCTTAGAGGCTTATAAAATGCTAAACTCTATTTTACTGGTTGTTTATGTGGCTCAGTATCCACTGAAAATGGTATGCTGTGGCCTTCTAACCGTGAGTTAATTACAAGCTCCCCTGAATTCCCATGTAGATATAATACTCCTTGCTGGATTTCTAGCGTTTTCGCGCAAGATCATCCCTTATCTTCATATATTTACTTTACTTTTCTTTACTTTAATTTTCGACAACCTGCGCAGTCCGTAGTTGTCGCAGGGTATAACGAGCTAATTAGAGCATTTCTGAATGGGTACGCCTATCTAGAACATACGCCGCTTCCCTACTTTTTATATTTTCTTTTTTCTGCTATCTGCTTGCAAAGCAGAAAGCCATTTTTAGCGAAAAATAAAAATAGCCTTATTCGTAGACCATCATTTAATTGCAAATAACTCGCAAACCACTGCACATATTGTGTTGCTTTTACGTTTAACGTATTCAAACGCTAAAGCTGGTCCAGACCAGTGTAATTTTGTGCTACTTTAAGCGGTAACGTAACTGTAGAAAGGCTTTTTCTTTTATCTGAGAATAACTCAGATTGAAATTTTGCGTTGGAGTGCAATATCAGCGTAAGAAAATTAGGACTGTATTTTTTTGTTAATTAGTATTTTTCTACTGAAGGACGCAGCTTTATTTTCTCTCTTAACAAATTGTTTCTATTTTTGTCCGCATTTATCGGAATTGTTTTCAACTTTTCGTATGCCTTATAATCCCTTCACTCATTTCTTCCATGTGCGCACAATTGGGGCAACTGAGTGGCCAATCAATGTGCGATCAATTTAAAGTGCACTTTCGGCGAACTGGATTCTCTTCCGAGGAGAAAAGGCACAACTACACCGCGAAGTTTTCACAAAAGAACAAGGAGTTCAATATCACCCGCAGGAACCAGAAACATGTCAAGGTGGGCGCCTGCGACCCAGTAGCTGTATATCAAACAATGCCAATGCATTTGTAATTGCTGACGATAAACATATACTTATATTTTACCTACTTCCATGCAAGAGCATCGGATTTATGTAAGCATTGATCTGAACCCTTTAGGGTGCAGTCTCTAGCAGGTCTAGAAATATACCTATTTATTTATTTATTTAGATCACTTAAGTCTCAGAAGGCCGAGAGAGGTCAGGAAGCAGGAGGCTGTTTAGAGGAGATCGGATACGTCTGCACGATGAACCCAGGCCACCAAATTAAGCTGGGAATAACCGCAATGAATGTCATAACCGTGACCATGCCTTTTAAGGTGTGTATCGCATTGACGAGAATAAGACCCTTATTTGTTTTGTTATGTCTAAACTCGTCCATCCGGGATTTGGTTGGCCCTGCCTAGGCTGTCGCTATCACAGGCCGCGATGGCGCTTGTTTACTCGGTGGAACGCGTGCAGATATATATGTTTTGGGTCTCAGCTGCCACTTATCAGCCAGCAGGCAACAGTGCTTGAGGGCTGCTTCCTGGAGCAGATTTTCGTAATCCCAGCACAGTTACTCTGGCTTCAGCTTCATGTAAACACTAATAGAGCAGGTGTGACAGCAGCTATTCCGTACAAAATTTGGTATGTATGGCCTGATGAAATCCGCCCACTAGTTACAGATTTTTCTGAGAAGTCTCTACTATGATGCATGTACCTAGCTACTGGAAAAGGCAAATGCAGGTCCCATAATAAAAAAGCCACTATAACTGAATTTTATAGTATAGTCCTTTTGGCGAGCGTACTAGTCAAGCTCTTGGAAAATCGTGTGAGATAGCCTTTGAAGGACTTTAAGAACCGTTGGTTTGCCGAATTCCTCAACACGCAGCTTTGAAAGGGTTATGCTTGCCTTGCCAAAATTTTGGTAGCACGCGAACATTTGGCCGAAGAGTTCCAGGGAAGGAAAGCCGTAAATTTGAGTTGCTTTGGTTATTCCAAAGTTTTCGACACCTCTGCTCATTCGTGGCTTGTGTACAATTTGCAATTTTTGGGTATTCCTGCAGTTGTCGCAAGACAGATTTCAACCTTCGTAACCGGAAAGCAGCTGAATGTTCGAGTTAGGTCCCGCTGGTCGTTTCGACAATGCCTTCTCATTGGGGTCCTGTTTGATACAGTCCTTGGCCTACATCCCAGTACTTTATAAGATAACAAATTGCTTGCTGTGCGGTGCGTAGCACCCTAAGGTTGGCGGAAGATAGTAACTTCTGGTTCTCAGTAAATCGTCTATGCGGTCTTGAGGCCCATGCTATGGCGCTGCATATATGGAGACTAGGCGCTTTAGTGGTAATTGCTAGTGAAACGCGGGAAATGTTTGGTCCTTAGCTTAGAACCATATAAAAGCATAAATAAATCAAGAAATAAATAAAACTTTATTTTTGGACAATGTGAGACATGCCTATATAGGCATAATTAGGTTAGAAGGGCAACTGGATGTCTGAGAAGTATAAATTTTGCAAATTATTCATGAGCAGTTGAGCTGGGTGTTTATGCAGTATGTGGGAGGGCGTATATGTAGCTGTTATCCGTATTTGTGTATGTGCAGTTGCACTTGTACTTGACCTCGTGGATAATATGAAAAGCGTAAGTAACATCCGTGCTCGGATCTGGTTGGCGAGATGATCATGAGGCGGTGGCTTCAGTTGGAGGCAAGTCACCTCCGCACGGGGAACAGGGCTGCTAAACAAAGGTTGGTGGCAGTTTATAGGGAGAACGCTTGCCAGACGAAAATAAAACAGGTGATGGAGCATTGTCGGGAAACGCATGCTGGATCGGTGTAGATCCGTATTACCCCATGGTGCCACGGGGAAGCCTTATTTGCGTTATCGATTGAGCAGCCGGCGATTGCTGGAAAGCCATACGCGTGTGATTGGACGCTTGGCAGGCAGTACCACAAGGGAGGTATGTATGGATTTAATTATGACTTTTCTAATAAGCATATATTTGGCAGCTTTATTGTAAGCAGTCGACGGCTGTTCTAATCCCCCGGATAAATAAATAAATAAATAAAGTTTTTATTCTCGACAAGGCGAGGCATGCCTTTACAGGCATGATCATTGTGACAACAAAGCGCGGTCAAGAATGTGCAAGAATACGTTATGTTTGCCGTACCAGTGTATGTTTATGTAGGGGGTATGTAATTATGTAGCTGTGTGTGTGTGGGTGTGTAACTGGGAGGTTCCTGTTTGTAACTGTGCTGCTCTAACTTTGACTCTCATATCGTCGGCAATGCTCGAGTAGAAGATGGATGTCCGTGCGTTGGAAAGGATTATTCGGATACCCACGGGGCAGTGACTTTATTTTGTGGCGAGTCACGACCGCCACGTCACAGTGTTGTTAAGCAGACATTTGTGGCTTTTTATAGGGAGAACGCTTGCCAGGCGAAAACCCACCACGTCCTGGAACACTGCCGCCGAACTATTTGCTGGAACGGGTCAAACCCGAACCACCCAGCTGGCACCACGAGGAGGTTGTTCGGCTAGCCAGCCAAGGTCCAATTGACCAGTTTCAGCAGATCAGGGCGTGGTTGGGTTGGTTGGGGATTTCATATGGTACGCGATTGCCTTTGTAGACTTGCTTAGTCGCAGACATACAGGCCAGCTGGGACTCTTGGTAAGTTCCACTTGATACCTTCAGCATTTGGTGGCAAACATAGTGGCAACGAAGTGCCGCAGATGCAGCCCCAAGCTGACCTAGGATTACATTATATACCTACATAAGTTCGGTGACAAGGGGAGGCAGCTGCTCGCAAACCATTCGACTCGTTGTGGATGAATGGAGAATATCCGGGAACATGACGAGCAACTTGTTCGTAACAATATTTACGGCTTTTGGCATGGTCAACGGGAATTACTGCCTTCAGGCTTTTCCCAGTTATCTTTTTCTTGACAGGATGGCAGTTGAACGTGCCTTGCGATCGGGGAAACAAAGGATGCATGGGTGAAAATAGCTGACGTACCGTGAGAAGCAACGAAAGTCTGCTTTGTTTCCTATGCGTCGCAGTCATCGTGGTCCATTTATATTTCTTAAGAATGAGTCAGTATGGTACTGATTCAGCTAGCCAATTTTACTCAACTCGAGTGCAAACCATTCGTAACGGCACATAGGACTTGCAAAAAACCAACTGACTAGATTGTGGCAGATTTACCGTCATCACATATGTTCATAAAGAATTGGAAAGTCATGCCCACAGAACTTTTACTGGCAAGGAGCTTGAACGGGCATGAAAATCGACTGGGCGCATTCAGTTAGAAGGTGAAAATGTTCCCCGACGTGCCGTAAATATTTACTCGTCTATTACAGCCTACTACTTGGAAGTAATTTTTCACGGGCAACTCAATAGTACTTGTGAACTTGCATAATCCGGACGTTCCATATTTCCATTTCGTTTCATTTATCACATGGTCTACACAGAAAGGCCAGATGTTTGGTTCATTTGGTAGTATAGAGCAGGAAAGGAGATCCCATGCCAGCTCCACCGCTTCCCGATCGTTGCTGGGATGCTCGTCATTGCGCAACGGAAACTCCGGAGAGGACATCGCACTTGTAGCTGAAGCATCACCATCGCGGCATACTCAACAGGCGTGAATCAAGTAGTAGCTTGAAGAAATCTCCCGTTTGCGCATCAACGACGGGCGGCGGTAACTGGTTCCAATTATTCACGACGCGAGTGAATAGAGCAAGAATAGGACGTATTTTGCGCCTCCGTGGTTTGCATATTTTCCTTTGGTGGCCTCTAGTCGAACTCTCGATGTTGGGGTGGAAGAAGCCATGCAGCTCGTTCACCAGCGCCCTGCGGAGCATACGACGGGTAAAAATAGAGTCCCCACGCCGGCGAAGGTAATCCATAGAAAACCTATTCAAATGTCGAAGCGGAAGAGGATAAGGTAGGTCAAGTAACTCGGAGACAAACTTCGGTCCACGCCATTGTACCTTTTCGATCATGTCGCGCTCAAATTTTGAAAGTGGGTAGGCAGCAGGGAGGCCGTATGCAAGAATCGGGCGATCATGCGAGGTGAATAGAAATCTAAAAAGTTCCGGTGACAAGCAACAGCAAGCACTTCCGATGGCATGAAACATCCTGTAGGCAACGGCAATTCTCCTAATTTTGTCCTGAGTAACTCTTAAGTCCGGAGAACCAATCACGCCCAGACTTCTCTCTGAAAGGTCATTTTTGAGCAAGAAACCACCTATGGGGTACGCGCCGAATGGTTCAGGAGCGCCGATGGGCACGACGGAGAATTGCCTTGATTACAGGGTAAGCGCCATTGAATCGACCAACTGTGCCGGAGATCGAACGTCACTTGTAGTCTATCAGCATCCTCCAGAGAGGATACCTCTTTCCATATCTATGGGTCGTCCGTAAAACTCAAGCAATCCCGGGGGCCGTAGGTAGTTTATGATTGAATAAGGGAATCGCGTAAGTTAACCTGACTCTCTTTTAGATGTTCAAAGCAGCGCATTCTAGTTAGGTGCAACAAAGAATTCGTAGGGGAAATATTCACGGGATATTCATACTGTCCCTCTACTTGATGAACTTGCAATTGCTCGAGAAGTGACAATAATGACAAGGCACATAAATAGACGAGTTGAATAAAGAAAAGGACACCATAAAGTTTATACGTTTAACGCCCATTGCACTGCAAAACTCTTTTGTAAAACAAGTTACCAGCGAAGATCTCTGCGTTGGCAACCCTCACTCACTAAAACACCGACGGTGACCTTAAAACGTTTAACTTCCGGGATGATCAGTCGAATGTCATATGGGAGTAAAGGAAAATGAAATAGCAGCAATGTCGACACACGGAGCTAAACAGGTTATGGCATTTTATTGTCTTATTACCCAACGGTAAATGTCTTCGCAGTGAGGCGGTTCGACGTATGACTAAGGAACCGGCCAATTGCAGAACGGCGGGTTCACTTTATGTAGGGCGACCTTAAGATTATTACAGGACTACTTTATAGGAAGATAAACATATTTGCCTGCATTTAATGCACAAAGGCCAGGTTATTAATTTAACAATTAATAAATATTTTATTAATATTATCGACAGCAAATTTGTGTACCTACTCGAGAGTTTGAAATCCATGCACTGACTTTCAGAGAAACATATATTTAGGAATGCTGCGCTGTGTCTACGAAAAATTTAGAAAATATTTCGAAGGGATGTTCGGTTGCAACGTAAACTTTGTACTGCAGAACTGCCGCCTGACATGCTTTTCTTCGACGTTGTGCAATCGAACCCTCCCGTGACTCGACAATCCTCTTTGGACCTACACGGAAAGCTGTCCTGTTTCTGAATTCCATTCTGCACCGTTAGTTTCCGATTTTACTTTTTAGGGTAAAAGCCTTTTATAATGTTTTGTAAAATTCCGCTTGTTTGCTCTGGTAGCATGGTAGCCATTCAATTTGAAAATTTGTGAGAAACGAACCAAATAGATGTTATTTAGTATTGTGCAGCAAGGACTCTACGAACTCTCCTCGCGTCTTACCAGTTGGTAAATTATTTCCTTTTAACTCGATAAAGCTAGTTTGAAGTATTATTTGCAACCATTCTGTTGTTTTGATATTCATGTGCACTCCCGAATCGTTTATTAAAATTTCTAATTTATTACTCCCTTTAATGTCTGGGTGTTAAGAGAATTCTGGTTCTCACAGGTGAATACCTGCTTTTCTGGATAGAAATCATTGCGTAGATATGAGGCGTAGCATTTCGCTTAGATAAGCTGTTTATGATGCCCCTTTGGGGCTTAGCGACCACTGCGTCCTCCGTTTCGATTTTATATGCTTCGCCGAAAAACTCGTCAGCACGCCAACTTATACCAAACGCTGGACTGATTACGGAAAGTTGAACCTTCTCATTTCCGCTAACAACTGGTCACCCGAGCCCCAATCGGGTGCCGACAGCGTGTGGTCAAGCTTTTGCCTTACCCTACGTGAACTCTGCTCCACTACGACGACGTGCAAAGAAGTTTCCATAGAGAAAAGACGCCCAGCACTCATCCGAAGTCGTACACGGAAATGGATTGCCTCCAGGAACACGGCATGGAGAAACTATCGTCCCCATCCAACGGCCACTCAGTGGGAATATTACCGATCCATCCGTAACCAATGCGTCCGTCTTGTACGAGAAGACAAGAGTGAGCACCAGCGTCAACTTATGCGTAAATTTTCATCCAATCCCAAAGCATTGTATAGTCACGTCAATAGTCTTCTACAAGTCAAGCACGGTGTCACCGCATTGACGACCCCCACAGGGCTCACTAAATCAGCTAACGAGGCAGCAGAAGTCCGATGCCAGCGGTACGCATCCACATTCTTCGTTCCATCAATGCACACAACGACGGTACCTTCTTCGGTTTCACTCTCAACTTCCCTGACGACTGTTCATTTCACTCCGGAGAAGGTCCTGGCGAAATTCAAATCCCTGCGGCTAACGGCCTCTCCTGGCGCTGATGGTTTCCACCCACGGCTCTTGCGATCGTGCGCTGCAGCTCTAGCTTTACCCCTAGCGGAGCTGCTCACCCACTTCTTCTTGCAAGGCAAAGTTCCCAATGACTGGAAATGTGGGACTATTACACCAATCTACAAAGGCGGTACTCTCAAAGATCCGGCCAATTACCGACCGATAACTCCTATCTACGATCTCCAAAGTGATGGAATCGATCGTCGCAGACGCTTTAATGGACCACATGGAGGCCCAGAAACTGCTCTCTGGTTGCCAGCACGGTTTCCGGCGTCAACGGTCTTGCCTGAGTAACCTGCTACTTGCCAGGGACAGCTTGACGACTGCAGCCGACTCTGGCCAAGAAACGCATGTTATCTTCCAGGATTTCGCCAAAGCCTTCGACAAGGTCGACCACAAGATTCTGCTGCGGAAACTGTCATCTTACGGCGTTTCAGGGGACTTGATGGACTGGATCCGGAACCACCTCCAAAACCGTACCTTCCAAGTACGCGTCGACGGATCGTTGTCTCCCCGCATCCTTGCCACAAGCGGAGTTCCACAAGGGGTCTGTTCTCGGGCCGCACCTCTTCCTAGCCTTCATTGACGACGTCACACCGCAAGTGGAGTCTTCGCTGCTACTATACTCGGATGACGCGAAGCTGTGGCGCACAGTTAACCTTCCGGACGATGCCCACGCACTTCAGACGGACCTCGACCGTTGTAGCAACCCAAAAGATATTTCTTGTTTTTTGTACACTTTTATTACTCAGTCATAAAATATTGCTTTTTGTTTTAATGCCGACTCTACGGCCATTGTGAACTGCATCCGGATCACCACTTTACCCCACGGTGAGTTCCGGCACTGACGTACGCTCTCGTCGCTTCATTCGTTTTCGTTCGATTGTAGCCTTCCGCGAATACAATCCGTTGTGTCCGTCTTTCTGGTTTTCTGGCATCCCTACCAGCGCGGGAACACTCTCGGACTAGTATAGACTAGTCCTATAAATTGGTGACCCCGATTCGCACGCGCGAAATCAACATTTTTTCTCGTTTGTATTTTTTGGTGAGTTCGTTCCTTTTTCTCGATTATATACATATATTCATTTGTTTCTTGCGTAATTTTAGTACTTTATCGTATTTTGTTCGTTCTTTATCTTTCGACTCACATTTCGAGAGCGGCATCTGAGTCGTTTCACAGCGTAACCATGCTTACTTTGGCTGTTCCAAGTTTCATGGAACACAGTCCAGAAGTTTGGTTTAAGATATTCGAGATCGAGCTAGAAAATAAGGGCATAACGGCGGACCGTCCAAGGTACAATCAGCTCGTCCCACGCCTTCCTCCGTCGGTAGTGACGCTGATTGAGGACATTCTACTCTGCCCATCGAATGAGGCAAAGTATGAAACGATGAAGCAAGCGATATTGAAAGAGTTACGACCCAGCGCACGAGCACGATTTGAGCAGCTCAATGGTCTCAAACTTAGAGATCGCAAGCCGTCGACATTGCTCCGCGAACTTCAGCGCATCTCTGGTCCCTTATTCTTGAGCGAAGAAGGGATAAAGGAGCTGTGGTTTGCACGTCTCCCAGAGCCATTGCCGGTAATGCTGTCCATGTTTATAGATGCACCCTTGAAAGACTTAGCTTCCAAGGCAGACGCTGCGTTCGAACGTTTTCCGCAGCAGACGACCAGTAACTCCGTTGACGTATTCTCACCGATGAAAACCGAATCTAATGTTTGTTCCCAGTCGCTAGACCGATCTGACTCTAAAGATGAGGAAATTGCGCTACTTCGCAGCAGGATAGCAGCAATGAAGGCTTCGAAGCAGCGGGTGCCACGGTCAAATGCTGACCACGTTTTGGCTACCGTTCATTGCGGCTCGTCTGTGCCTGCACCGAGTACGTCACGTTCGGCACGAAAGCGCCACATTTTCCTTACAAGTTCTCAGTCAGATAATGTCAAGCCCGTCGAAGAAGTATGTTGGTATCACCGCCAATACGGTGGAAGAGCTAGACGTTGTCGGGCTCCCTGCATTAGGCACGACCCAGGGAAAACGAATAGCCCGCATACTAGCACTAAAAACGTATCATTCAATAGCCAAGCAAACCGACTGTTTTACGTTAAGGATCGACGTTCTTCCATCACCTTCCTCATCGACACGGGAGCGGAAGTCAGCGTCATCCCAGCGACCGCTAGCGACAAGCACTCGAAGCCTACGTACAATTTGCGTGCGGCCAACGGTTCTCCGATAGCTTCATTCGGTCAGCGCATGATGAACCTGGACCTCAATCTTCGCCGAGATTTTCAGTGGGTCTTCATGTTTGCGTCTGTACCCTTCGCAATTATCGGTATCGACTTCCTCCGACATTTTGGGTTGCTTGTTGATGCTGGTCGCTGCAGACTTTTAGACGACCGTACGAAACTAGGTGTTGATGGTGTCCTTTCAGATGCCCCGGTAATCAGCCCTGTATTTCGGATCGCAAACGCACCGTCCGACTACTTGAGCCTCCTCTCCGAATACCCGCGACTGGCTCGACCGGCTGCAGAGCTTCCACCAGTCATGACAGAGGTCGCTCACCACATAGTTACGCGCGGTCAACCAGTTAGCGCACGACCAAGACGGCTTGCTCCAGACAAACTACAGCCAGCACGAGCCGAATTTGACCACATGCTTCAACTTGGTATCGTCAGACCGTCCAACAGCCCCTGGGCCTCGCCTCTGCACATGGTCCCAAAGAAGATTGTGAGGGACTGGCGTCCTTGCGGCGACTATCGATCCTTGAATACGGTGACCACGCCCGATCGCTATCCGATACCACACATAGTGGATCACACCGCCAGTCTTGCGGGTAAAAGTATCTTCATCAAAATCGACCTGGTACGCGCATACAACCAAATTCCGGTAGCCGAGGCGGACATCGCTAAAACTGCCGTGACGACTCCATTTGGTTTGTTCGAGTTTCTGCGTATGCCATTTGGCCTAAAGAACGCCGCGCAAACTTTTCAGCGTTTCATCGACCAAGTTTGTCGCGGCTTAGACTTCGCTTACGCGGATCTTGACGACATTTTAATCGCAAGCTCTTCACGAGAAGAGCACATACGCCACATACGAACACTTTTTGATCGTTTATCTCAACACGGGGTGACGATCAACGCAGAAAAGTGTTCGTTTGGTGTCGATTCAGTTATGTAGCGGCTTGACGAATGCTACACAAGAAAACCGTAGCCCGGTGAGACAGAAGACGGTGGGATATAAAGATTGTCTTGAGAAAATAGCTATGTACAATAGCTATGTGAATATAGCTTGAGGACAATGGGAGAGAGTGGTGAAGCAATGAGTAACACCACGTAGGAGCACAACAGCCGGCAGCGCGCGGGCAAGATGGCGAACCCGGTTCAAAATTGCAGTCCAGTATATATAGGCTTGGGATGGGTGCAAAGTAAAACAAAATGTGCACAAGTCTGAATGTGATGTTTGATGGGGTAAAATGTCATGGTCACTACACAGGCCTCCCCCTAGAAGGCCGAGGGACGAGGACTTCGATCGCTGTTGGCTTGCAAATGTATAAAGGCAGAATCACAGGAGTTCGGTTGTATTTGGATTATTTAATCTTCTTGTGGATTGGAATGCATCATCGGTGGGCCGTCCCAGCGGGCACACCGGACTACAAAAAAACTGGATAATCCAGAAAAAGGGCCGGTAGGACCTTTCACCGCTGCTGAAAGACGGTGCGCTTGGGAGAGGTCACTCCCCCCACCGCATTCCAATCCACTGCCACAACGAAGCTGAAATCCTGTTCGTACCGGCGAGCCGTGGGGGGACCAAAAACAACGAGCCAGGCACACGAGCAGCCAAAGCCAGGAAGGCGAGCCAGACAAACGACCAAGGCGAGCCAAATTGAGCCAAGCAGACCACGATCCAAAGGCCAACGTGGGCGGGCGAGATGACACAGCGTTGGGGGTAGACCAAAGCATCCAAACGACCAAAACAATTGAAAAACAGCCAACCATTGAACGGACGGACCCAAACGTGCCAGCCTCATGACTTTATCTGATAGATGGGGAAAAAAACTCGGGGACAGATTGCGATATGTACTCTGCTAACGGAAAAGCATAATATAAACGATGAGAGAAAATGAAAAAGATTCATGAGGTATGGATGAGTTCGACAAAATCGGAGAAACGAACAGGTTTACGAACCCTTCTACCGTGACTGGTATTAGTTTGAGGCGAATCTGGTAACTGGGATTGTGGTGGAGCTGAAAAGCTGGGCGTCGTTACAGGTGGCTCTGTAGATTGCGTTAAGGTCGATGATGGAACAAACTGTTGTTCATCGATGAAAGCAGGCTTGACGCGATCTATCGAGACAGTATCCCTTTTACCCCCACGGTCAATCACCAAAGTTTTTGTAGACCGTTTAATAACACGGTATGGACCTGTGTAAGGTGCGGAGAGAGGCTGTCTCACTTGGTCGACACGTAAGAATACGTGAGAACATGTAGAAAGGTCTTTCGGAACGTGCACTGGAGTGCGTTGTTCCCTGGGTCTCGCGGGATGCAGCTGACGCATGTGGTGCGTCAGACGAGCTATGTAGCTCTTGTAGTCCCATGCCCTCTCCGGGGTTGGGGCGACTAATTGTCCAGGGAGACGCAATGTGCAGCCAAAAACGAGTTCGGCCGGAGCAGCGTTAATGTCGGTTTTGACAGTATTTCGTAAGCCAAGTAAAACGGTGGGAAGCGCTTCGTACCAGTCTGCGTTATCATGTGCACATAGTGCAGCTTTCAGCTGGCGGTGAAAACGCTCAACCATGCCGTTGGCGGCAGGGTGGAATGCAGTCGTTTGGACGTGACGGCAGCCGAGGGTCCGGAGAAGGTGAGCAAATGTGCCTGCGAAGTGTGAACCTCGATCAGTTGTCACAACCGCAGGACAACCAAAGTGTGAGACCCATCGCTCTAGAAAAGCGCGAGCGACAGTGTCTGATGAGCAATCTGGCATTGGGATGGCATCAGGCCATCTTGTAAAGCGGTCTATACAAGTCAGCAAGTAAACGCATCCATTAGATGGGGGCAGTGGCCCAACAAGGTCAACATGAATATGGTGAAAACGAGCATCAGGAAGTGGAAATGAACCAAGCGG
Source organism: Dicrocoelium dendriticum (assembly GCA_944474145.2). NCBI lineage: Eukaryota > Metazoa > Platyhelminthes > Trematoda > Plagiorchiida > Dicrocoeliidae > Dicrocoelium > Dicrocoelium dendriticum. The sequence goes on along the minus strand of OX104067.1, from coordinate 122,969,383 downwards.
ACTTTTCGTGTGTCGATGAACCTTAGACTGTTGACAACTAAGGCACGTACGAGCCCACTGTCTAACGTCTCGGTTGACGTTGCGCCACACGAAGCGTTGTGTGACGAGCTTAACTGTGGCACGAATGCCTGGATGCGATAAACTGTGAAGAATGTCAAACACAGTGCGTCGGAAAGCTTGGGGAACCACTGGTCGTGGTGAATTTTGCGAAACGTCGCAAAGTATGGTTCCATCCGAAGTAGGCAGGGGAACTGGTCGTATGCGCAAAGAGCTAGAATTACGAAGCTGATCTAGCTCTGGGTCTGTCTGTTGAGCGGCAGCCATTGCCGTTAGATCGATACCTTCAGCGGAAGTGATGGAGCTGACGCGAGAAAGAGCATCAGCGACGGAGTTCTGCACACCCGAGACGTGCCGTATGTCTGACGTAAACTGTGAGACATAGTCCAGGTGGCGTATCTCTCTCGGAGAGTATCGGTCGGATGACGAGTCGAGGGCGTAAACTAAAGGTTTGTGGTCAGTAAAGACGGTAAAGCTTCTGCCCTCTAGAAAAGGACGAAAATGACGGATGGCGAGGTAAACTGCCAGAAGTTCTTTCCCGAAGGTGCTGTAACGTGTCTCCGCTGGCTGCAACCGTTTCGAAAAGAAACCCAAAGGTTGCCAGGTATTGTCGACAGCCTGCTGAAGAACAGCACCAACGGCCTCGTCTGAGGCATCAGTGACGAGCGAAATCGGAGCAGATGGTACGGGATGTGCTAAGAGAGCGGCATTAGCGATTGCGTCTTTAAGGTTTGAGAAGGCTAATCGCGCGGACTTGGTAAAAACAAATGAACGTTGATTGCCCCGAAGCAAGTCAGTCAAGGGCTGCATTATCCTAGCACAACACGGAATAAAGCGTCTATAGTAGTTAACTATCCCAAGGAAACGTTTAAGCTGTTTAAACGATGTAGGTTCAGGGAAATCTTTGATGGCGGTTACCTTTTGGGACAGTGGTTCAATACCTGTAGCTGAGATGCGGTGACCTAGGAACTCGATCGACGATTTTCCTAGTTCGCACTTGCTAGGGTTCAAGGTAACGCCTCGATCAGATAGGCGTTGGAATAGAGTACGCAGATGCTCTAAGTGTTGCGACTTAGAGGCGCTAGCTACTAGGATGTCATCCACGTAAGGATATACGAAGTCCAGACCACGAGTAACGTCATGGATGAACCGCTGGAATGTTTGAGCAGCGTTCCTTAACCCGAAAGGCATTCGAAGGAACTCGAATAAACCAAAGGGTGTTATAACTGCAGTTTTGGGAATATCGCAGTCCTCTACAGGAATCTGGTGATATGCTCGCGTCAGGTCTATCTTACTAAACACTGACTTACCACCGAGACTACTTGTAAGGTCCTGGATGTGCGGTATAGGATACCTATCTGCAACTGTGCACTTGTTCAGCGCCCGGTAGTCTCCGCAGGGCCGCCAGTCGCCGCCTTTCTTGGGCACCATGTGGAGAGGTGAGGCCCACTGACTTTCGGAAGGACGGATGATACCAAGTTCGAGCATGTGCTCGAATTCCGCCTTAGCGGCTTTTAGCTTATCAGGGGCGAGACGTCGTGGCCGTGCAGAAACCGGTGGGCCACGGGTTCGTATATGGTGCGTAACGCTAGATGCGACCGGAAGAGTAGCGTCAGCTGAGCGGACCAGCTGCGGAAACTGTCTGAACAGATCTAAAAATTCCTTATCAGCTTCAGGCTGAATGTAAATGGGAGTGACAGAAACACAAGGTGTGCGAACTCCACATGTGAAAAGCTGGGTCTTTTGGTCAACGAGTTTGCGATGACGCGCATCGACGAGAAGATCGAAGTGTTGGAGGAAGTCGATACCCAATATAGCAAACGGAACAGCAGCGATGGTGAAAATCCATCGAAAGGGACGTCGTAGTCCGAGGTCAATGGTAAGGGAGCGTTGACCGAAGACTCGGATAGCAGGTGCCGTTAGCGGCACGCAAGTTGGTTGTCTGTGGCTTAGTCGCGTCGCCTGGAACCGGTGGGATCACGCTAACTTCCGCCCCGGTATCAACCAGGAACATGATCCCGGTGTTCCTATCAACGATTTTGAAGAGGCGATTTGGACGACTTCGGCCGACGGCGTTCGTCGCCAATACGTGTCGGCCTGTCCTTTTTCTCGTTACGGGAAATGAGCATGGTTTTATACAATTTCTAGCGGAACTTCCAAAACGTGCGTGATAACGGCAAATTGGGCGTCGTGTTCGTCTTCCAGATGGGCTAGGGGAACGGGATGGAGAATCCCGTTGGTGCCGATGTAACTTTAAGCTTTGAACTTCTTGCCGTAGCGCGGCTATCTCTGCTAAGAGCTCACCAGTGGAAGGTGGAGTAGTGGTGTCGATGGTTTGGACCGAAGGGTCAACAGTGAAATCTACGTCAGGTGAGCGAAGAGAACTAGACGACGGACACGGTGGTCCGGTGAAGCGATCCATCATATCATCAGCAATATCTGCAACTTCTGACAAAGGCTGCGATTTCGCAAGCGATAGCATAGCTTGTACGTTTTCAGGCAAACGCTGAAGCCATAACTCTCGAAGCAGCGACTCGTCCATATGCAGTCCTTGAAGAAGACCACGCATCTCTAGCAATAGCGCGGATGGCTTACTAGAACCTAGCTGTAGACCAGTAAAAAGTTTATGCAGGCGGGACTTCAATGAGGGAGTAACACGCTTTATTACCGCGTCCTTGAGAGAATTATAACGGTCAGGAGGACAAGATGTAATAATAAGATCGCGTAGCGCTATAGAAATATCAGTCGGCAGGCGTGTGAGCAAGTGGTTAAACTTTGCAGAATCGCTAGTGACATGCTTAGACGTAAACTCAGCTTCTAAAATCATGAACCATAAAACGGGATCTTTTTCAATAAATGGTGGAACTACCAGAGATACCGCTTGCACACACTGTGAGTCCTCACACTTTTTAGAAACTGAGGCCATGATTTGCGTGAAAAAACCAAAGAAATGGAACGAACTCACCGGAATGCGATTGGGGTCACCAATTATGTAGCGGCTTGACGAATGCTACACAAGAAAACCGTAGCCCGGTGAGACAGAAGACGGTGGGATATAAAGATTGTCTTGAGAAAATAGCTATGTACAATAGCTATGTGAATATAGCTTGAGGACAATGGGAGAGAGTGGTGAAGCAATGAGTAACACCACGTAGGAACGCAACAGCCGGCAACGCGCGGACAAGATGGCGAACCCGGTTCAAAATTGCAGTCCAGTATATATAGGCTTGGGATGGGTGCAAAGTAAAACAAAATGTGCACAAGTCTGAATGTGATGTTTGATGGGGTAAAATGTCATGGTCACTACAGTTAATTTCCTGGGCCATCGTATCTCTTCTGCAGGCGTCGTGCCACTGCAAGATAAAATTCAAGCCATTATTGACTACCCCGAGCCTCATTCTTTCAAACAGCTCAGGCGTTTTGATGGCCTGGTCAACTTTTACTGTCGATTTATACCCAACTGCGCCTCTCTGATGCAACCCCTCACGGACCTTCTCCGAGGGAAACTAAAGACGTTCGAATTTCCTACCGCAGCACGCGCTGCTTTTAAGTCGCTGAAAGAGGCTATCGCCAACATAGCTTCCATAGCGCATCACGATCCGACCGCCTCACTGTCCCTCAGTACTGACGCCTCGGACGTGGCAGTCGGCGCTGTTTTGCAGCAACGCGTAGCCGACACGTGGCAACCCTTAGCCTTTTTCTCCAAACGTCTACAACCTACCGAATCTCGCTACAGCACGTTCGGTAGGGAACTACTAGCCGTATATCTAGCGATACGTCACTTTCGACACATCCTAGAAGGCCGCTCCTTTGCCGTCTTCACCGACCACAAACCCTGACTTACGTGCTCGGCTCGACTACCGACCGATGCTCTCCTAGAGAGTCGCGCCACCTTGACTATATCGCTCAGTTTACGACCGATATACGGCATGTCTCAGGTGTGCACAACGCCGTCGCTGATGCACTTTCTCGTATCCAAACTATCTCCGCTGACGCAGACACTGCTATCGACTTGGCAGCCATGGCCACAGCACAACTCAACGATCCTGAGGTTGAACTACTACGCAGGTCTCCCTCATTGGATATACGACCCGTTCCGCTGACATCAACAGACGGAACGATACTCTGCGATTTATCTCTGGGCACGCCGCGCCCAGTCGTCCCACGCGAGTTTCGGCAGACCGTGTTCGACGCGTCGCACGACTTGTCTCACCCAGGCGTTCGTGCATCGGTTAAACTCGTGACCGCACGATTCGTTTGGCGCAATGTTAATCGGGACGTCCGTACCTGGGCAGCTGCTTGCCTTCCGTGTCAACGCGCGAAGGTGCACAAGCACACGAGAAGCCCATTAGGCACGTTTCCGACGCCAGACGCACGTTTTCATCACGTGCACGTCGACCTCGTATGTCCTCTGCCGCCTTCCAAAGGCTACGTATATCTACTGACATGCATCGATCGATTTACTAGATGGCCTGAGGCCGTCCCCATCCCAAATTGCTCCTCGGAAACAGTAGCGAAAGCTTTTATGGAGCGCTGGGTAGCTCAATACGGCTGTCCCGCCATCGTGACCACCGATCGAGGGTCACATTTCTCGTCGACCTTTGCCACGTTGCTTAAGGATTTAGGCTGTCGCCACGTCCAGACGACGGCGTATCATCCGGCCGCTAACGGCATGGTGGAGCGTTTTCACCGCCAGTTGAAGGCAGCGCTACGTGCGCACGCAGATCCTTCATGGTCTGAAACGCTTCCCCTCGTTCTCCTAGGCTTAATAAGAAACACGGTTAAGACCGACTTCGACGCCACACCAGCGCAGCTAGTCTACGGTTGCGCGTTGCGGTTGCCCGGACAGCTGGTAGCACCAGCCCCATGTACTTCCACTTTTGACTACTGAAGTTACACTGACCGATTGGCTCACCAGATGCGTGAGCTACGTCCACCCGCTCCTCGATCGCAGAAGACACCAGTGTACGTGCCCGAGAAGCTGTCTACGTGTTCACACGTCCTTCTTCGCGCAGACGGTGTTCGACAGCCTCTTCAGTCGCCGTACATAGGACCCTTTAAGGTGCTGCATCGTGCGAGTAAGGCGTATACTATTGACCGCGGTGGTCGACACGAAATCGTCACCATCGACCGTCTAAAACCCGCCTTTATGGAAGAAAACCCCTCGCCTACTTCGTCTAGTAGTGCTTCGTGCGACGTTGCAACTCATCGCACCAACTTACATCATCCTAGTCCAGTTCAACCAGACCACGATCTCGGTCTGCAAGCCGTCCCAACCTCTCCCGAATCTAGCCCGCCGCCTCCCACGACCAATCGCCGTGGTCGGGAGGTGCGTAAGCCCGTCCGCTTCTCCGACTATGTACAGTGTAAATACTTTTAACTTTGTAGATATTGTATATATTTGCCTCATTTTTGGTCGATTAACGTTTTGAAAACACAAAAATATCAAAACCCCCGAAAAACCTTTTTCAAAAAAATTCCAAAACCAAAAAATATTTAAACACGCAGCTCATTCGTTTGTTCTTTTTGGCGTTTTCTGCGCGTTTTTTTCTTTCTCGTCTTTACATGCCCCAACCCTCCCCTTCGATCGACTGGCCCACACGAGGAAGGTTTTCGAGGACCCTGACGCGAACACTGGTCGCTTCTCCGCGGGACGAGGATCGCCTCTTCGCGGGACGAGGATCGCTTCTCCGCAAAACGAGGGTCGCTTCTCCGTAGGACCATGATCGTTATCTTCGTGGGACGAGGGTCGTTTTGGCGCGGGTCGGGGTGCGGCGGGGGGAGAGACCACTCCCAAGCGCACCGTTTGGCAGCAGCGGAGGTTGAGGTCCTGTCGGCCTTTTTCTGGACTAGCCAGTTTTTTTGTAGTCCGACAAGCCCGCTCCAACGGCTCGCCGAAATGCACCCTGCCCTGCAATCAATAAATAATAAAGACCGGACGGCACAGCGGATACAAATTTTCGGCTACATTTTTTTCGATCCCGAGCAGACTCTTCTTTGTATACCAGAACCTTTTGCAAACTTTGGATCCATAACCAGTTGATTTCGAAGGCTTCTTCGTTCAGCCTTCTAGGAGGGGAGCTCTGTAGCAACTCAAAAGATATTTCTTGTTTTTGTACACTTTTATTACTCAGTCATAAAATATTGCTTTTTGTTTTAATACCGACTCTACGACCATTGTGAACTGCATCCGGATCACCACTTTACCCCACGGTGAGTTCCGGCACTGACGTACGCTCTCGTCGCTTCATTCGTTTTCGTTCGATTGTAGCCTTCCGCGAATACAATCCGTTGTGTCCGTCTTTCTGGTTTTCTGGCATCCCTACCAGCGCGGGAACACTCTCGGACTAGTATAGACTAGTCCTATACCGTCTACATCAGTGGTCCATAGAAAATAACCTTCCGTTTAACGCTTCGAAATGTCGCGTCCTTTCTACCCGCCCTTCCGCTTTTTCTCCTGTATATTACCTGGGAGCGTCTATCCTCCAGATCTCTTCAGCCGAAAGTGACTTGGGTATCATTAGCCAGACGAGTCTTTCCGTATTCGCTTCCTGCCGGAAAGCAGCTGCTGCTGCTAACCGCATGGTGGGATTGCTGAAACGAGCCTTCGGTCAAATTGACCCCAGCAATTTTCGCCTCCTCCTTAACGCTTTTCTTCGACCCTACTTGGAGTTCGCTATTCAGGCTTGGAGCCCTTGGTTTTTGAAGGACCAACGCATACTCGAAGCCCCACAACGTCGAGCAACCAAACTGGTCCGAGGTCTCAAGCACCTAGGTTATCCACAACGACTTCAGTGCCTGGGCCTCTGCTCGCTTAAGTACCGACGTCTCCGGGGCGACCTGATCCTCGTATTCATGATCTTATCCAACCCTGGACATCCCTGTCGCCACCTACTCACACTGCACCAATCGGGCTCCCACCTACGTGGCCACCCACTGAGGCTCACACATCAACACAGTCGACTGAACTGCAGACGACACTACTTCGCTTTGCGAATCTGCCGACCGTGGAATGCTCTGCCCGCCGATTTAGTCTTGGCACCCACTCTGGCGGACTTTAAGACCCGCTTGGACTGTCATCTGGCCCAGCTACAGCGCGATATTCCCTAACTTAACTATATTCTACTGGATGGAATTTCTTTCTTTTTTTTCTTCCACCTACTTTCTTTCTAAAGCCGTTTCGGAGGGCGTGGTGGGATGTCTCGCTTTGAGCCGGCGTGCATTCTGTTTAAATGCCACATAAGCCCGATGAAGATACGGCTAACACGCGAGTCCAACCCGCTATAAGGTTGCTTGGCCTTTCATTAGACCCAACCTGTACTCTTTTTACCCTATGGGTCATGTAAAGCTCGAGCTTTTACTCCCATTAAATACAATGTTCCAATGTATTGTCGTCCCACGGGATTGGTTATTACTAACTTTACTGTTCTTAATCTGCTGAGGAGTTTGACGAACCGTCGATATAATTTATTGATTGCTTTAAGTTGGGGAACGTTGCGGATGTCAGCAACTGATGCTTTTCTGTGCCTTCAAGGAACAGGTTAGCTTGCACAGCAGTACCTCAGCCACGTGTACTGATGCTTCGCTGCTATAACGTATCAGCAATACGCCGGTATGCAAACCGTCGCTTCGCTGCCGCGCTACCGCAAACAGTTGCTCGTCGGCTAAGGATACTGCTAGGGTCGGAAGTCGAGGTCCGAAACGCGATTACAACCCTCCATCGTTTCCGTGTCGCTGGCCCGGATTCCCTCTCACCTGCACTATTTAAGGATGGAGGTGAGGTCCTCTGCAAAGCACTGACCTCCTTATTCGAATGTATCTGCAAGGAAGTGTCTCGGCTAATTGTGGTGAATCGATTGTAGTGGCAATATACAAGAAGTGCAGTCGCACAGACTGTTTTAACCACATGGGTATTAGTCTAACGCCAGTTGTGACGAAATTATTGGCCTCGATGATCGTTCGTCGCCTCACTGCTGAACGGGAATCTCGGAATAGGGAAGAGCAGGCTGGTTTCCGCCCAGGACGTGGCTGTATATACTATATATTCACTTTGCGGCAGGTGCTAGAGCAGCGCCACGCATACCGCAGACCGACAATAGCTGTGTTGCTTAATTTCAAGGGTGTGTTCGATTCCGTCGATCGATCGATTCTGTTCGAAATACTTGCGCGGAAAGGTGTTCCCACGAAATATGTGAACATCCTTCGTGCTCTATACTCGAACACTACAGGCCGCGTCAGTGTCTATGGTGTCCTATCGGATAGCTTTCCGACTACAAGTGGCGTTCGACAGGGTTGTCCGATTTCCCCATTTTTGTTCAATTTCGTCGTGGATTCTATCATGGAGTGTTCCCTTGCGGAATCTCACGATGTAGGTGTTGAAGTGCTGCCTGGTGAACGGTTAGTTGATCTAGATTATGCGGACGATATCGCCTTGCTTTTCGACAATGTTGAGGCGGCACAATCAACCCTGAATAGCGTGTCTAGAGTGGTCCGGTTATTTGCTATGCACTTCGCACCTTCAAAGTGCAATGTGATGCTGCAGGACCATTAGCCACTTGATGTACCCTTGACCCTTGCTAACGAGGAACTCGAGGGGGTTGCTCATTTCACTTATCATGGCAGCTGCATCAGCAATGATGGGCGCATAGAAACTGACGTCAGCTCACGCATTGCAAACGCCAGAGCTACCTTCTGGAACCTGGGGCATCTTTGGCGACAGAAGGGAGTTTCCATCCGTCTGAAAGGCCGGGTATACAAGGCCACAGTGAGGGCCATTCTGCTGTATGGTAGTGAGACTTGGCCCCTTCGGTCTGAAGATCTGAGGCGCCTTCAAGTCTTTGATCATTGTTGTCTGCGAAGCATTGCTGGAGTCGGATGGCACCAGCGTGTCCGCAACGATGATGTGCGTAGGCGAGTACTGCGTGGGGATGATCATGCTAGCTCCCTAGAACAACAGATAGCAGTGTATAAGTTGCGTTGACTCGGGCACGTGCTACGTATGCCTGGTCACCGCTTACTTAGGAGGACCTTGTTTAGTCTGCCAGGTGTAGGGTGGCGCAAGTTTGGAGGTGGACAGAAGTTGACTTGGCAGCGGGAAATGAAGTCATTGACGACCAAACTGGGTGCCGTCGGTCCGTCTCGCCTTCCGGGCTGGAGTCCACGTGACTTGCCTTGTGCTTGGCTCGAGACTTTGCAGGACATGACTCGCAGTAGACACCAGTGGCGCGTCTGCTGCCGTCTCCTAATCGGATTGCCTGTTTAAGGTGTGTTTGGTGCTGAGTTATCTGCGGGGTAATGGCTGATTATGACGCGGGGCAGTGAAAGCCGCAAGGAAGCTGTCTCGCCGATGCCGCCTTATCTTTGCACGATAGCCAGCTGTTTGTGACGGTATGTTGTCTACATAAAGTGTAGGCACCTTGACCCTGAATTTTTGCTTAGGGCATTAAGGTTTTCACGTAAGTTCCCCTTCTGTCCCTCTTATTCTTTATTTCACAGGTCCTCATGGTTGTATGGCAGCGAAGCATCAGTTCAAATGGCTGATGTACTGCTGTTGATGATGTTGATGATGATAGCCTTGCTAATTCCCATCACAGGTGTGTAATACACTGTTTACCAAAAACAATCCACCGCTGATTCCACCAGGCATGGTATAAACGAAGCTGGATCCTCGTGCAAACCTAGGGTACCATTTCACATCGTATACACGCTGTTTCATTTCGGTGTACAAACCACGTCCGCTATGACTTTATGCTCCATCGGTGTTGATGTTCGCTTTTTTCGAAGCGCTTACAAGACAAATGTCTGAATTCATCGGCGTTTGCCAGTCTCGGGTATCACTGACTGAGCTTACCCACTTTGCGTTCCCTATATATTTAAGTCAATTACCTGTCGTATCTGTAGTGTCCGGGTTGCTTTCAATAGATGTGAGGAAATCTGTTCTGGACTGGACTCCAGCGAGCTGACCATTGTCATTCGTCTCCATGGCTTCATCGGATTTAACAAGCAACGGCTGAACGCAAGGGGCATTAATGTCGTTTCCACCTACATTCCCACTGACTGCAAAGAAAGCCCAGTACGCAGTACCGACGCTTTGCTGCCGCGCAACCAGCACCGGTCACACGTGGGCTAAGGATACTGCGAGGGTCGCCCTGCCCCTACGCAGGCTCTAACCCGCAACGCAAGATTATGAGAAGAACACGTTACCACCAGACTACGAGTCGGCGACTGCAAATTGGAGGTCACTATGAATTATCTTGCCATCTGTTTTTCCCAAATGGCCAAAATTTCAAATATTGTGGTCGACCTGAGCGCCCAGGTTGGTCATCTACTGGAACCAAAAACTTACTCGAGATGCCATTTCAGAATCGATGCACGTTTTGACAATGATCACCGCCTTCTTCAGCTGTGCGCTGATCACAATCTCCGCATCGGTAGCCCAACTTTCTAGCACAAGCGTTCACACCGAATTACATGGCAGCTTCTGAGCGGCAGTCCAGCTTAGACTCAAATTTCTCACATCTCCATTAGCTATAAATGGAGCACTTCAATACAGGATTGTCGTTCGGTCCGGTGCACTTGTTCCTTTTCTGACCACGATCTCCATTTTGATGGGGTTCCGTAACCTGGCCGATGATTTGCGTGCCTCAAGGATCCATTGAGCTATGCTAGATGATGCTTTTTGCACGTTCATGGTCGCTCACTACCGATTGATCAGTAATTAGAAGTCAGATGTACTCTGGCTCATGGTCTTCCATGTTGGAGGTTAGAGTAAGAGTGGCACCTTATTTCTCAAATCTGACTTTCTGTAGTCCGATGCCAAACTCCCGTTGTCTTGCGGGGAGGTTTTGAACCGAAAGTGTCGAATGAGAACTATGTTCGTTCTCCTGTCTGTGCAGTCTCGCGGTATCCTACCTACAATTTCCTGTTGGTCTGACTCTCGCAGAGGATAATCTACGGCACCCAATCTGCTGCATCGAGCGGGTGGATAGGAGTGAGGATGTTGATGCTCAGCACTTCTCGTTTTCCCCTTCTGACGATGTTTCATTTTTAACGTCTCGCTTCAGCTTCTTGGCTCTCCCTCATCGTGCTTTGATGTGCGTTTTTTTTCTAGTTTCGGCTCACACACAGTCGCAGAGTGTTACTATCGTTCGATCGCCATGTCAGTCTCAAATCAACTGGAAATCACAGTTCATCCGTTTCTATCCACTACCCCTGACCTTCGCCGAGACTGACGTGCTTCAACAGGCGCATTTTGCTGCAGATCGTTCAACAGGTAGCACCAATCCAAACTTAGCAAACCCTGTCGGTTGATGTCAACTGCTTATCGGAAACCCGCGTGCAAGACTCCAGCTCAGTACTCACTTTATACTTACTTTATGGGGTACTGGTGGTACTCCCTTACCGCATCTATCCGGAGATAACGCTTTTCCGATCCTCGGTTAAGCTATTGCCTTGAGTCCGCGGGCTGAGGCTGCGGTGATCGACCGGACTACAACTAGTGACCAGATGCGTGCTGTTAGATTGACTACCTTGTTCACAGCTTTTAGGTCGTGCGAGGACAATAGATGCCTACTTGTCACCGCTTCCTACGCCCCTGCAAACTGTAGCGCTGATTCAGTGAAGATCACTCCTATCATCAACTGGACGAGCTCCTTCCTTACATATGAAGTACAGATACTACAAGCTACTGGCGATTTGAGCGCTCAGACGGGAAAATTCGACATTAATGAGCTGCATCTGAGCGGCCAAAACGGTCCATACGTGACGAGAGTAGACAGCCTATTCACAATCTATCAAAACGTTTGGAGCGTTGGGCTGACCATTTTGAAAAGCAATTTAATCGGCTAGAATTGTTCGATTCTTTGCCAGCTAGTGATCGCCCTGCTCTGTGGGCTGTCCCTTTGGATACACCCTCTCGTTCAGAAGTCGAACGTGAGATCGGACTGTTGAAGTTGAACAAAGCCGCAGGACCAGATGATCTTCCTCCAGCCCTCTTCAAATTCGGAGGTTCTGCTCTTGTTGATGCTTTATTTGAATTACTAGTGAAACTGTGGGAGCAGGAGACTGTCCCAACCGACTGGAGCCGCTCCGTTATTGTTCCCATCTTCAAAGGAGGCTCGCGTTCGGGATGCGGCAACCATGGAGGAATCAGTCTTATCTCCATCGCCTCAATAATTCTTCACAGACTGACTGGCGCTCGTGAAAGCCGGATTCGTGAGGAGCAAGCCAGGTTTCGTCGGGGTCGTGGCTACATCGACCGCATCTTCACCTTGCGTCAGTTGTTGGAGCACCGCCACACATATTGGCGGCCCACTGTAGTCGTGTTTCTTGACATCAAAGGTGCCTTCGATTCGGTTGTTCGATATGCCCTTTGGAATTTTCTACTCAGGAAAGGTGTGCCCGAGAAATATGTAAATATTATCTAAGCATTATACGCGCGTAGCACAGGCAGAGTGAGGGCTTACGGTAAGATTTCGCCGCCCTTCACTATCTCCAACGGTGTGAGACAACGGTGCCCGCTGTCACCTTTCTTCTTCAACTTCGCTATTGACGAAGTCATGGAGATTACATTTATGGGACATGACTCGGAAGGTGTGGAGCTACTCCCAGGAGAACGACTTCTCGACTTGGAGTATGCAGACGACATTGCCCTCATCTGTGACAGCTCCCAGATGTGCCAAGCTGCGCTGGACAGATTAGCACTGGCTGTCAGCCGCTTCGGGCTTTGCTTTGCACGATCGAAATGCGAAGCGTTCATCCAAGATTGGCAGAGATCACGTCCTGCGCTGACCCTTGGTGGGGATCAGTTCGAAGTCCTTCGGAAATTCAACTACCTGGGAGGTTGTATCAGCGCCCTTGGGATCGAAGACGAGATCATGAACCGGATAGCAAAATCTCGATGTGCTTTTGCTAACGTTCGCCACTTGTGGCGGCGGCGCGACATTACTTTCGCCCTGAAGGGTAGAGTGTACAATGCAGCGGTATGTTCGAGCTTACTGTACGGTTGCGAAATCTGGCCCCTAAGATCGGCGGAAATGAAGAGGCTAGTTACGTTCGACCATCGGTGCTTTCGCAATTTCGCTCACATTTGATGGGAACACCGCGTGAGTAACGAGCGTGTTCGACGCATGCATCGAGGCACACCAAATAAGGCATGGTCAAAAATAGCTAACATAGTTTATCGATCCGAAGTAACAGAAACGCATGGAGATAGGTGAACCGGTTGATCATCTGGCTGTCTCCCGTTAGTAGTCACAAGCATTTACGCACGCCTACAGGATTGCTTTTACCAACAACTACATGACCTTGTGCGTTCCTTCAGAAAGTCTGATATTGTCCATCTTGCCGGAGATTTTAACGCCCGAATAAAGCGCTTGCTTTTGGCCTCGTTGTGGCTACAAAACCTAACAAGCGTGGAAGTTAGACAGCTGTCTTGGGTGAAGACAGCCACTCCCTGAAGGTGCTTGTCTCGCTGCGTCAATCACAGTGGCTCGGACAGGTATTGCGCCTGTCTTCAGCGTCGTGAATTGTCCGCGGTTGTTGGATAAGGCTGGAGAGTGGTTTGAAGGACAACCTAAAACTTGGTGAAGCGGCACGAGAAAGCGAATGAAACAGCTGTTCTGTGCTCCTTGGTTTGACCTCAGAGATGTGGAATTTTGCTGGTTGGAGACCCTGGGAGTGATGGCTAAAAACCAACGTTCGTGACGGAGGTGTATCTGTGCTTGTTGTAGTGACTCCATTTTCCTCCCCTAACAAAAACTATCAAATAAAACGCAAAAGCAACGAACTGAAAACTGGACACTAAATGTTTCCTGCTTTTTCTTATTATTCTGGTCTCATTTTCTTATTCCGCCATGATCCATTTAGCACCATATATATATATATATATATATATATATATATATATATATATATATATATATATATATATATATATATATATCCCATGCTGAGGCTGATGTTGTATTCTTGATGCTTCTTCACCGCAGTTGGGCTAAACCAGCTTATAGTTAAACTAGGTCTTTTTAAGCTGGATAAATTTTATTCCACTCTATTTGGTTTGTTCTGCCTACCTGATTAATCTTCTATTAACTGGCCACGTTGCTTACACTAATTGCGCTTATATTCGGTAACTTTGTTGCGTTTGTAACATTTTTAAGTAACTTATGGACATTTCTTACTTATCGCGGATTCGTTGCTAACCAACTTACTTCATATGGTAAGGTAGCGAAGAGTTATGCCACCGTATCTGTATGCATTCTTGGATTTATTTTATTTCAGCTTGTCGTTTCAAGTGAATGGCTGTTGCTTGATATCCCTGGTGTGGCTGCGCTTGCTGTGCATGTTGACAAGGTGCCTACCTGTCTATTACCCACTGCCTCGTTCATACTGGCTCCTGGAGACAGTTAGTCGTTGCTGGAGGTGACGGGGTGCACGGTGCTTGTGGCCGTGCTAGGCTCAAAGAGCGGTTCCATGCACTCAGTGTGGAGCGGACTACGGTCCAACCACCGCCTTGTGTGCGCTTGATTCCCCAAATACAGCGTGCTTGTGTTTGCCTGTGACGGAGTGTGGGTCGGCTCCGTTGATGAAACGTGGCTCCCATCCACGTGCCTCCCGGTCTTATTCCTTCGGGTTTACACTGGATATGGGGTATGTGGTTGGAGCAGTGGGTGGTGCAGCGCAAGCCACCCATGGTCCCTTTGTAGGCGCAGGCGTCCTGTGGCTGGTCACAGTGACAGGCAAATCCGAAACGGGATGCCGCCAACCATATATATATATATATATATATATATATATATATATATATATATGTACCAAATAGAATTGCAAGCCGTGTGTTGAACCTTAGACTGATTCAAACATCAGCGCAGGGGTTGAGCAACACTGACGGCTTCAAGTGATAGTAAGCAATCCCTTTTTGCGCATTGTTAATTCGATAGCGACCTGTCTTGGATGTAGCGTGCGACGTCGAAGCCATGGCAATTCAATTGCAAGAGCGATGTATTTTCCAGTGTTACTGGTATGCTACGGTGGATCAGACGTAGACATCAGAGCCGCTTGTATCGATAAGTGCTGATAAAGTAACTCCGTTATTGATGGTGTTCCTCGTTGCGTTAGTAAGACTGCATCGTACGGCAGCATTGGTTAAAGATAGGAGTGAATCGTCTACCACAGTCCCGACACTTGTACCATATCTTTGAGTATGCCGCGGCCTACGCATACGCCAGTTCCAACCAGCTGGCTTTGCCAAATGCAGTCACACAACCAGAAGATTTATATTCCAGCAGCTTCTGTCGTATTGATCTTGATATCATCCCACTGATGAAGGCATCGCGAATGGCCTCGTCTCGATGAGTTTCGGCATTTGTGGCCTGAAAATTACTGTCCTTCGCAAGTATTTTTATCTTTTGCGGCAACTGATCGAGCTGTTGTGTTGAATCTTCTTTTGCGATACATAGGTGTTACCGCGTACGTTTCGTTTTTTTAGGAGTACGTTAATGAAGGATGAAGCCGATATGGTTGCATCACAATGTGTACCACCGGCGATTCGTTCAAAGTTGGCAGCAGATATATAATTCACAATACTTTCTGTTTGTCTGGTTAAAGTGATTCGATTGTGGACAGATATCTCGAAAGTACAGATCCAATGTTTCCATAGGGAGGCAGCATTGAGACTATCGAGATCAACATCGCGACGATATGATCGAGGGGTTCGTTCCATCACAAACCAGATCTGAGTCAAGGACTCGGTTCCGTTACGGTCCCTTTGGTGGACTTCGTACAATTCCTTTTTCAGGTTCAGTTTTAGGGTTAGCACACCAGGTGCAACTCTGCGGGTTAATCTGTTTGCTCAAAGAGCACACCCGCAGTTTACCAATTGTCAACTGTTCATTCTCATTCCTGTGTTTCTCTCAATTTACCAACATATGGGATCAAGCAACGAGGGAACTTCGCCTAGCTTCACAGTGACTTGAGGATCGGCCACATCAGTGGTTAATCTGGGATGAGATGTCACAGAGCAGCATGTTACATACACACTGGTGGCTGCCCATCGGGATTAGGTAGCACTTATGGTCTGCGAAGTGACGGATACGATTCGCCACTAAAGTCACTGCACCTTGTTTTACTTTGGTAGAACTTTATTCCAGCAACGTGATCCTGAAATTTTGATGAGGATTGGGCCCCTGTTTGGCAATTAATCAACCCAAAGGCTTATGAACTAAGCAATCAGTCACCGGCACCAAATTGGTGCGGTTCCCTGATTTCTTTCCGATTTTTATTGCAGGCAGGCTATTCAGTCAAAGGCTCGTGGTCGTGTCCCCAAGTCAACACTCTATCTGCACTGCAACTGCGTAGTATCGTGCCCACTGACGTAACCATGAGTCTCTCTATGTTGTGTTTGGTTTACTTTTTACGACAACCACACCTTCCTTTGAATTCAATGGTTTCTGATGATTCAACAGTTATTTCTAGACAGTCGCATATACCATAAGCCAAAGACGGCTAGACGAACAAGCTTGTCTTCGGTGGTTCGCATCAGGCCAGTACACCACAGAAAATAGGAATGAAGCGAACACAGGGTATTTAAATACAATGAAGCGAATTGATCGGCCAATGCGATTAAGTGACGGCACTGTCTATGGCAACACTAGGGGAAGGGTTAAGCGCGACGTTGTTACATAGGACGGCTTGAGGCCATGGTAGCTTAAGAGCACACATCGAAGTCCTCTCACTAGACCCAAAATTCTGTTGCCGCCGAGCTAATGTACTACGGTTAGACTTGGAAGTCTAATTCGAAAACCTCTGTTCTCAAGTTTCTACCTTAATACCATCCTCAGCATTAGCAGCCGAGCAGTACAAATGCACATTTGTAAACATATGCTACCAGTACTTGAGGTACAAACTGACCATCAAATATCTTCTCATCGTCATAACTATACACGTTAGCTGCAGGTGGAAAACACCTCAGCTATTGTGCAGCAGTACAAAAGACAAGAAAAGGAAAACAAACAGTGGCACGTCGGCTGAGTTCCCAGTAACGGATGGACATCGTTCCGGAGAGCTAACAGCTGGCTACCGTACCGTAAAAGTGAGTCATACTATGCCTAACGAGTGGGATCGTGATTGGATGGGATGCTAAGCAGGAGGTGGATGGACAAAGGAACTCACAACACAAACGCAATTGGGGCCGGCTCCAAGCCATGTCAGCAAGTGTGTCCAACCAAACGTGTTCACCGTCCTTAGGACCCCAGCCAGGCAGTAGGGATGCACCAACCGACACCAACTTCGAAGTGAAGGTTTTCATTTCTCTCGACCAACTCATCGCTTGGCCTCCCCTCCTCCTCTTCCAACCGCACCCACGACGCGCAAACAATGCACGTCGCGGAACTCGATGTGTTGGCATGCGCAACACGTGGCCCAACCATCGGAGCCTGGTGCGTGATATAA
This sequence comes from Dicrocoelium dendriticum, assembly GCA_944474145.2. NCBI lineage: Eukaryota > Metazoa > Platyhelminthes > Trematoda > Plagiorchiida > Dicrocoeliidae > Dicrocoelium > Dicrocoelium dendriticum. The sequence goes on along the minus strand of OX104067.1, from coordinate 122,951,878 downwards.
TGGTGCTGAGCGGTTCACTCGCTCTTCCTGCAACAAATACGCGACGCCGAACACGCTCATTGCTCACGCGGTGCTCCCACCAGACATGAGCTAAGGTGCGAAGGCAGCCATGATCGAATATGACGAGCCTCTTCATGTCTGTCGACCTGATGGGCCAGGTTTCAGAACCATATAGGAGAGTTGAACGGACGGCTGCGTTATAAACTCTGCCCTTCAGGGCGAGAGTAATGTCGCGTCTGCGCCACAGGTGGCAGAGATTGGCAAATGCACCTCGTGCTTTTGCTATACGGTTCGTAACCTCATCTTCAATCCCACGGGTGCTAATATAGCTGCCCAGGTAGTTGAATTCCTGAACGACTTCTAGCAGATCACTACCAAGCGTTAGCGCAGGGTTGGGTCCCTGCCAATCTTGGGGAGTTACTTTGCATTTCGATGGAGCAAAGCATATCCCAAAACGATTGACAGCCAGTGCTAATCGATCCAGTGTTGCTTGACATGTTTGGGAGCTGTCACAGATTAGGGCAATATCGTCCGCATACTCCAAGTCAAGAAGTCGCTCACCAGGAGGAGCTCCACACCTTCTAGGTCGTGTCCAGCGAACGCTGTTTCCATGACTTCATCAATAGCGAAGTTGAAGAGGAAAGGTGACAGTGGACAACCTTGTCTCACACCGCTGGTGATACTGAGGGGTGGCGACAGTTTGCCATAAACCCTCACCCTGCCCGAACTATGCGCGTACCGCGCTTTGATAATGTTTACATATTTATCAGGCATACCTTTCCTCAGCAGACAGTCTCAAAGGGCACATCGATCGACTGAGTCCAATGCACCTTTTATGTCAAGAAACACGACAACGGTGGGTCGCCAATAAGCATGACGGTGCTCCAACACTTGACGCAAGGTGAAGATGTTGTCGATGCAGCCACGACCTCGACGAAATCCGGCTTGCTCTTCACGAATCTGGCTTTCACGAGTGCCAGTCAGTCTGTGGAGAATGACAGAAGCAAGCAATTTAGAAGCAAACGTAATCAGACTGATCCCTCTATTATTGGCGCGCTCCAAACGAGAGTTTCCTTTGAAAATTGGGACGATGACGGAGCGGTTCCAGTCTGTCGGGACTGTCTCCTGCTCCCCAATTTTCACTGTCAACTCGTGTAAATCATCTATTGGAGCAGGTCCCTAGAATTTGAAGAAGGCCGCGGGGAATTGTATCTGCCCCTGCGGCCTTATGCAATTTCAACAGCCTGAGCTCACGTTCGACTTCTGCGCGTGAGGGCGGATCCAGGGAGACGACCCAGGGAGAAGGGCGCTCAATGCCCGAAAAATAAACCGATAACTCAGGTTAGTTAAATTGCCTTGCAAAGTGTTCAGCCCAACGTTCCAAGCGTTTTGACAAGCTGTGGATTGGCTGCCCACTCTCGTCGCGTATGGTCTCGTTAACACCAGGTCTCCTGCTGCCTGTTTTCCATATCGGACGGAATAACTTACGATGATTGCCAACGGTAGCGGATGTTTCCATCTCAGAGGCACGATTAGACCACCAGGTTTCGCGGTCTTACTTCAAGCTAGCACGTAGTTTTGCCCTGAGATTTTTGCGAGCCTCATTGTATTCGCTTCCAGCCGGAATACGTCGACGAGCATGCATAAGTTCCAGAGACTGTGTAGAGACCCAATGTCCGGTTTGGCAATTTACTTTGCCACATGAAGACATGCCTGCTAACAGCAACGCTTGACGAATATGCGACCAGTGATCTTCCACGGTGTTTAGTGGACGCTTACTCAGCTTAGACGTCAGCGCACTTTGATACACATTCAGAACATCTAGCTTCGCCATCTGGCTGGTGTCAATCCGTTCACATCGCCTTTGCAGGCGTCCACCGAAACGCACCCGGAGGTCGGCGCAGACAAGTGCGTGATCAGAGTCTACGCTCGTGCTCCAAATCGAGCGACAGTTTTGGACACAGCCTCTCCGGCGGTAACTGATCGCGATATGATCGATTTGCGTCCATGGCTGGCCCGAAGCTGATGGCCGCCAAGTCACACTTCTTCGGGTCCTGTGTCGAAGGTTAGTGCTCGCGAGAAAGAGGCGAGCATCTTCACACAGCTGTAGCAATCGCTCATCATTATCATTACGGGAGCTTACACCATGTTGGCCGCCCAGATGAAGCTCATCAGAGGACAAATTTCCGACTTGGGTGTTTAGATCGCCAGCTAACACCACAGTATCCGTGCTTCTTCTTTAACGAAGGAGCTCATGAAGTTGCTGATAGAAATCACCTTTTACCGAATCAGTGCTACAGTTTCTAATGGTGTAGGCCGTAATGACAAACAGGCACCGTTTGTCCCCGCGCGACTTCGTAGCACTTAATGAACCAGCTAATCTAACGGCGCACATCCTACTGTCTACTGTGATCTAATCAATCTGGGCAACTTCAGCCCGGGGACTCAAAGCAATGCCGACGCTAGCTTGACCGGCATTTGAAGCTGCATCATCGCCAGACAGGCGCAATGAGAATGTGCCGCTAGTGTCGCATGTGGAGGATCGCAGGGCAACAACGGAGCTCGAATCTTGCAGACGGGTTTCTGTTAAATAGCAAATATCGATCGATAGGGTCTCTAGTGTGCGGGCAAGTGTTGCCTGTTGGTCAATCTGTAGCAAAGTGCGCACGTTGAGGCATGCCAATCTTAGCGAGACGCGTGGACTCCAAAGGGAAACGGATGAACTGACGTTGTCCGCTTGGTTGAACATGGACTTGTTGACTGGATTGGAGCGACGCCCTGTAACGGTGTGTAATTTGAAACTAGAAAACAAGCGACTATTGAAGCAAGCTGGGGGAGGACCAAGAATGGGGGGTTGAAAATGGGGGGATATAAGTAAAGTTGGAGCGGGACGATAAGGATGAAGAAGCGCAAGAAGGGGTATAAGAAGACGGGAAGGCCTGAGCAGTAGCATCCATACCCCTATTCATCCTGCTCGATGCAGCAGATAGGGCGCCGTTTATTATCCGCTGGGACGGCCAGAGCATCAAGAAATTGTTTGGTGAAGGGTTCATTGTATTGCGTGGGCAGAATACTGTCAGGTTGCCCAGGCCTAGACAGGAGAACGATTAGGGTTCTCAACCAAAGCCTTTGGTTCAAAAACCTTACCGCAAGTCAGCAGGTTTTGGCACTGGACTACAGAGAGCCCGTTTTATGAAATGAGGAGCCACCCTCATTCCAACCCCAAACCTGCAGGACCAAGAGGCTGAGTTTGTCTGGCCTCTAACCATTGACCAATCTGGTATGAGTCGCTCTGAAGGTGCAAAAAAGCACCACCCAGCATAGCTCAATGGATCTCTGAAACACACAAACCATCGCACTACGGTAACGTCGAGCCTCATTGCGATGATCAAATATCTTCTAAAGAACAAGCATTTGGACGGTCTGATGGAACTTGAGGAGTAAACGAGAATATTTTGTTATCTTGATCGGATAAAGGAGCTGGGATTGTAATGATGAACGAGTCAGATAATATTGATAAGATGAACACCATCCTTGGAGATGCGTCGAAATTCCGAAAAGTGCAAAACGAAAAAGACAGGGCGCCGGCAATTCGGGAGATCATAACAACACTTTTGCGCCGGTTGAGACAAGATGACATCATAGGCTGACGTTTTGAATACGCCAGACCTAATGTAACAGTGATTCCGAGACGTTATGACTTACTTAACATCCACAAGCAAGGAGTACCGCTGAGACCGATACTGGACATGTGCACTTCTCCCTATCATTTAACTGCTAAGCGGCTTGTCAGATGCCTCCAGCCGGTCAGGTACAGCCTCCGAGACACTTTCGTATTTTTTGATTCGGTGCAACAACTCGAATTAGCTGGACGGAAGGTGTTCTCGCTAGATGTGGCGTCACTTGTCACCAACGTCCTGTTAGAAGAGACCATTGACTATCTCTGTGAGTTTATCCAGTTGCACAGCATCAACATCGGTATCCTGAATGATCGTTTAAGGCAACTTATACTGGCTTGCACTAAGAACATTCAACTTCACTTCAATGGGACGTTTTACAGACAAATGGACGGGGTAGCAATGGATTCACCATTAGGTCCGCTACTCGCCGATGCCTACATAATTAAGTTGGCGAGCACACAGCTGAACGAATGTATCAACAGCTTGGTTTACTACAGCCGATACGTTTATGACATATGTTGTGTTGCGGATAGCTGGGTATGCATTGAAGATTTGCTAATCCACTTCAGCGCTGCACGCAAGAACATAGTGTTCATCATAGAACTTGAAAGTGACAACTCCTTGTCATTCTTAGATGTCCACATCACCAGGACATCGGATGAGACAGTACAAAGGAGAGTACACAAGAAGACAACTTGGAGTGGTCAGTCGACCCATTTCACCCGTTTCATTCCAATGAGTCAATAACGAAACCGTCTGTTGTCTAACGGAAAGTGCGAGGAGAATATGCACGGAAGACAAGCTACCGGGTGAGTTGAGTTTCATTCGAAGTGTTCTCGAACACAATTGTAACCCTGACAAATTCACCCAGAGGCACATGGAGCCACAAGCGCCAAAAGTGCAACCAATTACCGCAGCAGAGCGCTTAAGTTACTTTTCACTGCCTTACAAGTCTGATGTTATAGCGGAACTAACTACTCGTAGGCGCTGCAATGCAACCGCGAGAGCCTACTTTGCAGCTGACTTCCGTGTCAGCTTCACTTCTACCTGTAGTGAGTCAACATCTAAAGGGCAGGATACCGAGGTCGAATATATTTTTCTGTGTGTACTACTTTTCTTGGTCGTGTCAGAAAGACGACCAGGCGACTGTCTGGCGGAGTCCGCGAACGTTGTGCGGCGTGGCTCTACACTGGTCTCAGAAAGACACTAGCTAGTGCGGTGTTATGGCACTTGGTCGACTCAAATCACCTAGTCAATGTGCGAGAAGTGTTCTGGCCTGTCTACATGATATCTGGATGTCACACGCGAGCCCTCCGATGTCGCCTATTAGCGACAACGGAGGCGATCGCTATTCGGCTTCATAAGCCTAAGTTATGTGCTCAAAAATGTTTGTACAGCTCTCCAGCTACCATGGCCTCAAGCCACCCCATGTACCGACGCCGCGCTTCACCCTACCCCTGATGTTGCCCTAGCCAGTGCCGTCACTTAACCTCACTGACCGGTCAGTTCGCTTCATTGATTCATCGTATTGAAAACCCCGTGCTCGTTTTATTCCTATTTTCTTTAGTGTACTAGCCTGATGCGAACCACCGAAGACAAGCTTGTTCGCCTAGCCGTCTTTTGCTTAAGTTACATATGGTTGGCGGCATCCGGTTTCGGATTCGTCTGTCACTGTGGCCAGCCACAGGACGCCTGCGCCTACAGAGGAACCATGGGTTTCTTGCGCTGCACCACCCACTGCTCCAACCACACACCCCATATCCAGTGTAAACCCGAAGGAATAAGACCGGAAGACATGTGAATGGAGCCATGTTTAATCAACGGAGCCTTCCCACACTCCTTCACAGGTGAACACATCATCATCATCATCAACAGCAGTACATCAGCCATTTGAACTGATGCTTCGCTGCCATACAACCATGAGGACCTATGAAATAAAGAATAAGAAGAGGGAGAGAAGGGGGACTTACCTGAAAACCTTAATGCCCTAAGCAAACATTCAGGGTCAAGGCGCCTACACCTTGTGTAGACAACATACCGTCACAAACAGCCGGCTATCGTGCAAAGATAAGGCGGCATCGGCGAGACAGCTTCCTTGCGGCTTTCACTGCCACGCGTCATAATCAGCCATTACTCCGCAGATAACTCAGCACCAAACACACTTTAAACAAACAATCCGATTAGGAGACGGCAGCAGACGCGCCACTGGTGTCGGTTGCGAGCCATGTCCTGTAAAGTCTCGAGCCAAGCACAAGGTGAGTCCCGTGGACTCCAACCCGGAAGGCGAGACTGACCAACGGCACCCAGTTTAGTTGTCAGTGACTTCATTTCTCGCTGCCAAGTCAACTTCTGTCCACCTCGAGCCTTGCGCCATCCGACACCTGGTAGACTGAACAAGGCCCTTCTAGGTAAGCGGTGACCAGGCATGCGTAGCACGTGCCCGAGCCAACGTAACTTATTCAGTGCTATCTGTTGTTCTAGGGAGCTAGCATGATCATCACCACCTAGTACTCGCCTACGCACATCATCGTTGCGGACACGCTGGTGCCATCCGACTCCAGCAATGCTTCGCAGACAACAATGATCAAAGACTTGAAGGCGCCTCAGATCTTCAGACCGAAGGGGCCAAGTCTCACTACCATACAGCAGAACGGCTCTCACTGTGGCCTTGTATACCCGGCCTTTCAGACGGATGGAAACTCCCTTCTGTCGCCAAAGATGACGCAGGGTTAAGAAGACAGCTCTGGCGTTTGCAATGCGTGAGCTGACGTCAGTTTCTATGCGCCCATCATTGCTGATGCAGCTGCCAAGATAAGTGAATTGATCAACCCCCTCGAGTTCCTCGTTAGCAAGGGTCAAGGGTACATCAAGTGGCTAATGGTCCTGCAGCAACACTTTTCACTTTGAAGGTGCGAAGTGCATACCAAATAATGGGACCACTCTGAATAGGCTATTCAGGGTTGATTGTGCCGCCTCAACATTGTCGAAAAGCAAGGCAATATCGTCCGCATAATCTAGATCAACTAACCGTTCACCAGGCAGCACTTCAACACCTACATCGTGAGATTCCGCAAGGGAACACTCCATGATAGAATCCACGACGAAATTGAACAAACATGGGGAAATCGGGCAACCCTGTCGAACGCCACTTGTAGTCTAAAAGCTATCCGATAGGGCACCATAGACCCTGACGCGGCCTGTAGTGTTCGAGTATAGAGCACGAAGGATGTTCACATATTTCGTTGGAACACCTTTCCGCGCAAGTATTTCGAACAGAATCGACTGAATCGAACGCAGTCTTGAAATCGAGGAACACAGCTATTGTCGGTCTGCGGTATGCGCGGCGCTGCTTTAGCACCTGCCGCAAAGTGAATATATAGTATATACAGCCACGTCCTGGGCGGAAACCAGCCTGCTCTTCCCCATTCCGAGATTCCCGTTCAGCAGTGAGGCGACGAACGATCATCGAGGCCAATAATTTCGTCACAACTGGCGTTAGACTAATGTCCCTGTGGTCAAAACAGTCTGTGCGACTGCACTTCTTGTATATTGCCACTACAATCGATTCACTACAATTAGCCGGGACACTTCCTTGCAGATACATTCGAATAAGGAGGTAAGTGCTTTGCAGAAGACCTCACCTCCATCCTTAAATAGTGCAGGTGGGAGGGAATCCGGCCCAGCGGCACGAAAACGATTGAGGTCTGTGATTGCGTTTCGAACCTCGGCCTCCGCCGGAGGCTCTAAACTAACCGTCCATGGCTCGTCCTGCATCACCTGAGTAGGAAGAGGTCCGGGAGCAGGGGGCCAGCTGAACTGATGTTCAAAGTGCTCAGCCCAACGAGCCATACGGCGCTCCTTATTGTGTATCAGCGCACCCGCGCTGTCCCTGATTGTCTCACTGACGCCTGGTTTTCTCGGACCAGTGGTGCGTATTAGCTGGAAGAGCTTCCGGTAATTGCCTACAGCACCTGCCTCCTCCATTTCTTGAGCCCGACTGGTCCACCAGGCTTCCTTGTCAGCACGTAGGCTCCGCTTTAGTTCACGCCTAATAGCCCGTCTGGTCACATTGTGTTCAGAACCAGCCGGGAGGTGCCTTCTAGCTTCCAAAAGGTTCACGGACCTCTCGGATATCCAGTGACTGGTGCGATGACGACTGATAGTGCCACAAGCAGATGCTCCTGCGTCGTGCATAGTGGCCGAGATCCTATTCCACTGAAGTTCAGTGTCATTAGGACAAGACAGCGAGAGTTCGCTATGCAGTGCTTCTTGATAGGCTTGCCTGACAGAGGGCTGGGACAATTTCTCCGTTGCCAATCGGGGGAGATACTTTGTGCGCCTTCCGGTAAAGTTCATGGAGAAACGACAGCGCACCAAGGCATGGTCAGAGTCGACACAGGTACTCCAGTACGAGCGGCAATCCAGAATGGAACCGCGCCACCTGTAACTTATGGCTATGTGGTCAATTTGGGTCCATCGCTGACCAGCTACAGGTGGACGCCAAGTGGCACTTCGGCGCCCACTGTGTCTAAAAGCAGTGCTAGTAAGAAACAACTGGTGCTCCGCACACAGTTGCAGCAGACGCTCGCCGTTGTCAGTCCGTTCGGCGTTAAGTCCATACTTACCACCCAGCTGAGCTTCTGAAGAGCTCAGACGCCCTACTTGTGCGTTCATATCCCCTGCAAGTACTATAATATCTGAACTAGTAGCACTGCGTAGCAGCGTGTTCAGTTCGTGATAGAAAGTGTCCTTGACTGCATTAGAACTGCAGTCGGTGGGAGCATAAGCAGAAATCACAAACAAACAGCGTTTTGTTTTACTTCGCGAATTCACCTTAGTTGATGTCGTCAAACGGGCTGCACATAAACGGCTGTTCACCGGAATCCAATCAACCAACGATGACTCAGCCTTGGAGCTGAGAATGATACCTACACCAGCTTGACCCGTGAGTGCCGCATCGGCGTCTCCGGATGCGTGCAACCAATAACGAGAGGATAAGCCGGGTGCAGTCAATTCAATAACCCCGTTAGGGTCATTAATCCTAGTTTCGGACACACAACACACATCAACACCCAGTGTGTCCAAGGTGCGTGCGAGTGCAGCCTGCTGACCTGTTTGTCTTAGAGTGCGGACGTTGAATGTCGCCATGGAAACTGGGCAGCGTGGCCTTAAAAGGAACTTTTGCCGATAGGCGTCCGATAGGTGCTGTGGGATGGTGGCTGCAGGCGGTACTACTCCAGTAGCACTTCGGTTGCTGTCAATTAAGCTGGGAATTATAGAAGGAGGGTTACTAATAGGGGCCGGGATGGGAGTAAGAGAAAAAGGTGGAAAAGAAAGAGGGGAGGCGCCAGCAGTAGCATGTTTTCGCTTATCCGCCCTGCTGTATGTAGCAGATAAGGCGACCCTTGATAATCTGCGCGACGGCCGATGCAGGATGAAGTTTATGTTTGAAGAAAATGTCATGGTTGTATGTGGGCTGGGATACTGCCAGGGCGCCCAGACCTAGACAGGAGAACGATTAGGGTCCTCATCCAAAGCCTTTGGCTCAAAAGCCTGTCCGCAAGGCAGCGGGGTGGCAGTGATTTAGTTTTACAGAAATGGACGTCATCGCATTTCAAACCCCCAACCTGGAGGACCAGGAGACTGAGTTTGTCTGACCTCTCACCATTGACCAACCTGGTAAGAGTAGCTCTCAAGATGCTCGGACGCATCACTCAGTATAGCTCAATGGGTCATTGAGGTACGCAAACCGTCGCACCACGTTAAGGTCCAGTCTCGTTGCGACGGACAGGTGAACACAAGCACGCTGCAGTTGGGAATCAATCGCACACAAGGCGGTGGTTGCACCGTAGTCCGCTCCACACTGAGTGCATGTAACCGCTCATTGAGCCTAGCACGGCCACAAGCACCGTGCACCCCGTCACCTCCAGCAACGACCATCTGTCTCCTGGAGCCAGTATGGACGAGGTAGTGCTGTTGTTTGATATCCCCGATGTGGATGCGCTTGATGTGCATGTTGACAAGGTGCGTACCTGTCTATTACCCACTACCTAGTCCACACTGGCTCCAGGAGACAGTTGGTCGTTGCTGGAGGGGACGGGGTGCACGGTTCTTGTGGCCGTGTTAGGCTCGAAGAGTGGTTCCATGCAGTCAGTGTGGAGCGGACTACGGTCCAGCCACCGCCTTGTGTGCGCTTGATTCCCCAAATACAGCGTGCTTGTGTTTGCCTGTGACGGAGTGTGGGCCGGCTCCGTTGATGAAACGTGGTTCCCATCCGCATGCATCCCGGTCTTATTCCTTCGGGTTTACACTGGATATGGGGTATGTGGTTGGAGCTGTGGGTGGTGCAGCGCAAGGCATCCATGGTCCCTCTGTAGGCGCAGGCGTCCTGTGGCTTGCCACAGTGACAGGCAAATCCGAAACCGGATGCCGCCAACCATGTGTGCCCCGGCGGGAGAGCCTATGGTGCGCTGAGGCTGGTGGTGGCTAGATCCTGACAGATGGTCTACCCACTGCTGCTGCTGTTGCGCCATAGTCTCATGTCCTGGGCGCCTCCACGTGGCGACCGCTGGGTGGGAGTTGGGTTTCGCCCTTCTCCCTGCTAAGATCCAGGACACCAATCCGCATGAGTCAGCTAACTGACCATGTGCTAGACCCGCTGCCTTTCGGGTGTTCATTTAATCGAAGGCTTTGGCTGAGGACCCGAGTCGTTCTCCTGTCAGGATTGGGCGCCCTGGCAGTATCCTAGTCCATCCTCTCCGGAGGTTAGGAAGTGGTCGATGGCCCACTTCCCGTAAAACCTAGCCATGGGAGACAACAGGTTTACGGGTTATATTCTCAATGCTCGATTGGCGTAGAGCACGAGTGCCACGCATTGTCTCTGACGGTGGGAGGACACCTCCGGGTGTTCAATGGTTTGCTACTGCCCGCCTCAAGCCAGGCAGCCCCTGGTCAAATTGGTGCAAACCCGCCAGAAACCCACCTGCGTCTGGCCGTGGTCGCAGGTGCGTACCCTACTACGGTCGCAAAACATATAATAATTGTTCCAGAACCTCAAAGGCTGCGTGTGACGGCCGTCAAGCAGATCCCAATCTGTCTCTGCAATCACATTCCCGAGCTGGATCTGCTCTCCACTGCCTTGTGGGTCAGGCTATTGAGCCAAAGGCTCCGGGTGGAGTCCCTCAAGCAAACCTCCAAACCACCCACTGCCTTGTGGGTCAGGCTATTGAGCCAAAGGCTCCGGGTGGAGTCCCTCAAGCAAACCTCCGAAGCACAACGACCACCTCGCGTGCGATTGTCCACCAATGCAATCGTATGCCTGCGCGCAAAGCACTCAACATCGGGTGCTGGAACGTGCGCACACTACTGGACCGGAACTCGAGCGAGCGCCCGGAGCGACGCACTGCACTGGTCGCAATGGAGCTGGCGCGCTACCACATCGATATTGCGGCGCTCAGTGAAACTCGGCTCGCTGAGCAAGGTAAGTTACATGAAGCAGGTGCTGGCTACACATTCTATTGGGTGGGGAACGCCGCCTCAGCACCCCGTGAACATGGGGTCGGATTTGCAATATCCGATCGCCTGAATGGCCAGCTGGTGGGTGAACCAACGGGCATCAGCGCGCGACTGATGACTGTTCGCCTACGACTCGGAAGAGGTAAGTTTGCTACTTTTATAAGCACGTACGGTCCGACCATGTGTTATCCTGATGACACGCGTGATCAGTTCTACACTGAGCTATCCTCCGTGATACGGTCTGTGCCGAGGAGCGACCGACTATTTCTGCTGGGTGATTTCAACGCGCGCGTTGGGCGTGATGCATCAGCGTGGACAGACGTTATCGGTTCGCATGGCATTGGTTCAGCGAATGCGAACGGTGACAGGCTACTCTCACTGTGTGCCACTCACGGCCTGACGATCACGAACACTCGGTTTGCACTGAGTGCGAGTGATATAGCAACTTGGACGCACCCACGGAGTGGTCACGCTCACCTGCTCGACTATGTCATCGTACGTCAGCGTGATATGCGTGAAGTGCGCATGACACGTGTACTGCGTGGAGCTGAGTGTGGCACTGATCACAAGTTGGTGCGGACCAAACTGTACATATATTTTCGTAAATCTATGTATTGCACTCCCGCCGTGAATCGGCGTAAACTTAACATTCTCTCCCTCGGTACTGTGGCGAAACGTACTGAGCTGGAGAAGGCGATGGCTGCACGCCTGTGTGGTGATGTGGACTGCATAGCCACAGTGGGCGACCTGTGGCACCACATTCGCGACCAGGTGACAGCTGCTGCCGAGGAGACCATCGGGCGCGCAAACTGTAAACGGCCTGATTGGTTTGATGACAACAATGTGACGATCGACGCATTGGTGTCAGAGAAGAATGCAGCATTTGCTGCACATGTGGCAGATCCCAGTGACTTGGGGAAGAGTAGTCAGTTTCGCAAACTTCGACGGCGACTGACCCGAGAGCTCCGTCGCATTAAAAATGCATGGTGGACGGAGAAGGCGAAGCAGATGGAATGCTACGCCGAACGCCGTCAACACAAGGAATTCTTTGACTCCTTGAAGGCGGTGTATGGACCGAGATTGGAGCCGCTGAGGACACTGATCGATGGTAGTTCAGGCGCTACCTGCACCCAGACTGCAGACATAATGCAGATCTGGCGAAAACACTTTGACTGTCTCTTGAACAACCGTTCAGAGATCGACTGGCCTACATTGAATGGCCTGAAGCAGCACGATGTGAAGGCGAGTATGGCGGACACGCCGACACGGGATGAGACGCAGAGAGCACTTGCTCACCTGCGAAACGGCAAGTGTGCCGGGGCCGACGGGATCGCGCCAGAAGTATTGAAACACGCAGGACAAGCGTTGGTGACTGCGCTGCACCACTTGGTGCAACGCGTATGGATTGAGGAGGAGGTGCCTGCTGAGCTGAAGGATGTCCTTGTGCTACCACTGTATAAGGGCAAAGGGAGCAAGCAATGTTGCACGAATTATCGTGGCATCAACTTGCTGAGTTGTGTGGGCAAGGTGATTGCCCGAATCCTGCTCAACCGCCTCGTGAGTCAGTTTGTGGAACCAAACGTGGCGGAAGAGCAATGTGGATTCCGTTCGGGTCGCAGCACTATAGATATGGTGTTTGCGGCTCGTCAGTTGCAAGAGAAGTGCAGAGAACGACACCAGCCATTGTACTCGCTTTTTGTTGATTCCGCCAAGGCATTTGATACGGTGAACCGCGAGGCATTGTGGCTGGTGTTGGGTAAGTTTGATTGCCCGCGTAAGTTTGTAAGTTTACTTGAATGTCTGCACAGTGGTATGCGAGCGAGGGTGCAGCTGAGTGGAGAGACCTCGGATGACTTTGCAGTTGTCTCTGTTGTGAAGCAAGGCTGTGTCTTAGCTCCTGCCCTGTTTAATATTTATCTTCATGCAATGATGTCTTGTGCTTTTGATGCCGCTTGTGCTTACGGTGTTCGTGTGGAGCACCGTATTGATGGTGGGTTGCTGAACATCCGTCGTTTCGGTGCGAGAACTCTAGTCTGTGAGACAACTATCCGTATGTTGCTGTTTGCTGATGACTGTGCGTTGTTTTCAGACAGCGCGGATGAGTTGCAGCACATGACTAGTGCTCTGGCTTCGACAGCGGCCAAATTCGGGCTCACCATCAACACAAGCAAAACTGTCTGTCTCTTTCAGCCTTCACCGGAGGTGCAATCTTCAATATTGCCGCGAATCAGCATTGGTGCTGAAGTATTGGAAACCACCTCCCGCTTCTGCTACCTTGGGAGTGTGATGTCGACTGATCAGCAGCTTCCACGGTGAGCTTCGTGTCGTGTGTCGAAGGCGGCGGCGGCATTCGGGAAGCTAGAGTACCGAGTGTGGAACAACCATCAGCTTAGCATTGGCACGAAGCTGATGGTGTACAAATCCATGGTGCTGTCCGTTCTTCTATACGGCAGTGAAACGTGGACGATGTACCGTCGGGATGTGCGATATCTCGAGCGGTTCCATCAGCAGTGTCTGCGACGAATTTTGCGGATCGGTTGGGGCGACAGAGTTGCAGACACGGAAGTTTTGCGCCGAAGTGGGATGTATGCAGTGGACGGCATACTTTTACTGCGACACCTGAGATGGCTCGGTCATGTGTGCCGTATGGATTCGACGCGAATACCGAAACAACTTTTATACGGTCAGCTGAGTATTGGGAAGCGGCACGTGGGGAAACCAAAGTTACGTTACCAGGACATGATTATAGTGAGCCTCAGACGTTCTAATCTTGATTGCAGATCATGGGAATCGACGGCGTTTGATCGGCGTACATAGCGCGATCTAATCACGAAGGCAGTTGCTAAAGTGCGTTAGAAAGCCCTCAGGCATACAGAGAAGAAGCGGCAAGTGCGGAAACGGCAAGCACCAATGAATTGTTCTCCATCGACATCGAGCGCATTGTGCTGTAGAACATGCGGTCGCGAGTGCCTTAGTCAGGCAGGCCTAGTGAGCCATGAGAGAGGTCACTCGGGACCACTACCGAAGCGACGATGGGTCCCGCAGTGAACGTAGGCAGCACCGGCGCAGCGTTTGTAGGCACGCTGAATTCGATTTACTAACCGCATGCTTGCATGCTAAGTCTCTTTATTTCAGGTGGTGGGTTTTCGGTTCTGTCCTAATGCCTTTCTTTCTCATATAAATGTCTAGTGGGCCATAAGCTGTGCCATTTGGGGCCACTACAGAAGCGACGACGGGTCCTGCAGAGAATTACGGCGAGCCGGCGCAGCGTTTGTAGGCACGCTGAATTCGATTTACTAACCGCGTGCTTGCATGCTAAGTCTCTTTATTTCAGGTGGTGGGTTTACAGTTTTTACCTTAATGCTTTTCTTTCTCATATAAATATCTCCCTGTACTCTATTCCATTAACTTGCACACATCGCCTAAGCCAATTGCATTCGATTTCCGTAGCATATTTGTGTTCGTGGCATTCCGTGAACTATATTTCCTGACCTCGTGCACTTAGCTAGGATTTGTTTGTAAACAACTTATTACATATGCTATTTAATTAAGGTTTATATCACCGTTTCCTTATGCATTAATCGAGTTTTTCTCTTTTTCTTTCTTTTTCTCAAGTGCTTGGCTGTTGTTTGATATCCCCGGTGTGGCTGCGCTTGATGTGCATGTTGACAAGGTGCCTACCTGTCTATTACCCACTACCAGTTGGTCGTTGCTGGAGGGGATGGGGTGCACAGTCCTTGTGGCCGTGTTAAGCTCGAAGAGTGGTTCCATGCAGTCAGTGTGGAGCGGACTACGGTCCAGCCACCGCCTTGTGTGTGTTTGATTCCCAAATACAGTGTGCTTGTGTTTGCCTGTGACGGAGTGTGGGCCGGCTCCGTTGATGAAACGTGGTTCCCATCCGCATGCATCCCGGTCTTATTCCTTCGGGTTTACACCGGATATGGGGTGGGTGGTGCAGCGCAAGCCATCCATAGTCCCTCTGTAGGCGCAGGCGTCCTGTGACTTGCCACAGTGACAGGCAAATCCGAAACCGGATGCCGCCAACCGTATATATATATATATATATATATATATATATATATATATATATATATATATATATATATATATATATATATATATATATATATATATATATATATATATATATACATATATCGACGCTTCCTTCGAGATAGTGGCCTTTTGGATATTTCAGTGGCCCAAGCCATGATGCTGCCTGTTTGATTGTGATTTACCTAACTTGCCATGCTCAGGATATTAGGCCTCTTTATCTGTCATGCAAACCGGTGGTGTGCTTCCTCATCCGTGTTGTTCGACATGGCTAGGAGTGGACCTCAATGGCGTTCGTGCTGTGAGTTTCTTTGTCCCTCCTCATCCCTCTTAGCCATCCCTCCAACCACGATGTTATTCCTTGGCATAATATAATTTTACACATTAAATATTTTTGCACAGTAGCTGGCTGGTAGCTTTCCGGAACGATGCCCGTCCGTTATCGGAAACGGTTGCTTAAGAATAATTGCTCGCTTTTGCTGGCACCATCGAGTTCACAGTGATGAGCTTCATCGTCCCATGTTGCGGAATGCGAGTATTCCCTTCAACAAACTGGTTTTGCTGCGCCATTTGAGATGGCTCGGTCACGTCCTACGCATGATACCTGAGCGTCTACCACGTCGCGCTCTAATCGTTCGTTAGGGACCTGGCTGGAGGCGACCGTGTGGTTGTCAGCCTTCCACTTGGCGACAGCACATGAAATCGCTGACTTGTCTAGCCTCTGTTAAGGACTCAGAGATGAGAGGTGTCGATGGCTTAACACTCTTGAAGACATGGCCCGCATTGGAATTATATGAAGCATTGTATTGACTTACATCGGCGTGTGAAAATCAGCTAAAATGTTTTGTTCTACTTTTTTCCACAATGTTCCTTTTTTCCTGTGGCATAGTAGCTGGAGTGCGGTGCTCACCTTCAACTATCATGCCACGATGATTATGACGTAGTGACTTCACCTTATCAGCTAATCTCCATGGCTTTGTTGGCTCTGTGTCTGGTTGCTAGACTATTGAGATTACATACATGATTGGCGGCATCCGCTTTCGGATTTGCTTGCGCCTGCAGAGGGGCCGTGGGTGGCTTGCGCTGCACCACCTACAGCTCCAACCACACACCCCATATCCAGTGTAAACCCGACGGAATAAGACTTGGGAGCCAGGTTTCATCAACGGAGCCGGCCCACACTCCTTCACAGGCAAACACAAGCATGCTGTATTTGGGGAATCAGGCGCACACAAGGCGGTGGCTGGACCATAGTCCATACATACCGACAGCTTAGCTGGTATGAATCTGTTACGTATTTTTCTTCTTATTTTTTATGTATTGCGGCATGGTAGCTTTGGTGTATTCCACCTCTGGCTATAGTGTACAATGATGATGGGCAAGTGTACGCATGCTTGTTTTGCCACATCACTGTGCGTATTTCACCCATCTGATTTAATGGAACTATATAGTAGTTGCCCGTGAGATTATGCGTGTCGCTTCCTTTTTGTCATGAGCCGGTTGGTATGTCTCATGCGGTAGAACATCAGTGAGTAACAGTTATACTCTCCCACCACTAGTGATTTTACGTTCAGTGCATCACGTTGACTGAAGTAATCTCAACTGGAGAAATGTTATTCTTCATGATTTGGTTTTCATTGATCTTTCTTTAACCTATTGCGAATGGGATGGTGAGCTCCAGTCTGTCTGCTCTCTGCTTAATATCCTACTCCGTATCGTTGCCTGTTTCGGCACTTGAAAGGTTTCACCTATCCAAACCAAACGGATAGCTACGATGTGTCAATCATCGCAGGCGTACCTTTCCATTTCACCTGGAAATGGATGATGGATTCTTGCTGTTTGCTCTTAACTTTTCTACTTGCCTTGCCACGCTCTTGACCTCTCGTGTTTTCTTCCTCGGTCTAGACAACCGCAAAGCTCTCTGCCCACACAACGCATGGAGCTACGTATCCCCTTCCTCACAAATTGGTGCGGACCAAACTGCACATATATTTTCGGAAATCTATGTATTGCACTCCCGCCATGAACCGGCGTAAAGTTAACATCCCCTCCCTCGGTACTGGGGCGAAACCTACTGGGCTGGAGAAGGCGATGGTTGCACGCCTGTGTGATGTGGACTGCATAGCCACAGTGGGCGACCTGTGGCACCACATCCGCGACCAGGTGTCACCTGCTGCCGAGGAGACCATCGGGCGCGCAAACTGTAAGCGACCTGATTGGTTTGATGACAACAATGCGACGATCGGCGCATTGGTGTCAGAGAAGAATGCAGCATTTGCTGCACATGTCACAGACCCCAGTGACTTGGGGAAGAGTACTCAGTTTCGCAAACTTCGACGGCGACTGACCCGAGAGGTCCGTTGCATAAAAATATGCATGGTGGACGGAGAAGACGAAGTAGATGGAATGCTAGGCCGAACGCCGCCAACACAAGGAATTCTTTGACTCCTTGAAGGTGGATTATGGACCGAGATTGGAGCCGCTGAGGACACTGATCGATGGTAGTTCAGACGCTACCTGCACCCAGACTGCAGACATAATGCAGATCTGGCGAAAACACTTTGACTGTCTATTGAACAACCTTTCAGAGATCGACTGGCCTACATTGAATGGCATGAAGCAGCACGATGTGAAGGCGAGTATGGCGGACACGCCGACACGGGATGAGACGCAGAGAGCACTTGCTCAGCTGCGAAACGGCAAATGTGCCGGAGGTGACGGGATCCCACCTGAAGTATTGAAACACGGTGGACCCGCGTTGGTGACTGCGCTGCACCACTTGGTGCAACGCGTGTGGATTGAGGAGGAGGTGCCTGCTGAGCTGAAGGATGTCCTTGTGCTACCACTGTATAAGGGCAAATGGAGCAAGCAATGTTGCACGAATTATCGTGGCATCAACTTGCTGAGTTGTGTGGGCAAGGTGATTGCCCGAATCCTGCTCAGTCGCATCGTGAGTCAGATTGTGGAACCAAACGTGGCGGAAGAGCAATGTGGATTCCGTTCGGGTCGCAGCACTATAGATATGGTGTTTGCGGCTCGTCAGTTGCAAGAGAAGTGCAGAGAACGACACCAGCCATTGTACTCGCTTTTTGTTGATTCGGCCAAGGCATTTGATACGGTGAACCGCGAGGCATTGTGGCTGGTGTTGGGTAAGTTTGATTGCCCGCGTAAGTTTGTAAGTTTACTTGAATGTCTGCACAGTGGTATGCGAGCGAGGGTGCAGCTGAGTGGAGAGACCTCGGATGACTTTGCAGTTGTCTCTGGTGTGAAGCAAGGCTGTGTCTTAGCTCCTGTCCTGTTTAATATTTATCTTCATGCAATGATGTCTTGTGCTTTTGATGCCGCTTGTGCTTACGGTGTTCGTGTGGAGCACCGTATTGATGGTGGGTTGCTGAACATCCGTCGTTTCGGTGCGAGAACTCTAGTCTGGGAGACAACTATCCGTAAGTTGCGGTTTGCTGGGGACGGTGCGTTGTTTGCGCCTAGCGAAGAGGAGTTGCAGCACAAGACTAGTGCTCTGGCTTCGACAGCGGCCAAATTCGGGCTCACCATCAACACAAGCAAAACTGTCTGTCTCTTTCAGCCTTCACCAGAGGTGCTATATTGCCGCGAATCATCATTGGTGCCGAAGTATTAGAAACCACCTCCAGCTTCTGCTACCTTGGGAGTGTGATGTCAGCTGACCAGCAGCTTCCCAGTGAGCTTCGTGTCCGTGGGTCGAAAGCGGCGGCGGCATTCGGGAAGCTAGAGTACCGAGTGTGGAACAACCATCAGCATAGCATTGGCACGAAGCTGATGGTGTACAAATCCGTGGTGCTGTCCGTTCTTCTATACGGCAGTGAAACGTGGACGATGTACCGGCGGGATGTGCGATATCTCGAGCGGTTCCATCAGCAGTGTCTGCGACGAATTTTGCGGATCGGTTGGGGCGACAGAGTTGCAGACACGGAAGTTTTGCGCCGAAGTGGGATGTATGCAGTGGACGGCATACTTTTACTGCGACACCTGAGATGGCTCGGTCATGTGTGGCGCATGGATTCGACGCGAATACCGAAACAACTTTTATACGGTCAGCTGAGTATTGGGAAGCGGCACGTGGGGAAACCAAAGTTACGTTACCAGGACATGATTATAGTGAGCCTCAGACGTTCTAATCTTGATTGCAGATCATGGGAATCGACGGCGTTTGATCGGCGTACATAGCGCGATCTAATCACGAAGGCAGTTGCTAAAGTGCGTTAGAAAGCCCTCAGGCATACAGAGAAGAAGCGGCAAGTGCGGAAACGGCAAGCACCAATGAATTGTTCTCCATCGACATCGAGCGCATTGTGCTGTAGAACATGCGGTCGCGAGTGCCTTAGTCAGGCAGGCCTAGTGAGCCATGAGAGAGGTCACTCGGGACCACTACCGAAGCGACGATGGGTCCCGCAGTGAACGTAGGCAGCACCGGCGCAGCGTTTGTAGGCACGCTGAATTCGATTTACTAACCGCATGCTTGCATGCTAAGTCTCTTTATTTCAGGTGGTGGGTTTTCGGTTCTGTCCTAATGCCTTTCTTTCTCATATAAATGTCTAGTGGGTCATGAGCTGTGCCATTTGGGGCCACTACAGAAGCGACGACGGGTCCTGCAGAGAATTACGGCGAGCCGGCGCAGCGTTTGTAGGCACGCTGAATTCGATTTACTAACCGCGTGCTTGCATGCTAAGTCTCTTTATTTCAGGTGGGGGGGTTTACAGTTTTTACCTTAATGCTTTTCTTTCTCATATAAATATCTCCCTGTACTCTATTCCATTAACTTGCACACATCGCCTAAGCCAATTGTATTCGATTTCCGTAGCATATTTGTGTTCGTGGCATTCCGTGAACTATATTTCCTGACCTCGTGCACTTAGCTAGGATTTGTTTTGTAAACAACTTATTACATATGCTATTTAATTAAGGTTTATATCACCGTTTCCTTATGCATTAATCGAGTTTTTCTCTTTTTCTTTCTTTTTCTCAAGTGCTTGGCTGTTGTTGATATCCCCGGTGTGGCTGCGCTTGATGTGCATGTTGACAAGGTGCCTACCTGTCTATTACCCACTACCAGTTGGTCGTTGCTGGAGGGGACGGGGTGCACAGTCCTTGTGGCCGTGTTAAGCTCGAAGAGTGGTTCCATGCAGTCAGTGTGGAGCGGACTACGGTCCAGCCACCGCCTTGTGTGTGTTTGATTCCCAAATACAGTGTGCTTGTGTTTGCCTGTGAGGGAGTGTGGGCCGGCTCCGTTGATGAAACGTGGTTCCCATCCGCATGCATCCCGGTCTTATTCCTTCGGGTTTACACCGGATATGGGGTGGGTGGTGCAGCGCAAGCCATCCATAGTCCCTCTGTAGGCGCAGGCGTCCTGTGACTTGCCACAGTGACAGGCAAATCCGAAACCGGATGCCGCCAACCGTATATATATATTTATATATATATATATATATATATATATATATATATATATATATATATATATATATATATATATCATATATCGACGCTTCCTTCGAGATAGTGGCCTTTTGGATATTTCAGTGGCCCAAGCCATGATGCTGCCTGTTTGATTGTGATTTACCTAACTTGCCATGCTCAGGATATTAGGCCTCTTTATCTGTCATGCAAACCGGTGGTGTGCTTCCTCATCCGTGTTGTTCGACATGGCTAGGAGTGGACCTCAATGGCGTTCGTGCTGTGAGTTTCTTTGTCCCTCCTCATCCCTCTTAGCCATCCCTCCAACCACGATGTTATTCCTTGGCATAATATAATTTTACACATTAAATATTTTTGCACAGTAGCTGGCTGGTAGCTTTCCGGAACGATGCCCGTCCGTTATCGGAAACGGTTGCTTAAGAATAATTGCTCGCTTTTGCTGGCACCATCGAGTTCACAGTGATGAGCTTCATCGTCCCATGTTGCGGAATGCGAGTATTCCCTTCAACAAACTGGTTTTGCTGCGCCATTTGAGATGGCTCGGTCACGTCCTACGCATGATACCTGAGCGTCTACCACGTCGCGCTCTAATCGTTCGTTAGGGACCTGGCTGGAGGCGACCGTGTGGTTGTCAGCCTTCCACTTGGCGACAGCACATGATATCGCTGACTTGTCTAGCCTCTGTTAAGGACTCAGAGATGAGAGGTGTCGATGGCTTAACACTCTTGAAGACATGGCCCGCATTGGAATTATATGAAGCATTGTATTGACTTACATCGGCGTGTGAAAATCAGCTAAAAATGTTTTGTTCTACTTTTTTCACAATGTTCCTTTTTTCCTGTGGCATAGTAGCTGGAGTGCGGTGCTCACCTTCAACTATCATGCCACGATGATTATGACGTAGTGACTTCACCTTATCAGCTAATCTCCATGGCTTTGTTGGCTCTGTGTCTGGTTGCTAGACTATTGAGATTACATACATGATTGGCGGCATCCGCTTTCGGATTTGCTTGCGCCTGCAGAGGGGCCGTGGGTGGCTTGCGCTGCACCACCTACAGCTCCAACCACACACCCCATATCCAGTGTAAACCCGACGGAATAAGACTTGGGAGCCAGGTTTCATCAACGGAGCCGGCCCACACTCCTTCACAGGCAAACACAAGCATGCTGTATTTGGGGAATCAGGCGCACACAAGGCGGTGGCTGGACCATAGTCCATACATACCGACAGCTTAGCTGGTATGAATCTGTTACGTATTTTTCTTCTTATTTTTATGTATTGCGGCATGGTAGCTTTGGTGTATTCCACCTCTGGCTATAGTGTACAATGATGATGGGCAAGTGTACGCATGCTTGTTTTGCCACATCACTGTGCGTATTTCACCCATCTGATTTAATGGAACTATATAGTAGTTGCCCGTGAGATTATGCGTGTCGCTTCCTTTTTGTCATGAGCCGGTTGGTATGTCTCATGCGGTAGAACATCAGTGAGTAACAGTTATACTCTCCCACCACTAGTGATTTTACGTTCAGTGCATCACGTTGACTGAAGTAATCTCAACTGGAGAAATGTTATTCTTCATGATTTGGTTTTCATTGATCTTTCTTTAACCTATTGCGAATGGGATGGTGAGCTCCAGTCTGTCTGCTCTCTGCTTAATATCCTACCTCCGTATCGTTGCCTGTTTCGGCACTTGAAAGGTTTCACCTATCCAAACCAAACGGATAGCTACGATGTGTCAATCATCGCAGGCGTACCTTTCCATTTCACCTGGAAATGGATGATGGATTCTTGCTGTTTGCTCTTAACTTTTCTACTTGCCTTGCCACGCTCTTGACCTCTCGTGTTTTCTTCCTCGGTCTAGACAACCGCAAAGCTCTCTGCCCACACAACGCATGGAGCTACGTATCCCCTTCCTCACAAATTGGTGCGGACCAAACTGCACATATATTTTCGGAAATCTATGTATTGCACTCCCGCCATGAACCGGCGTAAAGTTAACATCCCCTCCCTCGGTACTGGGGCGAAACCTACTGGGCTGGAGAAGGCGATGGTTGCACGCCTGTGTGATGTGGACTGCATAGCCACAGTGGGCGACCTGTGGCACCACATCCGCGACCAGGTGTCACCTGCTGCCGAGGAGACCATCGGGCGCGCAAACTGTAAGCGACCTGATTGGTTTGATGACAACAATGCGACGATCGGCGCATTGGTGTCAGAGAAGAATGCAGCATTTGCTGCACATGTCACAGACCCCAGTGACTTGGGGAAGAGTACTCAGTTTCGCAAACTTCGACGGCGACTGACCCGAGAGGTCCGTTGCATAAAAATATGCATGGTGGACGGAGAAGACGAAGTAGATGGAATGCTAGGCCGAACGCCGCCAACACAAGGAATTCTTTGACTCCTTGAAGGTGGATTATGGACCGAGATTGGAGCCGCTGAGGACACTGATCGATGGTAGTTCAGACGCTACCTGCACCCAGACTGTAGACATAATACAGATTGGCGAAAATACTTTGACTGTCTCTTGAATAACCATTCAGTGTTTGACTGGCCTGCATTGAAATAAATCAAGCAGCACGATGTGAAAGCGAGTATGGCGGACACGCCGACACTGGATGAGACGCAGAGAGCACTTGCTCAGCTGCGAAACGGCAAATGTACCGGAGGTGACGGGATCCCACTTGAAGTATTAAAACACGGCGGACCCGCGTTGGTGACTGCGCTACACCACTTTGTGCAACGCGTGTGGATTGAGGAGGAGGTGCCGCCTGAGCTGAGGGATGTGCTTGTGCTACCACTGTACAAGGGCAAATGGAGCAAGCAATGTTGCACGAATTATCGTGGCATAAACGTATTAAGTTGTGGGGGCAAGGTGATTGCCCGAATCCTGCTCAGTCAGGTTGTGGAACCGAACGTGGCGGAAGAGCAGTGTGGATTCCGTTCGGGTCGCAGCCCTATAGATATGGTGTTTGCGGCTCGTCAGTTGCAAGAGAAGTGCAGAGAACGACACCAGCCATTGTACTCGCTTTTTGTTGATTCGGCCAAGGCATTTGATACGGTGAACCGCGAGGCATTGTGGCTGGTGTTGGGTAAGTTTGATTGCCCGCGTAAGTTTGTAAGTTTACTTGAATGTCTGCACAGTGGTATGCGAGCGAGGGTGCAGCTGATTGGAGAGACCTCGGATGACTTTGCAGTTGTCTCTGGTGTGAAGCAAGGCTGTGTCTTAGCTCCTGCCCTGTTTAATATTTATCTTCATGCAATGATGTCTTGTGCTTTTGATGCCGCTTGTGCTTACGGTGTTCGTGTGGAGCACCGTAATGATGGTGGGTTGCTGAACATCCGTCGTTTCGGTGCGAGAACTCTAGTCTGTGAGACAACTGTCCGTATGTTGCTGTTTGCTGATGACTGTGCGTTGTTTTCAGACAGCGCGGATGAGTTGCAGCACATGACTAGTGCTCTGGCTTCGACAGCGGCCAAATTCGGGCTCACCACCAACAGAAGCAAAACTGTCTGTCTCTTTCAGCCTTCACCGGAGGTGCAATCTTCAATATTGCCGCAAATCAGCATTGGTGCTGAAGTGTTGGAAACCACCTCCCGCTTCTGCTACCTTGGGAGTGTGATGTCGCCTGATCAGCACTTACACGTTGAGTTACGTAATCGCGTGTCGAAGGCGGTAGCGGCATTCGGGAAGCTAGAGTACCGAGTGTGGAACAACCATCAGCTTACCGTTGACACGAAGCTGATGGTGTACAAATCCATGGTGCTGTCCGTTCTTCTGTACGGCAGTGAAACGTGGACGATGTACCGTCGGGATGTGCGATATCTCGAGCGGTTCCATCATCAGTGTCTGCGACGAGTTTTGCGGATCGGCTGGCGCGCCAGAGTTGCAGACACGGAAGTTTTGCGCCGAAGTGGGATGTATGCAGTGGACGGCATGCTTTTACTGCGACACCTGAGATGGCTCGGTCATGTGTGGCGCATGGATTCGGCGCGGATACCGAAACAACTCTTATACGGTCAGCTGAGTATTGGGAAGCGGCATGCTGGGAACCCAAAGTTACGTTACCAGGATATGATTAAAGTGAGCCTCACACGTTCTTATTTTGATTGCAGATCATGGGAATCGAAGGCGGTTGATCGGCGTGCATGGCGCGATCTAATCACGAAGGCAGTTGCTGAAGTGCGGGCGAAAGCCCTCATGCATGCAGAGAAGAAGCGGCAGTTGCGGAAACGGCAAGCACCAATGAATTGTACTCCATCGACATCGAGCGCATTGTGCTGTAGAACATGCGGTCGCGAGTGCCTTAGTCAGGCAGGCCTAGTGAGCCATGAGAGAGGTCACTCGGGACCACTGCCGAAGCGACGACGGGTCCCGCAGTGAACGTAGGCAGCACCGGCGCAGCGTTTGTAGGCACGCTGAATTCGATTTACTAACCGCATGCTTGCATGCTAAGTCTCTTTATTTCAGGTGGTGGGTTTTCGGTTCTGTCCTAATGCCTTTCTTTCTCATATAAATGTCTAGTGGGCCATGAGCTGTGCCATTTGGGGCCATTACGGAAGCGACGACGGGTCCTGCAGAGAATTACGGCGAGCCGGCGCAGCGTTTGTAGGCACGCTGAATTCGATTTACTAACCGCGTGCTTGCATGCTAAGTCTCTTTATTTCAGGTGGTGGGTTTACAGTTTTACCTTAATGCTTTTCTTTCTCATATAATATCTCCCTGTACTCTATTCCATTAACTTGCACACATCGCCTAAGCCAATTGCATTCGATTTCCGTAGCATATTTGTGTTCGTGGCATTCCGTGAACTATATTTCCTGACCTCGTGCACTTAGCTAGGATTTGTTTGTAAACAACTTATTACATATGCTATTTAATTAAGGTTTATATCACCGTTTCCTTATGCATTAATCGAGTTTTTCTCTTTTTCTTTCTTTTTCTCAAGTGTTTGGCTGTTGTTTGATATCCCCGGTGTGGCTGCGCTTGATGTGCATGTTGACAAGGTGCCTACCTGTCTATTACCCACTACCAGTTGGTCGTTGCTGGAGGGGATGGGGTGCACGGTCCTTGTGGCCGTGTTAGGCTCGAAGAGTGGTTCCATGCAGTCAGTGTGGAGCGGACTACGGTCCAGCCACCGCCTTGTGTGCGTTTGATTCCCAAATACAGTGTGCTTGTGTTTGCCTGTGACGGAGTGTGGGCCGGCTCCGTTGATGAAACGTGGTTCCCATCCACATGTCTTCCGGTCTTATTCCTTCGGGTTTACACCGGATATGGGGTGTGTGGTTGGAGCTGTGGGTGGTGCAACGCAAGCCATCCATGGTCCCTCTGTAGGCGCAGGCGTCCTGTGACTTGCCACAGTGACAGGCAAATCCGAAACCGGATGCCGCCAACCGTATATATATATATATATATATATATATATATATATATATATATATACATACATATATCGACGCTTCCTTCGAGATAGTGGCCTTTTGGATATTTCAGTGGCCCAAGCCATGATGCTGCCTGTTTGATTGTGATTTACCTAACTTGCCATGCTCAGGATATTAGGCCTCTTTATCTGTCATGCAAAACGGTGGTGTGCTTCCTCATCCGTGTTGTTCGACATGGCTAGGAGTGGACCTCAATGGCGTTCGTGCTGTGAGTTTCTTTGTCCCTCCTCATCCCTCTTAGCCATCCCTCCAACCACGATGTTATTCCTTGGCATAATATAATTTTACACATTAAATATTTTTGCACAGTAGCTGGCTGGTAGCTTTCCGGAACGATGCCCGTCCGTTATCGGAAACGGTTGCTTAAGAATAATTGCTCGCTTTTGCTGGCACCATCGAGTTCACAGTGATGAGCTTCATCGTCCCATGTTGCGGAATGCGAGTATTCCCTTCAACAAACTGGTTTTGCTGCGCCATTTGAGATGGCTCGGTCACGTCCTACGCATGATACCTGAGCGTCTACCACGTCGCGCTCTAATCGTTCGTTAGGGACCTGGCTGGAGGCGACCGTGTGGTTGTCAGCCTTCCACTTGGCGACAGCACATGAAATCGCTGACTTATCTAGCCTCTGTTAAGGACTCAGAGATGAGGGGTGTCGATGGCTTAACACTCTTGAAGACATGGCCCGCATTGGAATTATATGAAGCATTGTATTGACTTACATCGGCGTGTGAAAATCAGCTAAAAATGTTTTGTTCTACTTTTTTCCACAATGTTCCTTTTTTCCTGTGGCATAGTAGCTGGAGTGCGGTGCTCACCTTCAACTATCATGCCACGATGATTATGACGTAGTGACTTCACCTTATCAGCTAATCTCCATGGCTTTGTTGGCTCTGTGTCTGGTTGCTAGACTATTGAGATTACATACATGATTGGCGGCATCCGCTTTCGGATTTGCTTGCGCCTGCAGAGGGGCCGTGGGTGGCTTGCGCTGCACCACCTACAGCTCCAACCACACACCCCATATCCAGTGTAAACCCGACGGAATAAGACTTGGGAGCCAGGTTTCATCAACGGAGCCGGCCCACACTCCTTCACAGGCAAACACAAGCATGCTGTATTTGGGGAATCAGGCGCACACAAGGCGGTGGCTGGACCATAGTCCATACATACCGACAGCTTAGCTGGTATGAATCTGTTACGTATTTTTCTTCTTATTTTTTATGTATTGCGGCATGGTAGCTTTGGTGTATTCCACCTCTGGCTATAGTGTACAATGATGATGGGCAAGTGTACGCATGCTTGTTTTGCCACATCACTGTGCGTATTTCACCCATCTGATTTAATGGAACTATATAGTAGTTGCCCGTGAGATTATGCGTGTCGCTTCCTTTTTGTCATGAGCCGGTTGGTATGTCTCATGCGGTAGAACATCAGTGAGTAACAGTTATACTCTCCCACCACTAGTGATTTTACGTTCAGTGCATCACGTTGACTGAAGTAATCTCAACTGGAGAAATGTTATTCTTCATGATTTGGTTTTCATTGATCTTTCTTTAACCTATTGCGAATGGGATGGTGAGCTCCAGTCTGTCTGCTCTCTGCTTAATATCCTACTCCGTATCATTGCCTGTTTCGGCACTTGAAAGGTTTCACCTATCCAAACCAAACGGATAGCTACGATGTGTCAATCATCGCAGGCGTACCTTTCCATTTCACCTGGAAATGGATGATGGATTCTTGCTGTTTGCTCTTAACTTTTCTACTTGCCTTGCCACGCTCTTGACCTCTCGTGTTTTCTTCCTCGGTCTAGACAACCGCAAAGCTCTCTGCCCACACAACGCATGGAGCTACGTATCCCCTTCCTCACAAATTGGTGCGGACCAAACTGCACATATATTTTCGGAAATCTATGTATTGCACTCCCGCCATGAACCGGCGTAAAGTTAACATCCCCTCCCTCGGTACTGGGGCGAAACCTACTGGGCTGGAGAAGGCGATGGTTGCACGCCTGTGTGATGTGGACTGCATAGCCACAGTGGGCGACCTGTGGCACCACATCGCGACCAGGTGACACCTGCTGCCGAGGAGACCATCGGGCGCGCAAACTGTAAGCGACCTGATTGGTTTGATGACAACAATGCGACGATCGGCGCATTGGTGTCAGAGAAGAATGCAGCATTTGCTGCACATGTCACAGACCCCAGTGACTTGGGGAAGAGTACTCAGTTTCGCAAACTTCGACGGCGACTGACCCGAGAGGTCCGTTGCATAAAAATATGCATGGTGGACGGAGAAGACGAAGCAGATGGAATGCTAGGCCGAACGCCGCCAACACAAGGAATTCTTTGACTCCTTGAAGGTGGATTATGGACCGAGATTGGAGCCGCTGAGGACACTGATCGATGGTAGTTCAGACGCTACCTGCACCCAGACTGCAGACATAATGCAGATCTGGCGAAAACACTTTGACTGTCTATTGAACAACCTTTCAGAGATCGACTGGCCTACATTGAATGGCATGAAGCAGCACGATGTGAAGGCGAGTATGGCGGACACGCCGACACGGGATGAGACGCAGAGAGCACTTGCTCAGCTGCGAAACGGCAAATGTGCCGGAGGTGACGGGATCCCACCTGAAGTATTGAAACACGGTGGACCCGCGTTGGTGACTGCGCTGCACCACTTGGTGCAACGCGTGTGGATTGAGGAGGAGGTGCCTGCTGAGCTGAAGGATGTCCTTGTGCTACCACTGTATAAGGGCAAATGGAGCAAGCAATGTTGCACGAATTATCGTGGCATCAACTTGCTGAGTTGTGTGGGCAAGGTGATTGCCCGAATCCTGCTCAGTCGCATCGTGAGTCAGATTGTGGAACCAAACGTGGCGGAAGAGCAATGTGGATTCCGTTCGGGTCGCAGCACTATAGATATGGTGTTTGCGGCTCGTCAGTTGCAAGAGAAGTGCAGAGAACGACACCAGCCATTGTACTCGCTTTTTGTTGATTCGGCCAAGGCATTTGATACGGTGAACCGCGAGGCATTGTGGCTGGTGTTGGGTAAGTTTGATTGCCCGCGTAAGTTTGTAAGTTTACTTGAATGTCTGCACAGTGGTATGCGAGCGAGGGTGCAGCTGATTGGAGAGACCTCGGATGACTTTGCAGTTGTCTCTGGTGTGAAGCAAGGCTGTGTCTTAGCTCCTGCCCTGTTTAATATTTATCTTCATGCAATGATGTCTTGTGCTTTTGATGCCGCTTGTGCTTACGGTGTTCGTGTGGAGCACCGTATTGATGGTGGGTTGCTGAACATCCGTCGTTTCGGTGCGAGAACTCTAGTCTGTGAGACAACTGTCCGTATGTTGCTGTTTGCTGATGACTGTGCGTTGTTTTCAGACAGCGCGGATGAGTTGCAGCACATGACTAGTGCTCTGGCTTCGACAGCGGCCAAATTCGGGCTCACCATCAACAGAAGCAAAACTGTCTGTCTCTTTCAGCCTTCACCGGAGGTGCAATCTTCAATATTGCCGCAAATCAGCATTGGTGCTGAAGTGTTGGAAACCACCTCCCGCTTCTGCTACCTTGGGAGTGTGATGTCGACTGATCAGCACTTACACGCTGAGTTGCGTATTCGCGTGTCGAAGGCGGTAGCGGCATTCGGGAAGCTAGAGTACCGAGTGTGGAACAACCATAAGCTTACCGTTGGCACGAAGCTGATGGTGTACAAATCCATGGTGCTGTCCGTTCTTCTGTACGGCAGTGAAACGTGGACGATGTACCGTCGGGATGTGCGATATCTCGAGCGGTTCCATCAGCGGTGTCTGCGACGAATTTTGCGCATTAGTTGGGGCGACCTGCTCTAGTAGATGGTCTACACAAGTTGGTAGCAAAACTTTGGGAGCAGGAGACAGTCCCGACAGACTTGAACCGTTCCGTCATCGTCCCAATTTTCAAGGGAAACTCCCGTTTGGAATGCGGCAATCATAGAGGGATCAGTCTGATTTCGATTGCCTCTAAATTGCTTGCCTCTGTCATTCTCCACAGACTGACTGGCACTCGTGAAAGCCAGATTCGTGAAGAGCAACCTGGATTTCGTCGAGGTCGTGGCTGCATCGACCACATCTTCACCTTGCGTCAAGTGTTGGAGCACCGCCATGTTTATTGGCGACCCATCGTTGTCGTGTTTCTTGACATAAAAGGTTCATTAGACTCAGTCGATCGATGTGCCCTTTGAGACTGTCTGCTGAGGAAAGGTGTGCCTGATAAATATGTAAACATTATTAAAGCGCGGTACGCGCATAGTTCGGGCAGGGTGAGGGTTTATGGCAAACTGTCGCCACCCCTCAGTATCACCAGCGGTGTGAGACAAGGTTGTCCGCTGTCACCTTTCCTCTTCAACTTCACTATTGATGAAGTCATGGAAACAGCGTTCGCTGGACACGACCTAGAAGGTGTGGAGCTCTTTCCTTGTGAGCGACTTCTTGACTTGGAGTATGCGGACGATATTGCCCTAATCTGTGACAGCTTCCAAACATGCCAAACAGCACTGGATCGATTAGCACTGGCTGTCAATCGTTTTGAGATATGCTTCGCTCCATCGAAATGCGAAGTACTTCCCCAAGATTGGCAGGGACCCAACCCTGCGCTAACGCTTGGTAGTGATCTGCTAGAAGTCGTTCAGGAATTCAACTACCTGGGCAGCTATATTACCACCCGTGGGATTGAAGATGAGGTTACGAACCGTATAGCAAAAGCTCGAGGTGCTTTTGCCAATCTCCGCCACCTGTGGCATAGACGCGACATTACTCTCGCCCTGAAGGGCAGAGTTTATAACGCAGCCGTCCGTTCAACTCTCCTATATGGTTCTGAAACCTGGCCCATCAGGTCGACAGACATGAAGAGGCTCGTCATATTCGATCATGGCTGCCTTCGCAGCTTAGCTCATGTCTGGTGGAAACACCGCGTGAGCAATGATCGTGTTCGACGTCGCGTATTTGTTGCAGGAAGAGCGAGTGAACCGCTCAGCACCATTATATCACGCACCAGGCTCCGATGGTTGGGCCACGTGTTGCGCATGCCAGCACACCGAGTTCCGCGACGTGCATTGTTTGCGCGTTGTGGGTGCGGTTGGAAGAGGAGGAGGGGAGGCCAAGCGATGAGTTGATCGAGAGAAATGAAAACCCTCACTTCGAAGTTGGTGTCGGTTGGTGCATCCCGACTGTCTGGCTGGGGTCCTAAGGACGGTGAACACGTTTGGTTGGACACACTTGCTGATATAGCTCGGACCCGGCATCAATGGCGTTTGTGTTGTGTTTTTCTTTGCCCATCCCCCTCCTGTTTCGCATCCCCCTCCAATCACGATCTCACTTGATAGGCATAATACGAGTTTCTTTCACGGCAGCCAGCTGTTAGCTCTCCGGAACGATGTCCATCCGTTACTGGGGACTCAGCCGACGTGCCACTGTTTGTTTTCCTTTTCTTGTCTTCTGTATTGCGGCACAATGGCTGAGGTGTTTTCCACCTCCAGCTGACGTGTAATGATGATGATGGGGCGACATAGCTGCTGACACAGAAGTGTTGCGACAAAGTGGGATGTATGCAGTGGACTGCATACTTATACTGAGACACCTGAGGTGGCTCGGTCATGTGTGGCGTATGGATTCAACGCGGATATCGAAACAACTCTTATACGGTCAGCTGAGTATAGGGAAGCGACATGTGGGGAAACCAGTTACATTACCAAGACATGATCAAAGTGAGCCTCTCGCGTTCTAATCTTGATTGCAGGTCATGGGAATCAAAGGCGGTTGATCGGCGTGCATGGCGCGATCTAATCACGAAGGCAGTTGCTGAAGTGCGGGCGAAAGCCCTCATGCATGCAGAGAAGAAGCGGCAAGTGCGGAAACGGCAAGCACCAATGAATTGTTCTCCATCGACATCGAGCGCATTGTGCTGTAGAACATGCGGTCGCGAGTGCCTGAGTCAGGCAGGCCTAGTGAGCCAAGAGCGAGGCCACTCGGGACCACTACCGAAGCGACGACGGGTCCTGCAGGGAACGTAGGCAGAACGGGCGCAGCGTTTGTAGGTGCACTGCATTCGATTTAATAACCGCGTGCTTGCATGCTAAGTCTCTTTATTTCAGGTGGTGGGTTTTCAATTTTGTCCTAATGCTTTTCTTTCCCATATAAATGCCTAATTATACCCTCTTCTATACACTTGCACACGTCGCTTAAGCCACTTGTAGTTATTTCGATAACATTTTCGTGTTTGCATCATCTCCGGAAAATAAATTTCCTGACCTCGTGAACTTACCTCGTATTGGTTTGTGGACAACTTATTTCAAATGCTCCTTAATTTAAGATTTCTGTCACCGTTTCCTTATGCATTACGCGATTTATTTTCTTGGTTATCTTTCTCTCCAGTGATTGGCTGTTGTTTGACATCCCCGGTGTGGCTGCGCTTGATGTGCATGTTGACAAGGTGCCTGCCTTTCTATTACCCACTACCTCGTCCATACTGGCTCCAGGAGACTGTTGGTCGTTGCTGGAGGTGACGGGGTGCACGGTCCTTGTGATCGTGCTAGGCTCGAAGGGTGGTTCCATGCACTCAGTGTAGAGCGGACCACAGTCCAGCCACCGTCTTGTGTGCGATTGATTCCCGAAATACAGCGTGCTTGTGTTCACCTGTGAAGGAGTGTGGGCCGGCTCCGTTGATGAAACGCGGCTCCCATCCACATGTCTTCCGGTCTTATTCCTTCGGGTTTACACTGGATATGGGGTGTGTGGACGGATCTGTGCGTGGTGCAGCGCAAGCCATGCATTGTCCCTCTGTAGGCGCAGGCGTCCTGTGGCTAGCCACAGTGACAGACGAATCCGAAACCGGATGCCACCAACCATATATATATATATATATATATATATATATATATATATATATATATATATATTTATATTTATATATCCTGTTTTTGATTTATCATGGGAAACCGCGTTATTTAATGCTGCGACATAATGGACTCACTTTTACTGGCTTTCTCATTTTGTCCCAATGCGCGCAATTATCACCGCATAGTGTTTGCACTTTTTCGATCATGTCGTTTATGTTTCTTACTTGCTGACGGAGAACATAGATGGTATATCAGTTGGCATCTTCTCACTGTTCAACTGTGCATTTTTTATCCAACCTTCCAACGGTAACTTATGGGTTTAAGATAGTCACGCAGCTCGTGAGTGCACCAACTTTCAGCCTAATGATTTCCTCCTTTTTTAATTAGTTATCCGATTTTTTTCATCCATCTCTGTTTATTTCGAACCGTTGAATATCGTTTCTCTACACATGTAATTTCCGTATCTTTGGCTCACTTGTTTTCTATGCATCCGTGACTACATCCAGTTCTTCACACACCACTTTCCACTCACTGCTTTCAGCTTTCTCATTGATACCCTGCGCATCTTCTCGTCCCATGTCTACTCATGGCCTTTTTACACTCATTTCCTACGCGTTCGGAAGCACCGTTGGATGTTTGGGGTTCGTTCGACCGTGTGCATGTAGTGCTTATCTCTTTTTGCAGAAGTCGATAGTTCGGAAATTCAGTTTTCAGAGTGGAAGTACTGCAAAAGTCCGCTACCCACTCCTGTGTGGGTTCGACGCTACTGTGTGTGTCTTGAGAATGAACAAACATTCCTGCTCTTCCGCTCTTATCAGGTAGGTAGCACTTCCTGTGGTGCACTTCGTTTGATGTGTTTTCGAATTCGTCTCCGTCAATGCATCCCGTACTGCTACAATTTCAGGACTCTTTGAAGCGGCCCTCTGCAGCGCATATCCCTGTTGCTATACTTGGGAGGTTTGCAGACGAACATCTTGCAGTAGAGAAAAATGGATCGAGGTATCGGTGGCCTTCGGACAATGGTATGTCAGTGGCATTCTGACGATCTATGCTCTTCTTATGTACTATTGATTTTCGAATACTCCACTGGCATGTGAACAACATGACTTGTTCTGTACCAATTAATGATAATCCAGGCATTGAAATTTAGTACATCCAGTCACCGTCGCACGTTTCGTCGCCGCGACTAACAGGGATTGGGGAACTGGATAGGGAAGAACTCACGCACGGTGTTATAGGCATTCGACAGAAAAGAATACATTTATTAGCCTACCGTATCGGAGTGTATGTAAGCCCGTGGTTGGTTTCGCAACTGTGTCGTGTCGAAACCAATCCCTAACGACTGTTGTTGTCACTCATACTGTGGACCCTTTCCGGAACAAGGATGTGAACCTGCCTGGCCAAAGACTGCGGTCATTTTTCCCGTTATCTTTCATCACTTCATCCGCAGACCACCTTGCTGCTTTAATATGGAACACTCTCGAAAGGGACCATACTCGACGGCGTAGACGATGAGTGGACATTCAAATAGGTTAACCTAATCGGCTGGCTGGTTTCTAATACTGCACTGCGTTGGCTGAATCCTCTTGGTGGACTGCTGATGCTTCGTCTGAAGTGCACGAAGCAACATGTAGAGCGATGGAGTTGGGTTGGTACGTGTCGTGTTTCTTTACCTAGTCCTTGTGGTCGGCTGTATCAGTTGTTTGATATCCTGTCGAACAGGGTGGCGGCACAAGATCGGCGGCACCTTTGTATTCGTTACTTCCTTTTAGATACTTGACTGCTCTATCAGCGATCTTAATCATTTTCTTCCAAAATTATAATCATATTTTATCTTTTCATTACTTTGGCTAGGGAAGTTAGTGTGGTTCGGCTTACTGCACGGATTGTAGTTGATCAGTTGATCTGAATTTCACTGTACTGAACCGGTTCAGGTTCTAATGCTCATCTACTGTGGCATCGGAAATTGGTTTGCCAAATACTAACTAGCGTGCTTCCAAACCGTGCGCTCGATATTCCCACCGGCTCGATATCGCTCTTGTAAGCCCCATGTTCGTCACCGGTCTGTCTCTTTGTTACCCACACCGTTGTACACTTTACGTTTGGTACAAACCATTGCCCCTTTACCTAAGCTTGCTTTGTTTGGCTTAGATGGTCAATCACAACAGCAGTACGTTTGTTGTCAAACACCGACTGGTTAAAATGAAGTATACACTCTTCTCGCGTCTGGTTTGTCTCCACTTACGGAACTGTCGGCCGGTGGCCGAGTGGTCTGCACGTTTGGTTTGCAACCATAAGGTCACCGGTTCGGATCCGCGTAGGGGTGGGCATTCTCGCGGTATACTCAGCCCGCGCGCGACTGGTGATGGTCGCGCGGCAGCGAAGCGCCGTTACGGCGTACAGCTGACACATTAGTTTATTTTTTGTTATTATTACTTATGGAACTATCAGTCTTAATTGCAAATGATGGTCCCCGTCAGTTGTTTTTTGTACATGTAGATAATGATAGTATGCCTTTTCTGAACGATGTGAACCCTTGTCTTCTTCCCATCACCGCGCTACAGTACTTTCTTCAAGTGGTTAGCTTCAATGGGAATCATTCCCATACTATCTCCCAATACATTTTGACCAACTAATGGATTGTGTGTGTGGCTGGTTGTCTTCTGCATTTTCAAATTTCTTCTGGCGTCGTCACTTTTCGTTCGATGGCTTTTATCCACCTGTTTTCGACTAGCGATTTGCTTCTCCAATCGTTCGATCTCTCTCTTCACTTCTTAAAGCTGAGGAAGTGGAGCCGCCGGCTCCTCTCATTTGTCCATCGGCGTCTGGCCTCTAAACCCCTTACTCCCTGCATAGCTTTAGGCTTCCTTACTGTGACCCAACCCGCATACAATCCCTTGTAGTTGCGAGACTGCAAAGCGTCAGTACATGCTACCATGCCAATGCACAGTTGGTAACTTAAAGGTGTGCAATTCGACCGTTTTGTTAGCCTGTGGAGCCGCCTTTTTGCTATCCTGCCCATAATTGACATTTACCACTTTGGGAATTGGTTCCTTGCTTGGATGTATCTCTTATTAAAGGCCGAATTGTGTGCCACATCATTGTTCATGTGCTTTTGTTGTATTGGCATGTAGGTGACCTTCCTCAGCTTTCTGCATTGGATACTGGGTATCCTCGGAGAGCAATCGCTTATATGCGGTAGCAACACCACGTTTGCAGCGATGAAATTGGGCATCATGTCTGGGAAAGGCTGCATACTTGTATTTAGGCTTGTCCCACCTATCGGGATGGCTTAGTCACTTACTAAGAACCTTATTTGACCGTTGGCCTTGGTGCACGTTATCTTCTCTTGCGGGGCTGCACTGAAAGCCACTGGATGACAGCACCTGAGCACTTTCTATCATTTGTGTCATGCGTCTTTTTAAATGTTGACCCGAGGGCGACGGTTACGTGACGGATACGTGAAGTGATAATATTGAACCACAGATTCAGTGTCGGTCTTGTGCATGCCGCCGATTCAACGCACGTTGTTTTGCATACGATTGCCTCCCCTTCGTGGTTGTCCGATATCCGCAAAGTGTAGGCGCGTTAAACTATTCATTTGAACATGTAGATCCCACACTATATTTTTCCTTACCTGTTGGGGTAAGGCCGATGTTACTTTATGGATCAGAGACCTGACCAGTTCGCGGCGATGACATTAAACGCTTGGCCATGTTTGATCACCGGTGCTTGCGGAGTATTGCTCTCGTCTAATGGGAACACTGGGTCAGCAGTGCTGAGGTCCACCAGTTTGTTTTCGGCAAGGATCCTTCTGGTGCCTCTCTCGAGTGTTTGCCGAATCTTAATCGCTTAAATTGGTTAGGCCACGTCTTCCATATGCCCATTGATCGGCTTCCTTGGCGTGCCTTATACGCTCTGGCTGCACCATGTTGGGTGAACCCGCAAGGTGGCCAATTCATGATGTGGCATAGCGGCATGAAGAAATTGTTTGAGAGACTTGGTCAGGCGGGTGTATTCCGTATCTGACATGGCACAGTCATGCAGTGGGTGGCGTTCTTGCATTCGATTTTTGTCATCTGGTTGTTAAATTTCGCTCCATTCTGTTTACTTTGACGCACTTCCTCCTTGCTCCCATTTTCTTTACATTATGTTGCCTTTTAACCCTTTAATCGTTAACGATTGTTATCCTTTCGATGGGAGTTGTGGCAACTGGATCCACCGCACTTCGGTGCTCGGATCATACTTGATCAACTGATCTGAACTGAACTGATTTGATTTGTGCATATGCGTTAGTGTCAACGGTTTCCCATTTCTAGTCACTCACGTGACTCACTCCGTCATTTGACCACAGCTGTTGTTGCTGCTTCGATCCACGGTCACGTCGTCGCAATCTGATGTTGATGGAGTCGACTTTTCCAAATACATCATCATCATCATCATCCCCATCATCATCAATACACGTTAGCTGAGGGTAAGAAATACACCTCAGCTAATGTGCCACAATACAAGAATGATAAGATACTAAATATTGCACCAGAAAAACAAATAAAAAGCATGTAATATAGTGTTAAATATCATACTGATTACTGGTTGGAAGCAGCAAATAGAGGTTCCTCTGTGTATCTGCATCTAATGTCACTCAGGGACAAAGACCCATTGTGTTGTGGTACGCTCGATATATTCTGTCTCGGCGAAGTGTTTGTCCAGAAATTTCTTAAATTCCGAAACTGACTTTACCTCAACTACGTGCTGCGGCAGGCCGTTCCATACATTCACCACTCTCCGTTCGAAACAGGTTTGGTGAGCGACCCGCTTCAAATCCGGTACGACAAGCTTGTACCGGTGTCCTCGTGTATTGCTTGGTGTACGCAGTTGAAGCAGCGAACTCAACATGGGGTAATGCCCTAGATGTAATATCCGGTGCGTCATGATTAGGTCAACCCTCAGTCGACGATAAGCTAGGGTGTACAGCCCTAGTTTCTTACACCGATCTTCGTACGGTACACCTCCTAAGTTGGGAATCAGCCTGGTGGCTACGTGCTGCACACGCTAATCTTTTCTACCTCACCCTGGGTGATAGGACAATACATGGGAGAGCCATACTCTAGCATTGCCCGCATTATTGAGACGAAGAGGTGAATGGCAATCTCTTCGGACCGAGTGCTGAAGCTGCGCCTGAGCGCCCAAAGCACACGAAGGCTGTTTTGCTAAATCCTATCCATGTTATCCATGGACTTTAGGTCAAAGCGTGAGAGTATACCGAGGTCTTGCACGAAAGGCACGAAATGCAACAATTGACGGGTCACCGTGCAGCTTCCACTGTGCTCACACTTACCCAGCCTCATGAATTGTGACTTGACCGGGTTGATCGAAAGGTTGACCTCTGCATACCACGTGGAGAGGCAGTCGAGGTCTTGTTGTAACAGGTCACCATCATTGGGTGTGCGGATTACTCTCCATATCTGCGCACAGCGCACAAGGTGATTGGGGTAGCTGAAGCACATCGTTTACATGGATGAGAAATGAAATCGGCCCCGATACAGTGCCTTTGGGTGCGCCACTGCTCGATGGATACCAGTCGGTCAAATAGTTGTCCACCTGGACCTTCCACTTTCGATCAACAAGGAAAATCTTGATCCATTGATATAGTGAGCCGCCAACACCTCACACTCAGCCTGTCGAGGAGTACTGCATGATTTACCTTGTCAAAAGTCTTACTAAAGTCAATATTATTTATTATTATTATTATTATTATTCGTTTGATATGAGATCGTAATTGGATGCGGAATCTAAAGGCGAGGAGTTGTCAAACAAACTTACAACACAAACGCCTTAAGATCGGCTCTTCGCCATATCAACAGGTATGTCTAACCAAACGTGCTTATCATCTTCCGGTCCACAGCCTGGCAATCGGGATCCACCAACCGACACCAACTTCAAAGTGTGGGTCTTCATTCCTCTCAGCCACCTCATTGCTTGGCCTACCCTCGTTCTTTTCCATCCGCACACCCGGCGCGCAAACAACGCCCTTAGCAGGAGTCGATAGGATGGAATGCGCAACATGCGTCCTAGCCATTGGTGTCTAATGCATGATATAATGGGGCTGAGCGGTTCACTCGCTCTTCCTTCACTAAATACATGACGCCGAACACATTCACTGCTCGCGGCGCTCCCACCAGACATGAGCTAAGCTGGGAAGGCAGCGATGACCGAAGGTATCTAATCTCTTTACGTCCGTCTACCTGATGGGCCATGTTTCATAACCGGATGGGAGAGTTGAACGAGTCCATCATGAGGAGACTGGACCTTAACGTGATGCGATAGTTTGTGCGCCTCAGTGATCCATAGAGCTATGCTGGATGGTGCTTTTGCACCTTCAACACCACTCATACCAGATTGATCAATGATTGTAGGCCAGACAAACTCAGCCTCCTGCCCTCCAGGTTAAGGATTGGAGTGAGAGTGACTCCTTGCCCCATAAAACGGATTCTCTGTAGCCCAGTACTAAAACCCCACTGCATTACGGTAAGGTATTTGAACCAAAATCTTTGGTTGAGAACTCTGTCTAGGCGTGGGCAACCTGACAGTATCCTGTCCGTGTAATACTGCACAGTGACTTTCTCTTTAAACTTTTACAAATTACCAGACGGAGTACAATCGTCCTGAATTACTTATACTGTACGCAGAATCTGTCTCTGAATGGCGACTCATCGGGTCTTCTCCTCTCGTCTGCGGAGCTCACTTTGCCGCCTCCCAATCACTCCTAATTTCCAGATTCGCGCATCACTCAGTTTGCCACCTCGATTTACCATCTTCCCAAATGTGTGAGGTGTGTGTGCTAACTTATCATGTATCCCCTGTTAACTTTTCACTATTCTTTCAGAAATACGGGTATGCCTCCTTATAGGAGACGAATCTGTGGAATTAATATAAGCTTAAACAAGAGAGTAGGTGGATGATGATCGCGTTCTGTGTCCCATTTACCTGAGGCCATCAAAGTGGGCGACCATTTCCCCAGGGTTAGGCAGAATATCGCCAGTACCAGCGGTTCTTTCATATGACTTGTCCATCTTTCTCCATATTCATCAGTATACCTTTCGGGTCAACTTAATTAGCTCACCAAGGTCACAACAAGAACGTATCAATTCATTTGGTCATACTACTTTCTGCCTCTGCGTTTTCCCTTCTTCCATCATGGCTATTTGTTTGACATAGGTTTAGACGTGTACCATGCACGCCCACCTATCCACCCACTGCATACGAATATCTACGAATGCCCATACGAACAATGTGTTACTTGCTAATGTCGTGCGCGTGTTTGGTGTGAGTTCTCTCTAATGTCCACGCGGCTACTCGGTTAGTGAGCTGGCGAAGCCAACACAGAGCTGCCCCTTTGTCACGGGTTTGTTTTAACATGTTCACCTGGAATCCTTTCTTGCGGATATAGTCTTCACAAGGTATCAGCGCCTTACACACTTGACCATATTATCGGCCCTCTAACTTTAGGCCTTCTTAATTGATAATCAGTGAACACTTAACTGATTAAACAAGCCAGACGAGTGAGTAATTTTACTAACATGTATGGCTGATGATATAAATATCCAAAGGCTGACTACCTCATTTGCGCATAACAATTGCATGATTTGAGAACGCATTATCCAGTCTCTACGTTTAGTGTAACCATGAAACCATAGGTGTTATGTGTTGCCTACTCGAAAACACTGCACTCTGCGACGTTGTTCGAACATATTTGATTTCATCAAGTACATATGTTGGGCATCGAACCCGAGCACATTGGAATGTTAGCCGAAATCTCTACCCCTTCGGCCACCTGATCACGAAGGGCAACGCTTGGCAGAATGCTTACTAAGTGATTGGTTATCATTTCGAAGTGCTCGTTGTTTGCTCGGCCAGTGCCCGAGTGGTCTGCACGCCTGGCTTGCAACCTTGTCACCGAATCGAATCCCTGTAGGAGTGGGCGTCCTCGCGGTATACTCAGCCCACGTGCTACTAGTTGTGGTCGCACGGCAGCGAAGCGTCGTTACGGCGTACAGCAGACGATTTATTCTTATTTATTATTTCGTTATGTGAATGGATTGCGACGTGCGGTTTCGATATGGACCTCGCTTCACATTGCAGTGAACCTCGGTCAATGCGATCGCTAAGACTGTAACTGTTGGAGCGACTAGATTATGTGTGTTACCTGCTCGAAAACATCGCACTCCGTTACCGGGTTCAAACTTATGTGACATGCGTTGCACGTCGTGGCTTGTTGGATAAAGGGTTAGGGGTTCCAACTAACATCCCAATGGTCCCGGGTTCGATGCTTGCTGTCGAATACATTCTGTACTACTGTATTTAGCAACACAGTTACCACCAATGCGTACAAATACATTTTCACATAATATACGTGCCCTTGCATACAACTTTTAAGGACGAACGCGTTACTTGTACCCACATGTATGACTGTTAATATAACTGGCCCATCATTACCGAAACAGTTATATGACTTGCTAGTGCACTATCCAGTCTCAGTGCTCATTGTAACCATAGATGGATATCTTAGCCTATGAGGCTGATTCATTCGAAGTTGGGAAATCAAGAAAATTTTGCAGTTACTCGTAGCAAGTTAGTTTTGCCTTCGTCTTACGTCTTATTTTCGATTGAATTGCTTACGATCCCGTCTAATCGATACAGATTGGGTAGTGTGTGACAAATTGGAAACAGGGAGGTCCAATCATTTTGTGTTTTAGCGTACCTATCGTGTGTTGTTTGGCTTGGGGCACGTAACATCAATTGCGATCCCGATTTACGTTGAAACAGCCGTCGGTCACTTCGATCGCCAGTGAGTCTTGAGTCACTACGTGTCGGATTCCACTTACAACTCCAACTGTCCATGCCTGACGAGTCCAAACAAGAATAACTCATCATCAACAATAGTCCGTCAGCCATTTGAACTGATGCTTCACTGCCGTACAATCACGGTGACCTACGGAACGAAGAACGATAAGAGGGGGAGAATGGGGACCTGTCGGACAACTTTAATGCCCTAAGCTTACACTCAGTGTCAAGATGCCTACACACTGTCAACATCACACCATCACAAGGAGCTGGCTATCATGTAGAGATAAGGCGGCAGCGGCGAGACAGCTCCCTTGTGGCTTTCACTATCGCCCGTCATGGTTGGCGGCATCCGGTTTCGCATTCGCCTGTCACTGTGGCCAGCCACAGGACGCCTGCGCCTACAGAGGGACAATGGATGGCTTGCGCTGCACCACCCACAGCTCCATCCACACACCCCATATCCAGTGTAAACCCGAAGGAATAAGACTGGGAGGCATGCGGATGGGAGCAGCGGTTAATGAACAGAGCCGGCCCACACTGCTTCACAGGCAAACACAAGCACGCTGTATTTGGTGAATCATGTATACACAAGGCAGTGGCTGGACCGTAGTCCGCTCCACACTGAGTGCATGGAACCACTCTTCGAGCCTAGCACGACCAAAAGAACCGTGTACCACGTCCCCTCCAGCAAAGACCAACTGTCTGCTGGAGCCAGATGGACGAGGTACTGGGTGATAGACATGTAGGTATCTTGTCAACATATGGAAGCATATGGAAGAAATTGGTTGGAGTTGAAAATGCAATAAGTGCAAGAGGTCCGAGTGATTTAAAAAATACCACGCGATAAAATTACGCAAGTTTACTACAATTTGCATGAGCGACGTGTGCAAGTTGGGAGAAGATTATCAGGTACGCAGAACAAGCCAAATAAGGTGTACTGAATTTTATCTACATTAAAAGGACCTAGTTTAAGTGTGAGTTGGTTTAGCCCAACCGCGGTGAAGAAGCATCATGAATGCAACATCAGCCGCCCGTCATAATCAGCCATTATCTCGCAGATAACTCAGCTCCAAACACGCTTTAAACAAGCGGTCTGACTAGAAGACGATGACAGACACGCCACTAATACCGACTGTGATACATCTGTAACATTTCTAGTCACGCGCAAGGCGGGTCCCGTGGGCTCCAGCCTGGAAGGCCAGACGGACCGACGGCATCGAGTTGAGTCTTCAATGACACTTCATTTTCCGCTGTCAAATTAATTTTTGACCACCTCGATAAGCGGTGACTAAGAAGATCAAATGGGTCACTCCTGGGATCAAGTTATCACAAACCCAGCTGGACGGAGCAACACCTAAACTTTGACAGCTACTGCTCCATCACCTGCAAGCCCTCCCTGGTTCGCGCATCTTTTATGAGAGTCTACCGTATCTGCTCAGCAGAAACGACTGAGAAAGAACTGCAGGGTATCATATCCACCCTACGTGAAAATGTGTACTCTGATGAGTTCACTGTTCCTGAGGCTGATGTTGCCTTTTTGATGCTTCTTCACCGCAGTTGGGCTAAACCAACTTACACATAATCTAGGTCTTTTTAAGCTGGTTACATTTCATTCCACTTTATTTGGTTTGTCCTGCATACCTGACTAATCTTCTATTAACTGACAACGTTGCTTACGCTAATTGTGGTGCGTTAACTTTATTGTGTTTGTAGCATTTTTTGAGTAACTTCTGGACATTTTATACTTATCGCGGATCGTTGCTAACCAGCTTATTTCATATGCAAATTTAAGGAAGAGTTATATCTGCATAGCCGTAAACTTTAATATATATATATCGGGATCGCAATTGATATATATATATATATATATATATATATATATATATATATATATATATATATATATATATATATATATATATATACGACCCAGTTTCAGACTCGGTGGCACTATTTCTCTAAATCTCTTGCAGTTAATATTACCGGCTGTTTTCTCTGCTCTATCACACTCTTCGTTGAATTGCCATTATTGCTACTATGACAACTTGGCTCACGACAACTGAATCCATCGTTTTTCTGTGCTGGGGCCATAGTTGTTTAAAAACACTGAAATGAGTTGCCTCATCGCAATCCTTTTCATCTTCCTTGTTTGCACCTGGTTTTATCTCGGTTATAGTGCGTGTTCTGAAACCGTTGGCCAGGATGCGGAAGGTTAGGCTATTGATCGTCTTCTTTGCTGCCCTCTCACTCACATTGTTCTTGAGGTGCACACTGATCTTCGTTGGTGTATTGATGATCTCTTCTCTTTAGTACATCTGGCCCTGCAAACTACACTGCGCTGCTTCAGTACTGCAGCGTTCTCAGCATTGTAAGTGTGCACCTCAGCGTCCGACATCAGGACCGATCAATAGTTTTATATGGCTCCACCTTAGCATCTCCGTTTTCACCTTCCGCGCGCGCACACACGCGCACACTTGTTTTGATGCATGGTATTGAACTTCGACCGTTCCTCATGAACTCGAGGCGCGTTGTGTATTCAATTTCGGCATGATGTGGCTATCAGTCGAAGAGATTGAGCACACACCTCAATGTTGGATGCTCACATGTTTGCTTTTGTGCACTTCTCTGCCTCATTCTGACGCATTCGTATTTGGTCGATATCAGGCCGCTGTTTTGTACTGTATCGACGCTTTTCTCCTCACATGCTGATAAAGGGGGATAATTAAAAACAAGAAGTTATCAAGCTGACGTTTAGTTCTTACTTTCTACACAGATATATGTCAGTGATCGGTAAGCCCATCTTTTTAGTCAAATCGGA
The DNA here is from genome assembly GCA_944474145.2 of Dicrocoelium dendriticum. NCBI lineage: Eukaryota > Metazoa > Platyhelminthes > Trematoda > Plagiorchiida > Dicrocoeliidae > Dicrocoelium > Dicrocoelium dendriticum. The sequence continues at coordinate 122,907,189 of OX104067.1, read as the reverse complement.
TGTGGTTTGTGCACCCAGCAGATGTTCCGGTTGCGTTTCGGGGGTATTTCAATCCCGTCCTGCTCCTCAACCACAGTGCGACCCATGACCGGCTGTGAGATACTGTAACTCATCTACTCCTCGACACTTCGATCGATTGCTTTTTCTCTGCCCTATCTTGTGCACGATTCCCCGTCTCTTCACAATTCAGACGCTTAGGTCTCTCCCAGGGAAAGGAACTTTTGTTGTTTCTCAATGATTTGGTGGCCGTTTAAAACCCTTTGTGTCTTGACGGTACTTATAAGTACCACTTTGTTTAAAATGTAATACTGATTCAGTGCACGCATTATTACTGCCGGCACTCACGAGGGTACATACACTAGCCCTCTGTCAACAATTGAGCAAGGGCCAGAACTCCGATACTTCGCTCTAGAGTGTGTGGAGTAAACTATTGTGGTTCATGTTGAGCTATAGGTAAACTAATTCCGGACTCAAAGAGTTACTTGGTTTTCTCCAGGACATTGCAGGCACTTCCTTTATCTACATTTTGAAACATAAGGAACACCCACGTGATCATCGATATCCACACCTAGAACTTGTTTAGCCAATCGGTGCTGGCTTCGCCGATTTCTTTCAAGTCAACTTAAGCTTTATCTACCTGTATGGATGTATTTTCATACCAACACTGCGGATTATGATACAACAAAGCATCATTAGGAGATAACAATTCATCATCATTATGATTATGCACTTTACCTAGAGGTGGGAAACACCTCAGATACTGTGCCGCAATACACAGAAGAAAAAAGGGGAAAAGAAGTTCAACTGTTGCATCCGGCTGAGCTACCGGTAACGGATGGGCATCGTTCCGGTAAGCTATCAGCCGGCTACTGTGCATCAAAAAAATTACAATGCAAAATTATATAAGGCTTAGTAGTGTATATATGTATGTAATCTCAACATTCTAGCAACTAGACATAGAGCCTACAAAGCCGTGGAGATCAGTGGATAGGAGACAGCCATTGCGTCATAATCGTCGTGGCATGGTAGTTGAAGGTGAGCAACACACTTCAGCTAATATGCCGCAAGAAGAATGGAACATTTCGACAAAAAATAGAACAAAACCTTTTTAGTTTGTTTGTCACACGCCGATATTTTTTTCTTTTTTTGTCATTTTCAATGTTGGTAGTATTAAACATGTGAATCAATACAATACTGTACACAATTCTTCCATTGATTCGGTTGCGGGCCATGTCTTCAAGAGTCCTAAGCCATGGGCACTCCTCATATTTGTGTCCCCATCCTGGAAGACGTACGGATCCAACAGCGACCAGACACGACGTGAGCGATTTCATGTGCTGCCGCCAAGTGGAAGCCAGACCACGCGGTCGCTTCCAGCCAGGTCCTTGACGAGCGAATAGAACGCAAAGCGGTAGACGCTCAGGTGCCATGCGTAGGACATGACCGAGCCATCTTAACTGGCGCAACAAAACCAGTTTGTTGAAGGAAATACTCGCATTCTCCAAGATGCGACGTCGAACGTCATTACTATTAACTCGATGTTGCCACCGAACACGAGCGATCCTCCTTAAGCGACCGTTATCGAATGCAAAAAGACGACGCATGTCTTCCACGCGAATCGGCCAGGACTTGCACCCATACAACAATACTGAGCGAACTGATGCGCTGTAAATGCGGCCCTTTAATGAGAATGAGACGTCACAACGACGCCACAATTGCCTCAGATAGACAAATGCTGATCGAGCTTTAGCGATACGAAGCGAAACTTCTTTGTTGATAGTGGCGTCAGCAGAAACACAGCTCCCGAGGTAGACGAAACAATCTACCTATCCAAGTTGTGCATCTTCGAGAGTGAGCACGGGTGCAGGTGAAAGCCCATCCTTGAGCAGTACTTTACACTTCGATGGAGCGATGCTCATGCCATACTTAGGTGCTTCAGCCGTCAAGCAGTCTAGAGTTGCATACCCTGAGGATCGTCACCAAGTAAGGCGATATCATCAGCATAATCTAAGTCGGTCGCGCGCTCACCCGGTAGAAGCTCTAGGCCAAAATGTTGGAAACCTTCTAGGGTATTCAACTTCGATTGCGAAGTTGAAGAGGAATGGGGACATAGGGCAGCCCTGTCGCACACCACTATTGACAGGGAATTGCGAGAAAAGCTTGCCATAGACCCACACTTTACCGGATGTATGAAGGTAAAGTGCGCGTAAGTTGGTATATTTCTCTGGCACCCCGTTCTTTTGTAACGCCATAAAGCAGGTGGATCAACTGAGTCAAAAGTGGCACGTATGTCTAGAAATGCAATGATAGTGGGCCTGTGATAAATGTGGCGATGTTCGAGGAGCTGTCCGAGCGTGAAAATTTGATCCACGCATCCGCGGAAACCAGCTTGTTCTTCACGGTAGTATGATTCACGTACTGGGGATAGTCTACGAAGCAGAATGGATGCCAATAGCTTAGAGGCAACCGAAATAAGACTAATCCCGCGATAATTTGCACATGAAGTACGAGCGTCTTTCTTGAAAATTGGGACAATAACTGATTCGCCCCAAGAGGAAGGCACTTTCTCTTCATGCCAAATTTTTGCGAACATCGCGGTTAGCTGGTTAATGATCGCCACACCGCCATACTTGAATAGCTCCGGAGGAAGTCCATCTAAGCCGGCAGCCTTGAAGCGCTTCAAGCGTCGAATCTCGAGGCAGACTTCTGCTTCGCTGGGTGGATTCAGAAAGACGAGCCAGGGTGGACAACAAGGTGTACTGTATGTACTGCTGGATGGTAGAGGCCGCTAAATTGTGAAATCGTGCTTGGATGGGGAGGCTAAGGGGGATAGCGTGGGACAAAGAAACTCACAGCACGAACGCCACTGAGGTTGGCTCCTAACCATACCAGCAAGTGTATCCAGCCAAACGTGTTCACCGTCTTTCGGACCCCAACCAGGGAACCGAGACACTCCAACTGAGACCAGCTTCGAAGTGAGGGTCTTCATTTCTCTGGACTAAGTCATCGCTTGGCCACTTCTCCTCTTCTATCATTCACACCCCCGGCTCGCAAACAACGCACATCACGGGAGTCGGTGGGCTGGCATGCGTAACAAAGAGATAACAATTATTAGCAGTAAACGAAAAATTTCATTTTCTACCAAACATACGGTCACGACAGCAGCTTTTCACTCCTTTTGGGTCGATTAGCAAGCGTGAAAACAAAGGCAGGATAGAGTTTCGATACGACGAAGTACAAGAATATAAAACATTAAATTTTGGCTGTATGGACAAATTAGATCTGGTGCTGACCAGAATATCGTGTAAAGCGTGTGAGGACTCATTGAAAATGTTGCATCAAAGTTGTTACATGCATCACAATGTTTGTTAACAACAAAATCTCTGAGCGTTTCTTTCCCAAAACCGGAGCTGCGGGGAATTAATTTTAGCGGACGGACAAGAAGGAAATAATGTTTTTTTAGCAGTCATGGAAAAGTAACCGGGGAACAGTATAGTCAGTGAGAGTGTATACATGTAATCACAAACCGTAGGATTAAAGCACGGGGAACGGAAACTAATTTAAATCTGAGGGCGTAAAAAGAGAGCCTTGTAACTTTATAACTCTTTCAAGAACATGTGTAAATCAAGGTGAATTGTGAGATCGAAAATCTCCTAGATATTTTACGGTAGGTGTACGCGGTATGCTTTGGTAATCCACAATCATTTGCGGGGGGTGATAGGTAGAAAGGACTGCAGTCTGTTGGGATGTAGAAAACAGGACCTTATGTCACTACATTTGGAGAGGTTGAGAGAGAGGGACCAGGAGCTGGATAACTTCACTACTTCGTCTAACCGCCGTTCCAAAGAGTCCTCGATGTTTGGGGCTATGCATCCCAGGACGACGTCGTCTGCATATTTACAACCTATGAAGTTTGATGGAATAAGGAGACTTTCAACGTTGGCGGTAAATTGAAAGGGGCGTATAGAAGACTTTTTGCCGCACAGCAGCGTGAAGTGGGTGCGATTTCTGAAGTAATCATACACCATAGTACACACATGGAGGGACGCCACTCTCGAACAAATTGTTAAGCAGTAGGGATATATCAGACTCGCATACCTACTCGAAATGACACCGTGCCTAGTGGTGCAGTCGGTGCTGCAGTTTGCACTTTATTAGCGAGTTTCATGAGCCTTCTTCTAAGCACACTGTGTTAGCCCTAGACAAAATGGTTTCTTCTCGCCGTCACTCTTACAAGTATACGGTTTTTGGCGGGTGAATTGTTTCATTCGTCTTTGAAATTGCGCCACTGAAGCACGTCGAGACACTCGAGGGGTTGGAAGGACGTATCCCCCTCATGAAAATTTACATAAGCTTTAAAACCCAAATGTTCACACCGTTTTGTTATCTGCGTGCTACTCCTGGCCGATTCACGTAGATGATCTTCGATGTAGTGACAACGTCCAGTTTGCAGCTGTAAACTTAGACGTTATGTCTTGGGAAATGCGAGTCTTTCATTCAACAAGCTTGTTTTGCGAGACTGTAGGCTTGGTTCCATTACGCCAAGACCTGTCATGCAAGCATTTCCCGTAACCTTTCGGCAAAGCATGCTCGCCGATCATTCATAGTGGGTTCCATGCTTCGTACCGGCTGGGAACTGAAAGACCTTGGACACAGATAACTCGTAACAGAGTCAGTGACACGACTTTGTACATCTTTGATCCGAGTCTTGGGTTTAAGAAGAAGGCTAAAAGAACACTACATATGGATACGTCGAATTTTCAGTCTGCATTTTCACCATCTACTTAATATCAACCGGTTCTGCCATGAGGCCTGTGCGACACATGTTGTGTACGCTTCTAGCCGGAATCTGCCGGTGAGCATGGATCAGTTCCAGAGACTAAGTAGAGGCCCAAATACCAGGTTGGCTGTCATATTTTCCACATGAGGTGTTGTCTGCTGCTAATAAAGTCTTCTGAGCGTGCGACCAAGTGATCCTCAACTGTATTCAGTGAACGCTTACACAACCCCAATGCCAGAGTACTTCGATACGCATTCAGAACATCCGGCCACGCCAGTAGGCAAGTATCTGTGCGCTCAAAACGTCGTCTTGGGCGTCCGCCAAAACGCACTCGCAGTGCATGGTCCTTGTCCACAGGTGCTCCAAATCGAGCGACAGTTTCGGACACTGCCTCTCCCGCGATAACTGATCGCAGTGTGATCGATTTCCATCCAAGACTGGTCATAAGCACCCTCCGGCGGGTGCTGTGTCAGAAGTCCGTGCTCACGAGAGATAGACGAGCACCATCATAAAAGTGCAGCAACCCGTCACCCTTTTTGTTACGGAAGCCTACACCGTGTTGGTCGCCTAACTGCAGATCATCAGTGGACAAATTTCCAACCTACGCGTTCAGATCACCAGCCAGCACCACCGTATTTGTACTTCTCCCGTAACGAAGGAGCTCGTTCAGTTGGTGGTAGCAATCCTCTTTCACAGCGTCGGCGCTACAGTTTGTGGGCACGTATGCGTTGCAAAACTAGATAGCTACGCTCTGGCGTAATCCGTTAATCCCACAAGGTGGGTGCTGTTGTTTGCGTTACATATCGCGGTCGAAACATGGGTATCTCGTTAATTAAAAATAATGTGTCAGCTGTATGCCGTAAGGTCGCTTCGCGGCCGCTCACTCTTTTCTGTCCACTGGCGTCGTTTGCTCCTACCTATTGTACATACAGCCGAACTGCCTTTATCTTTTTGCACTTCTTACCCAAGGTAGCTACATGCAGGCTGCTTTGTTAATCCCGCTTGGTCCTCTTTAAATCGACCTGTTCACTTACTCGGCCACTGTTTGTGTGGTACTCAGCAGTTTCCTGTATCCTACCAAACGCCCGTCAACTATTCTCGTTCAGCTGCACCGAGGATTGCAACAAGTTATAACACTTTCCCATGATCAGCACTTAGCCTGTTTCTCATTTCCACCCCCTCATCCTCATCGTTATTGCTCGTTGTTTCCAACTTCCACCTCATACTTCCGTAAGATCTGTGCATTCCGTTTCTCTGTGAGACGGTGGCCAACCCCCATGCTGGTACACGCGCTTATCCGGTTTGTAAAAATTTGTTGTCATGGCAGTGTAATTCTGTATGGTAAACAAATCCAGTACTTAACATATCCAGCCCACACAATGGCGGTAACATCTTTTCGTGTGCAGGTCCATTTTGATCGACGTGTAGAACCGTGGGTTGGTGCCAATCACGCGTACTCCAACCTGCTGTTACAAAATTCGATTTTTCATCCATTTTTGCGGTGGACACTGGTCATCCTTTCTGAGATTTCACTCCAAGTCGTTCCGTCGGAATTAGTTCATTCTGAAAACCGATCGTTTCTCCAGACTTGGTTCCAAATCATTCGAATGCATTTACGATGTCACAAATTCACTGCTCGCATTCTAGCTGCTCACGAAGATTCTACTAACTGCCATCGGTTTTTTTAACACTGTGGATAGTGATTTTTGTCTAGCGCAAAACTCATCACGGCTTGTGCTTCCATTATTTCTCGTCCTCATTTTAATTTCTCAACTGCTTCGTTTTGATCTTTTCATCGGTGTTTTCGTCAATTGACACGGAGTATACCAGGGGGTAATGCTGCCTTCTTCTCACCGCTACTGTGTGGTTTGAATCACATCAGTTCTTCCTCCCACCCGCTGTGCTTTTGAATCCGATTTCTCTGAGCGCACCTCTTTGCGGTCAAAATATAAATTCGCCTTTGATAGTACAGTCAGCTTGACTACCTCAGATTTGGTCTGTGATGACGCCCACCCACCACGTTACTGGTCAACTACCGAGTCGCAGCATATGTTGCTCTTAGGGTCAGAGACAGGGCCGTCTTTGGTTACCAGTTCCCACGACACCTTACTAAGCTACGGCTTTCGCACCTAGTCGTCCCAGTTCAGTTGAGTGGATATGATTCAATCATAACAACAGTTGTCACCATTATCAGTCCTGGAAGAGATGAAGGAGAGTGTGACGCAGGATCAAACGACGGTGGGTTCCAGGAAATGGCAAGCGACCTTCATTATTACTGCACCATATCCGAAGGTGACAAACACAGGTGTTCTGTCGAAATACAAAAAGCTGATATACGTTACCCAAGGTAGGAATCGTCACAAAAGTAAACAATGAATAAGTAATATAATGCTAAGAATCATACTAATAATAATATTGCAAAAACTCAAAGAAAAAGCTTACAAGCGCAATGATGCCGCTTCAGTAAAGTCCTTATATGCTAGTATAAAAAGTGTAATGGGCCGCCTCAACCATATTTATGTTCAAACTATATTTGGAAAAACTAATTGCCGAGAAATATGGAATATGATGAAGCTGAGTGGAGTCGTCAGAAGAATCACATACACTGCTCTCGGTGTGGAGGAATTAAACCGCAACTTCTGTGGCCATATAGATGATTCGGCGTCGCCTTTCCCTTCTTTACAGTCGCAACTCTCCCCACAAACTTCACCACTCATCGATAGTGTAACACTTCGCAAGGGATTAACACGGTTACAGTCGTTTAAAGCGCCCGGTCCGGACGGAATATCTCCCATAGTCCTCAAGGAATGTGCTAGTGTCCTAGCACAGCCTTTTTCTGAACTGTACCCCATGTGCCTACGTCAACACAAGATAGCCGACTGTTGGCGAAGCGCCCGCATTACACCTGCACCAAGAAAAGGAACCTGTAACCACAGGCAATCCCTTGTACGTCTGTGGCTTTGAAGACAGAACGAGTCATACTTGATAGAATACTTGTCCATACCCACTCAAATGATTCTTTTCATTTCGCCTATCGCAGTTTAAAATCTACTTTGGATGCATTAGCCTGTCGTGTACACTCCGAACTCTTATCACTCGATAGAAAAACCAAACCCACGCTGATCTAGTTCCTAGATTACAGCAACGCTTTCGGTTGTGTAAACCGCGAGCTTAAGTTACACAGTCTGCTAGTTTCTGGAGTTCAACCTTCATTAGTACTTTTTTTTACAGACTACTTTGCCAATCCTACTTAGTTTACCAAGATTGGGGTAATAGCTCTTCCTTACTCATCACAAATTCAGGCGTTCTTCAGAGAGCTATTTTGACCCCATTCCTTTTTTTACCTACATTAAATCCATTCTCGCTCCAAATTAGGCCATCTTGCTGAAGTATACTGATGATGTGATCCTTGGTGTACCCATTCACACAACAGATTCATCGGCCAACTTGCAATGCTTCTTGAACAAGCTCACTTCCTGGTCCAAATCCCGCTGTCTCTCACTTAACGCATCAAAGTGTAATGATGTTATTTTCTGACTAGCTAAGAAAAATTGTTATCAACAGCTCCTGACGTACATCTCGCTTCTTAATATCGACAGTGTCAAACTCCTGTACCGTAGTGAAATATCTCGGAGTTACACTAAGCTAGGATCTCACGTGGTCGCACCACGTGAATGAAACATACAGTAAAGTCAGGAGAATGACGTGTTACGTCTCCCGACTTAGGTCATCATCCGTGCCTCGTTACTTAATTCTACGGTTTGTCACCGCTTGCCTACTGCCGCACTGGACGTATTGCTCACCTTTGATATTTTTCGGGCTCTTAGACGCGCAATTCAAAGCGATCAGCGGGTCGCTGAAGTATCTTGCTCGATGCCAGAATTTCTACGCTAATGTTTATTAACATCATTGTGTCCAATCCTGTTCACTCTTGCGAAAAACTGGCATCCAAGATACTCTCCGATGGCTCGGCCACGTGTTACGCATACCAGCCCACCGACTCCCGCGACGTGTGTTGTTTGCGCGCCGTGGGTGTGGATGGACGAAGAGGAGGGGTGGCCAAGCGATGACTTGGTCGAGAGGAATGGAAACCCTCATTTCTGAGCTGGTCTCGGTTGGAGCGTCTCGGCTCCCTGGTTGGGGTCCGAAAGACGATGAACACGTTTGGTTGGACACACTTGCTGATATGGCTAGGAGCCGACCTCAGTGGCGTTCGCGCTGTGAGTTTCTTTGTCCCACCCCATCCCTCTTAGTCTCGCCCTCCAACCACGATCTCACTATTTAGCTTTTTCTTATTTTGCATAGTAATTTTTTTTGATGCACAGGGGCCGTCTGGTAGCTTACCGGAACGATGCCCATCCGTAAGCGATAGCTCAGCTGTCATGCACCAGTTGCATTTTTTCTCTCCTTTTTTCTGTGTATTGCGGCACAGTAGCTGAGGTGTTCCCCACCTCCAGCTAACGTGTATGATGATGATGATCCAAGATACTCACCTCTCCATTGTGCGTTGTCGTAATGTGTCTCAACTTCTTCGACCAGAGCAACATTCAAACCCATTTATGCCCGCACACGGGCTTACAGTACGTCAGTTGTGTTCTAGCGGAGGTAAGTATACTCCACCACTCCCCGTTGTTTTGTGAGTTTTCGCCCCACTCACCCCCTATTCACCCCGTTTTCTTTTACAGTTCCCCGCATGCGTTTTCTGTTGCCTCACATTTGTGACTAGCTTGGATTGCCACTGGATCTTAATGGCTTAATGGCTTTTCCCTTACTCTGTACATTTCGCGCTTTCGTGTGCACGCTATTGTAAACGGGCGGAAAGTAGTCGTGGCGGGGCCCCGACACAACAGATTTTCTGGTGACGATGATGGAACACAACAAGTTGTTCCCTATTTGTCACATTTTCTGAGGGATCCAAACCTAGTCAAACAAGACCTTATTGCCAGACTGAATCGATAATATCGCCACTGTCACATTTTTAAACTGATGACGTACGATATACATTTGCCATATTTTGATTTGATTTTATTTGTGACCTTAACATATGTGTTGTGGCTGAATTTTCACTCTTCATGGGTGCATACAACGCATTGTTGGCTTGACTTGGTCATTCAGAAGCCTGATTTAAATCACTTCCAATTGTACATCCTCCTATCGTCCATAGATGACAATAGATAATATTTACAAAATAATCTGTTGATATATCCTGATAATCATCATCATACACGTTAACTAGAGGTGAGGGGAACTCCTCAGCTATTGGGCCGAAATACTTAAGATAGAAGGAAATAATCTGCAACAGAAGCACGCTTGCTGAGTCACCAGTAATGGGTGGGCCTCGTTCCAGCAAGATACCATCCAACTATTGTGCCATAGAAAACAATTATATTGTGGCTGGAAGGGGTGAGACAAAAAAAATTAACAACACAAACACTACTACGGTCGGTTCCTAGCCATGTCAACACGTGTGTCTAGCCGAATGTGTTCATCGTCTTTCGGACCGCAACCCGGATAGCTAAAGGCCCCAACCGAGACCAACTTCGACCTAACGGCCTTTATTCCTCTCGACCAAGTTATCGCTTGGTCACTCTTCCTTTTGATTTATCCTGATAGATTGGCAGATTTGTATATGTGCTTTGTTTTGATACGCTTTTTATAAATGAGATGATTCTGTCTTCTGATTTTTATGTTTGTAATTATAAAAGGAATTCCCTGTTTCAGATCTTTTAGTGCACGAGCTCTGCTACTTGGGATTAGTTGCAGTAGTCCTATCGATTACCAGCGCAATCGCATTTGCTGTTCACTTGCCAGATGGCAATCCGTGGACCTACGCTATTTATCCTTATACAGCTGTCTTTGCCGTACCCTTATAAAAAACTCTTTCTCCATATTCAGCTCTCTTGAAACTGCCCATATCTTGTGTGGTTACCATACTACAGCTACTCTGCTACCAAAGTACCCATCCAGGCTGAGGCTTAGAAAAACCATGATGGACCGTTCCATCTTTTTTGTGTATTGTCACAGTCACTGCGCACTCCTCTGTCAATTCCCTCTATTGGGGTGGGGCATGATCTTATCTCTACCACAGCTTGCTAATTAACCCAGTTTTAGACCATGAATTCTTTGGAGACTGGGTGTATCTACCCAGACGACATCCGGCTCGGTTTCTTGCTCATTGATTTACCATAGAGACCAGTTGGTTTCCATTGACTAGGCCTCACCCGTCTTCCCAGACGTCGGCTCAACCTGGTGATTACCAAGCCGTCGTGTCTTGTGTGTACGGCTAGACAGACGTCTAAGCATAGGTTGTATTATGTCAAATACCACTCATCGTTTGGCAACATGTTGTGCACGCGCTTGCCCTCAGATCTTCACCTGACCGGTTGTGGGTAGGTTTGATGCTTAACTTCACGTATCGGTTTCATATTCGCCCGCTCGTATCGCGTTGGTTTTGCCTGCATTCCTGGTGAATCTTGTGTTTCACCCAGATCCTGTAAGTATGTGTAGGTGAAGTGTATCTGTCTCATGCTAGCAATTCCGTACTCCAAGCCAATTTCACCTCCACTGTGCTCATTTTTCATTCGTTTTAAAGCCAGTGAATGACATAGACCAACCCTATCCTCTCCATAGTTCGTAACTGGCACGGCAGTATAGCATGAACTGCGCTATACCCTAACCAATTGTCGGTCACGCAGGACTGTCACCGTCGACAATGACTCAGTGGCATGAGGCGATGGTAACCCGGAAGGGGTCCGAGGAACATGCATCGCTGAAGACGATACCCAGAAGGTCGAAACTGCCGTCTGGTACAATCTACTTACAGACGATGTGCTATCAGAACTATGGCAAAAGAGGGGAAACGAAATACAATAGCGAAGTAATAAAACGATTTTTTGGGTTTACACATGCCACTTTGTGTTTTTTATGCTTATGTCTGGATTCGATCAGTCACTAATAAACGACACGGTTGAACAACACTGTTGCCACAGGGGTTTGTTGCGCGCCATAACCTCCAGCATTTTCAACCAGTGGCTATCCGAGTCGTGTGGTCCCCATCCTGGAAGGCGGACCGATCTAATAGGTGCTAAACTTGAGGTTGCCTTCTTCACGTCATTGGTTGCCCACCGCGGGATTTTTGTCCAATCGCTTCCAGGGAGCTTAAATAACGCTCTATTGGAAAAGCGATAGACTGGCATGCGTACTACGTGGCATAGTCAACACATGTGATGTTTCTTCCAAGCACTCGGTCTCGGATTTATGCATTAATCACGGGATGTTGCCACCACACGCGAATAATCTTACGCAGACAACGATTGTCGAAAACTGTCTTCCAAGCGAATAGGCCACCTTTCACAGCCTTACACGAAGACCGCACAGACTGAGACAGTGTACACCTTTCCCTTCAGCTTGAGACTAACATGGCGACGCCGCCGCCATAGTTGTCTCAGTCTGGTGAATGCGATTCCCAACACTGCCGCCAGTTGGGATGTAACTCCCTAGATAAGTGAGGCAGGGCACTTGTTCCAGGACATCGTCAGCAACAGTGAGGCAGGCACAGTCATCTGCCAATCCTGGAGTAGTATTTTGCACTTGTCTGGTGCGAAATACAGGCCACGCTTAGACGCCTTCATCGCTATGCGGTTCAAAGCACTTTGGGTGGCAAGCAACATCGGCGTAGTCCAACTCCGCAGCTCTGTCACCTTGGAAAAGCTCAATACCGCAGTTTTGGGCACCTTCTACTGCTCGTTGGACGATATCTTCAATGGCAAAATTGAAGAGGAAAGAGGAAGTAGTGCAACCTTAACAAACGCCGCAGGTAACAGCAAACGAAGAGGAAGGCCTGCTGTAAGCTTTGACTTTGCCAGATATGTGGCTGTAGAGTTCCCTCAGGATGGTTGCAAATTTGTCGGTTACACTTTTCCATTCCACAACGCAGATCTATCTACTGAGGCAAGGGCCGCTCGGATTTCGATGAACACCAAGCTTGTTGGCTATCCGTGGACATGACGGAATACAAGAGCTTGGCGGAGCGTGCAGATCTAATCGATGTAACCTCTTCCTGGACGAAAATCGACTTGTTCCTCTCGGGAAACGCCTTCTCTAATCGCTGTAAGCTTGCGTGGTAGGACAAACATAAAAATCTTGGACGCAGAAGTGATCAATGAAATTCCGCGGTAATTGGTGCAATCATCGCAGGATACTTTCTTGCGAATCGGAATAATGATCGATTCTTCCCATGCAGTTGATACTTTATCGTCAGTCCAAACCTTCGTGAACAGTGACAGGATCTCGCTGACGAGTGTCTTTCTGCCATATTTGAATAAAGCAGAGGATAGGCTGTCAGCGCCAGGAGCTTTATGACGTTTCAGAGATTGCGCTTCGGATCTCTGCTTCCGTAAAAGGATCTGTGGGCACAGGACAAGTACCATCCGAGGAAAATGAAAGTGTCACAATGACAATGAAAGTGTCACAATGGCGCGTACGCTACCGCGCCACCTGCGACTTATGGAAATGTGATCGATTTGTGACCAGTGCTGGGTGGTCGATGGGGGACATCAGATGGTATAGTGACGTCCAGACTGACATAAGCTCGTATTGGAGAGGAAAAGTTGGTGATCAGCGCATTGACTGTACAGTCTCTCCGTTGTCAGAACGAATATTATCATACCGATTCGGTCCACCGAGGTGGCCTTCACATGTTAGCAGCTGACTGCTACGTGCGTTTAAGTCTCTTGCCATAATGGTGATGGTTGATTTCGGTGCCCTTAGGAGCAGCTCATGAAGATGTTGGTAGAACTGGTCTTGACTGTATCCGAGCAGCTATCAGTGGGCACGTAGGCGGAGATCACAAAAGAGCACGCTTGTCCGCCCGATGCGTGCTAACCTTGCAAAAGCCACGGAGCCTCATAGCACAAACACGACTATTTATTGGAATCCAATCAGGGAGGGCGACCTCAGCTCTGGCCTTGAGGGCGATGCGAACACCAGATTGTCCAGATGCAGCAGACTCATTGTCACCGAAAAGACGGAGCTAGAAGTGGGTGTGTAGATGAACACTTAACGACAGCTGGTAAATTGTGTTGGAATCTTGCCGTCGTGTTTCACTCGGGATGCAGACATTGACAGCAATTGGTCTCCAAATACTAACGTCGTCATTGGATTTGCACGACCAAGTGACCGTCACTGCACCGGTCTCGTTACCGGGACTGACGAGGCACACGTTGTATCCAGTCGTTTTCTATCCCACCAAATATGAGCCAAACTGTGAAGGCAGCGATGGTCGAACGTAACTAGCCTCTCTTTGTCCGCTGATCTAAGGGGCCAGATTTCACAACTGTACAGCAGCGTCGAACATGCGGCTGCATTGTAAACTCTACCCTTCAGGGAGAGTTTGACTTCGCGCCGGCCCCATAGGCGGCGATGGTTAGCAAAAGCACTTCGAGCTTTTTCCAGACGGCTCGTGATCTCGTCTTCGATCCCAATGGCACTGATACAACTTCTCAGGTAGTAGAACCTTTGTACAACTTCTAGCTGATCCCCACCAAGGGTCAGCGCAGGAGGCGGTACCTATATATATATACATGGCCACAAAGTCTCCCAGACACTCCCCGTTTATGCATATACCTACGTAACTCAGTGTATAATGTAAAAATGATTGTACATGATACTTGTCTAAGAAAAGAATAACTCTTCGTTGATCAATGAAATGTATTGAAACAAACATATGCTGGCCTATGATCACACTATCCAATGGGTCTGTGTGGTCACCGTCATTCTCAGTATATAGACGAATGTGTCTCCAAGTGCGTGCTGAAATGCGTTGCAGAACATCAGGGGAAATCGAGTTCAGTGAAACAGGGACTGCAGCTTTAAGTTTTTCTGTGTTGTTGTTGTGTTGTGTTTTTCTGATGTCTTCTTTCATCATGCCCCATAAGGCATTGTTGCATGATGAGAGGTCAGGACTGCGGGCTGACCATTGATGCCGTGATCCACGTCCAATCCACCGGTCAGGGAAATTCTCATCCAGGAACCGGCACACCGAGATAGCAAAATGTGCAGGAGCACCATCTTGCTGCAGAATGGCTACATGCATGATTTCAGTTGAAACCAATTGTGGAATGAATCAGGTCTCCCACATTACTCGGTTGGTGAACTGAGTTTTCGAAAAACATGGCCCAGTGATTTTGGTGGCTGACATTGCCGCCTACATCATGACGTGCGGTCGGTTGTGGTTGATTTCTTCAGCATATTATAGGTTAATCTTGCTCCAAATGTAAACATTTCGTGATCCTGAGCTGAGATAGACAGCACATTCATCACTAAAGAAGACCTTGTGACAAGTGCTTTTTGTGGGGGATTCCTGGAGGTGTTGACACGCTTCCATTCGATTCTATCGATCAATACCAGACAATTCACTGACCTGCATTGGTCTGAACACTGACGTGCCTAGGTTAGATTTGAGTAGCTTTTGGAGTGTGGAGCAGGGAATATGCAATTCAGCAGACCTCTTACGAGTCGATTTCTTTGGAGAATCGAAACTGACTGCTGAATGTTTTTCACGTGCTCCATTCATGAGGCAGGGCGTCCAGAGGGAGGGGTATCCAGCACAAATCTAGGTGCAAATGTTTTCTCCCATATCAATAATGTGTCTTTTTTTCATGCAGGCTTTTTGAAACGCTCATGAAATTTAGTGGAAACCTCAGTTATTGTTCTTTTTTGTAGCACTCGATCATTTACCCAACAGCAGCTATCAAACTTTCTTCAATGTTGTAGGGACTTGTGTCGGTCATTTTTCGAATGTATGCCTGAAAATATAAGGGCAAAATTATCGTACATATATGCTATAAATATTATCAAATATATGCAAATGATAGATAATAAATGGTATTGCAAAAAACATCAGTTATGAACAATGACCAGAGATTCCATGGCCACCCTTTATATATATATATATATATATATATATATATATATATATATATATATATATATAATTCACAATCTGTGTACAGATATTGTGACATCGGGACCATGGCGTATTAGGAAGACGGTTAGAGTAAAAGAAGAAAGAAAACAAACTATTTTTGTCCATTTTCCCACTCACCCTTTTTGAGCTATTTGGATTTTTTTACTGGGGAGGAAAGGGGAATCGCCGCAACAAGCAGGGTGACACGCCCGTCACTGAGTTCAGTTTCGAGCCATGTCTTCCAAGATTTTTAACCAGCTGCACTCAGGATCCTTGGGACCCAATCCAGGGAGTCGGGAGGAACCAACCGTGACTAACTGTTTTGTCAGCTTTCTCATCCTGCTTCTCCAAATTGTAGGCTGTCCACCACACCGCCTCCTCCAGACCTGTCCAGCGACCGCAAACAGGGCACAACGCGAAAGTCGCTGAACGGGCATACGCAGTACGTATCCGAGCCATCGTAGTTGGCGCAGCAAGACAAGCGCCTCGAGGGAGTGGCTGTCTCCACCCAAGACACGCTGTCTGATTTCAGCGTTGGTTACGTAGTTCAGCCATCACACACGGGCGATGAACCGCAAGTAACGGTTCTCGCAGACAGACAGTCGACGTAGGTCATCGGTACGAGCAGGCCAAGTTTCGCAACCGTATAACAGTACAGCGCGGTCAGTGGCACTATAACCTCGTCCTTTGATGGAGAGACGGATGTCATGGCGGCGCCATAAATGCCTCAGTCTAGAGAAGGCGAGACGAGCTCTTGAGATACGCATAGAAATCTTGTGTCCGACAACCCCATCAGAAGTTATGCAGCTTCCCGGGTAGACAAAACTCTGTACTACTTCTAACCTTTCCCCATCAATGGTGAGTGCAGGCAGGGAGCGTATACCACTCTTGAAAAACCGCTTTGCACTTGCATGCCATACTTTGATGCTTCAATCGCCAGACGGTTAAGTGCAAGTTGGACGGCCTGTGGACCGTCACCCAACAAGACGATATCATCAGCGTAATCCAAATCAACCACTCGACTACCTGGGAGGAGCTCAACGCCAGCATTCAACAAGTCTTCTAGAGCATTTTTGAGGACATCCGCAATGGCAAAGTTGACGAGGAATGAAGAGAGGAACATCCTTATCAACCCCCACTGGTGACAACAAAGGAAGGCGAAAGCTTGCCATAAGCCCTAACTCTACCCGATGTCAGACTATACAGAGCAGGCAGAATGGAAACGAACTTTCGGGACTACCATTCCTTAACAAACAGTGCCACAGTGCAGCCCTGTCGAAGAATCGAAGGCAATACGGATATCCAGGAACACAACAATCGTTGGCTTTTGATACACATGGCGGAGTGTGAAAATCTGATCGATGCAGCCGCGACTAGGGCGGAACCCAGCCTGTTCTTCTCGCTTAATGATTCACGCGTTGGGGATAGTCTGCGAAGAATGATGGACACCAGAATCTTGCAAACGGCGCAAACCAAAGTTATATCCCTTTAATCGGAACAATTTGTGCACAGGCCGTTTTTGAATATGGGGCCGACTATCGACTCACTGCAGGATGATGGAACCTCCTCTTTTTCCCAGATTTCTGAGAACAAAGCGGTGAGTTCTCGAATCAGCGAAGAGCCGTTCATCTTTAAATGAATCAGTAGGTAGTCTATCAGGGCCGGGCACTTTGTAACGCTTTATTCCTCGGAGTTTTCGCCAGATTTCCCGGTGACAGGGAGGATCAGTTGGGATAGTCCACTCATTACCAGTGCGCGCCCCACGGGAAACAGATGTAGCTGGCGGTCAGGAAAACTGCGAGCGAAAATGTTCGGCCCATGGCTTCAACCGTGGTGGAAGATTAGTGATTAGGGAGCCAGCATCTTCGCAGATCGTAAACCTTTGGTGACTCGGATGAAGTGGAACAGTTTCCTGCTATAATTGAAAGATTTGAAAGTTCAAGATCTCTAGGACGTTCACACCACCAGGTCTCACGGTCCTTCCGTAAGTTCCTACATAACGCTCGATCCAGGGATCGGAGTTCCTCACTACAGCTAGTGTCGGCTGGAATCAAGCGGCGTCTGTCCATCAGCAACAATGCGGCAGTGGTTATCCGGCTTTTCGGTGAGTGTCAAGCAAATCCACAACTGACAGTATTGACAGAAATTATAGCGTCTTTAATGCGCATTCATTGCGAATTGAGACCATCGTCAGAGGATGAAGCAAATTGTGTTGACAGAGAAGCCTGGTACATGGCTAACATAGCAAGATGTTGCAGATTTTCGACACTCGGTCAGTAGTGCGTACGTCTGGATGATCCTCCGAAACGCATGGAAATTTTGGCGCGAACCAGTGCCTGATCGGAGTCCAGACAAGTTGACCAATACGATCGGCAGTTTGTTACGCCTCCGCGCCATTTGTAGCTTATTGCTATCTGGTCAAGGTGGGACTATTCTTGTGTTTGAGAAGGCGGACGCCAGATAGCAGTTTTCGAATGACGAAAACTTGTACTCGAAAGAAACAAGCGATGCTCAGATCAGTCTGATCGGCTGCTACCGAAGCCAAAATTACCCCAAGATGGCGCTCGCTTGGTGGCAGGCGGCCCACTCGTGCATTAAGAACCCTGGCAAGAATTACAATGTCAGGCTTCTTAGCGGAACGCAGAGGCTCATGTAGCTGTTGGTAAAAGCGATCCTTGACTGTATCCGGGCTGCAGTATATAGGAGCGTAAGTGAAGATGACAAACAAGGCACGTATAACATCTCGACGCTTAATTAACTTAAATGAACCTCGTAGTCTGACTACACCTAGCCGACTGTTGACTAGGATCCAGTCAAGCAAAGCGACCTCAGTCCTGTCACTGTGCAACCCCGAAACCAGCTTGGCCAGAAGCGGTAGCTTCTGGGTTTCCGGAAAGGCGCAAGTGGTACTTGACCTCAGAGTTTGCCGGAGGTGTCATTCTGATGACGGTACTGACGTCTTGCAACCTGGTTTCGGAAAGGCAACCGATGTACACCGAGAGTGTCTCAAGGGTGCGGGCCAGACATTCTTGTCGTCCGATCTGCATCATAGTGCGCACATTGAACGCTACAAGGCCGAATGGAGAACCAGGACGAAGGAAAGCTTGGGCTTCGGTTGAGTGTGAGGATGTTGTGACCACAAGGTAGCGAACACCAAACGTTTGGCTCAGAACTCTGGCAGCTGCGACCAGTGAGCTGTTGAGGGTGGTCGGGGAAGACATAGATGCAACTGAGGAACTGGACGTGGGACGATCTTTGAGTGGATGTTGAGCAGTAAAGACAGTAAAGGCATTAGAGCGAAAGCAGTTGTATAATCCACCCATGAACGTGGTGCTACCCGGTTGCTCAGGCTAAAGTAGAGTTTTTTTTTGGGGGGGGCCTACTCCGAGCCTTTGATCCAGGAGCTAACTTACAAGTCAGCATGACGATATGTGGGTATCGCAACCCGTTGGGAGCCGGTGAGCAAACATGTGGTTCATATGCCTTTAGGACCGCATATGACCAGTGTCCAAACGCACCCTCGAATTACAATGCCACTCAGAGAGAGGCAAGAGGCAGTGACTTCATTTAGTGGCGAGTCACATCCGTCACGTCACAGTGTTGTTGTTGCTAGTCCATACCGATCTACAAGGAAAGCTTTGTACTTGGAGGGTGCAAAGCATAACCCGAAGCGGCTGCGAGCTAGTGCTAATCTGTCCAGTGTCGCTTGGCACCTTTGGGAGCTGTCACCGACGGGGGCAATATCGTCAGCATACTCGAAGTCACAAAGTCGTTCACCTGGATGCAGCTCCACACCTTACAAGTCGGGTCTTGTGAACGCGATCTCCATGACTTCGTCAAAAGCGAAGTTGAGGAGGAAAGGTGGCGGCGGGCATCCTTGTCTTACACCGCTGGAGATATTGAATGGCGGCGACAGTTTGCCGTAAGTCCTCGCTCTTCTCGAGCTACTCGCGCAAAGCGCTCGTATAATATTTACGTACTTCTCGGGCACCTTTCCTGCTATAAAACGTCTCAGTCTTCAGGAGAATCAAGAATCCTCCAAATCTTCAGGTTGTTTGCAAATAATGCTCAAGGTGACCGAAGAAGCCCAGGCACTTCGTTGATGTAGCTCAGGAAAAAATGGGCCACAGTACTGTGCCTTGGGGTACGCCGCTAGTGGACGAATACCATTCCATTAAGTGGCCATCCACCTGAGTCCGTCATCTTCTCCCAATAAGGAAGTCACTGATGCATTGATCCACCAACATCACACTTCCTCAGCTTGTGGAGATGGACCTCATGGTTCACTTTATCGAAAGCTTTACTGAAATCAATGTAGATGGGATATACTGACTTCCCCCGGTTCAACGCTTGCAACCGCTCAACACCGTTATTTCACGCACCAGGCTCCGATTACTCGGCCACGTGTTACGCATTCCAGCCCACCGACCCCCGCGACGTGCGTTGTTTGCGCGCCGGGGGTGTGGATGGAAGAAGAGGAGAGGTGGCCAAGCGATGACTTGGTCGAGAGGAATGAAAACCCTCACTTCGAAGTTGGCCTCAGTTGGAGCGTTTCGGCTCTCTGGTTGGGGTCCGAAAAACGATGAACACGTTTGGCTGGATACACTTGCTGATATGGTTAGGTGCGGACCTCAGTGGCGTTCGTGCTGTGAGTTTCTTTGTCCCCGCTCCAACCACAGTCTCACTATTTAGCCTTATATAAGTTTGCATAGTAAGTTGTTTTTTGATGTACAGTAGCCGACTGGTAGCTTACCGGAACGATGCCCATCCGTTACCGGTAGCTCAGCTGTCTTGCACCTGTTGAATTTTATTCTTTTATGTATTGCGGCACAGTAGCTGAGGTTTTTCCCACCTCTAGCTGACGTGTAAAGTCTGTGTCTGCTTGCAATCATTCCTGCTGCGTCACCAGCAGTTTGGTGATACACGAGCGGCTCTTCATTAAGCCTTGCTGTGCCGACTTTAGAATTTCTTTCGACTCCAGCAGCTGGAGCGGATCCTTTTTTACAATCTTCTCGAGCACCTTCGCCAAAGCACTAGTGATACAAATCGGCCGGTGATTGTCCATCTTGCGTTGGTCACCTGCCTTTTGGATTCGGCTTCACTATCGAGTATTTCCAGTCGCTTGGCAATGCACCCTTGGACAGTGATCTGTTGAACAGTTCCGTCATGGCAGGCGAGATGATGGCCGATAAGGACTTTGAAATTAACAAGTGAAGTCCATCGGGTCCTAGAGGTGTCGTGTCGTCAAGACAGGCGAGTAGACTGAGGATGTCTTCAACATCGCAATCCAGGCCCTCAAGTTCAGTTGGGGCTGCACACGTCGAGCTCGGCATAGGCGCATGTCAACTTGTAATTACGGAAGCGAATTTCTCTGCCAATGCGGACGCACGTTCGGTGCTGGAGGTCAGAGGCTGTCCTTCAGTGCCCTCTAACACAGCTACGTCACTTGCGGGCCTCAGGCGCCGATTTACGTAAGCAAAATTTTCTTGGGAGCCCATAGGTTTAGGTGTGCTACGTGGTCGCCAGCACATACTCGGATTCAAACCGGCGACCTCAGGACCACAAGGTAAGCGCTAAATACTTTCGGTCACCGGCCGAGCAGCATGGAACGGGCTACATCCTAAACCATCAATACACTTTGAATGGTGACCCGGCTGTATATACAGGTTATTCCAGACAACTTAGCACGTAGCGACGTGCATTTTGGCATATGATTCGAACCCTTAAACCGCAAAGTTTTGCTACCATGCGAGACGGACTCACCGCCTCCGGTTTCCACTGTCGCAGAACGATCACTCGAAATTATCGATCGATTCGTTTATCACAATAGCTGTGTCCGCTCTGGCTGCCGCATCACCGAAACGGCTACGGTGTGCATTACTAGGTCACATGCGGATTCTCAACGCCGCTGTCACTGATAGGTTTACAACGCTGCGTTGTGGTGGCAAACTTCGCGATACAAGCAAATATATGAAATCTGAATATTTTTCGGCAAGCGGAATGCATTTTAGTCATGAGAAGTGAAGCATGAGAGGAATGACGATGAGATCTGAGAACAGGAGACAATTGCTGACGACTGATAGTGCTTCCTTGCGTTGGTGGAATTGTTGAAGCTCCGGCGTTGTAATTTTCTTAGGCCAGCCATTGAGGCGGAAATCGATCACATGTTGAAGGGTAGAATCATGACGGGTCGCTTCCTGCACCATTTCGAACGTTACTGCTAAGGCACCGAAAATGTCAGACACAACTTGATGTACTTGGGGTTCTACGGAGATTTGAGCAACTACCAAATCCTCTGGTTCTTGATGCTGTGTACCAATTAAACGAGATAACGCATCCGCTTGACCAATATTGTGTGTAGATTGATATTTGACGACGAAATCATATCCAAGTAGAACCTTTGCCCAGCGTTGGAGACAACTGGCAGTTGAGACTGGAATGCCTTTCTTTGATCCAAAAATTGCGACCAAGGGCTAGTTGTCCGTGAACAGCGTGCATTTTCGTCCATAGAGCATTTTGTGAAATCGCTTGACTGCAAACACTATAGCCATAGCTTCTTTCTTGATCTGCCTATACTTGCGTTCCGCTGGGGTTAGTTGTCTGGTTTCATGTGCCACAGCTTTCTCCGAACCATTGGGCAAAATGTGGGATAAGACTGCTCCAATTGCATACTCTGACGCGTCAACAGCAACTATGATCTCCAACTCCGGATTGAAATGCGTTAGCAATAGGTCAGAACACAATATAGACTTGACATTAACAAATACGGCTTGACATTCAGGAGACAGCACAAATTTGCGACCCTTTAACAGAAGTCCATTAAGCGCTCCTCGTAGCTGATGAATTTCGGGCACAAAAGAGCTGTAATGACTGATCAACCCCAAAAATGATTTGAGCTTCGTGACATTGTCAGTGGGAGGTATATGTTTTATGACACTTATGTTGGAAGTATCCGGACGACGGCCATCCTTGTCGATGATGAAGCCAAGATACTCTACACACTTCATGCAGGTATTGCACTTTTCTACTTTCAAGTGGAAACCGTAGTCATTAACGCGGTGGAGAACTGCTTCCAGTCTTTCCGTCAGCTCTCGAAAGGTAGACTCTTTGATTATGATGTCGTCCGAGTAAGCTGCGATTCCTGATAACCCAACTAACATCGTATCCATAATTTGTTGATAAATCGTAGGAGCTTATTTGACACCAAACGGAAAACGGTTGAACTGGTAAGGACCTCGGTGCGTATTGATTGTCAGCAACCCCTTTGAAGCATCGTCGACTTCACTTTGAAGATATGCATCTGATAAATCTTGCTTTGCAAAGTAAGCGCCGCCACTGAGCTTAGCAAATAAATCTTCTGGGACTAACAAAGGATACCGGTGCATTTTCGAAGCAGCATTCAATCCCAACATGTGTCGTTCGGCTGATTGACCGAGCACCAATATACTACCAAGTTTTGCTGGAGATAATTTTGATGTCCGAGGATGTATCTAGCTGAAGATGCACTTGTTGCCTGTTCAGGTGAACTCTGACGTACTTTCTGCGAGCCACATGTTCACCAGAGTCGGTCGCTTGTGCCGTACTATAGCTGCTGCATCTTTTCGGAACATTTGAATTCGGTCGCATATGTCTAGCACGCTTGAACTGCAATCTGGATTGGTAGTGCGTTTCCTTATGGCCCCGTTTATGACACTTGTGGCAAACAGGAATGGACACACTCGAACAAAATACCACTCACCACATCTGCAACAGGCAGTCGGGGGCTTGGTATTTTCTCTGGACTTTTCATGCCTTGTTTCACTTGGAAGCGGTTTCTTTGAGGTGGTTTTTAATACACTAAGACTTGGGGTTGATCGTTGCTTCTCCAGCATAAGCGTGTCATGCTTAAGGTTCAGCAATCGTTGGCATTCAGTGATTATGGTCTGTAGAGTCAGTTGCGGGTTCGAATCCCTGCATTCAAGCAATTGCTTGGAATTGGGGCCATCATTATTATATACCCCGCTACATCTTTGTGGGCGCCAACATTTTGCACCTATCGTTCTGTTGGCTGTGGACACTTGAACTGTGCGCATTGCCACTGCAGAAAAATGGAGTATCTGTAAATTCAAATAATTCAGACAAGTCTGTCACCGAGTCCAAATCACACACAGCTTGCATCACCTTATCCGTGTGCGTCTAACTGTTCATTCAGTCGTGGCCACATTGGTTGTGCGTGTGCTCCTACAACAGACCCTCCTCCATATGCTGGGCCAGTTTCTCCGCGCCTAAACGACTTGCGCGTCGGTTTGTTAAGTTGGCTAATTAGTATGTGCTGCCAACATGTGCACAAAGTGTGTGTAAAGCACATCCTCGCTTAACCACCCAGCCTGATCCAGTCACAGCCTATCTGTTCCGTCCATCGCGTTTCACGGTCGTGCTGATGGTGGTGCTAGCCTCACTGACTTGATTTTCTGCACTTAGGTAGAACTGAGGCTGTGCTATTTCTTACCTAACGGTTCTCCTGATGCATCGACTTCACCGCCGTCGCCTCCAAACAGTTTGCAAATATCACAGTCGGTTGGCTCACTGGTCATCAGGAGAGATGAATCAGTAGAGCGCTAGACTTGTTTATGTCTTGACGATGGCATTTTTCGTAATACTGCATCCTCTTGAACACCATCTAGTATGTGATAGTTTTACCATAGACGTTTTCTGCGTTTCGACAGATTTTGTTGCCTTCCACAGTGTTTGGTACTGCCTGACGTTGTACGGCGTACTTCGGTCACTTTACACCCTTAACATCTCTGTACTGGTACCCTCGGTGTGTGTGGGTGTGGATTCCTTCCTTTCACTCCTCTTCAATTTTAGTCTTGTGCTTGCCTTCTTCCTGTCAAATGTTTCCCCATTGAAACCTCTTCAGAATGATAGTCATGACGCTTTTTGGATCGAACGCGCTCGTTATACAGCACTTGTAAACTGGCAAATGTGCGGAGTCGGGTTGCTTATTCACAAAAATGTGACATTTACCTCCCGAATTGATAAATCACGATGTTACTGGAGGTGGTAGGTTAGCTGTAAGGGCAAGTTACTTAGGAGCATTATGTTCGCGACTACTCAAAGATCAACAGCGGTAAAAATCAAATCGAATGAACATGTACCGAAAGATGTTGGTCACGGTAAAAGTAACTGTCGTAGGGCTTGCTTTTGCACGCACAGTCTGTCGCAACGAGACTGAACCTTAACGTAGTACTACGTGGTTTGCGTGCCTCGTCGACCTGTTGTACTATATACTGAGCGGGGCCCTCGGGCTCCTTAAGAGCTACTCCTACCACGTTGTCTAATGGTTCAATTTCTGATGAACTCATTGGTGATTACATCTTGTTGGTTGCATCCCCTCCGTTGTTTTGTTCGCTGAGATCATCGTGGGGGCAGCGTTCCTTCGCAACCTCTTCGTCCCCTAGACTGTGGCTGCTAGCCATCAGGTTGTCAGTCAATGACGAGGCGCACACTGTTACAGCGCGGCCATTTTTCCTGCATGTGTCGAAGAATTGGTCGTCTTTGACAACGTGTCTACATAGCGAAGCATGTGTTTGATTTCCCCTTCGGGCTACTTCGATGTCTGCGAATCGGTCATTGGCGCTTTACCCTCAGCTCCACCTTGAAACGGCACGTTCTTTCTTTGCCTACCGAAGTTTATGTTGTTGTTCGGGGCCCTCTTACATCGAAGCCATATGCCAGTTCATGCTCCTTTTCTTCACCCACTTGACTAGTGCCTTTGGTGTTATGGCTTTATTCCACTATTCCGTTTTTCCCTCCCACAACACTTGTTGCTTTTTACTACCGTAACCGTTTTAGATCCGCAGGCGTGTGCTTTTCCTAAATGGACACTCAGATCACATTGGCAAACTTATTCACCTCCCGCTTTATCCTGATCCATTTCGATGGATGCTCATTTTTCCTCATCTGCTCAATCAATTTTGTTCATTCGGATTCATTGCGATTATCGTGCCCAGGCTCAGTTGGACTACCGTCGACATTCAAGAGACTGCTCCCATGATATTGCGCTTCAAATGTCTAACTTGTGAGGTCTCCGTCCCGGGCTCGACCCCGTACTTATACACGATTTTGGTCGGCTTTGTAGTATTTCAGTTCGTCTGCAGCTTCTTGTGGTTACGTGGCAGCGAACTATCGGTCCAAAATGTTAGTGTTATTCCCTCTTTTCTGATCACTGACAAATTACTGATCTCTGGACGTTGACTCTAAAATGAATTATTTCCATAGTGTTCATATCTCTTCTGTCCACAGTTGGCTTCCAATTTGTCATCCTCGTCAACGCTTGTAGCGTCCACACAACACATCCGCGCGCCCGGAATACTATTCGCGAGGTGGTTGTGCGTTGCACGATTGAACCCTCCGTTGATTCTATCGGCCAAACGAACGGTGAAACCGGATCATTTCACATTGCGTCTCGCAATTTCCGCACTTTGTGCCGGCTGGCGCTCGGTGCGTAGAATGCGCGGTGGGTTAGCCGGTCTCTTGTAGCTTTGCCAGCTTGCATGTATTGGCCGAATTCTGGACTCAGCATGTAGCCCGATGTGATCGCTCAGTTATATCATGTTCTTTGCAGCTTTCAGATATGGATCACCACCTACCTGAATTGGAAAATCTTTTCCTTGTGGCTACCAGTCATCATCATTTTCCAAGCCAGTGGACAGCACATAGCCGCCAGATATGTTAGGAGACCAGCCATATTCTCTTCATTCTGCGGTGCTACTGGGCCGATGTAGCGTAAACCACACATTATTACAGTAGTCTGTGTCTACCACTGAATGGTTGAACGCGTGTTTCTACATACTTAACAGTGGTCCCTTCATGCTACATTCCTCATGGCTACACTTGATGCAGATGTTGGCATTTCGGCCATGACTCGTGTCAAAGAATTCCACCTTTGTAACAATGGGGTAAAATTGCAGGAAAATGCATATGGAGCTATGGACTAGGAACGAATATGCATATTCATTCTGTGGGTGCCTAACCAATATTAGCAGTATTTCAAGTGTAAGAGCGCTACCCTCACCATATCTGGGAAGGTTTTAACCAGTATTGATGTGTGGTTGGTATTGTAGGCCTTGCTCAGGATGACCACGTGCTGAATCAGCTACACGGGCGCCAGTCTCCTAGTGTTATTCTCGATACATGTAGTAGCGTGTCCTTGCTCGTCACGGTGACAGCGTGCTTCTGCCGGTCGACGTGCTGATTTCACAATGCCTGGTCAGGTGCATGATCCTTGTGGATGCGTACGATGTAATCGAACTGACTCGCCCGGTGACGGTAAGCTCCTGCCCCTTTGATGTTGCTACTCATCTACTACACCGGTGTATCTGGGATCACTTTCAAGCAGTTGACTCAGTCGGTCCCCTAGCTGCTCTAACGCTCTAGAAGAAAGTAAGCAGGGCCACGCTCTCTGATGCACTCCACTTGTTTTGGCAAACTCAAGGGTTGCTTCCCGTACACGATCACGAAATAATTCCAGCATAGTAAAGAATTTCTAAATTTCTCTGAGGAACTAGCACCTTCTTTAACTAACGCACGCATACTGTCAGGGACCAGGGCACGTGTATCCTCGCTTCAGCTCTCTATCGCCTTCATTCCACACGCGAGGTGAGTTTCCAACTGACCCGTATGCGTGGGTTCGAGCCTGCGCAAGGGACCGTTCAACCGTCGCAGTGTCCATAGCCCACACGTGACATTTGGGGGTTGCGCGACAGCGAAGCGTCGGTACTGCGTACCAGCGTATTGCTGTTACCTCTTGTACGATAGCCATGGTATTTAGCTTTCACACTAGCCCCCTTTTTCCTTTTATTACTCATCTTCTAGGTCATACTTTTTTTAATGGCTGCGCAGTATAACTTCACGTTGCTGATGTACTGCTGTTGCTGCTGCCTCTACTGATAATGACGCTTCTATTCTGCCTCGACTGTGCCATGGCTATGTGAATTATGGTATTTCGGACCATTATGCTTCTGAGATCGGGTTTTAGTGGACACACCGAACTCTGGTCTCCGAGTTTATTGGCGAACTTCAACCATAAACCACTCTATCTCATGAGACCATTTCTCCCACACGTGTTTTTAACAGCTGTTTCACTTTGTGCCTTCCATTTTTCACTTCCACTGCCACGCTTTTTCCCACTTTGACATTCTAATCTATTGTGGATCTCATTTTGCCGCGATAGTTTATTACCCCACGGTTATGCGAACATGAAATATGACAATTCATTCTGCACTGTCGCAGTCATGCTCTGACTATTACAGTCAAAGTGAAGTTAACCAGACTTTTATTGCGAATCATCCACTCCCACTTATGAAGACGGTGTCCAAACGCTTCGTTGCTTATTTCCGTTTTGTCTTCCCTTCGTCACCTTGTTGGGCTGGTACGAGTAACACACTTGGCTGCGTAACAACTTTCCGGCTCTGTGAGCATCCCGATTTCGAACTCTAAATCTGTTATCTTCACTTGAGAGATTAAAACACGGACGAAGCACATGTAGAGCGACCAGCACTCAGTGCTTGTCTAACCCGGATGCGGTCCGGGCTATCGAATCGACCGTAGTTTAATGCAAAGAGAACCGGTGTCTGAATTAAGTTTGTGTCCCGCAGTCCAGTCACACAATGATGACACAAAAACCCAGCTTATAAGGGTATTTTACTCTTTACTTGTGATACCGAACAATCGACGGTACTAAAAATGCCGCCACCTATGCTACGCGACTGTGGATGCGTACTAAAGTACGATGGCATATGACCTGAGTAAACACTCATTGAACACCATAGAAGATCACTGGCCCGCAAATCTGCCAGACGTTATTAGTAACAAGCATGTTTTCACATGATAAATTAAATTACCAATCTAGACACTGGGTCTCTATGCAGTCCGTGCAACCTCTGGATACTCGTCGATGTGTTCCGGCCGGAAGGGAATACAATGAAACTTTCAAAACTCTCAGGGCGAAACTACATGCCAACCTGAAGAGAGACCGCGAAGCCTGTTGGTCTCATTGTGCCTCGGAGATGGAAACAGTCGCGGCCCTTGGTAGCCATCAGAAGTTAGTTCGTCTGATTCAAGAAACGGGCAGCAGAGATCTGGTGTTAGCGAGACCACATGCGATGAGAGTGGACAGCCGATCCACAGCTTATCAAAGCGTTTGGAGCGTTGGGTCGAACACTTTGAGAGGCTGTTTAATCAGTCATAGTTGCCAGTTTCTCCATCAGCCAGTGATCGCCCTACTTCCTGGGGCGTCCCCTTTGATGCGCCCTTGCGCGCAGAAATCGAACGTACCAGACGACTGAAGTTGAACAAGGCCGACGGACCAGATGGACTTCATCCGGTCCTCTTCAAATTTGGATGACCCGCTCTTTCGGACGATGTACATAACTTATTAGTAAATCTATGGGAGCAGTAACCGATAGCAGCGGACTGTAGTCGCCCCGTAATAGTTCCAATTTTCAAGGGTGGCTCCCATTCCGAATGCGGCAGTCATAATCAGTCTGATCTGCATCGCCTCTAAGTTACTTGCCTCTGTTGTGCCAGTTATTCGAGCACCGTCAATGAGGCTTTTGATTCGGTTGATTGATGCGCTCTTTGGGACTGTCTACTCAGGAAGCGTATGCTCTAAAAATATGCAAATATTATCCGAGCTCCATGCGCGCGTAGCTCTGGCAGAGTGGGAGTTTACGGCAAGCTTTCGCTGCCCTTCAATTTCTCTAGCTGTGTGAGACAACGTTGCTCGCTGTTACCTTTCCTCTTTAACTTCACCATTGACAATATCATGGAAACGGCGTTTGCGGGGCACGACTTAGAAGGTGTGGAGCTCCTCCATGACGAACGACTTGGCGACGACATTGCGCTCATCTGTGACAGCCCCCCAACGTGCCAAGTGGCATTAGATAAATTAGCTCTGGCTGTCAGTCGTTTCTGGCTTTACATTCCACCATCGAAGTGCAAAGTTCTTTTCCTAGATTGTCACCGACCGAATCCTGCATTGTCCCCTGAGAGTAATCATCCAGAAGTCGTTGCGTAACTAGAGTTTCTGGACAGCTATATCATCGCCCGTGGAACGGAAGACGATATCACGAATCGTATAACAAAGTTCGGTGCACTTTCGCTAATCTCCGCCCCCTGTGGTGCCTACGTGACATCCCTCTGGACCTGAAGAGCAGAGTTTACAAGGCTGCCGTTCGTCCAACTCTCCTGTACGGTTGTGAAATCTGACCCATTAGGTCGAGGGACATAAAGAGGCTAGTTATTTTCAATCACGAATGCCTTCGCAGCTTAGTTCATGTCTAGTGGGAGTACCACGTGAGCAATGATCGTGTCTGGCGCAAGAAGATCGAGTGATCCGCTCAGCACCGTTATATCACACACCAAGCTCCGGTAGCTGGTCATCGTATTACGCATTCCATCCTACCGACTCCTGCTACGTGCGTTGTTTGCGCGCTGGGTGTGCATGGAAGAAGAGGAGGTTGGCCAAGCGATGACTTGGTCGATAGGAATGAAAGCGATGGTTGGGTCCGACGAACCATGAACGCGTTTGGCTGGATTCACTTGCTGACGGCTGGGATCCGACCTCAATGGCGTTTGTGTTGTGAGTTTCTTTCTCCCTCCTCATCCCTTTTAGTCCAGCCGCGATATCATTTGTTAGCGTTATGTAAGTTTTACACAATCAACTTTTTTGCTGTATAGTAGCCGCTTGGTTGCTTTCCGGAACGATGCCCATCCGTTACTGTTAGCTCAGCTGATGTGCATCTTGTGTGTATTATTTTTTTAATTTTATGTATTACAGCGCAGTGGTCAAGTTGTTTTCCACCTCTAGCTAACGTGCATAATGATTATATAGTGATGGCTTGCATATGCGGACTTGGTCGCATTTCTCGCATACTGTCTACTTCCTGCATCGGCGTTGGGTTACATTTCTCTGAGGGAGCCCAGGTTGCCGTCTGATCATTTCTCAGGATGTGTTTGAACAGGAAACGAACTGCTCGTTTTCGATATTGCTCACTCACAATACTCCCTGTTTACTTTCGTCCACTCTTAGATTATCCTGGTAGGGATAGTCAGAATTGGAGTTGGACCCAGAGTTTAGTGGTTGACGCCTTAGTCGCGGAGTGCAGCGGCTTAGTGTGAAATACATCAGCCACCAGTCACTACTTCCAGCGTTTCACGTGCAGCTCGGACTAACGCTGCCTGAAGAGTATAGAGGTCACCGGTCATGGAGCACACTGTTGGGAACAGACAACGCCGAAACCCCTGAACTTCGTATGCCGTCCTAGTGATCGTGATGGCGGAATTGTCCTTTAACCTAAACCACGGCCGCCGCAGTTGAGAGTACATGCAGCCATTTAGACGCAATGATGTATGTATGTATGTAATCTCAGTAGTCTAGTAACTAGACATAGAGCCAACAAAGCCATGGAAATCAGTAGATAAGAGACAGTCATTGCGTCATAATCGTCGTGGCATGCTAGTTGAAGGTGAGCAACACACTTCAGCTAATATGCCGCAAGAAGAATGGAATATATTGACAAAAATACAGAACAAAACATTTTTAGTTTGTTTGTCACACGCCGATTTTTCTCTTTTTTTGTCATTTTCAATGTTGGTAGTATTAAACATGTGAATCAATACAACACTGTACACAATTCTTCCACTGATTCCGGTTGCGGGCCATGTCTTCAAGAGTTCTAAGCCTTTGGCACTCCTCATCTTTGGGTCCCCATCCTGAAAGACGTACGGATCCAACAGCGACCAGACACGACGTGAGCGATTTCATGTGCTGCCGCCAAGTGGAAGCCAGACCACGCGGTCGCTTCCAGCCAGGTCCTTGACGAGCGAATAGAGCGCAAAGCGGTAGACGCTCAGGTGCCATGCGTAGGACATGACTGAGCCATCTTAACTGGCGCAACAAAACCAGTTTGTTGAAGGAAATACTTGCGTTCCCCAAGACGCGACGTCGAACGTCATTACTGGTAACTCGGTGTTGCCACCGAACACGAGCGATCCTCCTTAAGCAACCGTTATCGAACGCAGAAAGGCGACGCATGTCTTCCACGCGAATCGGCCAGGACTCGCTCCCATACAACAATACTGAGCGAACTGACGCGCTGTAAACTCGGCCCTTTAGTGAGAATGAGACGTCGCGACGACGCCACAAGTGCCTCAGATTGACAAATGCTGATCGAGCTTTAGCGATACGAAGCGAACCTTCTTTGTTGATAGTGGCGTCAGCGGAAACACAGCTCCCGAGGTAGACGAAACTATCTACCTGTTCAAGTTGTGCACCTTGGAGAGTGAGCACGGGTGCAGGTGAAAGCCAATCCTTGAGCAGTACTTTACACTTCGATGGAGCGAAGCTCATGCCATACTTAGATGCTTCAACCGCAATGAAGTTACTCCGAACTCCTGCTGTGAGAAATGAATGAAGTTAGTTGTGTGTTCTACCTCCTGGGCATTCACTCTTGGATCCGCTACTTCAGTTGTTCGGATCCCTTTCAAGCACAGTGCTTTCGAAGGCACAGTGACGCCCTTCCATTGATCGTCATGCTTCGTACTCTCAGTTTCTTCATCTCATCAACTTTTTCTTTTCTACTTTCATTTGCTCCAATTTTCTTTATAATTTCTATCTCACCACTGCCTTTTGTTTAGCAGGCAACTGTGTTCCTGTTTATCCTACTACCTCGTCTGTGCATTTGTCCTCAAAGATTCGCTCTTCGAATTCGTTTGTGTTATCTCATGGTTGCCCGTGATTGAGTGATCCTCAATCCCGGATTTGTTTTTGTTTACTCTATGTCCATGGTGATCCTCCTCATTGACTGTGTTGATGTGCAATTTGAATACCTCCATATTCTCTGTCATACTGGTATTGAACTTCATATTACCGTGGGTTGTTTTACCATAAATGCCAAAATCTCTGTGTGTATGAGTATGCGTGAATTGTACGACCTTCTCTGGGTTGAATTCACACGGATAACTGTCACTGTGTAATCCGCGTTGGTTCTCTTTCATTCCACACACGCGTACATCGACCTAAAAAAGGAGACTCTTTAACCCTTTGTAATGCGCCACCTGATACCATCAGTTATGCGGCTTATTTAGGTCAACAACAGTTCACTCCTCTCAGGAATCTCTTACTGCGAAATATTTTTACTTTATCGATTGTTTGTACTGATTTTGTGATTCTCCAAGTGCTGTTTTTCCAAATTACCCGGAACATACTGGTATTCCAAGTATTTGATACCGCCGTTTCTGATCTCGCAGCCTGTGGACTGTTTCGTTTACCTTGGACTTTCATTGTGACGGTCAGCATCTTCAAGACTGTGCACTACAAATTACTGCGGGTGTCTTGCAATGCACTCTGAGGCCAAGTTTGTCGAATCAGCACCAAGCTTCCACACCCTTTGGGTTTCTATGGTGGGACATCGAAAGATTAACTCGTTTTCTACTTTGTCCGTCGTTTTTAGACCGTATTTCATTCCTGGTATGGTTCTAGCCCTCTGTGTTTTATCACCGCATTGATCCAGTCAGCCGAGCATCGTATTTTTCGAAGCTAGGCATCCGTGCAGCATAATTGTCAGCTTGAATCAAAACAACACTGTTCAAGAAACCCGCCTTTCAGGTTGATTGTATAACCAGCTTTTGTGCCCCTTGCTGAGGCTGATGTTGCATTCATGATGCTTCTTCACCGCAGTTGGGCTAAACCAACTTACACTTAAACTAGGTCTTTTTAATGTGGATAAAATTCATTACATGTTATTTGGTTTGTTCTGCGTACTTGATAATCTCCTCCTTACTTGCACACGTCGCCCCTACGCAAATTGTGGTAAACTTGCGTAATTTTATCGCGTGGTATTTTTTAAATAACTTTCGGACATTTTGTACTTATCACGGATTCACTTATAACCAATTTCTTCTATATGCTCATTTAGCGAGTATTTATGTCGTCATATGCGTTTACTTTAATCGATATCGGCATTTCGAATGATTGGCTGTTGCTTGATATCCCTGATGTGGCTGCGCTTGATGTGCATGTTGACAAAGTGCCTACCTGTCTATTACCCACTACCTCGTCCATACTGGCTCCAGGAGACACTTGGTCGTTGCTGGAGGGGACGGGGTGCACGGTCCTTGTGGTCGTGCTAGGCTCGAAGAGTGGTTCCATGCAGTCAGGGTGGAGCGGACTACGGTCCAGCCACCGCCTTGTGTGCGGTTAATTCCCCAAATGCAGCGTGCTTGTGTTTGTCTGTGAAGGAGTGTGGGCCGGCTCCGTTGATGAAACGTGGCTCCCATCCGCATGCCTCCCGGTCCTATTCCTTCGGGTTTACACTGGATATGGGGTGTGTGGTTGGAGCTGTGGGTGGTGCAGCGCAAGCCATCCATGGTCCCTCTGTAGGCGCAGGCGTCCTGTGACTGACCACAGTGACAAACAAATCCGAAACCGGATGCCGCCAACCATAACCAGCTTTTGGTGGCTTCCATTAGGCATGACTGCTTTACTTGTGACAATGCAGATGATTTGTCTTGTTCTACAGTCCCAGAGTGATTGTCACAGTTCAACGTGACATCTGACAAGAGCATCACGCGTTGTAATGCCTTACGTTGTCAAATCAAACGTTTTTATCCTTCATCGCACGTATTGGGTTGGGGAATACAATTGCTCTACTGTCTATCGTCATTGCTGCGATCCTCTAACCTCATCACCGCGTCACCACCTGCTACATTGACATCACAATGCCCATAATCGACTGAATGCTACTTCAATTTAGCCTGTTGAGAGTACCCAAGGTACATTGCTCTGATAACCTTTCTCACCACGGTTGTTGAAGCACGGTGGCTATCCAGTTTCGACTGAGTTAGCCACTTCGGGATTGCGTGCTGCACACGATCTTCTTTCCATCACCGTCCACTAGTGTCACTCTCTGTAAAGAGGGTCATACGGCTTATGGACAGTAGATCCATAATGACTGTCCGCCGCCGTCACCCATGGCTCAACGGCATATGTCGCTTTCTCGCAAGGGTAAAGTCATGAGTTCGTATCCCACTACCTTCGGGCGCTGCGTGCTACTGACGAGTTCCATTAGAACGAACCGGCCGTCTATCACTTTGTTGGATGTTTGGTGGATGTCTGGTTGAATTTAGCTACGAGGAATCTTCTCAACAAACAAATTAAGTCCCCCTACTACTCATTGTTGTGCTCATTATCCTCAACTTCGCGTCCCCAGACGCTTTGTTTTTGTCGATGCTTTGAAACCCAGCGTAATCTCGCATCTCCTGTTCAGTAGCTGTTCGGCTAATTTCACTCATTCAGGTACCCTATCATGTTTATTTGCTCTCTGTGATGATTGCATCTGACTCGGGTACTCTCACTTATTTTGATGCTGCTTAGAACTGTGGCGAGTCCCGAAGCAGTTTCATTTTGCCATGCTTTTTTCGATGCTCTTCACTTGGCCTCTTATTCAAGTATGTTTTTGGTCATAGCGGTGTCCTGAGGCTGGCTGGCCGAATCGTGTCCTCCGAATGGACCACCACATTATGGCATCTCCTTCACCGATCAGTTTTCTTCTCGTTCATTTACTTTTCAATCTAAAACTTAATCTATTTTTCGCCCTTTTGATTTATTTTGCTCTCTTTTGCTCCAAACTCTTATGATTGACTGCTACATATATTAATACAATGTGCCACACTCCAGTGATCCGACCACGATCGACTTTCTGACTTCATTCATGTAGTGATTTCTTTTTCATGCTTAACTTTCTCCTTTATTCGTTATCGATTGATTATTGACACACACATGCATATCAGGCCTGTGCTTCCTCTTCCCACTCGTCGAAGCATACTGGATTTACCGTGCAGCTTCGTTCCAGGGGATCAGTCTAACTGATCCGAACTTCCTTTTCTCTTATGTTTGGTTACATCGGTACTTTTAACTTTTGTGCTAATGTTATATTTTCTCCACACCTGCATTCTTATTTCGTATCTATCCCCACGCTTACACAGAACCCAAGCCACTCGATACCAATTCCAACGCACTCATTCACAGTCGTATGCCTCCAACCCGCAGGCGCACAACACACCCAACAAACCTCATCGACGTCCATCCACGTTCTGCGCTCTTGTCAGGTGACACTAGCGCCCGAAAACATTCCGACCCTTGTATTTTCGGCACCGCTATTCACGTAAGCCCGCGGTTCTTTTTCCACTGGCATCTGTGTGAACCATTGTTTCGTTTCACACCCAACCGTTCACCCTCCTCCCTGCGTCCCTTCTGTCTTTCTCTTAACTCTGACGCTTGTTCACTGTCTTGTTCAAAAGTTCGCCGACACCGGAGGTGATGTGTCGCTCTGCTTTACTTCAAGCGCCCCATACACTCTCTGGATAGCATTTGAACCACATTTGGCATCATGTGTTTCTGCATCCAAAGTGACGTTTAGCATAGTGTCGGATACATGTCCATTTTCAACTTGACAAATGGGGCTCTAAATCAGCTAGTGAACGTTTTTTAAAGGGCATGTTATCCAAGACACTAGTTGACACATGTCTCGCGTGCTGAATACGTGCAGTCTGAAATGTTCCCGCTTGAGGAGGGTAGTGATTTTCAGCTTGCGAGTAACATCACCTCTAACTAATATTGATGGCTTATATGCTGTGAGAACTGGTGCTGATACGCGAAGACAGACAGTCAGTGCCTCAAATCATTTGAAGATGTTCAAAAGTGGGTCAATAGTCAAGAAGCTCGAACTGTCAGTCTTCTCTTGGTTCCATTATCTCGACTATTTGGCTCAACCGTTCCTCTAGAAGTTCAGTTGGCTCGTGCTGTTAAGGAAGCCTGGTGGACCAATGGAGGAGGCAAGAGTAGTAGGCAAGTACCGCAAGCTCTTGCATCTGATCCGCACCACTGGTCCCAAGAAACCAGGCGTCAGTGAGACAAACAGAAATTGCGCTGGTTCACTGATACACAATAAGGGGCGTCGTATGGCTCATTGGGCGGAACACTTTCAAGATCAGTTCGGCTGGCCCACTGCTCCCGGACCTCTTCCTACTCAGGTGATGCAGGACGAGCCACGGACGGTTAGTTTTGAGCCTCCGTCGGAGGCCGAGGTCCGAAACGCGATCACAGCCCTCAATCGTTTTCGTGCCGTTGGCTCGGATTCCCTCCCACCTGCACTATTTAAGGATGGAGGTGAGGTCCTCTGCAAAACACTGACCTCCTTATTCAAACGTATCTGGAATGATGATTATCCCGGCTGATTGGAGCGAATCAATTATAGTGGCAATATACATGAAGGATAGTCGCACAGACTGTTTTAACCACAGGGGTATTAGCCTAACGCCAGTTGTGACAAAAGTACTTGCCTCGATTCTCGTTCGTCGCCTCACTGTGGAACGGGAATTTCGGATTAGGGAAGAGCAGGCTGGTTTCCGCTTAGGGCGTGGCTGTATAGACTATATATTTACTTTGCGCTAGTTGCTAGAGCAGTGCCACGCATACCGCAGACTGACAATAGCTGTGTTCCTCGATTTCTAGAGTGCTTTCGATATAGTTGGTCGATGCATTCTGTTCGAAATGCTTGCTCGTAAAGGTGTTCCCGCGAAATATGTGAACATCTACGTGCTCTATACTCAAACACTACAGGCCGTGTTAGGGTCTACGGTGGCCTATCGGATAGCTTTCCGACCAAAAGTGGCGTTCGTCAGGGTTGTCCGATTTCTGCTTGCTAACGAGGAACTCGAGGTTGTTGATCAATTCACTTATCTTGGCAGCTGCATCAGCAATGATGGGCGCATAGAAACTGACGTCAGCTCACGCATTGCAAAAGCCAGAGCTACCTTCTTGAACCTGCGGCATCTTTGGCGACAGAAGGGAGTTTCCCTCCGTCTGAAAGACTGGGTATAAAAGGCTGCAGTGACGGCCGTTCTGCCCTATGGGAGTGAGACTTGGCACCTTCGGTCTGAAGATCTGAGGCGCCTTCAAGTCTTTGATCATCATTGTCTGCGAAGCATTGCTGGAGTCGGATGGCACCAACGCGTCCGCAGCCATGATGTGTGTAGACGAGTACTAGTTGGTGTTAATCATGACAGCTCCCTAGAAAAAAAGATAGCACTGAATAAGTTGCGTTGGCTCGGGCACTTGCTCCGTATGTCTGGTCACCGTTTACATAAGAGGGCCTTGTTTAGTTTGCTAAGTGTAGGGTGGCGCAAGTCTCGGAGTGGACAAAAGTTGACTTGGCAGCGGGAAATGAAGTTACTGACGACCAAACTGGGTGCCGTTGGTCCATCTCGCCTTCCGGGTTGGAGTCCACGTGACTCACCTTGTGCTTGGCTCGAGACTTTACAGGACATGGCTCGCAGTAGCCACCAGTGGCGCGTCTGCTGCCGTCTCCTAATCGGATTGTCTGTTTAAAGTGTGTTTGGTGCTGAGTTATCTGCGGGGTAATTGCTGATTATGACGCGGGGCAGTAAAAGCCGCAAGGAAGCTGTCTCGCCGATGCCGCCTTATCTTTGCACGATAGCCAGCTGTTTGTGACGGTATGTTGTCTACACAAGGTGTAGGCGCCTTGACCCTGAATGTTTGCTTAGGGCATTAATGTTTTCAGGTAAGTCCTCCTTCTCTCCCACTTTTTATTCTTTATTTCATAAGTCATCATGGTTGTATGGCAGCAAAGCATCAGTTCAAATGGCTGATGTACTGCTGTTGTTAAGTGATTGATTGCGTTGGCTCGTTGTCTTACCATCATCTACTGAGTCATGTGATCTCCTCTGGAATGCTGACGTCATTCTTCCTAGACATTGCGGAGATCCCGCATGGACTGATGCTGTTGAAGCATAGTGTGGCGCGTTTACTAGTTGATGTGGCTCGATCTTTTTGCATGGCGGTGACGACTAACTTATTTGTTTAATGCCGAACACCTCACTGAGGAGGTTCTCTGTCGCTGACAGCTGTCTTTGTCCTCTTTGTCATGAACAGAGTCCTAGGAACTCAATGCGAAAAGTTAGCTAGCTGTCTTACTCTTTTTCTTTCACCCAGTTGCTCACAAATATTACGTAGTGCACTGCCTACGTGGAAATCGAATAAAGCCTAATGCGGCGCTTCGACCTCACTTGAGTACGCTTAAACCATAGTCAATTTGCCACGAATGTGTTTTTTCTAGGTTGGTCGCACCTGTTCAGAACGCTCTCTGTATTCTGAATTTTCTAACCTGGACTCCATGGACTCGTTTGGGTGGTGATCTACGACCTCACCACTTTCAGTTCTTCTCCTATCTCTCCCTTTCTCTTTGCGCTTTTGCTTGTTCTACTTTCTAAGTGACTGTCAAACCCGGAGTATGGCAACAACAGCCATTTTGCGGAGCATATGTTTTGCTCCTTCGGAGTGCAAACCACTGTCACAGGTTTGGTCCAGCTGAGCGCCTGACCTAGTTGTCACCGAACAGTCGCTCGGCGTTGTCGATCGATTTACTTATTTACGTTGCTGACTCATCTCTGGTATTCACACCAACGATGACATTGCCACACTCATTGCTAAGGCTCGTGTGGCTTTTCCATCTCAGCTACCTACAAAGGCGGGTAGAAATAAGCTTAATGATTTCGAAAGGATTACGCAACACCGCAGCATGGTCATTTATACTGTGTGGATCAGAGAATTGGCCACTACGTCCCCACCTCCGTTGTCTGCAGAGTGTAGCTTGTGTCTGTTGGAAGAATCGAACACGTTTGCTTGGCACCAGACGAACCGATACCTCAATAAAGGTCTTGTTGTAATCAAATCGCCTCCACTTACTCCGTTCTGTTTTCTGTATGGCTCTAAACCGTCGATTTAATGTGTTTTGTGTACTTGTATTTCACAAAACGGAATAACACCCCCCACCCCCCGATGATCAGTCTCTGACATGGCAAAAACCATCATTCCATATGTTAGGTAGTGGTGCGAACCCCCAAGGTATTGCGTTACGATGGAAAAGGAGGAGAGTCTGATTGAAACTTGCTTTCCACCTGGTTGGGGGTTCCGGAATCAGCCATCTCACCGATTAGACACCCCATTTCTTGTAGCGCTTTCTGGAATATTCTTGCATTGGTCCCTTCGTTTTTAACCGCTAACCATCCCATCTGACGTTTTTCCTACTTACTCGCTCCTGTTGTATTTTTGCCGTCTTGGTGACATTTATCAACGAAGCTGGATCAGTCACAAACCGGCTCACTAATCATATCTACCACAGTGAATTAAACAATGCCTCAGCTTTATGGCTCAACTTATCGTCACCAAACTTGTTCCTTCCGCCTCTCCCAAACGAAAAGTTTACTTAATTAACCGACTTGCAATCTTCGAGTTGGGTGACGGCTCCCTCCTGTGTTATGACAGCTTGACAGATTGGAACAAACTTGTGCACTCTTCTGCATGTGCGTTTTGCTTTCAGGTCACCATGTACCACTGCAGAACGGCGATACCACGTCGCATTTCCTCGTTATTTCTGCATTTTATCGGTAGATCCTCTGATAATGCGATACGTCCAATCTTGCCCGATGGTTCATTACTCGTTGACGACATTAACCAGTTGCTCGTCCACCGGTCCAGCTCGTGCCTTGCTCCTGTCTCACTTGTTCATCGACCTAGCAGTGCAAGTCGACAAACTTGAAGAGGATACTTGCGTTCGATTATCGCTGTCTCCGCAGTTTAGCTCATATCTGGTGGGAACCGCTTGCACTGAATCGTTTTTTTTGAACTTGGACACCATCATAGAATTGCTCGATCCTCCGGGGTGTCTGTTGGCCACCTTCTACGGTCCCATTAGCTTACCAGTAATGCTTTGTGCGATCATTTGATAACCTTGTTTCAAAATAATTAAGACATTTACCATATGTGCGTGACATTCTGTTCTCCTGAAATGTCCAGGTTGTCAGTTACATTGTCACCAAGCATACCCCTCAGTTGAGACTTTGCTGATACTCCTGTGCTCGGCCTTTTCTACAAATTGTTACTTGCTCCTCTGCTTTCCAGTTGGGTTTTGCGCTCTACTTGTTTTGGTCTCCTACCTCGTTGCGTTTACCTCCTACACTATTTTCCCTTCGCCAGCCGGTTGGTACGAATCCAGATACTCGATGGAGTTCACTGCACGTTTGAATTCAATCAGTCAAAATAAATAAATGGATACCATTTTCTCAATAACGCGAAGCCCGACTGATCTGCAAATGTACACTAATACTGCAAGGTTAGCAGTAGCCTATTAGATCTATGTGGTGTATATTTAGGTATGTCGGCATGAATGTGTGTGTAGCTGTGTTGCTTGAATCTGTGCACGCGATGCCGCACTTGTGCTTGTGTTCGGTCCGGTGGTCTACGTGAGATGTGGTGAACTCGAAACTGTGTTGGATGACTGCCGTCCTTGAAGTGAGTAGGATCAAGTGGATGCGCAAGAGGTCAAGCCACAGTTGTGCACGATGTCTGCTCTGCAAACCTTCACCACACGCACCGGATCACAATGCCAAAGCGATACCACCCTCTTCGTTTTTTGTGGTATATTCTTCTTTTGATTCAGCCTGTGGTGTCTCAAGTGTTAAAACCTACACCGTGTTGTATAACCCATCGTGGCGGTTGCAGGTTAGCTTGTTGAATGCGCTATGCGCTAATTTACATACTTACGGTGTTGTCAATGTTAACTCTCACGTCACATCGGTTAGTTGACTGACCTCTGCTGGTCACCCCTCCTTTCTCATTCAAACCAACTTTTTCTCGAGCACTTCTACTTATCTTCGGATGTTTCTTATTAACTCGCACTTGATTGGGCCTACAGTCTTATAGTAGATTCAGTGAGCTGGCCAAGTAGAGTAGTAGGTGAGGGTGACGAGCAATCCGCATGCTATCCCGATAGAATTGCACGCTTAGCCCCTCGAGCTCTTGAATCGGTAAGGCAATTTTTCTCAGTATTGCCACCCATTGAACAGAACCTTTGCAGTGGGTATTTGATTAGCCTCATGCTTCATGAGTCGCTTCTTGCTAATGTGGTTCCGATTAGTCCGTGACCGACTACTCCAGGGGTTCACACTGAATCCAGCTTTTGAACTGTTGTTACATTCCCCAAACTCCTCTCCATTGGTCCAGATTGTTTGGCTCATTCGTTGTTCATGAATAGTGATGATGTCCTTTCGGTGGAAGCGATTACAGCAAAGACTGTGCTACTGGAGCGGGGCTGTCAAACGCGTTACAATTGTTGTTAATTTGGCCAGTTTGGTGTTCTTTAGCGGATGGATCCGCAATGGCGATGCGCGATCGACAATATCTTGGGTGGATTTTAGATGATATCCTACTGATTCGTCCGAGCAGTTTACTAACGTGACACTTTGATCCCCAATCCGAAAAAGCACCAAACGATCGTTTTGCCTCATTGTGGCTCGTTAGTGATGCGCATTCCCTCGGTCCCCCGCAGGGAACCTAACCCATGACTACTGTCGTCAGCTTGCACCAACTATCCAGCAGCTTATGCCGATAAGCTATCGGGACGATGACACACCGTTAAAACTTGCTAGCCACCTGGAATATAGAGTGGCCCATCCTTCACTGCTATGCGAGTTCCTACCATTGCAGAGGACATCGGCTATCTTCTAAAGTTATGACTTCAACTACACAGTAGCTGTCTGCATAATATTTGAAGACCGTGAGGGTGAATGTTTAGATTACTGATGAGTAGAAGGCTTTCAAATAACATTTGACTCATTCGTTCGAGGAGTTCACAAGCGAAGCGGTCTACCACCAACCTGGGAAAGCACCAACGCGACCTTACATCAGTCTTTTAAACAACATCAGTGAAACCTTTAAGTTGAGAATTTGACATTTACGCCTCTTGATTGTAAGTTTTACCCACTGTTTTCCGAATTCACTTGATCTGACGATGCTATGTGCCCA
This sequence comes from Dicrocoelium dendriticum, assembly GCA_944474145.2. Classification (NCBI taxonomy): domain Eukaryota; kingdom Metazoa; phylum Platyhelminthes; class Trematoda; order Plagiorchiida; family Dicrocoeliidae; genus Dicrocoelium; species Dicrocoelium dendriticum. The sequence continues at coordinate 122,864,517 of OX104067.1, read as the reverse complement.
GGGTGTAACGTCTACCACAAATGCACCAACCGGTCGTTCCAAATCTTTTGCAAACCAGAATTTCTGGCCGATTCCGAGCATATTTCAATATACGCACTGGCTCATGTGTCTGAACAGATATCAAGGAAGAAAACTGTTCCAACTAACTGCGGTATCCTCAAGAGCTACAGAAGCATCGTTTGTGTTTACCTCACGATTAGCGACATGATGTCAATAATGGCAAAGTTACTATCCTCCACTCTTGTTTGGCGCCTTACTGCAGAACCGAAACTATTTATGAAGCTGAGCAGATACATAGTAATATGGATCCGTATAGATTCCATTTCTACTTGATACGTGTCTGAGCAGCATCGCACATACCAGAGGTTGGCTGCAGCCACCTTCCTCAAGCTCAAGGGCTCGTTCAATTCTGTCGATCATTCCTTTGCCGAAAACGTGTTTCTTTCTGTTATGTGAACACTCTACGTGCCGAACTCTTGGGCACAACAGTTCGCACTTGAGTCTACGGACTTCTTTCTGACAATCATTATCGCTTGTACTACTGTCCTCTCAGTTCGTAGCATTCATCGAAGTTTATCTTAGTAAACCAACAGCGTCCACAGTAAGCGCCAACATGTCGTACAGGCCCATCGCTATCACGCGACCGTCATCAGTCACATGCGGACTGGGGGTACTACAATGCTCCCCCCCTCGCTTAAGACGGCGACTCTTGGGTTGCAAACCAAACCACTGGCCGGCAGCGCCTCATACACTCTACCATTCTTTCTTTTATTGTCTCGCGACGCAGGTACTGATGTTTAGTTTAGGAGAACGCTGGTTTATTTAGCTTATACGGACAATATCAAGATTTTGCTCGATAAGCACCATTTTGTGCTCTCAGCTCTTGATTAAATCTCTCTAGTGGCTTGTGTTTCGTTCGTATTGCTGTTTCATGTTCAACGGCCTTCTGATAACCTTTTAACTCTACATGACATTGAACCGCAGCCGATGGATCAAGGCACGTAGTTGGACAGTTGCAATGACAGCGACTCGTGTATACTAACTGCTGACACTGCCTTTATCTATCTGCAATTCAGTTGGCGTCGTAAATTCTCAAGCACAATGTGTACTGAACCACACCGCATGGCTTCTTCTCTCATTGCCTTCCATTCGACCATTTCAAACGCCTTCATATATCGAAGCGGTCCTGTTTTCCAGGCATTGCTTATGTGCCTACCAGTGATTGGCGTCCATGAATTGTTTTTTTTTCTCCTTAGATCAAAACAGATTGTATAGCTTGCATTGCTTTTGGCACATGCTATGTATTACCGCCCTTCGTTTATCTAGAAGTACCCTGTGTGGTTAGCGTAATGCTTAAAGAAACAACCGCTAACTTAGCAGCGGGGAACAACGTTCAATGAGGTCTTACTTGCTTGATGTTGCTCTACCTTCACGCTTCACACCATCGTCGGTGACCCGTTTGTTCTTGGTCCGATCACGGATTTGTATTCCATTTCGCGTTTGGCCGTGGGGTACGTTTTTTTGGTGGCGCGATGCAACGAAAATGTGGCAAAGGTGTCTAGTTTGTTCCACTGTATTTTTATTTAATAATCGCATTTCGCAACTGAGTGGTGTTGGCTGTGTGCAGACATCTTGCTCCTGTGTATTCCTCGTGGTACTACTGGTCTTCGATGCTTTTTTCTGCCGCTCCATTGCCACCAAAAGCCTAATGTTACAGCCCGGAGATTAGCTTTTCCCAGCTGCGTAAAGTCATCTTGCATATCTCAAACATGTATGAATGTAAGTGCTTTCCAGTCGTCTGCTCTGGTCTTCATCTTCGATGCATTCTGCTCCCAAATCGACTGCAATTTTGTTGCGTAATTAGTTATTCTTGCTTCCAATCATGGCACCCCCACTACGTCGATCCACTGACTCGCGGGGAAGCCGCGCATTAATGTTCGTTCGGTGCGGCCCTCGAACATTTTCTCAGGACAATGGTTTCGCCTTTTGTTCAGCATGTAGCTAACAAGCTCATCTCCAGTCCAGATCGATGCGAGAAACTATCGTAGTATACCCCGTCGTATCGCTGGTTTCGAGCGGACCTCACAACGACGCATCGGATAGTACATCTGGGTGACTTCCTCCTACGTTTATGTCGCTTCTTTACGTGCGCGTATCAAGCTAGTTGTACCGGACCTAAAGCGGATTGCTCACCCACTATGCTTTGAGCGCCGAGCATTTAAATATTGGAACAATTTGCCCGAAATACTGTTCGAGGCGAAATCGATGTCGTAATTTGAGAAATAATTCTTAGACACAAATACTTTCCGGATTACAGATTTCGAGAGCGTATCGCAGAATGTAGCAATTGTTCATAACGGTTAAAAAAGCAAATGTTTTAACAAGTCCAGTAGGTTGTTTAGAGTGCAGATTATATGCTAAAATACAGTGTCGGTAAATGAGCGCGCGAGATACATGACTCACCAAGAGGTTTAGAGAGTAGCGCATGTGTGAGCATTGTTTGTTCTGCACTAATGCTGTCTTTTAGTCATTGGCTATCTCATCTAGTCTAAATGTGTTTGGGTATCGTCAAGGTGCTTTTTTTGAATAGTGCTGAGGTGGGAGCATTAATTATATGCGCTGCAAGGGAATTCCAGGGCTGTGACTCTCGGAGAGAGTGAAAATGTTTTGCCGACCTTCCAGTCGGCAGTGCTGCGTGAACAACTTAAACCGATGGTAGGGGTTTTGGCTGAGTCTCAAAAGATTGTGGCATGTATGGTCCTGGTTTCCTCGTGGTGCCAGCTGGATGGTTCGGATTTCACCCGTTCCAGCAAATAGTTCCGCGGCAGTGTTCCAAGAGGTGGTGGGTTTTCGCATGACAAGCGTTCTCTCAATAAAGAGCTACGAATGTCTGCTTATCAACACTGCGACATGGCGGTTGTGCTCACCATAAACTAAAATCACTGCCCCATGAATATCCGCATTATTTTATCCAACCCACAGACATCAATCGTCTGCTACAACAATGCCGACGCTATCAAACACTCAAAAAGTCAGCGGCAAACTTACAAGCACAAGCTACACACATGGTTGGCAGCATCCGGTTCCGGATTTGCCTGTCACTGCGACCTCCTTAGAACAGCCACAGGACGCCTGCGCCTACAGAGGGACCATTTGTGACTTACGCTGCACACACACACATTTACATTCGTATATCCACCCATACACATCCACACAATTGTATGGCAACTATGTATTTTTGGTCGCACTTTGTTATCTCAACATGATCATGCCTGTAATGGCGTGCGTGGCGTTGTCGAAACTAAAAAATTCATTTATTTCTGTATGAGATCGCCCCGGATTGGGTTCAGTACATTTCAATTGAGCAACTATGACCCGAGCACCGAAGTGCGCGGATCCAGTTGTCATGACCCACATCGCCAGAATAACGATAAATAACAACGACAAAATTGTGGGACTAAAGGCATATAGAATATCAAAAAATGAAAGAAAAAAGGAGAAGTGTTAGACTAATCAGAATAGAACGAAAATTAACAACCAGATGAAAGAAACCGAATGTAGTAACGCCACTGACTGCGTGACTGCGCCGTGTCTGACGCGGTCTCCAACCGTTTGTGTGGACCGTCCCGAGGCCCACATCCAGCAAGACGGCATGAACCAGCCTGACCAAGTTTCTTAGTCCATTTCTTTGATCTTCCGTGCCATGTCATGGACTCGCCACCTTATGGTTTCGCCCAACTTGGCACGCCGAGGAAGTCGATCATTAGGCATACGGAGGAAATGGTCTAGCCAACGTAAGTGATAAATATTCGGCAAACACTCGAGAGAGGCAACAGAAGGCTTTTTTGCGAAAAACCGACTGGCAGACCTCAGCATTGCCCACCCGGTGTTCCCGCCAAACGTGAGCAATAATTCGCAAGCACCGGTAATCAAACACGGCTAACCGTTTAATGTCTTCATTACTAACTGGTCAAGTCTCTGGATCATAGTGTAAGACCGGCATTACCGCAGCGTTTTACACCATACGTTTCGACAAACTGATATCCCGATTGAGTGGGTATGGAAGAAGGGAGAAGCGTTTGATTCCCTTCGTCACCCTACGTTGTGCAGTACCGAGTTGGGTGATGTGTCGCTTCTGCGACTTCTGCCATGCTTGACTAGCATACTCCGCGCTTTGCCTTACCTACGCGCCAAACCTTATCCGAAAGACAGGCGTCGATGTATCCAAACGCCCTACCCTGGAGCCGAAGTGCCTGTTTGTTTTCATTCAAACCTTTTCAGTCTGTCTCAAACATCATTAAATCATTATACACGCCAGCTAGAGGTGGGAAACACCTCAGCTACTGTGCCGCAATACATAAAGGAAAAGGAAAATAAATACAACAGTTGCATGCCAGCTGAGCTACCAGCAACGGATAGGCATCGTTCCGGTAAGCTACCAGCCGGCTACTAGGCAAAAGGAAAAATTATTATGTTTTACGCTAAGAAATGAGATCGTAGGTGGATGGGGAGGCTAAAAGGGATGGGGCGGGACAAAGAAACTCACAGCATGAGCGCCACTGAGGTCGGCTCCTTGCCATGTCAGCAAGTGTATTCAGCCAAACGTGTTCACCGTCTTTTGGACCCTAACCAGGGAGCCGTGACACTCCAACCGAGGCCAGCTCTAAAGTGAGGGCCTTCATTCCTCTGTACCAAGTCATCGCTTGGCCACTTCTCCTCTTATTCCATCCATATTTCCCGGCGCGCGAACAACGCACGTCGCGGGAGTCGGTGGGCTGGCATGCGTAACACGTGGCCCAGCCATCGGAGCCTGGTGCGTGAAATGACCGTGCTGAGCGGTTCAGTTTCTTTTTCTGTGCTTTAAACAAGGCGTCGTTACTCACGCGGTGTTCCCACCACATGTGAGTCAAACAGCAAGGCACCGATGGTCGAACGTTTTCTCGCACAAGCACGCGGAGGTCGCACTCTTTAGAATCCCGCAGTGGATTTTGTAACCCCAGGCGGCAGTAGTGAGTACTCTGATGGCGTATGCTCTGAATTTTGCACTTTCTGTTGTTGAATTGCGACATGTTCTCAATGGACCATGTGTACGCTTTGTCCGGGTCATCCTGTAGAGCTGTGTGATCCTCAAGTGATACGATAGCACGCCATATCTTTAAATTAGCTGCAAATGGCAGACGGTTTGAAGACGGCACACTTGCAAGATCATTTTTGAAAATCCGTAACAGACATGGCCCGGATACCGATCCCTGAGGTACGCCGCCTGAACTTCGATTGATTCGCACAGGGTGCTGCGAACTCTCAAATTCAGATGACGTTGAACGAGAAAGACGCCTATCCATCCGAGAACGGGATCGCCGATACTATAATCCTAGAGTTGGTGCAGTAGAGTGCCATGATCTAGACGATTTGAGAAATTCAGGTAGGCTGTACCTACCGCTATACCAGTATCCACAGATTGCGTGCAGCATGCACGGGCTATTGGCGAATTAGTAGTACAGGATTGATTTTGACGAAATCCGTGCTGCTACGGAGTGAACATTCTGTCACTCTCCAGGTACTCCTCAGCTACAGTTGACTCCATGATCTTGATCACCGGATGTAATGTTATCGGGCGATAACTTGCTGTTTCTGCACCATTACCACATTTGTAGATTGGAGTGATGCTCCCGTGCTTCCACCTCGGGTGGACCTGCATCTCGTTAAAACATCGTTGAAAGAACATTGCTGACCGCTCAGCTAAACTCATGATGGCAACTTTCATTGCCTTCGGGCCACTGCCGTCAGCGCCCGGGGAGCTGTACTCACGCAAGGATATAAGCCATTTCAGTTTATCTGTGATTGTAATGGATATGTGGTTATGGACTGATAGCGGCACGATCTGCTTAGGTGGAATGTAAAATGATTGTACACTTTGGAACGTGCGGCAAATTGTTGTCCAAAATGCTTGGCCGCCGTTTGTGCTAGTCTGCATGCTGTGTGCAGATCAGGATTTTCACGCTTAACCCCGCGATGTTTCTTTACGTTTCTGCATGGCAGCTTGGGATTAGAGCAAAATTTGTTCACCAGTTCTTGTTGGTCCCTTACTTTGTCCTCCCGGATTAGTTTGACGCAGTGGTTCTTTGCGTTGTATAGACCTCCCAGGTCTATTCGCACGGAGAGGCTATGTGAGCGAGCCGTATGGAGCCCCTCAATGCCACGCATTTCCGAGTCCCGCGCTTTAGGGACGACTTCATCTTTTTCAAACGGTGGATTTTGGTATCTGATGTGCTTGCTACGAGCCTGTTGAATCTGTTGGCGAATTCCCCTCAGGCCACTTCAAGGAACCATACAGCTAGGAAAGTCCAGCTTTGCCTCTTCGCGTCTAGTTATCACGTTTTCTCGACAGCATAAAATACTTGCTTTTCCACTCTTTAATTTCAAATGAACGGATTGTTTACGTTTCCCGTAGTTTTGATTTAGCATGTTTTCCTTTGAGTATTACCATTCTCGATACCGCCGTTGTGAATGCCAACTTTTACTACTCGGATTCTGTAAGTAGTTAGTAACTAGTGCGTTACCGGCACATCCTTCCGATGCCGTCCTCCCCTCCATTTCGTCCGTGCAGGGAATGTCAGCCAATCAGTGCGGCTCTACCCTCTTCTGACTACCGATTGGACTTTTTATCCATTGACCCAATATGTACTGTCATGCTACTCTTGTAACAGCAGCTAGAATTCAATTACGACTCATTTCGCTTTGGATTTGATTGTCGCAATTTCAGTTGAAGAACTTTGATTCTACAGTTCAACACTATAGCGGCCACTTGTCTATAGTGACCAGCCAAAAACATTGCCAACGTGCATGGCGACTATCTGTCCAAGGCGACCATTTTTTCTCAGTCCCTTAAGTGATCGCCTTAGACAGGTTTGATTGTACCTATTACAGTCCAACCTGCTATGACGACCACCTGTCTATGGCGACTGGCCAAAATCATCCCCCACCTTTTCTCGTATGAGTAATGTCCCTATGCATGGCGACCACTTTTGTCGGTCCCTTGAGTGGTCGTCTCAGACAGGTTTGACTGTAGTACAGCTGGTCTGGACCGATGTGCAAGCAGTCGATAGGAGGCTGACGAAGCACTGCTCACGCAAGTTGGACCCAGACAGGTTTGTCATTGGGTTGGGGTTTATTTGCTACTACAATACAATAAAACTTTCCTACAATAATTTCTTAATGCTCTGGCAGTCGCAGATGATAATAAACGGCTCCCTATCTGCTGCATTGAGCAGGGTGGATAGGGATATGGATGCTACTGCTCAGGCCTTCCCGTCTCCTTATACCCCTTCTTGCGCTTCTTCATCCTTATCGTCCTGCTCCAACGTTACTTATATCTCCCCATTTTCAACCCCCCAATTCTTGGCGCACCCCAGCTTACTTCAGTAGTCGCTTGTCTTCTAATTTCAAATCACACACAATCCCAGGGCCTCGCTCCAATCCAGTTGACAAGTCCATGTTCAAGCAAGCGGACAACGTCAGTTCATCCGTTTCCCTTTGGAGTCCTCGTGTCTCGCTAAGACTGGCATGCTTCAACGTGCGCACTTTGCTGCAGATTGGCCAACAGGCAGCACTTGCCCGCACACTAGAGACCTTATCGATCGATATTTGCTGTTTATCGGAAACCCGCCTGCAAGATTCAAGCTCCGTGTTTACCCGGCTACCCCCCACATGCGATACTGGCGGCACATTCTCATTGCGCCTGTCTGGCGATGATGCAGCTTCAAATGCCGGTCAAGCTGGCGTCGGCATTGTTTTGATTCACCGGGCTGAAGCTGCCCTAACTGTTTGCATTCTAGTAAACCGTAGGATGTGCGCCGTTAGATTATCTGGTTCGTTTCGTGCTATGAAGTCGCGCGGGGACAAACGGTGCCTGTTTGTCATTGCGGCTTACGCCCCTACAAACTGTAGCACAGATTCGGTAAAAGATGACTTCCATCGGCAACATCACGAGCTTTTTCGTTACAGAAGAAGCACGGATACTCTGGTGTTGGCTGGCGATCTAAACGTCCAAGTCGGAAAATTGTCCTCTGATGAGCTTCATCTGGGCGGCCAACATGGTGTAGGCTACCGTAATGATAATGGTGAGCGATCGCTACAGCTCTGTGAAGATGTTAGCCTCTATCTCGCGGGCATTAACTTTAGACATAGCACCCGCAGAAGCGTGACTTGGCGGCCATCAGCCTCAGGCCAACCATGGACGCAAATCGATCATATCGCGATCAGTTACCGCTGGAGAGTCTGTGCCCAAAATTGCCGCTCGGTTAGGAGCACGAGCGTGGACTCTGACCACACACTTGTCTGTGCCGACCTCCGAGTGCGTTTCGGTGGACTTCCGCAACGTCGATGTGAACGGATTGACACCACCCAGCTGGCGAAGTCAGATGTTCTGAATGTATACCATATTGCGCTGACATCTGGGCTGAGTAAGCGTCCACTAAACACCGTTGTAGATCACTGGTCGCATATTCCTCAAACGTTACTGTCAGCATGCATGTCTTCATGTGGCAAAGCAAATCGCCAACTCGGACATTGAGTCTCTACACAGTCTATGTATTTTATGGATGCTCGCCCACGCATTCCTGTTGGAAGCAAATATAATGATGCTCGCAAAAATCTCAGGGCAAAACTAAGTGCCAGCCTTAGGAAGGACAGCGAAACCTGGTGGTCTCATTGTGCCATTGAGATGGAAACAGCCGCGCCCCTTGGGTAATCATCTTAAATTATTCCGTCTCATACGGTAGGCAGGCAGCAGGAGACCTGGTGTTAGTGAGACCATACGCAACTATAGTGGGCAGCGGATCCACAGCTTGTCAACACGCTTGGAGCGTTGAGCTGAACACTCTGCAAGGCAATTTAACCAACCTGAGTTATCGCTTTCTTCTTCGGGCATTGAGCGCCCTTCTACTTGGGCCGTCTCCTCGGATTCGCCCACACGCGCAGAGCTCGAACGTCAGATCAGCCTGTTGAAATGTCGGGGGACCTGCTCTAGTAGATGATCTACACGAGTTGCTAGTAAAACTTTGGGAGCAGGAGACAGTCCCGACAGACTGGAACCGCTCCGTCATTGTCCCAATTTTCAAGGGAGGCTCCCGTTTGGAATGCGGCAATCATAGAGGGATCAGTCTGATTTCGATTGCCTCTAAATTGCTTGCCTCTGTCATTCTCCACAGACTGACTGGCACTCGTGAAAGCCAGATTCGTGAAGAGCAAGCCGGATTTCGTCGAGGTCGGGGCTGCATCAACCACATCTTCACATTGCGTCAAGTGTTGGAGCACCGCCATTTTTATTGGCGACCCACCGTTGTCGTGTTTCCTGACATAAAAGCCGCCTTCGACCCAGTCGATTGATATGCCCTTTGGGACTGTCTGCTGAGAAAAGGTGTGCCTAATAAATATGTAAACATTATCAAAGCGCTGTGCGCGCATACTTCGGGCAGGGTGAGGTTTTATGGCAAACTCTCGCCGCCCTTCAGTATCAACAGCGGTGTGAGACAAGGATGCCCACTGTCACCTTTCCTCTTCAACTTCGCTATTGATGAAGTTATGGGCACAGCGTTCGCTGGACACGACCTAGAAGGTGTGGAGCTACTTCCTGGTGAGCGACTTCTGGACTTGGAGTATACGGACAATATTGCCCTAATCTGTGACAGCCCCCAAACATGCCATAGAGCACTGGAACGTTTAGCAATGGTTGTCAATCCTTTTAGGCTATGCTTTGCTTCATCGAAACGTAAAGTACTTTTTCCAAGCTTAGCAGGGACCCAGTCCTGCGCTAACGCTTGTTGGTGAGTTGTTAGTTGTCGTTCAGGAATTCAAATACCTGGGCAGCTATATTAGCACCCGTGGGATTGAAGATGAGGTTACGAACTGTCTAACAAAACTTGAGGTGCTTTTGCCAATCTCCGCCACCTGTGGCGCAGACAAGGTATTACTCTTACCCTGAAGGGCAGAAATTACAAATCAGCCGTCCCTTCAACTCTCCTAAATGGTGGTGAAACCTGGCCCATCAAGTCGACAGACATAAAGGGGCTCGTCACATTCGATTATCGCTGCCTTCGCAGCTTATCTTAGGTCTGATGCAAACACCGCGTGAACAATGAGCGTGTCCGACGTCCCGTATTTTGCGCAGAAAGAGCGAGTGAACCGCGCAGCACCATTATATCACGCACCAGGCTCCGATGGCCGGGCAACGTGTTGCGCATACCAGCACACTGACTCCCGTGACGTGCATTGTTTGCGAGTTATGGGTGCGGTTGGAAGAGGAGGAGGAGGGGAGGCCAAGTGATGAATTGGTCGAGAGAAATGAAAACTCTCACTCGAAGTTGACGTCGGTTGGTGCATCCAGACTGCCTGACTGGGGTCCCAAGGACGGTGAACACGTTTGGTCGGACACACTTGCTGATTTTGGTTTGGAGCCGGCACCAACGGCGTTTGTGTTGTGATTTCCTTTGTCCATCCCCCTCCTGTTTAGTATCCCCCTCCATTCAAGATCTCTTCTGTTAGGGCATATGATTCTCTTTTTACGACAACCAGCTGTTAGCCCTCCGGAACGAAGTCCATCTGTTACTGCGGACTCAGTGGGCGTGCCAATGTTTGCCACTGTTTTCCTTTTCTTATATTTTGTATTGCGGCACAATAGCTGAGGTGTATTCCACCTCCAGCTAACGTGTAATGATGATGATTATGATGTTTGATACTACCTGCCACGAAGGACGCACCACGTACTTCTGAGCAGGGTGGGAAGCAGGTCGACTCGGGTGGTGGTATCAACTGAGCGTCACGCATCCGCCAGTAAACCTTAACTGGCAACACCTAGTACGACAGTGGGAGCTTCGTTGAGAAAAAGGAGCCTACGCCGGACAAGTGGACAAAAAGCCAGCCAAGTACCGCTGATGATCCAGTAATTACTTAGTATATACAATAGAACCTCCGAACTTTACCACCTCTCTAAATTGATTGTTTTTTCATAGAGCGAACGTTCACCATGTAAACCTTACGGAACCAGACCTCTGTATGTTGACTGATTGGACCATTACAACCATTATTATCGTACCCTTCTAAATTGACCAGTTGGACTTTTACTATGCAGTGGTCATCGTACCATCATTTGTTCAAATAATAATGTCTATGTAATGGGATTTTGCAATGCGCGAAATTTTTCTGACCCGAAATCACTTCACTTTACGGCTTCGCGACGTTTGACGGTAGTTGCTCTAATTGATACCGCAACATTTAAACATTCCAGTGGAATGGTTACCCGAACCGAACCTGACATCGCAGGAAATTGCAACAGAATGCCAAAGGCTGCTCAGCTTGAAGCCTAGTACAAAGATGGTTGCAAATTCGGAATCCAGGGATGAGCAACACTTCTGCCACCTCCGAAGTTGATGCACCCATCAGACGTAAGTATGCGACGGTGGAATTCAACGGTAGTCAGATTACACAGATGAAAAGTCGTCACAAAGCAATGCTCCAACCTAGTTTAGAATGTTGCAGAATGACTAGTGCTGTTTTGAACCTCAAGGCAGTCACTAAACCATTATCCAGAGCAAAGCGCCTTGTGCCAACCAGGGTAGAAAAGCATTGCAGTTGCATGTGGGGGAAAATCGGGCAGATAAATTTCACCGTTTCAAAATTGGCCACATGGTGTACGCGCGAGACTTACGAGGACCGAGCAGATAGTCGACAGGAAGGGTGATCCACAGAATTGGTCGAGTCATCTACGAGCTAGTGGTAGGAAATAAGGAATGGGTCAGGCACGCCAATCAGTTGAACCCGAATCACGGCAAAACTCAAAATCCCCCAAAAGCGCGATCCCTAACATGGGCCATCCTGCTAGACACCTTTGGCTTCGAAGTCGAAGCTGAGCGGCTTCGTGGATCACAACAGTAGCTGCAAGCACCGGATGACACATAGTAAAGACCGACTCGAAAGCGGTCATGGCCACCATGGATACAAGTCGATCCCAACGCGAAAAGCTTTGAAAAAAGTCAAGTTTGAACGATACAAATGCAGATTCCTTTCGAAAAGGGGTGTAATCGGAGGCCGCAATCTAAGAACGTTGCATGCTTTCGTGACACTAGCGCTTCATGCGGTAGACCACGCGTGAAGATGACTCACTCAGTGCGCAGTTCACGACACAGGTTGCCGCGCCATCCATCCGGCGCACCGTAGCCACACTGGTTGTTATGGTGCGGACTTGATCGCAACTACAGCCAGACAGTGAAGGTTGCCACCAGGGTTGACTCAGTCCTGAAAAGAGATGTGTATCACCTCCGTCACAGACCAGCGAAATAAGAGCATCTGACCTACAAAATGAACCGTTTTCTGTTCCTGATATACTTCGGTATAGCAGGCTCGGTGTTTGATGTTTTCCCCGGCTGGGCTGACGATGGCGAGAGGAGAGGTGAAGGATAGCTTTAAATCACATACCGACGTGTGATCGTAAGATTTTCCCAGGTTCATGCCCCTGTTACCGCGGTTATCGCTTGTGTACTTTGTGACTCGCCGTCCCATTTATATACCGGTAATCGCCCAACCTGTTCAAGCTTACTCGTCAGAAGCGGAACGTTTCCTACCACATGCATTCACCAGTTGCTTTCATATGCCTCCGAATCCATGACTTCGTGATCACTTCTAAGCATAGTCCATGCTTTCGACTTACCAAGCTGTTATCTGGTACTTAGTCATGACTACATCCATCACTGACCTTTTCCCCTACGGGACTGAAGTGCGACACACCTTTCACCACAGCAGTTGTGTATTTTCACTTGTGGAAATTCAATCGTAAAATTTCCACCCCTTTTCTTTTCATTCAGTCCACAGCCTCGCACAAATTCAACTCTGCCCATCACACACGCACCGCTTCCAAGTCATCCATTGACCAACAAGATCCACTTACGGTTACATCATCCATGTGAGTTTACCCCACCGCCCTCCACTTTCTACATAACACACTTCATTATTTTCCTCAAAGTGACATGTTATCATAAATTGTTTATCCATTACTTACTGTCTGATGAGAAGACTTTTCTCTCAATGCGGTTTCTCTCCTGTGCTGGAGCTGATGTTTCATTGTGTGGGACTTTCTTATAACTGCATCTCTTCACTAAGACGTTTTCTCACGGATTATTTTCCATCCTTGGCCACACCTGGTCTCAACAGTGCGTTCAATTTTCTTCCATCTCTACCTCCCACGGATCTCACTAGTACCAGTGTCGCCAACGATTTGGATTCCGCCTCCGCTTCCCTCGTCGATTCCGCCTGCCGGATTAACCATTGTTCCTCATTTGCCCCTGATCTTAATGGTGCCAAGTCATTCCCGTCCGAAGCGGACTTGCTTTGGGCTAAGGTGCATTCGTTTTCTCAACTCCAGAAACTGTTCCGCTCCATTCGGCGAAGTTTCAGTTCCCACCATTTCCGTCGACATGAGTGTGACCCTCCGAGTGAATCATGTAACTGGGCTGGCTCGTCTCAATTGCTAATGTTTGCTCCTACAGACTCTACGCGAACCTCGAAGTCCAGCAAGCGGAGATCCCGCCTCTTTCATTGCGCCGACAAGGCAGAGACGAGCAGCAGCCCCGAAGGTTTTTTTCATCATGTGACCATTCCAGATCGCTTGCTTTTCAGAAATTGGGAGTCGTGAGTCTCTTTTGATTTCGTCCTAATTTGCTAGTGACAGAAATACATCGCAACCCTTTGTTACCCTATCTCCGAGGTCTAAACGAAATTGTTTAGTCAAACTTTACTACTCATTCAACATTAGTAGCCAAACTATAGCTTGATTTCTTATATCGATTTATGGCTCAGTAAATTGTAGCGCTCTTCACGGTAGCTTCCAAGTACGGTAGTCCTCTGCACACCCGGAAAAGCACTAGACAGCCATTTTTTTCTATCAGGAATCATCAGCATTGTGCGTCTCTTTACTCTGTCACTATCCGAACCCTTGTCCGCTAACGTCTTGCGCCACTGACGAGCAGTTTATACCATTGAGCTATGTGGGACGGCGGCGAAATGTCATTGCTAGTTGATTGCTATAAAACTCAACTAATCCTTCACTTCCATGCAAGTTATAAACGTGGCGACGAATGGAATTGGCCCATTGAGGTTCCGATTTCCGTTAACAACAGCTATGTGCGACATAGCATTTAAAAGCTGTCAGGGTGGGTGAGTGTCAGCAATGAATGCATCCCTCTCTTACACCTCGGTAATGTAAACGGCAGCATCAAAGGAACTTCTTGATACTGTGGGATACATACAGTTATTTCCGGACTATAAGTCGCACTTAAAATCTTTATATTTGCTAAAAAGTCGGCAGTGCGCTTTCTATTTCGGTGCGCCTTATGTATGAATGGTTGTGCCGAGGCCTAGTGACCTCCAGTTGATTTCTGTCTTCACACTCTGCTTAAAAATCTGTCAAAATGTTTTATTACAACTTTGATTGTCGAAACATAATCACTGGTCAGGAACCACTTGGTGTCAGCTTTCTATGTTGCCTAGACAGACTTGTTTTGGGGTGGCGAATTCTGTGCAGGGGCCAACTGATTCGAGGTTTTCTGACGACTTTAAACCAATCAACTGACATCCAGTTCTGTGATATATATGATGGTTATTCCACCAGGCTTACTCAGAATGCACCTTGCAAACACTGTCCAAAATACGCACTTGTATGTCGCTGGTTGCAGTTGAGTGAACATACGATCTGCGTTCACACCAGTGTTCGAAAGACGTGCGGTCATCCAGACAGTCGGCGACACCCGTGTGAGCTTCACACACGAATGACCTGCGTCTCTTTTTGTTCTCCAGCGTGTTCATGGACTCCATAATGTTGTGCAGTTTCTTCATTGTTATCAGTCTACTATCCGACTATCGTGAGACGGTACTGCTACTTACTGATAGTTCGAACTCCGCCTACAACCGCAAACGAAGGAGTTCAAGGGTACCGGTAGGCTCCGCAGAAACCCAGTCCACCAGAGAGTCGACGTGGTTTTCTCCCGGGGCTCTGCGACAGAATCCCCCGTGCTGCCCTACCGGTTCCGTCGATTCGTACGCCCATATCCAGTTGCGGCAAGTTTTTACATTCAACTCCAGTGTGCAAGCAATCTGCTTCCAATCGTCTCTTTTCCCGTACACTTTCAGTATGACGTTCTTCACCTCCATCGGGTGCCGAACATACAAGCCAGCCATTGCGTTTAGGTGAACAGCACGTTTAAAGACACACGGCAAACTTATTTGGCTGTGGCTCGTTATACCAGCCCAATTATCGTTCAAATCCTTACTCTCGTTCTAATTGGTGGGAATTGTTTCCTTGGACAGACAAACAAAGGCGCCCATGGTACTTCGGCCACCGACACTGTACCTGGTAGGAGCTGAAACGTCCCACCTTCACCCCTATGACTTAGTGCGTCTGAGGTGCTGTTGGTTGAAGGCGCCGGGCTATACAAGCACACGTACACCTGCACAAGTGAGCGGCGCACACGCGAGTCAAAACTTAACTTGTATGCCCCTCAGCGCAACTCATTTGCCGTTCAGATTAGTTCTGTTGGCCAAGGAAACAACTTGACCGAGGAATGCTATAGAGAACAAGTCACCATTGCTCGTCTTGTTTGGTGAGTCCATCCGTCTTCTTCCTGATCAGACCGACTCGGTTGGGCTTCTGAACAGTTGGACTTTGCCATTCTTATGGGGACCCAACGTTCCCATAGTGATCACAACTCAACTCAGTCAAGCGCACATATTTTCGATCAGCCTTCCAATTCGTGAGACATTCATCTGTCGATTAGCCTTTGTGCCTCAGCAAACATTCCAGTTTCCGGCCAACCTCCAAAATACACGAAACCTTCAACCTTTTTTTTACCTAAGAAGCATTCATTGTCCCAGTTCAGCCTTTGAGTCTACCAACAATTACGATACTACTGACGCCAATTCAGTTGCTTTGCCTTGCTCCCAACGCCTTGTTACGCAAACCATTTTATGTAAAAGTTCTCATATGTTACATTCGAGGTGTAAAAATTAGGCTGGACTGCGCTGTAATCCCCTTGAACCTGGCCAGTAAAGCTGCCAACCCGAAGGGCCTGTCTTTGTCTTGTTTTTTCTGGTTGGGTTGCTGCGTGTGGAAGTGCATTCGGTCTAGGAGCCCGTCCAACTCGCGTGTAGATGTGGTGTTGCGGCTAAGTCCACGAGTCGTACAACTTCGAATTTTGTCGGGTACTGTGCCGTGCATGAGATAGCTCCAAGACACATTCATTGGTTGGTTCATTCGACTAGGAGAGTTGATACCAGATTGTCAGAGCGTAGCTTAACCAAGAATAGTACATAACACCCATTTACTGCTTCATTCGTTACGATGACTCTACTACGTTCCTCTATTTCCTATTCATTGTCCACAAACGAATCCGGGCAATCTAGTGCCTGTTCACATTGCGTTTAGGTGGTGTATGCGTTCCCGAGTGTCTCAGTCGCCCTTCCTTACCCTTGATCACCACTCACTGATGGCTCTTTCACCCACTTTGGAATCAAATGTGAATGGTTGTGGACAGATGTTGTCGGGTTCTTTCTTTCCGACCACAATGATGCAACCGGTGTTGCTTTCAGAAAATGACTAAGTCATTTAGGGTCGAATGCTGTGGTTCAGTGGTTTCAACCGCTAGGTCACCGTTAACATGAGCGACCGACATGGCTCCTCTCCACTGAATCGCATGTCACTACCGAGCGTAGGACAAGGTAACTCAACTCACCTAACTGCCCACAGCAATGACTTCTCAAGCTTGATCCACCAATTGTCCCACTGCTTTGTAGACCTGCAAGAACCTTAGAGATACGAACAGTTGTTTACTGGGACAGCGCACATCCAATGAACACCTTAGATCTGACAGCAGTCTGCGTCTGCGTCTACTTCCTTTTGCACGTATGCGCTTCGTGCTTCCATGTGAATTTCCTGTTTCTATCACACTACTCGCTTCTGGCGCAGTAGTACTTCCTCCGATGCACTACAGACTGAGCAACATACTGATTTGATGGATTCGTTTTGTGCCACTTAGACCCTCTTACAGGTGGCTGCGTTATCCGTAATCCAATCTTGCGAGTGCGATACACCCAGTTATCTTTGCTGCCCTCAGTTAGCATCTTAATGAGACTGAGAGGACAAACTATAGTCATTTCTATTTTCCTCAACACTGCCCCATTGAGACAATATATTTACGAAATGACAGGCTTTCATCAACGTTGACCTAGCAATTACACACATAAACTGACCTCCAGCATAAAACGTCTGTCTATGGCTATAGAAGCTGTGGTAGGAAGATTAAACACTGAACGCTCAGACCGTTTTAGGCAACCACAGTTGCCCTGATCTGTGGAGAATCCTAGGACAAGCTTCTGGAAATATTTCTGAAAATCACTTAACACCTAAGATGTAGATAAACTCGACGCTGAGTTCCACTTCTCATCACTTTGAAAGACAGCACCGCTGACAATACCTCTGACAGAGATCTTGACTCAATCTCAATGGTTGGTACCATCCCTGACATCAGTGGCGGACGTGTGTCTCTATATCTTGCGGGGATTCACTTTCCCTCCCTTAATAAAACAAATTGAGAAAGAAGACTTAAAACTGTTCAATGAAAAACGAATTTTTACGGGTTAAGTGGCGTTGCTTTGCAAGTCCCGTTGGATAGTTGGTGGGGATATCGACATAACATTAACGATAATAATGATAGTAAAACAGTTAGTACTTTATATCTGAAAATAAGAACTGATTGTTTGCTCCGCCATAGTCCTGCAATCCGATTAGAATCACAGCACCTGCAGTTCACAACAAATAATTCCATGGTAAACTCCGGGTGTAGGATGGAGACGTAGTGTTAAGCAACAAAGTGTAAGTGGATAAGTGCATCGTCCAACCATCTTTTAAATACTGTTAGCGTCAGTGCAGAGACGATCGATTCCGGGAGAGCATTCCACGGGTGACAGACGCGAATGGAAAAGAAATTTCTGCAGCACTCCAGACGACTGTATTGTTCTGTGAGTTTTAATGAGTGGCCCCTCAGGTTTGTATTGCTGCTGAGTTGCAGTAAAGGGCGGCACACATTATGTGGGTCTCGCAGAATCAAGTATGCCATAAGCAGATCGCCTCATAATCTGCGATAACCTCCATGGAATACCCTCAATCGTTGCAGCCTCCCTGTTATGAAAGATTGCGCATTCCAATTACGTGGTTAGATGCGCGACGTTGTGGCTGCTCCAGTGCATTAAGGTCGTGTTTCAGCCATGGATGCCAGGCTTAAATTGCGTATTCGACATGAGGGCGAACATACGCACTGAGCATTTGTCGAAATATGGAGCTGTTTATTTGTCCAATCGCCCGTCACAACAGCCCGACGTGTTGGTTCCTAGTCTTCAAGGTCTTTTCGGATTGCCTGGAGCCACCCAAGTCATCTTGAACCAGGACAACCAAGCCACGTTGGAGAGTTGATCGCCGTAGTATATTCGTTCGGAGCCGGTATGAGTAGCTGCTTTGATGTCGGATGGAAAGCACCTTGCGTTTACTGACGTTGAAATGCAGTAACTTTTGGGTTGATCATGTTGGCCGGCGTTCGCCTGGATCCTGCATCAGATCTTGTTATCGTCGTCAAACGTTAGGAAGTTTGAAGCGATTCCCTGTGTAAGCTCATTAATGAACACCAAAAACAAACGTGGACGTAGAACTGAGCCTTGCGGCACACCACACTCGACGTGTATGGGGTCCGATAAAGAGCTCCGAACTCTGACCACTAATTGCCGTTGAAATAGAAACTTGGCAATCCAGCTTAAAAGAGGTTTGCCGATCCTGTAATGCTGAAGCTTGGAGAGTAGTATCCGATGGTCTAGACGATCGCAAGACTTGGAAAAATCCAGGTAAATCACATCAACGCCTACTCCAGCGTCAGCTGCCTCGGTCCAACTACTGCGTGCAATTAGTAAACTCGTCGTACATAACCGCTGTCGACGGAAACCGTGCTGCTCAGGCGTGATTATGTTATAGTTTTCCAGATAGCGCACCAGTGCGTCGGCTACTATGGATTTCATGACCTTGAGGAGTATAGGAAGAAGGATACTGGGCGCTAGTTTGGGGCATCAGCTCTGCTTACGCTTAATCACGGATGCCAGTGAAAACCGTTAGTGATGGCCCAGACTCTAATCGTAGAAGATATTTCCACGTATGATGGATCACTGTGTAGGGCTGGTAAATCCGGTTCGAATGAGCGTACAGTGACAATGCTGCGAGAAGATGGAAAGAAAATGAGGAGAATAATCCAAATGAACCAAGAGCACGCACCTCCCGCGGTAAACTGAACAAACTGTTATTTTCTTTTCTTATTCTGATCCAGTTTTCATATCCCGCTATGATTCCCATGGCACAATATCTGTACCATAGCTTGTGATGTAATAATATTATAATGTACCACTCCGGACTTTTTGAAATCATCCAGCATAACACCATTGCCTACAAAGTGATATCGTATGTGTCGTGTTGTTAAGGGTACTAATAAAACTACTGATCTCTTTATTCTCACAAGCAATCATGCTAATGAAGTCCAACATTTTGCCTATAAACCAGGGGGCTTTGCATTGTTGCATTCAGTTGCGCTCGCGTTGGATAACTGACGCAAAACCGTACGGCTCACATTCTTTGATTACACCAATGCCTCTAGGAGTCACCGCAGATTATTACTTCTCAACATTTTGTCCCAAGATGGCATTCCCGCATATGTATGTCGTGTGATGCGTGATTACTTCAGACATCGCACCCACTTCACGTAGCTGTGCGGCTTAGTCTTCTGCAGTCTAAGCCAGTTGTGGCGTTTTGCAAAGAGCCATCTCGTCCCGATTTTTATTCTTTGACTGCGTTGAAAGTCTCTATATTCCATCGAATTTCATTGGTTGTACATATGCTGATGACGTCATCCTGAGTTTCATAATCTCAGTCGTTGAGAACTGAAACGTCAACGTGTGTTAGACTAACTAATGACCTAGTCGGGCTCCTGATCCCTCTCACCTAACCCTTCCAAGTGGTGACGTAACCTCCTGTTTTCTACATCTCAACTGATTGCAGTCTATTGGTTGCTATCTGGGTTAATCGCGTTCCACTTCGGCTCCGGTGTTCCAGGACGTGGTGGATTTTCGACTGGCAATCCTTCTCCCCATAAAAACGCCACAAAGTTCCGTCTAATAACATTGCGACGTGGCGGATATGATTCGCTTCAAAATGAAGTCACTTTCTCACTTCATGAACTTCATCAAGTTCGAAGAGTTCTTATGATCCCTTCATACGATGGCGAACGGAAACACAAATTCAGAGTCATATTAACAAATCACTCACCATGTCCACCTACATATACATACACAGATTGATCCAGCATGTGAATGGTTAACTTGCGACATTTTTATGCTATTACCTACCATACGTGTTTGTGTTATCATGGTCATGTCTTTGCGGCGTGCCCCGCACTGCTGAGAATAAAACATCCCCTCCCATGACTGTGCATGACCAAAGCATACCTCGTACCTCTACCGTAAAATACCTCGAGGTTTTCCTAACTCTCAAAAATTTTACTTGGTCTAGGCATACTCTTAAAACTTGCAAACATAAAAGGCTCTCTTTTTAGGCCCGTATGCTCAAAATGGTTTCCGCTCCCCTTTCTTTTATTCTACGATCAGTAACTGCAGGTATCCCCCACACTGGTTATACTGTTCCCCTTTTATTTCTCCCGGCCTGGTTCCAATAGATTATGTCCTTCTTGTTCGTTCTCTGAAGTTCTTTTTCTCACCGCTATGCACTAAAAAAGGTCGTTGCTTGGTTTTATTCTTAACATACATTTCGAACAACCTCCTCGTGGTGCTAGCTTGGTGGTTCGGGATTTTCCCGTTCCAGCAAATGGTTCGGCGACAGTGTTCTAGGACGTGGTGCGTTTTTGCCTGGCAAGCGTCCTCCCTCTAAAAAGCCACATAGGTCCCTTTAACAACACTGTGACGTGGCGGACATGACTCGCCACTAAATAAAGTCACTGCCCCTTGCTTCATCCTGGCGAAGCATTGTATTCCAGCAATTTTATGCTGTAATTTTGGGGAGCATTGGGCTCCTGTGTGACAAAGGAACAAACGAAAGGCGTATGAACTGATCAATCAGTCACCGGCTCCCAGTGGACGCGATTCCCTGAATTCGCTCCGCTGCCTTGCGGACAGGCTATCCAGTCAAAGGCTCTAGGTGGTGTCCCCTAAGTCAACACTCTACTTCGGCTTGGGCAACCGGGTAGTATCTCGCTCTCTGACGAAACCGTGGACATTGTTGTGTTGTGTTGTGTTTTCTTTTACTATTTCTGTACCTTGTTTTGAGTTCCATGGTTTCCGATGGTGCAATGTCTATTCATAGACAGCTGTGGGTGCAGCGCAAACCACCCATGGTCCCTCTGTAGGCGCAGGCGTCCTGTGGCTAGCCACATTGACAGGCAACTCCGAAACCGGATGCCGCCAAGCATATATGTATGAGACGTGCTCTATGCTGAGGCTGATGTTGCATTAATGATGCTTGTTCACCACAGTTAGGCTAAATCAGCTTACACTTAAATTAAGTCTTTTTAAGCTGGAAACATTTCCTCCACTTTATTTGTTTTGTTCTACTTACCTGACTAATTTTCTAATTAATAGCCACGTTGCTTGCGTTAATTGTGGTTATATTCCTTAACTTAATTGCGTTTGTAGTATTTTTGCGTAACTTGTGGACATTTTATACTTATCCCGGATTCGTTGCCAACCAATTTGCTTCATATGCTAATTTAGGGGAGAGTTATATCCGCATAGCCGTATTCTTTAACGAATATGTTTTTTTTGATAATGTCATTTTAAGTGATTGGCTGTTGTTTGACAGCCCCTATGTGGTTGCGCTTGATGTGCATGCTGACAAGGTGCCTACCTATCTGTTACCTACTACTTCGTCCATATAAGCTCTATGAGGCACTTGGTCATTGCTGGAGGAGACGGGGTGCACGGTCCTTGTGGTCGTGCTAGGCTCGAAGAGTGGTCCCATGCACTCAGTGTGTAGCGGACTACCGTCCAACCATCGCCTTGTGTGCGATTGATTCCCAACTACAGCGTACTTGTGTTTGTCTGTGAAGGAGTGTGGGTCGGCTCCGTTGGTGAGACGCGGCTCCCATCCACATGCCTCCCGGTCTTATTCCTTCGGGTTTACACTGGATATGGGGTGTGTGGTTGGATCTGTGGGTGGTGCAGCGCAAGCCACCCATGGTCCCTCTGTAGGCGCAGGCGTCCTGTTGCTGGCCACAGTGACAGGCAAATCCGAAACCGGATGCCGCCAACCATATATACATGCATCCAGTATTTCAAATGACCTCTCTCTCACCTTTTTCATCATATTCGCTATCTAGCGCGGTGTTTTTCCTTTTTCTATACGTCAACATTTAAACTTCTCTATTCTCTTGCCTCGTCTTATCGAAACTCCATACTGCGTTATTCATCACGTTTACTAATCGACCCCTCGAGAATGAAGCACGCCGCTTTCGTGACCATATGCTTGTTTGAGTATGCATCGTTTTGTTTTGTTACTCTCGATTGTTATTACAATTTGATGCTTAAATTGCTTTCTTTTCGGTGGGGGAAACTTATTTTGACTTGACTTGGGAAGGAGGGTATAGAGCTATGTGACCACTACTGAAGCTGTTGTAATCCACTAAGGACAAGAGAGAAAAAAGTGGGTGTGGCTCGGTCTAGAAGTAACGTATGAGAGGCAAACCATAAAATAGCGACTATAGTATTTAGGTGGAGATGCGGAACGACATCACAAGCCGCATTTGTCTCAAAAGTTTAGCAAAACTAATTTGAGTAGGGCAAACCTCAGGCGAGGACTGAATGGTAAGAGACAGTTAAGAAGACGAGATAAGACCACTTCAGAAGCCGTTATTTACCCGATTAGTTTTAAGGCAAGTGGTATAACACTGATACCAAGTCATTTTTCACAAAAATCCTTCCACGCTCACTAAAAATTGAAATGACGGTCAGCGACCGCCATTTAGCAGGCCGTCCTTTGTTGCGCCAGTTGGTATCTAGCAGATCAGCCATGACAGTAGTAGTCGGTGATGCATAGGTACACCGCTTCCCTACCAATCATGCCCACCACGACATTCTCCTACACTGGTCACGGCATGCCACTCTTTCTTTGACCCCATCTTTCTACCCGTTCGTCGGTTATTTCTGTACATAATGATCGATACTTTACGGGTGCAAAACACGTTGTTTTCCCTGGAGGATTCACCCATACTGTGAAGGTCAACTGTCCGGCTTGTAGCATAGTGTCTGCGAAGTGGAATTACACACCAAAGGAACGCCATACAATGCAGTTCCTTTCGGTACAACAACTACGGTGCGCGAGCAACGACATTTGTTAGTTCGTCTTGCTTTTATTCGCATTGGTTCGGCAGTAAAAATCAACATCGAAGAGCGACTATTGTGGGAGCAGTAGACACGTACGGCAAGTAAATAAATTAAAAAACGCTAAACTTTCTGGATGATTTGTCCTAACAATTGTGGATATGGGATTCGAAAGCAAGAAAACCGCTATTAACTTCGCGGTTGCGGATAGGGTGTCTAACGGCTGGTGTCTTCGATCTGGAGCCCCACATCCACGAAGATAGTAGCGCTGACGTGAATGCGTTTCTTTTGGTTCATATATTAAGTGGGAAGTTCTTTTGGATCCGCTCCGTGATGTTCTCCATCTTGAATTTGGGATATCTTCTGTGCAAGGCCTCCTGAGCAGATTGTCGCCGAATGCTGTACTTTTCGGTATGTGGTGCGCACCTACGAAGTGAAATTATTGTTTCAGGACTTACCCGGCACACTACTAGTTTTACCTATCACTGAACAGTTATTCGAGGCAGTCTTTAAAATGGCGTCAGCAGTATGCCGTAGCGAAGCTTCGCTGCCGCGCGACTATCGCCAGTCGCACTTAGGCTTTGGGTACCGCGATGGTCACACGGTCCTCTGCGCAGGTTCGAACCCGGATTAGGAGGCAGAAACTTTCCTTTCTTTCACAGGCCGGTGCCCTTTTTCTCTTGTACTATACGACTCCTGGAGGTCACTTCACCGAGGGGTTTATTCCACTTATCAGCAAACCTCCCGTATTTCCCTTCTTAGGTCCAGTCGTCTACGGAGTTGGTGGGATGTCAGCTTATCAGTTTAAACCAAAGTGTACAATGCTAGGACTGGCGTGACTACATGGATCTGGAACATGACTACTGCTGATATTGAAAGATTAGCCATCTTCGATCCCCTGAGTTCGCGATGTATTGCTCACATCTGATACAAACACCACTCGGGCGGTGCGGATGTGCATCACACCAGACCGTCTGTTACACTTTGGTTTAGCGACTCACTTGGCATACGCCTGCGCTGCGTATCCCTGCATTCACTCATTGCTGTTGTTGCAGCACGTTGGTGTAATCTTTCAGTGATCCAATAAATGCGCGCGGTAAAATCGATTGAGTGGCTCAGTGGGGCTGGTGTATTTACGTCTTCCGCTCAGTGATTTTGCTTGTCCATGTTTTGTTCCCAGGAAAAATTTATCTTACCTTCCACGATTCTGCCTTTGGATGGCGGCCCATCTTGGTGTCCCAGCCCATCTACAACCACAATATACTGAAGCTTTTCTACTCCTGCTTCTACCGTCGTGTGGTCTCAAACAGGTCGCCTTGTTTGTCTCATATGCAACGGCGCGTAAGTTATGGCATGAAAAATCTATTAGCAATCCGGTCTACCCTGTTTCTCTGCCACTCCTTGAACCAGTTAGCCAAATAAGGTGCACTTGCACACATACTGGGTATCCTTGGTAATTGGAGGGTCAAGTTTGGATTACACGTTGTGTGATTGGATTGCGACACGCAACCTCAATTTAATAGACTGTGATTCACATTGAAATGAACCTTAGTCACCGCGATCACTGGGACCGTATTCAAAGTAGATAGAAATTGGGTATTGCCCACCCGAAAACACTGCACAGCCACGACGCGTTTCGATGTAATTTTCATCTCATCAGGTGGAGACAGCAGGATTTGAACCCACGACCATTGGGATAGCAGCCAACACTACTACCCCTTTGGCTACCGGGTCACGATGGGCAACACATTTTGTCACAACGGTAACTGACTAATTGGAGTGTCAAGTTTGGAGTACACGTTGTGTGATTGGATTGCGACGTCGTGTGGTCTCACAGGTCGCCTTGTTTGTCTCATATGCAACGGCGCGTAAGTCATGGCATGAAAAATCTATTAGCAATCCGGTCTACCCTGTTTCTCTGCCACTCCTTGAACCAGTTAGCCAAATAAGGTGCAATTGCACACATACTGGGTATCCTTGGTGTTGACGCGTACCACATGTCCGAAACGGGAAAGCGGCTATTGTCTCTTCTGTATCCATCAAATTCTTTTGCTCTTGGCTGTACACATCTTGAGCTGATTATGCTGATGATGGTGATGATTGCTGGTGATGATGATGATGATGATAATAATAATAATAATGACGATAATGCAGCCTCCACAGTTCCTGCTGGAGACTATCCATCGTTCTTCTCATTGGATATGATTGGATACTTGTAAATGAGCGTTTGTTGGCTGTCCGTTTGGCAACCTCGATTGGGTGATGCATGCAGTATTGCTGACAGTTGCTGGTTACTGGTCCCTATATGTGCTCCTTTAATCGGAATACCGGGTGAGCGATGCTGATGTTCGCCAGTTGGTGTCTGACAAGAATCGTTCTGGCGCCTCTCTCAAGTGTTTGATACATCCTAAATAAATAAATAAATAGTATATTCCTCGAGGTGCAGTCCAACTATGTGGTCTGATCGCTTGCGTTAGCTAGGCCATATCGCCTGTATTCCCGTTGACCGGCTTCCTCGGCGTGCATTATTCGCCTTGGCCGCACGAACTTGTGTGAAACTTCGGGTTGACCACTCTGATATAGAAGCTTGAAAAACTGGACTGAAACACTTGACCAGGTTAGGGCATGCTGTATTCCTAGATGCGGGGCTTCGGGAAGGTTTCTTTCATATGTTTGTTAATTTTCGTTTCTTACTTATCTAGCACTTTTCCTTCTTGTTTTCTTTTTCTCTACATTCTATCTGCATCTAACGGCACTATCTTACCGTTGTTATGTATTGTTATGCTTACGGTTTGAGTCGTGATAACTGTATCCACCACACTTCGGTGCTCGGATCATAGTTGATCATCTGAACTGAACCGTGCTTTTTTGAGGTTCGAAACGTTATCACTGGAATCAATCAGGCCCCAGTTTGTGCCTAAAATTCTCTCTTGTCTTCGCTATTTGTTGTTGACGTGGTCTTTTGCACATAACCCACTTTACTTGAGCAGCTCTTGACACACAGTGGTTGGAATCTCATTGCTAGGTTTTGGAGCGCTCTCCTTGCGTTTCGTTTGACTTACACAACCTAAACTTGTGGACTACGGTTCACTGTCAACGCATCCGAAGTGAAGAGCTACCGTTTTGCTTCTAACAGGTGAACAGCACCGTCTTCGTGCTGAAAGCGAAACACTACTAACAATTGGCCAGACAGATTGACTAACTTGATGGATCCATGCTGATCGTAATATGCATTCAGGCTTCAGATGCTTATTATATCTCATATTCCTCGGATTAGGTTTGATTTTTAAATGTTTTCACCAAATGATTGATGCTGATGTGCACCAGCTTGTGTTTAACATCTAGCCTTCCGGTGCAGTATTTGGCCCTTTATGTTGTTTTATTCCTATTTTATCATCCACCGCGTACAAACTTTCGGATAGGTCTACTGAAGCATGGTGAAAGTGCTTGCGAAAAGTAACTGGGGTGCCTGGTCTAGCTGTGCCAGATTAACTAGATCCGCTACACTTCCGCGCCTAGATCTTAGCTGTCTCCGAGACGTCAGTGGTACTATCAGTGCGAATCCTAGACTAAGTGGTCTACTCTGCTACATACTTAATTTGTGCGCCTGCTTCCCCTTCCGTTCAAATATGGGTTTCTGTATCATGATGCTGCTCCTTCTCCATGTAGCTGTTATTCCACACTCATTAAGAGTGTTGTCTATCGGGAACCTCCGCGTTGGTTTTGTCGATTCTCTTGAAAATGTTCGAACTGCCAGCTGCGGGCCGGGTTCTTCGGGGGTCATCGTCCTACATCTCTGTGGCTCGAGACAGCGTACCTCGCAATGCTCGGCAGCCATCGAGACCATCCCACTGTCTCAGCTACGCGGAATTACGTGATCTATACTGTCGCGTGCGCACCACCAGAGGGCTAATTGCATAATGCTTCTCGGGTCTCCGGCTTTATGCCCTGTGTTCCAATTCCGCTCTTTTCTCCTTGATCGTACACTATGTCCATACAGCGCAGTTCTGTCCTATATTGTGCTTGACAGATTGATTATAATTCCAGAATTTTTTCATCCCATGTGACAGTCCCTTCGTCCCCACTCATCTCGCGTGATCCCACACCGTATTCTGCGCACATGGGAGTTTTTCATTAAACCCTTTATCACCAGACAACGTCAACATAATGTGTGTGTGCATGTGGGGGCGATCTGCTTCCCAAATCTCCCCTCTCCCATCGGTTGGACGTTGTCTGCCTTTCCAGGGCCAGCCTCATGGTACATTGCACTGTTTACATTTGTGTTCCGCGAAAACCCGTTCCCTCTCTCATACTGCGCAGCACGTGGTGGTCTGTGCATTTACAGCGGTTTTCACGAGGTGTATTATGTTGCACTGTTCCGTGAAGGCCATCTGAGGGACGACGGTGCACGATGTACCATTGCGGTTTTCTCAGCCTGACCGCGATTCAAGACAATCAAGGAAAGTTATGTTTTTTACCCCCTCTGTACGGCTACATACAGTGTGACAGCACGCGCTGTGCTCTTGCGCATTAATCTAATATTCGCACGATTCCTCTTGTCCTTCAAGGATTTGTGAAAACTCTCCTCCCTCACCTTATGTACTCTACTGGTCACGTTTGATTAGTGTTCACGCGTTCTTTTCTCTCTTGCTTCTTCCCCATACCGTTCTGCTTACTAAAAAGTTATTTAGCCTCGCATCAAGAACTGAGAGTCTACTTTAACTGGATACTGAAAGTAGAGAGCAAGCATATATGCGTCTGTGTTACTCCATCGATACCTTTATTGGGTACACACCCGAATTTGATAATGAATGAAAAAACGGAACGACGATTTTTGTGGTTTTACGCACGTCATTGTAATTTTTGCGGTGTTTAAAAGTTAGTGTGCGCACTGCTTCCATTGCGACCGGTTTTACGCCATTGCTTCCAGTGTTGTGAGTCACTGACATTCTTCATCTTTTGGTCCTCAGCCGGGGAGTCGAACGGGGCCAGCGGTGGTGACCAGGCAACATGTCATCAATTCCATGCATTGTCGCCAGGCGGACGGTATTGACCCCCACGCGACCTTTTCCAAAGTAACCCTTCGTGCTCAAACTGGGCGCGGCGTGGTAATCGCTCGTTAGACATGCGCATAACGTGGCAAATTGACGCAGCCGGATGACAGCACAACGTGAACTATCCGTCTTACGCAAGGTGCGGTGCCTAACCTCCTTATTGTACAATCGGTGTTGCCAACGTACGCAGGCAATCCTCCTCAAACAGCTACTGTCGAAGACGGAAAGACGACGCATGTCTTCCACACGGATCGGCCAGCGTTCGTATCCGTATAGCTATGTCGCCCATTCCTTCAAGTTAATCGCTGCTCCTCGAAACCCCCGTCCTACGAATTATTGGGCTTTATAGCATCATACTCCGGAGTGTTTACGCTTCGCATTTCAACACTGATGATGCTGTTCTCTAGTTTACTGCTTGTTTCCTTTCCTCCGTCTTGTACTACGGTTGGTGGTTTCCTTAATCACCTTTGTGTCACTCGGTTCTGTTCTAATGTGGCCACAGCGTATAGTTGCCATACGCCTGCACTGAATCTGACTTGGTTCTGTGGGTAGTTCTGATGATCCGAAGCACCACCTAAGTGGCACTCACACCCAGTGTGCTCTTTATCGTGTTGCATAGCACATGCCCACGTAGAGTTACTCCCCATCTTCCCTCACACAGGCTCAGTGTACACTGCTACCGTGTGACATGACCTATGTCCGCACCTATACTTGGTGTCTGTGATTCATACATAGATATCATAAATATATCTTCCTAGTTGGTTGAGTCAGTAACGCCACTCTCTCTCTTTCTGGGGGTCAATTGTTTCTCCTCTGGTCATCAGTTTCTTTTGAAGTTACCGATTCGTCTCTGTTGTGAGATTACTCTGTTGGACCTTTGTCTTCTTCATCTGTCCGATAGGATTCGCGAAACCGTAGTCAAACTGAATTCCGCTCAGCTAGCCTATAACATGGGGAATATTCCGAATCGGTCTTTTGGGTCTCTCGTATGGGAATGACATTATATGTGGCATGCGCATTAACCTGATTCTGCCGTTGGCCCAACTCCGGATGAATGCCTGACGCGTTCCCCACTACACATGTCATGTTGCGCCATGCCCCTTATGCACCAACAGGCTATGTAGCCTTTTGCTCACCCACCTTGGCTGTTGATTCCGCAGAACTGCTAATCATCGTTCCTGGAGTTGGACTGCGACATTCTCGATTGCTCTAAACTCCAAGAGTGAAAGATGCATCGTGTACTTGTAAACCCATTTGCTTCTCTAATTTTTCACCAGTAACCCCGATCAAAATATCCCGCCAATGCTTATGTCACGTGATGTTCTTGCGCCCACAATAACTGCTTTATCATAGCTCTGAGGTGCTCCCACCCATAAATAATACGACTTCAGCCAGTCTTGTTTTCCACCCTCGTGTTTTTTCGAGCCGCATTCCTTCACATTTATATCTCACATCTGATTGCATCGTCACAAACTTGCATTTAACTCCGTCATTGCGAGTTTCCGTGATTCTGACCACGGTTAATGCCTCTACTGTTCCTCTTACATCTCCCCTCTGGTGCTTAAGTGTGCTACATCCTGGTGTTGTGTTTCCTGCTATAGTGCGGTTGCACCTAGTGATTATCCACTTGTCCCCCACTCCATCCTCCAAAAGTGCTCTCTGCTTGCAAATAGAAATTTGGGTGTTTCCCGCCCGAAAACACTGCACTCCTATGACGCATTTCGATGTTCTTACATCTCATCAGATCGAGTTAGCAGGCATCGAACTCGGGACCATCGGGATGTTAGTTGTGACCGCTACCCTTAAGCCAACGGGTTGCGACGGCAACGTTTGACACAAAGGTATAATGAATGATGTTGAGAGTCATTTTGAAGTACACGTTGTGTGGATGGATTGCGACGCGCAATCTCAATGTTGACCGCGATTCCCATTGAAGTGAACCTTGGTCTTTCGATCACGAGGACTGTAGCTGATTCAAATAGCAATTTGGGTGTTACCCGCCTGATGAGATGTAATAACATCGAAACGCGTCATAGTAGTGCAGCGTTTTCGTGCGGGCGAAACCCAGATTTCTACTTGCATCAACTACGGTCCTCGTGATCGAAAGACCAATGTTCACTTCAATGGGAATCGCGGTCAACATTGAGATTGCGCGTTGCAATCCATCCACACAACGTGTACTTCAAAATGACTCTCAGCGTTTATCTCTGCTTGGTTATCACAGCTTTACTATTGTCCGAGAAGCACACATCACACAGCGCAGAAATCGCAAAGGAGATCGATGAAACTGACATGTGCTATGTGATACTATCGTTTATCATTTCCCTACATATGACATGGTAGATTGGTGTCATCTCTAGACCACATTCGAGTTAGCGAGGTCGAGCAGTATATGTAACTAGTACATTCAGTGCAGTTCTTTGTTTTTCACGGCCACTTATATTATTCTTTGTTCGTCTTATTTTCGCTATCTTTTTCCATTTGGACCATATATTTTACGCCTTTAACCCAAAGGATTACACACTTGCTTTATAGTCCGAAGGTCACCGGCTCGAATTCAGGTAGATACGGCGACCTCACAGTACGTTCAGCCCACATGCATGGCAACGAAGTTTCGGTGCAAAGTGCCGACATGCGCTTGAAGCCTTTGCTACCGCCAATCTGCACTCACGTCGTCAATACGTCGACACAACCACGACTGGTCGACACGCAGTCATTAGGCGAGTAAACAGGTCACCTGAGAGCCCTCACTCCCACTGGGTTGCCTTCGCATGTTTCACATTCCTTGTCATCTGGCTTTCACTCATGTTTCTGGAGTTTGCTTCTGCTCTCATCTCTCAGCGTTTTACCTTCGCCCATAATGTTTGGTTATTTTGCATGGTGAAATGGGAATACTTGGATCACCCCGCCTCACCCACCTCTCTGTCGTTGCATTTTGTCGCTACCTCCATAGTGGCTTTTTCACGCTCTTTTAGTTAAAACGGGCTGTATTTTTTCTACGACGTTCGTTTCATGCTTCTCAACTCTCTTCTCGGCCTTGTTCTTCTCATCTCCGTAGAGAGGCCAAATCGAAACCCCTGAGTGACGATACATCCTGCGTCGTGACCGACGTCGTTCCATGTACACTATCCGCATCCAACGGAAATTGCACATTCCTGTCAACCCTTCGTCCCAAGACACCTTGCACTTGCGCGGCATCCGAAAACAGCACTATGGATTCTAAAGCGACCGCCTTGCTGCAAGCCCGACAGTACAACAGCCACTGCGATACTTTTGTGCCTTCTACTAACGCTGTTTCCACTGGGGGCTTTATGCTCGGTATTCCCGGCTTGGTCCATTTCGGTCCCGTCCATCCCAGTCTCACTGTCGGACGAGCGTTTTGTTTTGTTTGTCTTGCACCCGCCCTCCAGTTATCTGATCGGGATCGAAAGCGTACTACCATGGTTGTAGCAGACGCCAACCTAGTCACTCGGATCTTCGCCACACCTAGCCAACTAAGTCGGTTACGTTGGCTCAGAAGGTGAGTAGGTGGGTGAGTGCAACGTGTTGTTGTTGTTGCTGTTGTTGTTGTTGTTGTTGTTACACAGTCACCGGCAAATCGTACTTTACTTAGTTTCGGGGGGCCAGCAATAGGGACTTACTTAGTCAATTCATCCGCCCCGGCATCCCAATCAACCGTGACTGATATGTACCCGTTCCACACTATCGTACGTGTTGCGAGATCTCTAAGTGCCTTCCGGCACTTGCCACTCTTTTGGTTCCTCCAAACTTGCGAACAGCTCGTTTGGAACTGTCTCCCTAGCGGGCTCAGCAATACTATCGCCATGAGGCGACTCCAAGTGTGCAGATTGCAGCTGCCCATTTCTGGTGGACTCCACGAAAGTCATCACTATCGCGCGTGAACATCTACTTTCGTGACTCGTGCGCGTATTCCATTCTTCATCATTTCCTTGTGATTTTTGCTTTGTGTCATGTCTCATTACTCCCGAACCACTGGTGTAGAACGCTGAAGATGTGTCCATTCGGGTGCTGTTATATCAGCATGAAACTCAAGCTCTCACCAAGTCCACCACGGTTGTGTGTCTACTAAAGCCACACCGACTGCACCTGAGTTCTCTTCAGGGACACTGGTCTTAATCCTTTCGCGCATAGAGGTCACTGTCGTGGACGACTGCCATTTGTTCGTTCCCAACTACATAGATGTGTTTCATGGCCTCTGATGCATGTAGTCCACTGCAGCGACATTGCCCTGTATGCTGTAACCATTGCCGGCGCAGTACTTCTTTTCTCTCTACTCTGTTGTCAAGATGGCGGACAACTCATCACCATCACTACAAAAATTCATGTGCGAAAGAGTTAACTACCGCATCTCAAGCCACGCTGACCTCAAGTGTTCACTCCTCAGTCACACTGCTGCTACGCGTCAGCCCATGTGTCTAGCCAACGTTTCCTTTCCTCTATAGTTCCTTCTTTACCCTTCTGTTATTCTCTTATAAATCCGAAGATATACAGGGCGTGTTTGCCTTTGTAGTCAGGAAAACAATTTTTGCTATCTGCCAGCCTTTCCTCGCTGGGCCTCACTGCAGCCGTGAAGGGTAACGAGTTTCGTCTCCAGTCTAAGTTCCCGTATGTGCATCTCTGACGATTAGTTCCCTTAAATCGTACCAACCGCAGTTCCTTTGGCTATTCTTCACTTGGGTTACTGTGAAAAACCTTTTATCTGCTCCGACAGTCGAACAACCAATACGTTATAACATCTTCGTCACATGTAGGAAATTTCTGTTAGTCTCAACGGTCGTGCATGCAATCGCATAACAATGATATCCGTTATCCTCTAAATATTTGATTACCTGATCAGTCTCGTGTAGTTCACTGCTGGTTCTCACGTGAGCACTAGGCGGCGCTGATAGGGCCAGTTCATCGCATCCACCAATTCTACTAAAATAGCTGCGTTCTTGAAGACTCATGGCGTCCTATATCAGTTCACAGTTTGGCAAGAAAATCTTTCTTTTGTTTATCGACCACTCGGTTGCGAAACTTGATGCATCCGCCCCGTTTTCCACACTGACTCCCTCGTCACCCACTCTGCTTGGCGCGAAACTGCACAGTACACCACTTGCAGTATGCATCTGTAGTGCGTTTTTGTTTCTTTCCTTCAGGCGGACTGTCCGTTTAAGGTGATATCCGTAACGATTATTACACGGGGCATTGAAAACCGAGACAAAACTTTCTCGCTGACCATGTTTCAAGCTCGCACAACAACCAGCTGCTTATGATCGTGTGGTTGAGACGCACTGTTCCTTTCCTATTGACACCGGTGTCTGATGAGCGCACAGTGAGTGTCCGATGGATAAAGGATGAGCTCCCGAGTGGCGTAAATTTGTCACTCATCGGGCGCTCGCCGAGAAAAGTTGAGCGGTGATCCCATCGAACGCTCGGTTTTCCCCCTTTAACTGGGGTCACCAAACTGTAGCCCGCGAGCAGGATTCGGCTCACCGAGTTTACCTGAATTAGTCTAATAAATCTAGGAAACAAGGGCAGTTGTGCTACAATTTACATTTGACACTGCATGTCACATTATCAGTGATCTTACATTGTTTTAACACTAGTATGAGGCATCTCAGGATTGCCATTTGTGACACCGTACTACTGTAGTGACCCCAGGTCGTTGCAACCTTGATGTGAGTGCTCACGCATGAAACCCATTCATTCATGCACCGTGCCGTGTTGCTGTTTACCTCACACCATTGTGCGGCGATATTGGGGTCAGTCTTCTGACTTGAAGCACGTCTCTTGTAAAGTGCCATTGGTTTACGCACGTCATTTTTTAGCCAAACCTAGAACGAATAACAGGTTGATAGTACGGATTTGCGCTGGAAGCGCAAACCCTCGAGGTTCGTGCATTTTGGCATTGCTAAATACATGTCCTCCCACTGGCCCCATGTTCCTCAGCTTTTCTGATATTTCAGTTGCTTTTTTATTGTGTTCATAATTCAATGTACTTTTCTTGTTCAGATCACATTTATTTCAGCCTTTACCAAAGCTACTGAGAAAAGAAATGTGGACACCGATTGTCTTGTTTTCGTTGTTTTTTTTATCTAACTTTCCGTTCTGGCTCCCAAGTATTTGTATGGTGATTATGTGGCCTATGCTAACCATTTTGTTAATCATCCTGCCCCATAAAAATAACCTAGCTGCATTAATCTCCATCACCCTACAACGGATTACACGTTGTTACAATTCCATACATCTGACGATAAGCACTATACATAGCATCATCTTATGTATTACGGAACTAATAATTTACAGACCAGAATCTTGCTTCGAAAACCCTTCTGTCTCCTTTTGTAGCCACGTTTATTTATATTTTACTGCATCTCTAGAGAATGACATATTTGACGATTGTTCGATTAGTGTCTCGCATCGGGCGTTGGAGTAACCGATGGTACTTATAGGCTTGCTGTATATGAGGCGTATTCGGGTGATTCGTTGTTCCCCAAATTTTGTTTCTCAAAACTATCTCACTTATTTGCCGTCGTATCGCGGCTACACATCATCACTGCGCACTGGTGCACTACCCTACAGCGGAAGAGTGAGTGAGCTTGGTGGCTCCGTGCTTCGGTTGTGAGTACCCGACTCCCATTTTGTGGCGGCAGAGGCACTTTGAGATGTGTCTGTGTTTGCATCCCGATTAGACACTTTTACAAGCTTTAGATCAAATCTGTTCGCTGCGTGACGTACCACGTTACATCATCCTCCCGCTCCCAGGTTTCTACCGCTTATTAATTCTAATAGTAATCATGATTATGGCATTGTTGACAGACTATGATGACCGCAGAATGATAGGTTGGCTTTTTCAGATTTTGACATGCGAAATTAGAATAATTTGTAAACACCGTACATTATCTGGGTGCTGTACTGCATGATGATAGTAAACCTCCGAAAACAATGTTGAGCTAATCGCTATGTTCCTTCGAAATATGGACACACATTCGGGCCGGGCAGTTCGCGCGCTTTGGTCTTCAAACCGTTCCCAGTAGAGGATATGGCACACATGTTGTGAAGCAGCAAGATGGGTTGATTAACGTTGCTTATTGTGCCGTAAAATCACAACACATGAATATGAGCGGGACGTTTTGCAGGAATAATAATGATAATAATAATAATAATGATCAGGATAGCACTAAGTAATAAAATATCTTCAGAGGCAGGGAATAAACTGTGATACCAAGCAAAGGCGCCTTTAATCCGGTGGAACTGGGCACTAGACGATGGCGCTCAACATCGTCGATGGATGTACGCCTCAGCTGTTCTTCTTCAGACACTCCACAAACATATGTGTCGATAAATCTGCAAACCTTATCTGAGCGCTGTATGCGCATAGTTCGGATAGAGTAAGGGTTTTTGACTAACTGTCACCGCCCTTCAATATCTCCAGCAGCGCAAGACAAGTTTGCCTGCTCTCACTCTTACTCTTTAACTTCGCCATTGTCTAAGCCATGAAAACTGCGTACGCTAACATTGACCTACAAAGTGTGGAGCTACTCCCAGGTGATCGACTTTTTGATTTAGAGTGCACCGACGATATTACCCTAACATGCGGTGCAGCACTGGACAGATTAGCACTGGCTTCAATTGTTTTGAATATGCTTTGCACACTGGAAATGTAAAGCACTTCTACAAGATTGGCAGAGACCAACCCCTGTGCTGACCCTTATTGATGATCAGTTAGAAGTCGTTCAGGAATTCAAGTAACTAGGCAGCTATATTAGCGTCCGTGCCATTGAGTATGAGGTCACAAACCGTATAGCAAAAGCTAGAGGTGCTTTTGCCAATCTCAGCCACCTGTGGCGCTGACGCAACTTCATTCTCGCCCTGAAGGACAGAGTTTATAACGCAACTGTCCGTTCAGCCTTCCTATATGATTGCGAAACCTGGCGCATCAGGTTGGCAGACATAAAGAGGCTCGTCATATTCGATCATCGCTGTCTTCGCAGTTTAACTTATGTCTCGTGGGAGCACCGCGTGAGCCATGAGCGTGTTCGGCGTCGCGTATTTGGTGCAGAAAGAGCGAGTAACCCGCTCAGCAACCATATATCACGCACCAGGCTCCGATGGCTGGACCACATGTTGCGCATGCCAGCCCACCGACTCCCGCGAAGTGCATTGTTTATTCGCCCGTGGTCTATATGGATGATGATGAGTAGAGGTCATGCAATGACTTGATCAAAAGACATGAAAACCTTCACTGCGAGGTTAGCGTCATTTGGTGTTTCCCTACTGCGGGGCTGGGCTCCGAAGGGCGATGAACATGTTTGGTTGGATATATTTGTTGACATGGTGGATAGTAACCTCAGTGGCGTTTGTGTTGTGAGTTTCTTTCCTCCTCACCAATCACCTCACAGGTAACGCGTAAAGTGGTACTCAACTTCCCATTTCCTTGTCTTTGTTTTGTTTTATTTTGTATGCTGCATTGTTTTCTATCTTGTGTTATTTCTATGTATGTTATCTTTTCGTTGTTCGTAACACTAGCTTGGGTGCTTCTCACCTTCAGCTTACATAAAGCGATGGTGATGATAATGCTTATGGTGTTTAACATCAGATCCTGGGGAGTACATGCATTGGAGATCTTGTAGGCCATGATTTTTTCCCATTTGTACAGCCTCCCAATCTTCTCATGAATTTACAGTGGATTTTCGTTCTCCGTCAGACATTGTGAACCCATTCAATTATTTTACATGTGAAAGGCAAGATCATGACCGTCAGCACACACCCGCACATCTTCATTTGCACCTCATTTTTCACTCAGCTGGTTAAAAACCAAAGGGGATATAACGCAATTGATAAATGAGAAAATTAGTTTTTTCTCATTCCTATCGAAGTGCTCATGTTTGACATTGCCAGCCGGACTTATTTGCTGCAATCAACTGGAAGGCTTCCACTATGCTACATGTCGTGTTCCCCATCGGTCCACCTATCTAGTTTGACAATTAATCCCCCGGCATTACGCAACAGATGACGTGACGTTATTAACATCTTGAAACCTTGATATATATATATATATATATATATATATATATATATGTATATATATATATATATATAATGTACGCTGTATTCCATTTACTCACCGCTTGCTTGCATGCCGAGTCTCTTTATTTCAGGTGGTGGGTTTGCTATATTGTCTCATTAATGTCTGCGTGAACTATCTTCTATTAACTAGCACACGTCGCTCAACTTAATTGTACTTAACTTTGTTAACCTTCTCCCGTTTGTTACATTTTCTTGAAATATATTTTCTGTTGTCTTGAACTTATAGGGGATGTTTTGCCAATCAATTTAATTTATATGCTCATTTAATGAAGAGCAATGTCAGCATGTCTGTATTCATTATTCCATTTATTTTATTTTATCGTTTCAAGTGATTGACTGATGTTTAGTATTCCTGGTCTAGTTACGCTTGATACGCATAATGACAAGGTGCCTACCTGTTTATTACCCACTACCTCGTCCATACTTGCTCCAGGAGACAGTTGGTCGTTGCTGGAGGGGACGGCGGTGCATGGTCGTTGTGGTCGTGCTAAGGTCGAATAATGGTTCCATGCACTCAGTGTGGAGCGGAATACGGTCCACCCACCGTCTTGTTTACGCTTGATTGCGCAAATACAGCGTGCTTCTGTTTACCCGTGAAGGATTGTGGGCCGGCTCCGTTGATGAGACATGGCTCCTTTTCACATACCTCCCGGTTTTATTCCTTCGGTTTTACACTGGATATGGGGTGTGTGGTTGGAGCTGTAGGTGGTGCAGCGCAAACCACCCATGGTCGCTCTATAGACGCAGGCGTCATGTGGCTATTCCCGTGGAGGCCACAGAGACAGGCAAATCCGAAACCGGATGCGCCAATCCGTATATATATATATATATATATATATATATATATATATATATATATATATATGCACCAGTCAACGATCAATCATGAAACCATCAAAACCTTGCAACTCGGCAGAAGGTACCGTTTTCGTAAACACGGGACCGAACACAGCACAGAAATGTCCAGAGAGCACGAATATACCCGGTCGCCAAGGCGAAGTATGGTGTGGACTCCACCCTTAACCTTCTGCTTAACAGTCTACTCGCAAGGGTGCTGAGCGAATTTCTGGACTCGCATCCATTGGGAACCAGTGACTGATTGCCCACTTCATGCGCATTGTGTCTGGTCATTTGCCACACAGCATCAGTTTGCTGGAATTCATTCTTCCACCAGAGTGAAGCAAGGTGCTGTGACTTTACTTAGTATTACTACTTACTACTACTACTTTACTTAGTGGCTCGTGACATCCGCCACGCCGCTGTGTAGTTAAACGGATATATGTGGCTTTTTATTGGGAAGACTTGCCATATGAAAACGGATCGCTTCCTGAACCACTCCTGCCGAATCGTTTGCTGGAAACGGGATAGTCCCCAACCACCCGGCTGGAACCACGTGGAAGTTTTTCGACAAGCCCCTCACTCCCGCCCACTACTTACACTGCCTTAGGCGCCTGTTCACCTTCTCTCTTGCATCTGGGCATGGAACACCGCGAGGGTTGTACGCGAAAATCAATCTGCATTCGTGCTGTCCAATTGACAAGGAAGTTAGCATGGGGCTGTCATATGGAGAGGACGCAAAGTCTGCCTTGACCGAAACGGGTCACGGACTACCTGATCCGGCGCCATTCGCTCCGAACCGGTGTCGAGACCATGAAGTACATCCTCCTAGACACATCAGCCAATCCGATTTCGCCTTCATATTTCACCTCCATTCTGGT
This sequence comes from Dicrocoelium dendriticum, assembly GCA_944474145.2. Taxonomy (NCBI): domain Eukaryota; kingdom Metazoa; phylum Platyhelminthes; class Trematoda; order Plagiorchiida; family Dicrocoeliidae; genus Dicrocoelium; species Dicrocoelium dendriticum. Next base: position 122,825,192 of record OX104067.1, on the reverse strand, counting down.
TGGTCGGTTAGCGATTTATCTGATTGGTGGTCGTTGCCCTGACAGTGTGTTGCTGCACTGCTAGTCTTGTACATTACGCGCACTACTTCCTAGACGGGATGTGCTCGCTAGTACTTCCATCGCAGGTCGCCTTGTGTCCTCCCAGATTGTAGCGATCCGCGTTATTTTCCCTCTCTGAATACCATGGATGTTGTATCCTCGTCACAGGACGTTAATTCGGAGTCAGTTTCTTACACGTTTGACGATCGGACGACACACAGTTTGTTAGATTTGGGTAAAGTCGACGATAATGCACATTTGTCCGCTTTCACTATCCCGCGGTATTTCCGCGGCGCACTCGCATCTGACTCCACGGGAACCCATTCACTGCCTTCGGCGAAATACCTACTTTTGAATCGACCTGCACCAATCACAAGCGATCCAGTGAACGAGGAATATGACCGCTCGTTTCAGCGGATGTTCGCCTGCGCGTCACTCAACTCCATCTCAGCTGAGCAAGACAACGATATTTGGGCCGGTTCACTCACGTAGGTCCATGTGTGTACATATCTGCTGTCTCACATTTACGTAGCATGAATAGGATGACTAGCTACTTCATAAACATGTGCCGTGTTTCTCAGTGCTTCTTTTTTATCGTTTTGTGCGTTCACATTGCTGTGCTAATCTTTACATACTCAGTGCTGATCACATGTTCGCAAAGGGTGTCAACCACAGATCTTGTATTTGTCCTCCTTGCTGACACTCCCAGTGAGCAGTACACTAAGTGGAGTTTCTTATTGCCCTATAACCCATGATTTGCTGGGGTTTAGTATAGTTTACCAGTAGTGAGTTTGTACCTCGTATCTTCAGCCTTTTTGTGCCTGACTAACTGACATGGGCTTGCTGATAGAATGCGCACCTTTCCGAAGTTGCTCCTTCGATTGGTGGCCCCTGACTATTACCTCGCCTTTACGGAGTTGATGCGACATCCACTCCTTGTGATCATGCTGGGCTCAAATCATGGTTCTCGTGTGGAACAAGCCACTGCGCAACCACCGCCCTGTATGCACCTACTGTTTCTTCCTTGGGTTCTTCCTTCTGATTCACCTTAGATGTGGAACGAGTGTGTAAGACACATGTGATTCCCCTGTAGTCGTGGCCGTCAAATCCCTGTTCTCAGCCATAAGTGTTGACAAGTGTCTACTCCAGCTATCCATTATCAGCCGCTTCATGACATCGCCGAACTTATTGCTGGGGTTTTTTTTTCGATGCGCGCGTCTCTTTGCATGCGGCGAATTCTGTCCGGTATTAACTCACCACCTTCGAGACTGCGATGAGCTCGTGCAAGCCGATGTGACGCCTTTGTTGCTAGCGTACTTGTGTCTGGCCTTCGTCGCGCCCCACAACGGGAGTTGACGCGTCGGTCGATCGTGTGCTTAACTCAGTTTTGACACTGACGCAACGCAGACATTTCAGAGTTGTGAAGCTATGAGTTTACTTGTGGTGAAGAGCCGAATGCGCTTCCCACGGATGCTTTTTAACAGGCTGCTTCGCACATATTGCGTCCTACTCTCTCTACTCGCAAAGTAGTCATCTAGGCACTTTACCGGTTACCTGCTGAGCTCGAATTGTAGCTCCACTCCTCTTCAGCGGCTGCTGTAATCCGTGTGTGATTCTTTCGATGTTACGCGTAACCGACCGAGGCCAGGTCGTCATCCTAAGTAGCGCAATGCAAACCAACGGTGTCAGCGACATTCACGATGATGCTGTCGATCTCAACGCATAGGCCCAAAACCGCATACTCACACTAGCCCTACCTTCCAGATTAGGACTCGCCTGTTCGTGTTCAAAGGCGTCAGCAATACGCCGGTACTCATTAGCGACACTTCGCTGCCGCACAACCATCACCGGTCGCACGTGAACTAAGGATATTGCGTGCGTCGCCCGTTCTCTGCACAGGTTCGAGCTCACGCCCTCGGATTACAAGTCAGGCTTGTGCTAAGGCTACGGGCCGGCTCCGCGTATTCGATTCACGCAGACGATAGCCTCGGAGACTTTCATCCCATCGCTTATCATCAATCTCTGTAATGTTGCTCACCGGGCTTATCATGACCTTTTACTAACGGTACCTTCGGACCTATGATTGGGGTTCTTTGGCTACCCTCACTCATAGATACTGGTGACTTGCAGCTTACCCATATCTAGATCCCCGTGTTTTTTGGCCGTGTTCTGTCTAAGTTATCTCATCTTAGTCTTGTGTTATGCACTTGGCTTGACTATCTTCTGTTGCAACCATGAAGCGGTGCCTAAAAATTCTACCACCCGATTGTTTTCGCGCACATCTTGTGCCGCGTCCCTCCATCCTCACTTCGTGTTTTGTAGGCTGCTGGTTCGATTCGCTATCTCTTTACCTTATGAAAACCGAAGAACTTGACCGGTTACCTTAGGTAGAATGAAACTGATTACCGTACTATCTGAGGCGCCATCAAGTCTTTGTACATCACAGTCTGCGAGGCATTAATGGTGTCTGATGGTACCATATTGTCCGCAACCATGATATGCGAAGACGAACATTAGGTGAAGGTAGTCAGGTTATTTCTTCCAACCCACAAATAACATTATAATATGCGTTGGCTTGGGTATGTGCTACGTATACCCGTTTAACGCTTACCGAGGAGGACCTTATTTTGTTTGTCAGATGTAGAGTGGTGCAAAGCTCACGGTACGGAAAACTCAACTTATATCAGCGGGTAATTAAGTCACTGACGACGAAAGTGGCTGCTGGAGTTCACGTGACCAGCCTTGTGCTTTGCTCGTGACGGTACAGGACATGGCTCGCAGTCGATACCAGTGGCGTGTGTGCTGTGGTCTGGTTGGCGGACTGCTTGTTTATAATGTCGATGAGGTGAGGCTGATCATGATACGGATCAGTGGAGCTTAATAGGAATTCTTCTCCCTTATTCCACCTTATCTTCACCATATATCAATTGTTTCCGGCCGAGTTGTTGACAACTTATAGGCACCTTTGTCTTAAGTGTTTCTAATGGTGCATTTGACTTTTACGCTAGCATCCCCTCCACTTCCGTCCTGTTATTTTTTCTTGTTGGATGGTATCGAAGCGCCCGTTCAAATGGTTGATGTACTGCTGTTAGTGCTAATTATCTCGTACGCTATAGCCATTTAACCAATCACATCGGGGATAAGCCGCGTGCTTCCCTACCTTTGTCTACTTATCTTCCTCTATCTGTTTCTCAAGTTCATGTTTTTTCTGATAATTCTTTCCCAATTTGCTATTCCGCACGATTTACTCTCTATTCTTCAGCCACACAAGTATCTCTCTTTCAGCGTTATATCTCGTCCCGTTGCATCCACGTTTCTTCCGTGCTCTTAAATGATGCATTTGTATAGTTCATTGCTCTTCAATGCCACTTATGGTGTTTTCCCTCAAACCACCCGGATTGCTTGCTTCTCGAATGACATTTGCTAACGCAATCGAAACACACCATACCTGTCCACCTCGGTCCCTCACATGCCCACCGCGCTGCGTTGTTATTGATAGAAAAGAGAAACTGAACAATTCCGTCCTCCTCTTGACATCGGTTTGACGTGGGCCCGACACTGCATAAAATACGTTGCCGGTCCTCATTTGACTGGTGTTGTCCGTTTCCAGAGTTTACATTCCTCGTGACTGCCAATAGCTGCAGAACCCTCTGGCCTGCAGAAGGACCCTGATTGGTTTTAACCTCACCATCCAATGCTTCATCCACACCTCCATCCCTCATGTATACTCTAAGCACTATTCCTGTAAGCATGTGGATGGGACCCACGACTTACTCTGAACCGATCCACCCTACTTCAACAGACCCATTGCTGATGCGAAGTTTTGAGTATCAGCATGTCTAGCAAGCGTACCTAGGTGAATGACCGGTTCCGTAAACTTTTGCTTCTTAGAACTGCGCTTGAGGCCCATCGACCTCCAAAGAATTGTCTACCCCCTTATACACGGCAACCTGTAGATGTCTTTGGGAACCACACATCAAAGTGTAGTCATCCAATGATCGGGCGCCCCGTAAACACTTACATCCAGTGTGTTGGCTAGACCGAATGCGTCATTCATGAGTCAGCGTCCGTCTGTCATCCACGTGTTACGCCTGACGGAAGTGCAAAGTCATTGTATTCGCTTCATCGGGCCCGGTACCCGCACATCATCATGAACAACAATACCATTTGAACTGATGCTTCACTGCCATACAACCAGTACGACCTATGGACGATGTATAAGAAAATAGAAGGGTCAAGGCGTCTACACTTTGTGTAGACAACGTACCGCCACAAACAGCTGACTATCGTGCGAGGATAAGGCAGCATCAGCGAGACAGTTTACTTGCGGCTTTCACTGTCCCGCATCATAATCAGCCATTACCTCGCAGATAACTCAGCACCAAACACACTTTAAACTGACAGTCCGGCTCGGAGACGGCAGCAGACATACCACAGGTGTCGGTTGCGAAACGTCCTGTAAAGTATCATGCCAAGCACAGTGCGGGCCTCATAATATCCAGACTGGAAGGCGATACGGACTAAACGGCACCCAGTTTGGTCGTCGGTGCCTTCATTTCACGCTGCTAAGTCAACTTCTGTCCATCTCCAGCTTTGAGCCACCCTACACCTGGCAGACTAAACAACGCCCTCTTCGGTAAGCGGTTACTGTGCATATGTAATACGTGCCCAAGTCAGCACAATTTATTCATGGCTATCTGTTGTTCTAAGGAACTAGCTTGGTTATCGCCGCCTAGTATTCGCATACGCATATCATGGTTGCGGACACCTTGGTGCCATCGGACACCAATTATGCTCCGCAGACAGCAATGATCAAGTACTTGACGTCCTTACAGATCTTCCGAGCGAAGAAGCCAAGTCTCACTCCCCTAGAGTTAGACGCCCCTTACTGTGGCCCTGTAAACACGGTATTTCTGTCGGAGCGAAACCCCTTTCTGTCGCCGAAGATGTCGTTGATTCAAGAAGCTAGTTTGTAGTACGTGAACTGACTTCAGTGGCTATGCGCTCATCGTCGTTGATATAGTTGCCAAGGTAAGTGGATCGATCAACCATCTCTAGTTCCTCGCTATCCAAGGTCAAGGAATCATCAAGTGGCTGGTGGTCCTGCAGCAACACTTTGAAGTTGCGAAGCGCATACCAAATAATGGCACCACTCTAAAGGCAATTCAGGGTTGATTAGGGCTACCGTAAAATCGTCAAAATGCAACACGATATCGTCTGCGTAATCAAGATCAACTAACCTTTCACCAGGCAGCATCGCAACCCCCTCCTCGTGAGACTTCGCAGGGGAACATTCCATGATCGAGTCCACGACGAAATTGAACAAAAATGGGGAAATCGGACAACCCTGACGAACGCCACTTGTTGTCGGTAAGCTATCCGACAGGTTACCGTGGATCTTGATGCGGCCTGGCATGTTCGAGTACCTCACCTCCATCCTTAAATAGTGCATGTGACAAGGGATTCGGGCCAACGGCACGAAAACGGTTGAGTGACGTGATCACGTTCCGGATCTCCGCCTCCGTTGTAGCCTCTAAACGAATGGTTGAATCTGGGAGTATTTAGCCCCAATGGGTACAAGGGAATTTTGTGGGCGGTAAATATGAGCGCAAAAATTGGGTCGTAAAGCACTATCCACACAAATTTAATACCTAAATCATCTGTAGCAAACTATGTAACTAACTACCTCTTCCCTATTGCTTGGCCATCATTGAATTAGACTATTCCGGTAATAACTTTTATTTCCTAAAACTGATACAAGGCTGCAAAGCAGCGCAGCTAGGCGGCTTCTCTATCGGCTCATTCGTCGGTCGTAGTTCTTTTGATCCAGACAGTCGTTCGTCGCATCGAAGTTCAAAGTTGTGTGAACACTGAACTAGGTCAGTAGTCCAGGTAGATTTGCGAGCGAATGTTTACAAGGTAGAAGGGACGAAACAGGTGATTTGCGTTCAGGACGTATCGATGCAGACTGGTGGTGGGAAGCTATCATCCATGGCGGACTTGGTTGGTTGAAGCAAATGAAAAGCCACTGTTATCTCTTCATGTTCGTTTAGGGATCTCACACATACCAAAACAAGGAACCGAATAATCTTGGAACACGATACGATATGTGCTAGCGGAAACCGCACCAAATATACAAGACATTGTTAGAACTCATTTATATATACCGTCTCAGTAACCTACATCACCTCTTATTTTAATAAAAATGGCTCAATATGGGCGTTTTCTGATTTGGGTGGTCGAAAGTACCAAAAATGCCAATCGTTTCCTCAGCATGAAGCAAAGAACGCAATTGTTTATACATACGTCTTCTTTAATCCAAAATTTGGGGAGGGGGTAATTATTTACAGTGATCTCACTTGGCGGGGAAAACCACTGCTCTAAACTAACCGTTCATGGCTTATCCTGTATCACCTGAATCGGAAGTGGTCCGGGAGCAGGCGGCCAGCTGAACTGATCTTGAAACTGTTCCGCCCAACGAGCTATACGGCGCTCCTTATTGTGTATCAGTGCACCCGCGCTGTCTCTGATTGTCTCACTGACGCCTGGTTTCCCGGGACCGGTGGTGCGGATCATCTGAAAGAGCTTGCAGTAATTCCATACAGCTCCTGTCTTCTCGAATTGTTGATCCTTGTTGGTCAACCAGGCTTCCTTGTCAGCGCTCATGCTCCACCTTATTTCGCGTGTACTAGTCCGTCTGGTCACATTGTGCTCAGTGTCAGCCAGGAGTTTTCATCTGGGTTCCAACTGGCTCACCGACTTTTCGGATATCCGGGCAATGGTGCGGTGACAATTGATAGTATCACGAGCAGATGCTTCTGCTTCGTGCATAACTGCCTGAATACTATTCCACTGAAGCTCAGTGTCACTAGAACTAGGGAGCGAAAATTCGTTACGCAGTGCATCTTGGTAGGCTCGCTTGACCAATGGCTGTGATAGTCTCTCATTTGCGCGTCGGGAGAGACGATTGTTGCGCCTCTCGGTAAGGTTCATTGAGAAACGACAGCGTACTAAGGCATGATCAGTGTCGACGCAAGTATTCCAGTAAGACCGGCAATCCAGGATGGAACCACGCCACTTGTAACTTATGGCAGTGTGATCTATTTAGGTTTATCGCTGGCCAGCTACAAGAGGACGCCAAGTGGCACTTCGGCGCACACTATGTCTACAAGCTGTACTACTACGAAACAGCTGGCGCTCCGCACACAGTTACTACTGTCTCTCCCCCTTGTTCGTACGGTCTTATTTACGAACGTAAATGCCACCTAACCGAGCTTCCTAAGATCCCAGATGACCTACTTACGCATTCATATCCCCTGCAGCAACAACAACGGTATCTGAACTAGTAGCACTGTGTATTAACGTGTTCATTTAATGGTAGTATGTGTACTTGGCAGTATCAGAACTGCTGCATAAGCGGAAACCTCAAGCAAGCAGCTGCGAATTATAGGAGAGAGGCTAGTAATAAGTATTGGGAGCGCAGCAAGAAAAACTGTTGGCACTGCTGGAATGAAGGCACCAGTAGTAGCATATTTTCGCTTATCTGTCCTGCTGCATGCACCAGCTAAGGTGTCCCTTGATAATCTGCGCGACGGCCGATGCAGCATATTGTAAAACTGAGGAAATTGTCATGGTTGTATATTGGCTGAGATACTGCCAAGGAGCCGAGATCTAGACAGGATGTCGCTTTTGGTTCTCCTCCAACGTCTTTGGGTCAAAAGCCTGTCCACAGAACAGCGGAGCGGTGGCAATGATTTAGTTTTACAGAAATGGACACCACCCCATTTCACACCCCTAACTTAGACGGCCTGAAGACAGAGTTCCTCTGACCATTGACCAACCTGGTTGGAGTAGCTCTCAATGGGTCCAGGGACACCGCACAGTATAGCTCAATGAGTCAAGAGGGCACGCAATATGTCGCACCGCGTAAAGGTCCAGCCTCGTTTCGACGCATACCTCGCAGTGTTCCTGACAGACCAATTGGAATCAGGTGTTTCAACTTCTGGAGTAGGGTACCTTCTCCAAAGACGCTAATGCAATGTCTGTCACTCGTAATACACCAATTGCCATGTGGTTGGCGGCATCCAGATTCTGGATTTGCCTGTCACTGCGACTTCCATTGGACGGCTACAGGACGCCTGCACCTCCAGACCAACTGTGAGTGCCTTGCGCCGCACCACCCGCAGCTCCATTCGCACACCCCATATCCAGTGTAAACCCAAAATATTAAAAGCGGGATGCATGTGGATGGGAGCTAGATTTCATCAACAGAGCCGGCCAGCACTCCTGCAACGTACCCAGCAGCAGCATTCCTGTCTATCTATGTAAGGAGTTATGCGTGCCAGACGGTGACTGGGCCGAGTCCGCTCCACACTAGATGCTCGGAACCACTGTTTTAGCGTCGGCCACGTGGACCTTGCATCCTGTCCTCTCCCGCAACGACCAACTGTCTCTGGGAAGCATTGCAATCGAGACGCGGGATAGCCACCTTGCCAACATTCACATCACCCGCAGCCGCATCGGGGATGTCACGCAACAGTTAAACGCGTGGAATGACAATATCAAGTAAAATATCTCGAATAAAGCATACGGATATACCGACGTAACTTTTCGCTAAATGGGTTACTAACAAATCCGAGCTAAATTCAAGATGTCAGGTAAAGAGATCAGAAAATTGAGTTCAACAAACACGAACAAATTAACACAGTTAACCACCTTGTGATTAAGCGACGTGTGCAAGTAACAGGAAGATTATTCTCGCAGACATTAAAATGAGGCTACAAACTATGCATTAAAAGGAAATTGCAAACCAATCAACTGAAATAAAGAAACAGCACGCATCCACGTGGCTAGTTAATCGAACAAATGAATAAATAACCTTGTTATTCTCGGCATGATAATGTTCGTATCACAAAATGTGAACAAAAAGTACAAGAATGCATGCTTGTCATATCAGTTAATGTATGCATGCATGTGTGCGCAACTGCATAGATGCATGGAACACTGCGCCGAACTATTTGCTGGAACGAGTGAAACCCGAACCATCCAGCTGGCACCACTAGGAGGTTGTTCGGCTAGCCAGTGCATGTAGCGTACCTACCAACTCTGCGCCGGTTTTCTTATGTTCTCAGCAAACCCGTCGTACTTTCGATGGTTCGAGTGTTTTCACTCGGGGCTTACTAGGCCAGCTTGACTCGGGCACTTGCGACCGCATGTGCTACAGCTCCGTGCACTCGAGGTCGATGGAGTGCACTACATTAGCGCCTGTCGCTCCCGCGACTGGCGACACTTCGCTTGCACGAGTGCTTTCTCCTGCACTTCAGCAACTGTCTACGTGATCAGATCGCGCCGTGCACGCCGATCAGCCGCCTTCGTTTTCCAACACCTATAATCAATAGAACGTGACAGGGTCACACTGATTATGTCCTGGTAACGAAACTTCGGTTTACCCACTTGCCGCTTCCCCGCACTCAGCTGACTATATAACACCTGCTTCGGTATCCGCGTCCATTCTATACGGCACACGTGAGCGAGCCACCTAAGGTATCTCAGCAGAAGTATGCAGTCCATTGCATAGATACTACTTCGACGCAACACTTCCGTGTCCGCAACTCTGTCGTACCAACCGATGCGCAAAATCCACCGCAAGCACTGTTCATGGAACCGCTCGAGATGTCGCACATCCCACCGGTACACCGTAAACTTTTTGCTGCTGTATAAAAGAACGGACAGCATCGTGGATTTGTACACCATCAGCTTCTTGCCAACGATAAGCTGGTGATTGTTCCACATTCGGTACTCTAGCTTCCCGAATTTCCGCCGCTGCCTTTGAGTGAGCTCACTGTGCATCTGCTGATCAGTAGAAAATGCAATTTCAAGGTAGCAGAAGCGGGAGGTGGTTTCCAATACTTCAGTACCAATGCTGTTTCGCGACAATATTGAAGATTTGCACCTCCGGTGAAGACTGAAAGAGACAGACAGTTTTGCTTGTGTTGATGATGAGTCCGAATTTGGCCGCTGTCGAAGCCAGAGCACTAGTCATACGCTACATCTCGCCCGCGCTGTGTGAAAACAACGCACTGTCGTCAGCGAACAGAAACCTACGGATAATTGTCTCACAGACTAGGGTTCTCGCACCGAAACGACGGATGTTCAGCAACCCACCATCAATACGGTGCTCCACACGAACACCGTAGGCACGAACCGCATCAAACGCACGCGATACAGCCTTGTTTAACATCAGAGACAATTGCAGAGTCATCCGAGGTCTATCCACTCAGCTGCATCCTCGCCTGCGTACCACTGTGCCGACATTTAATCAAACATACAAACTTACTCTGACAGCCAAGCACTAGCCACAATGTCCCGCATTGCGACGTATTAATACTTTGGTCAACTCAACGGTCAACGAGTACTATGACTTGTGTTGCCCTCTGCACTTCTCCTGCAACTGACGAACCGCAAACACCATATCTTTCATGCTGCAACCCGAACGGAATCCACATTGCTCTTCCGCCACGTTCGGTTACACAACCTGACTGTCAAGGCGGTTGTGTAGGATTCGGGCCATCACCTTGCCCACACAACTCAACAAGTTGATGCCACAATAATTCATGCAAGGTTGCTTGCTCCCTTTGCCCTTGTACACTGGTAGCACAAGGGCATCCTTCAGCTCAGGAGGCAGCTCCTCCTCAATCCATACGCGCAGGTACGCCGCGTTTCAATACTTCAAGTGAGATCTCGTGTGCGCCGGTACACTTGCGGTTTCGCAGCTGAGCGAGTGCTCTCTGCGTCTTGTTCAGTGTGGTTGTGTCCGCCAAGCTCACCTTCAACTCTGCTTCTTCAGGCCGTTCAAAGTAGGCCCGCCGATCTCTGAACAGTTGTACAAGAGGCAGTCAAACTGATTTCTCCAAATCTGCATTATGTCCGCGGTCTGTATATAAATTATTTTATTGTTTGACTTTTCTCTAAGCGTCCGTTCTCTTCGTCACTTTATGGTTACTGATCAAGTTCCATTGAAGGCGGTAAGCATACTAGCGGACTGAGTAATTCTTACTCAATAGGGATCGCGGTCTCAGCCAATGTGATACACCAATGAGCATGAGTCCAGGCTGCTTTTCATCTGAGCGCACACTTGTTTCACTGAAGGTCTGCCCACCATACGACGGTTACATATGATCCTTGCTAGCATTGCCCCCCCCCCCCGACGCTTATTTGTACATGCTTCATGGAGCTTTTGCGGTAACCATTCGGGCCCTAGACGGCGTGGATGAGGTAACCGATGCAGGTGCAGACGTTCGCAATATTGATGGACAATCTGACACGTGCAACGATTTTATCTATTTGGTTGTGCTAAATGATGCTACCCGGAGCCTTTGACTTTAAATTCACTGCAACACAACTTTGGATACCACGACTTTCGAGCACCGTTGTAAAATACAAGGCACCCGACGAACTCTACAGGGGCAGTACAGGTGCCGAAATGCCGAACCTTCTCTCTGCTTTTGTGCCCATCTAATTTGTCCCTTTCTCTCGTCGTGTTTTTTTTTTGATTGGCTTTGAAATAGGATCATGTGACTAGTGCAAGACACCTTCACGCCTTTGTACATTTGTTCATTTTTCTGATGACTCCCTGTCCATTTCTTGAACTATATATATATATATATATATATATATATATATATATATATATATATATATATATATATATATAATCGACAGTCCACGAAATAGACCTAGGGCCATCAAGAAAACCATGAGGTTCAAAGGAACGTACAATTTCACAATAAATAGAACGAACCGTTCTAGTTTGTTTTTTACACACCGATTTCTATCTTTTTTGTTATTTTCAATGTTTGCGGTACTGAACTGGTGAATCTGTACGATTCTGTGCGCAATTCTTCCACTGACTCCTTTAGAGTTTACAACAGATAGGGAGCTGTGAGTGGTGAGACGCAAGCCACCCAGGATCCATTCGTAGGTGCAGGCGTCCTGTGGTTGTCCTATGGAAGCCACAGTGACAGGCAAATCCGAAACTGGATGCCGCCAATCATATGTGTACTCATTGTCTGTCTACGAAATGGACGGAACGTATGCAGTGTTCTTTTCGCATGCAAGGCATTCCCCGATCCGAAGTGTGTGTTCACACTGGAGCGTGCAGCGTCACTGCGCCGACATCGTATCTTACTAATTCCCATTACCATATATGTTCCCACCTCCGCTTGAGCAAATGTGATGTGTTCCTTTCAACTTCGTATACCCCGGATCGTCCGTCAAAGGATAGTGGACCGATAGCTAATTCCATCACCGTTCGTGATGAACCATGAAGTTAAGACTCGCTTAGTTGTGAAAAGGTGCAATATGTGTATGTATCAGGTCACATGTCTCACCCCAAAGTATAGTCTTTGGAGACTAAAGTACAATACTCTGTGAGACTGTGCCACTAAATACGTGTGATTCGTGCGTCAATACATTTGACCGCTGTAGGCCGATTTCTTCGAGTGGAGTGGTAATTTCCACGCGAAAGTGACAGTCCGCACACCGAAGCAGTCGTTATTGACCAGTAGCAGCTATCGCTTCATGAGGGACTTTAAACTTATTTTCCGGCCCGTGGCCTCACTGGCCTGGCTGGTGATCCTGAAGGTGCGGGATAGAGCGAACCTCAGTGCCCTTAATCCACTTGGGACTGGTGGAGATTGCGCGTCAGCGAAGCGTCGGTATTTCGTACCAGCGTTCTGCTAATGCCTTTTATCTTTTTTAAGCGGGACTTAGGCACTTTCGTGCCATGGCGTCGGCGCATTGTGTCGGATTGATCAACGAGTGTGGGTACGCTTTGACTTAGTAGCACTCTGACTTACTTGCCTATTCAATTTTCGACATTAAAATCGCGTTTTCAGCTGTCGAATCTTGGTAGCCGGCTGTGCTTCGGGCACGTCGATGAGAGCCTCACTACAGCTCACCTGCGCCACTAGTCTCCTCCCCATTTTCCACACGGTCGATTTCAACGTACGCGATGCTACGTTGAATTTGTACGCGTTCGCGCAGTCATTCCGGCTTCACGATTTTCTACCCACTGTGATGTATGAGGTTTAGCCATAGCCGCCCTGGTATAGACCAGTGTGTCTTGCCGTATCTAACCCCTTGACTCATTCCTTTAAGCCAGACGATTAACCGATGTTCTTATGTGATGCGCCCTTTGGTGCGAGTTGTATTTTTTGTGTATCAGTAATTTATGGCCAGTCTAACGTTGCTCCATGCTTAACTACTTGCCGTACGCTCCGTTACAACACACCGATACGGTTGTCCTGTCACCTCCACACAATTGCACAATGGGAGCGAAAATACGGCCTGTTTTTCTTCGTAAAATTGTGTTTTTGTGAAGTTCACTTATTCAACCGCTCGATACTTGGATATCGTTCAGTCACTAACATACGTTCTGAGCATGGGTGCTTCATCCCCATGTGTTTTGCTCCTTACTTACTTTCCCTCCACCACACACACACATTACAACGTTGTTATATGTGAACTGTGTTGTGTGACCTGTGTTGGCTTAACATATATGAGATATCGGGTGTAGTCACGTACGTGTTCGTTTAAACAGCCCGCCAACTTGACGTCGCCGCCTCGACTGCCGAGTCTTGGAAACCGTTACCGAATACTGGCGTCAATGTGGTCTTCAGCCCTCGTAGCATTGCTAAGTCCAGATGGCGACTGCACTTTAGATCGGGTTTCAACCCAGCTAACACGTAGTGCACGCACAGCGGTTGTGTACACTTTCCCGAAGTTACTCTCAGAATAGCACCGGCAGTCGTCTCACTAGGGAACCGAACGAAAATGCTCGTCTGCCCACATAGCATTATTGTGAATCTGTGCTATTTTCACGCGAATGTGACCCCATATCAGCTGTTTCGTACGTTTAACTAATGTGGCTCCTGTTTACAAGATAGTGGCTTTACACTGGGCAAGTGAAGTCTGCCTTGGAGTCGTGCTTTTTCTGTTTGCAAGGGAATTAGATGTCTGCGAAATAACACCCAGTGACGGCCGTATAACCAATGGCATCCTTTCACGCTCTCAAACAGGTACAGAGGGGGGTTCGACGTGAAATTGATCAGCATCCCTGCCTCCTGAATCTCTGTGTCTGCCCAGACCGCCAACTTCTTCAATAGGTAGACACTGGCTTGTCACGCGTCACCGTATACAGCTCTGGTCAGCGTCCACGATAATGTCACGTCACTCTAATCCCCGCTTCCTCCGTTTCACCCATGCTGTGGCAATAAGCCGGTTGTAGCCAGCCCTATGTGTTTAAAAACAATCCTTTGTGAGCTTAAGATTGTCATGGACAAAGGTGTGGAACTTCCGTCATTCGTTTTGCACCGCAAGCTTATTTGGTCACATCCATAGCTTTTTCCATAGTTGCATATCGGTCTTTTTAAGCTGGATAAATTTCATACCACTTTATTTTGTTTGTTCTGCCTACCTGAATAATCTTTTATTAACTTGCACTCGTTGCTTACGCTAATTGTGGTTATCTTCGTTAACTTTATCGCGGGTGTAGCATTTATTGAATAACTTGTGAACATTTTGTACTTATCGCGGATTCGTTGCTAACCAACTTACTTCATATGCTAATTCAGCGAAGAGCTATGTCACCGTGTCAGCATGCATTATTCGCTTTATTTTGTTTGATTTTGTCGTTTCAAGTGAATGGCTCTTGCTTGATATCCACGGTGTAGCTGCGTTTGATGTGCATGTTGACAAGGTGCCTACCTGTCTATTACCCACTACCTCGTCCATACTGGCTCCAGGAGACAGTTGGTCGTTGCTGGAGGAGACGGAGTGCACGGTCTTTGTGGTCGTGCTTGGCTCGAGGGGTGGTTCCATGCACTCAGTGTGGAGCGAAATAAGGTCCAGCTGCGACCTTGTGTACGCTTGTCTCCCCAAATACAGCGTGCTTGTGTTTGCTTGTGAAGGATTGTGGGCCGGCTGCGTTGAAGAAACGTGGATCGCATCCACATGCCTCTCGGTCTTATACCTTCGGATTCACACTGGATATCGGGTGTGTGGGTGGAACTGTGGGTAATGCAGCGCAAACCACCCATGGTTCCTCTGTAGGCACAGGCGTCCTGTGGCTGGCTACGGTGACAGGCAAATCCAAAAGCGGAGGGCGCCAGCCATATCGTTTGTTGTTAATGGTACTGAGGGAACAATACAAAATGCATACATCTACCAGCTTCATCTTCTTACCATATTGTTCAAATTGCTAGAGAATTAACTGCCCTAAAATCAAAGCTGTTTGCTTTCCGGAGGTGTTGATCTGAGTCGGAGGACTCGTCCACGTAGTTCTCTCTGTAACTGCAAGTACTTTTAAATGAACCCCATGCAATGTAGCAAGCAATTTACCCCACAATAATGTGGATGCAGCAGTTTGCAGGTCGCGGTAACTTTCAAGTTTATTACGCTATGCCGGTGCATATTTGCACAACCTGATCGTGATTTACGACTTAACCAACGGGACGGTCTATCGGATTAGGAAGAAACTAGGGCACACCTTTGTCCTGATGTTTGACACAGTACTATATAATCGTTGTTTCGTTATTCATTTCTAAGATTATGCTGCCATTCTAGCCTTGGGGATCGCACGCATTCGTTCGAATCCTGAGATCACCGGTTCGAATCCGCTTGGGTGCGGCAACCTCGCGATGTACCCAACGCTTGCGCGACCGACGGTGGTCACATGGCCTAAAAACCTCGATACACTGTGCCTATATTTCTAGTGTGGTTAGATCTGTACTGGTCTTCTACTGATTCAAATTGCATTGCTGCCTCAGGTAATATTTCATTCTTGCTGATCACAGAACTTCGAGCCGAAGTTGATGACACTACCGACAATTCCGAGCACCATTATTTTTCAGCGGACGTTTTATAAACTACTTCAATGCACTTTGTGGTTTTTCTTTCGCCTCTCCTCACGCTGTCATAGATGTTCCCATAGCACGGTAAGATGCGACGGGTGCGAAAATTACACGATTACGTGCATTCTGTTGTACACGCTAACCACGGACTTTCCGTGCTTCGCTGTTTGATGCTGAATACCCGGTTCTATGAACGCTATCAGTCGGTTTTGCATAGATTTGTTTCTTGTCCAATTTTAATGATCATCAAGTGATCGGACAGTTGCTATCCGTACTACTTACTTTTTGATTTGGACATTTTGACTTCCTCTACGCCTCTTTTGTTGCTTCTCATTGTACTTCTCTTTGTGTGACGTTTGATTCTCTTTCCCCCCTCGCCCGTTAGTGGTTGCTGTGTGGGTACCAATCTTTCTTTCCAACCGGAATGCTGCCCATTTCCCAGTTACGTAGAGACATATGACACTTGATCTGATTCACCTTGCGCTGGTTCGATTCCTTCTTTAATAATCACCTCGAAAACCGATCTATTTGGGTCTTGGAATCAATATGTTAACCCACAAGCCTCTTACACAGAGAGGCGTGTTGGCGGGCCCAGTTTGTCTTACCAACAACTGATCTGTGATTCTCACCGTGGTTTATTTCATCCTCGCCTATGCCCCTCGTTTCGACGTTACAGCGTCCCATGACGCTGGAGCGATGCGGTTCCCTCTTAGCTAGATGTGGTTTTCAATAGTGGATTGTTAATCACTTGTGAGCTGACTTCACACAACTGTCAAGTATGGTTGTCAGACGGAAAGGTTCAGTGACAAGGTACAAGAGAACGATGCTAGGGAACGAAGTTAATCACACTGCCAAGTCTTTGGGGATGAGGTCTGTACTCACTGATATCTTCGGTCCCAGTGCCCCTGTTCCGGGTGGTATCACCCACCTTCCTGACCACTTCTTTCGCTCTGTCCCATAACTACTCTCATCATCTTCATCTACAAGTTAACTGAGGGTGAGCAACACACAGCTAATGTGCCGCAATACAAAAATATAAGGGACTAACAAATTACACTACATAAATATGATGTTATATTATATTATGCGATTTGCATAAGATCAGGATTGCAGGGGAGCCTAAATGGAGAGGGGTGGACAAAGAAACTCATAGCCCAAACGCCATTGGGCCGACTTTTCGCCATATCGGCAAGTGTGTCCAACCAAACGTGTTCATCGTCCTTACGACCCCAGCCAGGCAGTCGGGATGCACCAACCGACACCAACTTCGAAGTGAGGGTTTTCACCTCTCTCGACCAATTCATCGCTTGCCCCCCCCCTCCTCCTCTTCCAACCGCACCCACAACGCGCAAACAATGCACATCGCAGGAGTCGGTGTGCTGTCATGCACAACACGTTGCCCAGCCATCGGAGCCTGGTGCGTGACATACTAGTGCTGAGCGGTTCACTCGCTTTTCCTACACCAAATACGCGACGCCGAACACGCTCATTGCTCACGCGGTGCTCCCACCAGACATGAGCTAAGCTTCGAAGGCAGCGATGATCGAACGTGACGAGTCTCTTCATGTCTGTCGACGTGATGGGCCAGGTTTCACAGCCATATAGGAGAGTAGAACGGACGGCTGCGTTGTAAACTCTGCCTTTCAGGGCGAGAGTAATGTCGCATCTGCTTCACAGGTGGCGGAGATTGGCAAAAGCACCTCGAGCTTTTGCTATACGGTTCGTCATCTCATCTTCGATCCCACGTTCACTAATATAGCGGCCCAGCTATTTAAACTTCTGAACGACTTCTAACTGATCACCACCAAGCGTTAGCACAGGGGTGGGTCCCTGCCAATCTTGGAGAAGTACTTTGGATTTCGATTTCATCCACTGCGGCCATGCAGTCCACGTTACACAGACTGCATTCATCGCCTTCTCCAGCTCAGCACCTTTCGCCCCAGTACCGAGGGTGATAATTTTAAATTTACGCCGATTTACGGCGGGAGTGCAATACGTAGATTTACGAAAATATATGTACAGTTTGGTGCGCACTAATTTGTGGTCAGTGCCACACTCAGCTCCACGCAGTACACGTGCCATGCGCACTTCACGCATATCACGTTGACGTACGATGACATGGTCCAGCAGGTGCGTCCAAGTTGCTGTATCACTCGCGCTCAGTTCAAGCCGAGTGTTCGTGATCGTCAGGCCGTGAGTGGCACACAGTGAGAGCAGCCTGTCACCGTTCGCATTCGCTGAACCAATGCCATGCAGACCGATGACATCTGTTCACACCGATGCATCAAGCTCAACGCACACGTTGAAATCACCCGGCAGATATAGTCGGTCGCTCCTCCGTACAGGCCGTATCACGGCGGAGAGCTGAGTGTAGGAATGATCGCGCGTGTCATCAGGATAACCCATGGTCGGACCGTACGTGCCTATAAAATTGGCAAACTTGCCTCTTCCGAGTCGTAGGCAAACAGTCATCAGTCGTGCGCTGATGCCCGTTGGTTCACCCACGAGCTGGCCATGGAGGCGATCGGATATTGCAAACCCGACCCCATGTTCACGTGGTGCTGCAGCGGTGTTGCCCACCCAGTAGAATGTGTAGCCAGCACCTGCTTCATGCAGCTTACCTTACTTAGCGAGCCGAGTTCCACTGAGCGCCGCAATATCGATGTGGTAACGCGCCAGTTCCATCGCGACGAGTGCAGTGCGTCGCTCCGGGCGCTCGCTGGAGTTCCGGTGCAGTGGTGTGCGCACTTTCCAACACCCTGTGCTGAGTGCTTTGCGCGCAGGCATACGATTGCATTGGTGGGCCATCTCATGCGAGGTGGTCGTTGTGCTTCTGAGGTTTGCTTGAGAGACTCCACCCGGAGCCTTTAGTTCAATAGCCTGATCCACAAGGCAGTGGGTGGTTTGAGGTTTCCCTGAGTGACTCTGCTTGGAGCCTTTTGGCTCAATAGCCTTACCCACAAGGCAGTGGGGTGCAGATCCAGCTCATGAATGTGATTGCAGAAACAGATTGGGATCTGCTTGACGGAGTTTTTGTGATACTGAACGATTGGTATATGTTTTGCGACCGTAGTAGGATACACCTGTGAACACGGCCAGACGCAGGTGAGTTTTGGCGGGTTTGCACCAATTTGACCATGGTCTGCTTGCTTTGTTACGGGCAGTAGCAAACCATTGAACACCCGGAGGTGCCCTCCCACCGTCAGAGAAAATGCGTGGCGCTCGTGCTCTGCGGCAATCGAGCTGTGAGCTTATAACCCGTAGACCTGTTGTCTCCCATGGCTAGGTTTTACGAGAAGAGGCCATTGACCACATCCTTACCTCCGAAGAGGATGGACTAGGATACTGGCAGGGCGCTCACATCTGACAGAAGAACGACTCGGGTCCTCAGCCAAAGCCTTCGATTAAATATATACCCGAAAGGCAGCGGGTCAAGCACATCGTCAGTTCACTGACTCACGCAGATTGGTGTCCTGGATCTTAGCAGGGAGAAGGACTAACCCAACTCCCACCCAGCGGTCGTCACGAGGAGGCGCCCAGGACATGAGCGAATCGCACAACAGTAGCAGCAATGGGTAGACCATCTGCCAGGATCTGGCCGCCACCAGCCTAAGCACACCATAGGTCCTCTCGCATAACACCTTACCCACACAAATCAGCCAGTTGATACCAGGATACTTCATGCAACATTATATATATACATGCAATACGATATATATATATATATATATATACGACTGACCCGAAAGGTCCGTCGTCTTACAAATGAATGGCGCACTGAGAAGTCGAAGCAAATGGAATGCTACGTCTAAGGCGGCCAACACAAGGAATTCTATGAATTCTTGAAGACGGTGTATGGACCGATGTTGGAGCCGCTGAGGACTCCGTTCGGTGGTAGCTCAGGCGCTACCTACTCACAGACTGCAGACTTAATGCAGATCTGGCGAACGCACTTTGACTGTCTCTTGAACGACCGTTCAGTGACCGACTGGCTTACTTTGAACGGCCTGAAGCAGCACGATGTGAAGATGTGCTTCTCGGACACACCGGCACTGAACGAGACACAGAGAGCACTTGCTCAGCTGCGAAACCGTAAGTACGCTGGCGCCGACGAGACCTCATTTGAAGTATTGAAACACGGCGGACCCGCGTTGTTGACTGCGCTGCACCACTTGGTGCAACGCGTATGGATTGAGGAGGAGGTGCCTCCTGAGCTGAAGGATGCCCTTGTGCTACCACTTTTCAAGCCAAAAGGAGCAAGCACTGTTGCATGAAATATCCTGGTATCAACTTGCTGAGTTGTGTTGGCACGGTGATTGCCCGAATCCTGTTCAACCGCCTTGTCAGTCAGGTTTTGGAACCGAACATGGCGGAAAAGCAATGTGGATTCCATTCGGGTAGCAGCACTATAGCTATGGTGTTTAAGGCACGTCATTTGCAAAAGAAGTGCAGAGAACGACACTAGCCGTTGTACTCGCTTTTTGGTGAGTTCATTTCGATGAACCGCGAGGCATTGTGGCTTGTGTTTGGCAGGTTTGTTTGTCGGCGTAAGTTTGTGTGTTTAATTAAATGTTTGCACAGTTGTATGTGGTCGAGGATGCAGCTGTGGTCATAACTCGGATGAATTTGCAATTATTTCTGGTGTGAAGCAAGGCTGTGTCTTAGCTCCTGCCCTATTTAATATATATCTTCATGCAATGATGTCTTGTTCCTTTGATACTGCTTGTGCTTACGGTATTCGTGTGGAGCACCGTATTGGTGGTGTGTTGTTGATCATCCGTCGTTTCGGTGCGCGAACCCTATTGTGTCAGACGAGTATCCGTATCTTGCTGTTTGCAGACGGCTGTGCGTTGTTTGCACACAGCGCGGACGGGTTGTATCGCATGACTAGTGCTCTGGCTTCGACAGCAGCCAAATTCGGACTCACCTTCAACACAAGCAAAACTGTCTGTCTCTTTCAGCCTTACCGGAGGTGCAACCTTCAATATTGCCGCGAATCAGCATTGGTTCTGAAGTATTGGAAAACACCTCCCGCTTCTGCTACTTTGCGAGTGTGATGTCGTCTGGTCAGTAGCTACACAGTGAGCTGCTTATTCGCGTGTCGAAGACAGCGGCGGCATTCGGGAATTTATAGTACCGATTGTGGAACAACCATCAGCTTATCATTGGCACGAAGCTGATGGTGTACAAATCCACGATGCTGTCCGTTCTTTTATACAGCAGCGCAACGTGGACGATGTACCGGCGCGATGTTCGATATCTCGCACGGTCTCATTAACCGTGTCTGCGGCGGATTTTGAGCATCCGTTGGTGCGACAGGGTTGCGGGTACGGAATTGTTGCCTCTCTAGAAGAATGAAGCAGTGTAGTGCATACTTTTACTGAGACACGTGAGATGGCTTGGTCATGTGAGCGGTATGGATTCGACGCGGATACCGAAGTTGCCACTATGCTGTTAATCGAGTTTGGGAAGCGGCATGTGGGTAGACCGAAGTTTCGTTATCAGGACAAAATCAAAGTGAACCTGTCACGTTCGGTTATTGAAAACGAAGGTGGATGATCGGCGTGCATGGCGCGATCTGATCACTAAATCAGTTCCTGAGGTGCAATAGAAAACCCTCGTATAATTGCAGAAATAGCGCCAGTTTCAGGAACGACGGGTGCTGATGTGGTGTACTCCATCGACGTGAAGCGCATGGTGTTGTAGCACATACGGTCGCGAGTGCTTGAGTCAGCAGACCTAGTGATCCCCGAGCGATTTCACTCGGGACCACTCCCGACGCTTCCTTGCATGCTAAGCCTCTTTACTCAGGTGGTGGGTTTCCTATATTGTCTCAATAATGTCTGCGTGAACTATCTTCTGTTAACTTGCACACCTCGCTGAACTTAATTGTACTTAACTTTGACAACCTTTTTGTGTTTGTGACATTTTCTTAAATTATATTTTCTGTGGTCTTGAACTTATAGGGGATGTTTTGGTAACTATTTTATTTCAAATGCTCATTTAATGAAGAGCAATGTCAGCATATCTGTATTCATCACACCATTTGTTTTCTTTTGTCGTTTCAAATGATTTACTGATGATTGATATCCCCGGTGTGGCTGCGCTTGATGTGCATGTTCAGAAGATGCCTACCTGTCTGTTACCCACTACCTTCTCCCCACAGTCTTTTGGAGACAGATGGTCGTTGCTGCAAGGGACTGGGGTGCACGGTCCTCGTGGCCGTGCTAGGCTAGAAAAGCGGTTCCATGCACACAGTGTGGAGCGGACTATGGTCCAGCCACTGCCTTGTGTCCGATTAGCTCCCCAAATACAGCGTGCTTGCGTTTGCCTGTGAAGGAGTATGGGCCGGCTCCGTTGATGGAACGTGACTCCCATCCACATACCTCCCGGTCTTATTCCTTCGGGTTTACACTGGATATGGGGTGTGTGGGTGCTGCAGCGCAGGCAACTCATTGTCCGTCTTTAATGACAGGCGTCCTGTTGCTGGCGGCATTGACAGTCAAATCCGATTCAGATGTCGCCAACCGTAGACATATATATATATATATATATATATATATATGTTAACTTGCACTCGTTTTATTGCCTACCCGATTTATAGCCCGCCCCGCTTTGTTGTTCGATTTCTCTGAATACAAATTCTTTTCTCATGTATACTTTCAATTTTCGCCGTCTACTTGCTCATTGCCGAGGTCATCCCACCGTTTATTTACCGAGCTGATTGTGCCCTTATCTTAACGCAGTGTTAATTTTACTCCCTCGCTTTGACTGTGTTTTATTGCGATTGCCCCACAGCTATCCAGTCCGACCGAGTCAAGAACAACAATTATTGTGGCGTTATTGACAGATGAGTTAAGCTTACTTACCTTATTCAGATTACGTGCAAGCTAAATGTACATTTTGTTGAGGGCAAACCCTCCCTATTCAAAACTCCAGAACTGAACAATGTCGGGTAATCTTTCCCCTCCACTTTTGTCAGTACTCTTATGGTTACGTCACTAGTATGGCCGGTTACAGAAAGACTTTTTCCTTGACAGAAAAGCTGGACGTTTTAGGCAAAATAAACCTTATTCAACTGGAAACTCACTGGCCAAGTTGTCGCGTGATTTACAAATTTATCATCATACCCTGGCCAGGTTGATTGCCAGCGAAAAGGACTCCGGCAGAATCTGTCGCATGGCACTGCAATCTCTCAGGAAAGACGCGATGTGGGATGGCTGAAGAAGTTGAAATTGCATTGAAAGACTAGCTGATATCAGATGGTGAGCACAACCAAACAGTTACAGGCCCGCTTTTATGAAAAACACAGCAGAATTCGGGGAAACACTTAGAAAAATCTTTGCTGCCACAGAATGATGATTGCAAAGATGGAAGAATAGAAATCAAATTGTGTATAAACGTGCGCATGGTGGATAGAGTCAAATGGATATTATAGAAGGCAGAAGTCACGATTAAACTCCACACGAAAATCTGCCTCGACGGGGAATCGAACCCCGGTCCACGAATTTCCGGTCCGTTGCTCTACCACTGAGCTACCGAGGGCTGACGATTAGGTGCGGAATTTAACACGTGACTTCTGCTTAGTGCGCGACGTATTGCCAATGAGCTCACAGTAACTGTCCTGGTGTTGCAGATCGGCTCACTCACTCGTCACTTCCCAGTGGACCGAAGTAACTGTCCATCCGAAGTCCAAAGGGCGATGGTAGATTATTTGAAGGGTGTTTGTGAGGAACGTAAGTATCGTAGAAGGCAGAAGTCACGATTAAACTCCACACGAAAATCTGCCTCGACGGGGAATCGAACCCCGGTCCACGAATTTCCGGTCCGTTGCTCTACCACTGAGCTACCGAGGGCTGACGATTAGGTGCGGAATTTAACACGTGACTTCTGCTTAGTGCGCGACGTATTGCCAATGAGCTCACAGTAACTGTCCTGGTGTTGCAGATCGGCTCACTCACTCGTCACTTCCCAGTGGACCGAAGTAACTGTCCATCCGAAGTCCAAAGGGCGATGGTAGATTATTTGAAGGGTGTTTGTGAGGAACGTAAGTATCGTAGAAGGCAGAAGTCACGATTAAACTCCACACGAAAATCTGCCTCGACGGGGAATCGAACCCCGGTCCACGAATTTCCGGTCCGTTGCTCTACCACTGAGCTACCGAGGGCTGACGATTAGGTGCGGAATTTAACACGTGACTTCTGCTTAGTGCGCGACGTATTGCCAATGAGCTCACAGTAACTGTCCTGGTGTTGCAGATCGGCTCACTCACTCGTCACTTCCCAGTGGACCGAAGTAACTGTCCATCCGAAGTCCAAAGGGCGATGGTAGATTATTTGAAGGGTGTTTGTGAGGAACGTAAGTATCGTAGAAGGCAGAAGTCACGATTAAACTCCACACGAAAATCTGCCTCGACGGGGAATCGAACCCCGGTCCACGAATTTCCGGTCCGTTGCTCTACCACTGAGCTACCGAGGGCTGACGATTAGGTGCGGAATTTAACACGTGACTTCTGCCTTCTACGATACTTACGTTCCTCACAAACACCCTTCAAATAATCTACCATCGCCCTTTGGACTTCGGATGGACAGTTACTTCGGTCCACTGGGAAGTGACGAGTGAGTGAGCCGATCTGCAACACCAGGACAGTTACTGTGAGCTCATTGGCAATACGTCGCGCACTAAGCAGAAGTCACGTGTTAAATTCCGCACCTAATCGTCAGCCCTCGGTAGCTCAGTGGTAGAGCAACGGACCGGAAATTCGTGGACCGGGGTTCGATTCCCCGTCGAGGCAGATTTTCGTGTGGAGTTTAATCGTGACTTCTGCCTTCTACGATACTTACGTTCCTCACAAACACCCTTCAAATAATCTACCATCGCCCTTTGGACTTCGGATGGACAGTTACTTCGGTCCACTGGGAAGTGACGAGTGAGTGAGCCGATCTGCAACACCAGGACAGTTACTGTGAGCTCATTGGCAATACGTCGCGCACTAAGCAGAAGTCACGTGTTAAATTCCGCACCTAATCGTCAGCCCTCGGTAGCTCAGTGGTAGAGCAACGGACCGGAAATTCGTGGACCGGGGTTCGATTCCCCGTCGAGGCAGATTTTCGTGTGGAGTTTAATCGTGACTTCTGCCTTCTACGATACTTACGTTCCTCACAAACACCCTTCAAATAATCTACCATCGCCCTTTGGACTTCGGATGGACAGTTACTTCGGTCCACTGGGAAGTGACGAGTGAGTGAGCCGATCTGCAACACCAGGACAGTTACTGTGAGCTCATTGGCAATACGTCGCGCACTAAGCAGAAGTCACGTGTTAAATTCCGCACCTAATCGTCAGCCCTCGGTAGCTCAGTGGTAGAGCAACGGACCGGAAATTCGTGGACCGGGGTTCGATTCCCCGTCGAGGCAGATTTTCGTGTGGAGTTTAATCGTGACTTCTGCCTTCTACGATACTTACGTTCCTCACAAACACCCTTCAAATAATCTACCATCGCCCTTTGGACTTCGGATGGACAGTTACTTCGGTCCACTGGGAAGTGACGAGTGAGTGAGCCGATCTGCAACACCAGGACAGTTACTGTGAGCTCATTGGCAATACGTCGCGCACTAAGCAGAAGTCACGTGTTAAATTCCGCACCTAATCGTCAGCCCTCGGTAGCTCAGTGGTAGAGCAACGGACCGGAAATTCGTGGACCGGGGTTCGATTCCCCGTCGAGGCAGATTTTCGTGTGGAGTTTAATCGTGACTTCTGCCTTCTACGATACTTACGTTCCTCACAAACACCCTTCAAATAATCTACCATCGCCCTTTGGACTTCGGATGGACAGTTACTTCGGTCCACTGGGAAGTGACGAGTGAGTGAGCCGATCTGCAACACCAGGACAGTTACTGTGAGCTCATTGGCAATACGTCGCGCACTAAGCAGAAGTCACGTGTTAAATTCCGCACCTAATCGTCAGCCCTCGGTAGCTCAGTGGTAGAGCAACGGACCGGAAATTCGTGGACCGGGGTTCGATTCCCCGTCGAGGCAGATTTTCGTGTGGAGTTTAATCGTGACTTCTGCCTTCTACGATACTTACGTTCCTCACAAACACCCTTCAAATAATCTACCATCGCCCTTTGGACTTCGGATGGACAGTTACTTCGGTCCACTGGGAAGTGACGAGTGAGTGAGCCGATCTGCAACACCAGGACAGTTACTGTGAGCTCATTGGCAATACGTCGCGCACTAAGCAGAAGTCACGTGTTAAATTCCGCACCTAATCGTCAGCCCTCGGTAGCTCAGTGGTAGAGCAACGGACCGGAAATTCGTGGACCGGGGTTCGATTCCCCGTCGAGGCAGATTTTCGTGTGGAGTTTAATCGTGACTTCTGCCTTCTACGATACTTACGTTCCTCACAAACACCCTTCAAATGGATATTAGCTTCACGAGTTAACACGTATGAACCACTCCGGTATGCAACTTCATCCCAACTGGAATCAATGCCTTTGTTCTCATTGCTTTGAATACATCCCTCTCAAAGTGCACCTCATACTTTGTGATGGATGAGTTTTGAATATGTCACCACATATTACATACCTGGTACGATTACTCTGCGAAGTTGTTCCGTACTGGAAATATCCAACGTCGACTCTAACCCGTCATGCTTGTTGAATCCCCTCTCTGTTACACTAAAGGATTCATCCTTTCGACTGGTGTGCACTTTCCGCACACACCTTTATCACTCTTACGATCTCGCCCTTCTTCTGGCCTAATAGCATTTAAAGGTACTACCCATCATGCTCCATTGTGCGCCACTTGTAAGTTCATATTCTTCTGTTCCTTTCAAATCAGCTTCGTTCCAATCTTCTGTTCGCCTCTCACACCGTTTTCCTGTCTGTTTTTGGCATTTACCGTACAGCCTTCGTCGGACGGCCAAACCAAATCTGGAGAATGAGCGTCACCGCGAAAACTCTCTTCGCTTGTCCATTTTGGAAGCTCGTAATTGCCCCCCTAAGCGTCGGTACGTCCCAATTTGATCGGATCCATTCTCATTTTCTCCATAGCTATGTTCCCCTATGTGATTGAATTTTGACTCTCATGTTGTGTCTTAGATTGGTGTCTCCTCCTCCGACGCACGCGAACTTCGTATCTGCCATCTGGGAGCATTTACTCTGGCGGCGCTCTGATTTCCTTTCCTCTTGTGCTAGTGGTTACCTTGTGCACAAAACCACCTCTCCGAAAATCATCACCACACGGATGGTACATACACGCTACGTGATTCATAACTGTTGCCATCGTCTAGACTTAGTCAGTCACGTTTACATTGATCGATTGGCCGGTGAACCTTTGCGCGATAGTTTTTAGTCCGATGTGTTTTCGCAAGGTCAATGGACATAGTTTCTTTCGCAAAACATGTTTGTGCAACACTTTAGGACTGAGTTTCTGTTTTGTCAAATGCCTGAAACGCCTGGCATCCCTCTATTCAGTTAAACAACTATGAGTTTCACGGTAAATCCAGTTGCCACGATCGGCGTTACTACGCTAACAGTCAGTTACGGTTGCGTGGAAAATGAGATAAAACGCAGGCAGCATGAAAGGCGGAAGGGATTAAAGAAAAATGGGTGCAGTTGCTTAACTCAGAGTTGCAACCACTCCATGCGGGTGTCTGAATGAAGAGTCTACACCAATTCCGCGCGGCTGCACCATGTCTGGTAAGGTCTACAACCTCCAAACAGTGGTAAGAAATGGAGGCTTTCGAAATAATTTCACAGATATAGGGAGAATTCACTCGAAGACTGTAGGTTGTGTTCGAATATGTCCTCCCGATTTGCGGTTACATCAAACTCCAGCTATTCGTAGTCTTCAAGCCCACCAAATTTCAACGGTTTCTGCTACCGATGATGACGTACGCGAGCTTGGTTTTTCGATAGCTGATAGCTAGTTGTTCTTCCGAAATGCATGTAAGGTAGTTAGCAAAGTTGCTTGAAGCAAGCAAGATTAGATTCTTCATTCTGTTTCTATACATATGATTAACATAGGACGAAGAAACACGGAAATACGCTAGGATTGACCAGTATACATTGGGTTTCTCGTGAGCTCTCAGGGTTTCCGCTGTAGTGTCCGTGTAGAATGAGGAAGTATGCACAGATGATAGTACGCGTTAACTCAGGATGAAATACGTCATGTTTCCAAAAATCAATGTCAGATTAGCCAAATGGTGAGTAGGCATATGCAACAATTACACAGGTCAGTGAGTGCGAGCTGCTTTGTTTGATGATGCATCTCACATACTGACCTAACTATCGCCGGTCGATACTCGTGCGTGTACATCGTCGTTGCGGACGTTCCGGTCTCAATCGAGGTTGATGTTCTCCAGGCAACATAACTATCTACCTGAATAAGCTTGAAACTTTCAGATCGGATGGACTGCTTCTGGTGGAGGATAACGGCCCCCATTGGAGTCTTCTTCGCACCATCTTCGAAAACGGTAGACACTCCGTTCCGTCGGTGATATCGCCGATTCGTGAAGACAGTCGCACCAGTCGCCATCGATGTAACTACTAAAATTAAGGAATTGATGGAATGCTTGCATTCTATCGTCATTTTGTGTCCTTGCTCGATCAGATGGCTGATAATCCCGTAGCAGTATTTTGCGCCATGGAAACGCGAATCTCTAGCTATTGCTGTGAACGCGTAGTTAAACACGGCGCCTCGCTTCTTGCCTGTTTGTAGACGGTTATCAACTAGTAAGTTTTTTAGGGACTCCAAAGCAACACCAATGTGAGTCCTCACTCAAACACCATCTGGCGAACATCACTGCTAACTGACCGTTTGTGCTGGAAAGCAATGCTTCTGTTGTATAATTAATACATCCGGCACCTAGTTAAGTTGTTATGCTTGTTCATGACATCGGCACAAGTGAGTGAAAGCGACCGTAATCGACAACCAACGTCTTACTCTATTCCACACGTCCGCGTTCGCGGCCCACTTCGCTTCTGTATTTGCTAATGACCAGGTGTTTGTTCCGAGTTCGACGTGTACCGCTTTTTCCGAACTCGATAGTCTGCATTGCGGCGTTGAAGAGGTATGTCAACTACTCGCCAACTTTGATGGCACCAAACCTGCCGGACCTGATGGGCTTCATCCACTAGTTCTCAAGTCACTTTCGACCATCATCTCTCCTGTCGTGACTGACCTTTTCAACAGGTCGCTGTCCGAAGGTTCGTTGCCGGTTAACTGGAAATGTTCGGTGGTGAAGCCTATTCTGAAAAGTGGCGACCCTAGCAAAGTAGACAACCACAGGCCAATTTGTCTGACACCTATTTTGGCAAAGGTTGCTGAGAAAATCGTGAAGAAGGGATTGCTGCAGTTGCTAAAGTGAAAGGAGGTCCTGACGCCCGCACAGCACGGTTTTACGCAAGGCCGCTCATGCATTACGAACCTGTTTGTGACAAGGCATGTGTGGTTGAAGGCGATAAGCAAGGGAAAGTCTGTCGACGTGATATTCATCAACAAGGTCAGCCATGAGGTTCTTCTTCACAAACTCAGAATGTGTGGTGTCGGTGGCTCACTGCACCGGTGGATCCGCGGCTTTCTTTTTGGACGAAAGTGGAAGGTACAGGTCGACGACCATCTAACTGGTACCCCTCTACAAGTATATATTTATATATTTATTCGCAGTATGTTGACAGACATTGTGCCATCAGAACCATGGCAGAAGAAAAAAGTGAAGAAGATGGGAACACGAACTGCGATTAAAAAATATGGGAAACGATTTTTTTGGTTTTACACACACCATTTTTTGTGAGTTTTGTGTGCATCAACGGGATGGTAAAATGACAGAACAACATTGACGCCACTGATGTCTGTTGCGGGCCATGACGTCTAATGTTTCCAACCACTGCGATTCAGCATCTCGTGGTCCCCAACCTGGAAGACGGACTGGTCCGACCGCCGCCAAACTTGAGGTTGCCTTCTTCATGCTCCTTCTCAACAAGTGCCTGTCTCAAGGCACTGTGCTGGGGCTCACTGTTTTCCTGATCCACATCAACTATCTACCTCAACTTCTCCGGTTGCCGTGTGCCTTGTTTGCGGACGACATGAAGAGTTGGAGAGAAATTGATGCTCCCTATGACTGTGGCCTAGTTCAGCAAGACCTCAACCGCCTATCCACGTGATCTGCAGAAGTTTATCTCCCTGTCAACCCAGTCATGTCTATATTTATGCGCCTGGGGAAGGTTTCTGACGGCCGAACCTGCACCTTTGACGACCAACCGCTATATCCCACACCATCCGTGAAGGACCTAGATGTACTCTCGCGCTACGATTTGAAGTCCGTGGACAACACGAACAGGCTATATCATAACGGACTACGCATGTTTTGGGCGCTCAAACGTAGCTTCGGCACATGGTCTGAAGACGTTGACACTCGCCTCTTCTCTTCCATCATTAGACCAGTGCTAGAGTACGGCTCCCCCGCCTACTTTCCGGTTACCCGAGGCGAGGCTCAAAAGATCGAAAGGGTCCAACGCGTTGCTACCAGGCTCATCCCGAGTTTACCTGGCTTAAGGTATGAAGACTGGTGCGAGAAACTAGGACTCTACACCTTGTTTTACCGTCGGGTGCGAGTCGACCTCATTATGACCTACGGTATTCTACATCTCGGTGACTTCCCCATGCGGAGGCCAATGCTGCACTTACGAGGGCCATGAAGCAAACGCGGACACAGATGAAAATTTGTCGTGCCGAATGCAAAACGTTTTCCCAACCCACTATGCTTCGAATAGAGCGTGATAAATATTTGGAGCAGTTTACCTGAACATGTCATGGAGTCAGCATCTGTGCAGCAGTTCAAAACGTTAGATTTATATTTTACCATTATTCGATTCAGAGAACGATTGCACACTTAGAATGACAAATCACATTTATGGGTCCTGCAATATCGTGAGTCAGATACTTTAAATGTTACATTAGAACGACAACGATATTCACGGTTGACAACTTTTATAACGTTTTTCACGATATTTCGAAAGAGTGGTACAGAATTCATTTCTACTTGCTCTATAATACAGTATTCAGTTTACGCCCATCTATGAGGCATGCATTCATTGCGTGTGGTTTGTTTTCAGCTTTTTGTTCAATCAGACCTCTCTCTCGCACTTTATCTTAGTTGACAATGGCCGGCATTTGTGGCGGATTTTTTCACGCTATGCTTCCAACCTCTTTTATACTTTCTTCTTGCTGTTTACATGTCATTCAGTTGCCAATCACTCGGCATCAGACGTCTTGATCTCTATCCCCCTTAAACCGAAGCATGTCAAAAACTGTTGCGTTATTGCGCAATAAATAATTAAATATTCCTATATATATGTATATTTTATTTATTTATTTATAGAACAGTCTGTGATACAACTATTGCACCGTCGGAATAATGGCCGAATAGGAAAAATACTATAGACAAGCAAATAGCAACAACAAAAGCTCTTTTTGTCCAATTTGCCACTCACAGTTATTGAAATTTATTTTGGCAAGGCGCATAAATTGTCATCCAGTGGCAGTGTCCTGGATGAAACTAAGTTACTGTCGTTGTGGCTTTTTGCAGTAACTGCCGCAGTGTGCTGAAGACAACTCAGACGGTTCACTGCGGCTTGACATCAATGTCCTGGGGACTGTTCGGTTGTTACTTGCGCAGTTTGAGTCGCCGCATGGTGACAATATATGAAGTGAACCCTGCGACATCTGCGCAACACATCCACGGTGGAGGCCGATTGGCGCTCTCGTTTCCATATGACTGTAATGCTATTGGTTGTTGGTTTCTGAGTGACTTTTGCTGCTTCGCCTTTTCTCATAGTTGTCACTCTGCAAAACCCACTGTAATTTGTCCCCCAGCTTCACTTATTATTCCCGTTACTGTGCTAAACAGTTAATCTACATGCACTGTCGTCTTCCACGCGTTATTTCCCTCAGGTACTACTGCGATATTTGCCTGGATCGCACACTGTACGCCCGAACCACGAGCAAGACAGCTTCGCCGAGTATTTTCTGGGCGGAAGATTTTGATCTCAAGTGAGCATTACCTTGCCCTTTGATCCTTAGCGCGTGTATGTCGTGCGTGTACTTTTGCTAACTCCACCCCTTCACCAATGTGTGCCGGTGGTGTCTGATTTGGGCGTACAAAAGAGTCTTCTCATCTTTGTCGTCTCATCTATCCTGTCACTGCCATTGAGCTTTCACTTGCGACATCTGACTTGGATCCGACACCTACTTGTCAGCTTGTGGCTTTCCGAAGTCTCTACCATTACACCTCCGCACGCGATGCACAATACTCAGCAGAGACCACATCAACAACGTGTGGCTTGCGTAGCACCATTCTTACTTGTGGTACGGGTCGACGTCGATGAGTGCCCCGGCAACGTACAAAACAACACACACATCTACCGCCATCAGTCGGTGAAAGCGTCCGATTGACGACGCACTCGGCTGATTCGAATGTGTTGGGTACATGACTAGTGGGTTTTCGCAACCATAGGATTGGGTTCTTAGAGTGGAACCACTATTGTCTGATTGCGTAGAATTGAAGCCCACAACCCGTCTGATAGAGAGGCAATCGTGTCGTTACTTGCAAACCTCAACTCTGCAGATTAATGTAAGGCATCAACCGTGCCCCACCACTGTATAGCCAGTTATGAGCGCATAAAACAGGACTGTCTATTTGGCCGTTAAATGCCTGGGTCAAATCTCCATACTATCACGAACTGGATGAACGGCGTGTTTGATCCACTTAGAAATCCCATACACAAACTTGTACAGTATGTCTGCGATCCGAAAGCGGAATTGTTTGGGTTGATGTTTAATCTTACGTCACCAACATTCTGCTGAACGAAAATGCTCACCATCGATGCAAGTTTATACGCAAAGCTAACGTCAGACCACAGCATCCTACGGAATTGTTGAGGTACATGTTCTTTGCACGCACACAAACCATCGATTTTTTCAAGGAAAAGCAAATCTAGAAATAAATGCTGAGGCGCTGCGTTGACTCCTATATCTGATATTTGCTAAAAGACAATCGTTTGATACAACGAAACGAATTTATGCAAACACTATCAATAGTATACTGCTAGCCACTCAATAGCCTGTGTCCAAATTTCACCGTGATACTTGAGACGGAGTACAACAATTGTCTCCGATGTGTAGGTATACTGGTCCTGCTAGATAGTTCTGCCAGGAAACGACTCTAAGTTCACTTGTTCGCCGAGCTTCGTTATTGGGATGCAAACGTTTCATCACCATACGATGTGACTTCGTCAGTGCGCTGCTAGGTCAAATGTAATCCGCTGACTTGTTCCTCATTATGCAATCGATGAGCAAGTGACTTTTGAACTGACCTCCTCGATCTGTGCTCGGGGACAAAGTGAACTCAGAAACGATCAACCCGAGCTACCAGTGCATCAGGAAACGACTCAAACGAGTCATTTTAAGAGTTCCCATCAGAACGATGCAGGAGGTATCTGGTCCGAACGTTCATCATCATTATAGACGCATTCGACTTGTATTCCAAACGTTAGAGTAGGGGAGAAATCTGCCATTTGAAGCACCAGAATCTAGTGCTTATCCATTACTATCCATAAAATATTTCATCGACAATACACCAAACGAAATGGAACAATAACGTTTCAACAGAATCCAATTTTCCCCGAATTCTCATTCATTAAAGTCGACTAAAGCATGGGAGGGATTGTGAACAAGGCGAACGCTGCATTGGTAATCCATACAGTACAGTTGAACCACACATGCTTCGCATCAACGAGGCCAAT
Source organism: Dicrocoelium dendriticum (assembly GCA_944474145.2). Classification (NCBI taxonomy): domain Eukaryota; kingdom Metazoa; phylum Platyhelminthes; class Trematoda; order Plagiorchiida; family Dicrocoeliidae; genus Dicrocoelium; species Dicrocoelium dendriticum. The sequence continues at coordinate 122,791,435 of OX104067.1, read as the reverse complement.
ACACAGATGGATTTGTGAGAATACATCCACATTGCAATAGTGCACATCTCGTCTGCAGCTGTGCAACCAGCTCCGTTTGGTGTCCGAACAAACACCAACACATCTTCAAGTGGCTGCGTAAAATGATACTTTTCTTCCCTACTGATCCAGGCGCATCGAGAACATCGGCTACTCCAGCAATCGCGTTGGCACCTCTACTGAGTTCTGGTCATCTGGTCAACCTTGATGCATCGTTCGCAGTCCTCATGCGCATTCAAAAGCTTCGAAATTTTCAAGCTTTTTAGACATACTGCTAGTTTATCTATACTGGCTACCTTTCTGCATGCAGAAATAGTCAACTGTGGCTCCAAACTTATTGCTGTGGCTTGAAGCGTACCAATCGGATACCATGCGATCTCACGTGACCTCCCATCGATTGCAAGTTTGTGATTGGGACGGATGCGCAAACGGACGGTATCATTTCACAACCTACATATTCTTTAGTTTTATAAAGAGTATTTCTACTTTAATTTTATTAGTTACCTAAGGTATCATTGAGGGCAGTGCTTCATGGACAATCGGTTTATTCAACTAAGCTTTGCGAACGAAACTTGCAGAACCTTCGATTCACAGAGCACCTTTGTGCACTTCCATAAAATACGGATTTTTTGAGGCCGATTTACTCCCTCCTTTGACCCAGTTAACCGACCGCCGAAGAACTCACCGTAGCTCTCCCGAACCTCAACCAATTAACAAAACCGTTTAGATGATCGACTACACCTGCTGCCTCAGGTTCACCTCCTGTTGGCTGGCTTGTTCTTTGAAATCCATTTGTTCACTAATAGGACTCTCCTATTACAATCTTTTCCTCGATTTGTTATGTCGATGGCTTTCATATTGGTAATGCTTTTAGTGATGCAAACGTACGAGTGTGTTCCAGCCGTCCTCTACCCACCGCACTCTTGTTGCTCTCTTCATTCGTCTGACCGCTTATGTTGCTTTCCGACGTGGCTTACTTTGCTTATGATATTCATTACTTTGAGACCCTTTGGAACTCATAAAGAAAGAAACATGCTTGCATTTCCCGTTTCAATGAGAAATAGACAGATCACAACGCACAGATATAGTGTTTATTTGTTGGCATTATATGGGACGATGAATTAATGATTGTTGTTAGTGTCTGCCTGAGTGGAAGTTTAAACGTCTTCGCAAGGATTAGTTTGCCCCGTTTAAAAGATTAATTCGGTGTTCTTAAGTGTCCTCAACATCTGGACGATATTCCTCGATTCAGGATGGTGGCTACCTTTTGGTTATTCACGTTGAGTTGCAATTTATTTTTCCTCTGCACGCATCTAGTTTTATGTGTGCTCAGAGACGTGCAAAAGAGTTTGATTTTTTGAAAACATGTTTATGTAATGTTTTTGATTATGTTATAGAGAATGGAACATAGTTTTTACCATGGGAATCATTCCTTATAACTAGATGTACCATCGTGACGCTGTCATTAAGGACTACCCAGAAATATTAGCTATATCTTAAGGCATTTACATGAGACTGGGGCAACGAAAACAGCGTGTGGTGACAGTGCCACACGTCTGTGCTTTTTTGGGTTTGTGGGTCGAATAGCTGCGGTACACACACACCACATCACACACTGAGCTACTCAACGCTTACTTCCGCAGATGTAGACGGTAGCACAGGCTTTCACACCTTCAGTGCGCATGTTCGGAAGCTCTCTCGCTTATTACTCTCTTCCTGACTTCCTGGGTGATCCGGTGGGGATGGGCTTACTCTACTCTCAGAGGACCTCTTTTATTTTGCCCCTACTAACTTGGTGAGCGTGGTGTGTAGTGCACTCTTTCAGTGGCTGACGTTGCACTTGTGTCTTATTCTCCCCGTTGATCATGCTTTTCTTTAGTCCCACACTGTGTTTTCAGTGTTTTTGTGCGGCTTTCGCCAGTCGCGATTGACCACGGAAGATCCGTATCCCTATGCGCTTTCTCTTTATTACTTGCCCGCTTCGTGCGTCGCACGGCGAGGTGCCTATCTCAGCGAATTCGTGAACACATCCCGGCATGATTTCACAAAGGCGAATTGTGGTCCTCAGACACCTCAATCATATCGCACCTCTTTGAATGTGGCCATACAGCTTCAGAGAATGACTTCAAAGTCATCTACTCACTACCTGAACGTTACTCCTAAGGATTCCGCAAACAGCTCTTATCCATTGCCCAGGCTATCTACATCCACCATCTGAAGCCGGAATAATGTGTACAAAAACTATTCATGCGGCCGACACTAGTACCTTGGTCAACGGACACTGTTACTTAGTTATTTGGTTGTTACGTTACCTACCTTATTACTTCGGACTACTGAGCTTAGTGTATGCACGTTTATTTAGTTCACTTGGCACACCATATATATCCCTGTCTCACGTTATCGATTTTGATCCTTCAATCAGTCCAGAAGTAAGTCCCATCCCGAGTTGACGCTTTCCCCAACATCAGTGTTATGTTAACCTTTGGGTCCGATGAGACTTTACCGAAAAGAATCCTTCATCCTAAACTGATATATATATATATATATATATATATATATATATATATATATATATGGTGAACACGACCAATAATACAATTGGCAGAGTTCCACAACCTAGGGACCAGCACAAACAGCGATTGCGAAGAGAGCGATTGTGTAATACTGTAGTGATGAGAGTAGCTTCTCACAACATGCCATCCTGTAGGCTTAAGGATTACAGGCCGGCCTTGTAATCTGACAGTGTGGTTTCAAATCTGCGTAGGGATGAGGCGACCCTCGCAGTTCCCCTAGTCCGCGTGCGACCAGTGATGGTTGCGCGGCAGCGAAGCATCGGTACTGCGTACCTTTTATTATCACAACATGTTCGTCATTGTGCACGTTATCCTTGCGTCTCCAACAACGTAGCCGAGAGCTCCTGACTGCGGACAAATTTGAAATCAGCCCCCTCATGCTTTTAACTCAAGTCATTCGTTGGCCACCTTCGCTTCCAGCCGAATTTTGCTCACGCGAAGATTACACGGCGATGTAAACGCTCTATGGGCATGCAATGCACGTGCCGCTACTGCATAGCCATTGCTGTTTTCTATGTATCATGTGGATTTAAAACAAACTTTTGACTGAACAAAAGCTCTTGTTCAGGGAGCGAGGCATCTTTTTTACCGCATGAAAATTGGAGGTGCCTATTGATTGCGATGGCTTCCCACTCTTCACTTTCCATTGTCACCTCCCCTGCTCTCTGACAAGGTACATTATTCAGTGCGCGCTGTTCATCGCCACTACTCTGTCTACGGTTACGTTCAACACGATATTTGCGTGGCCCCACTAATTCTTCGCTCTCTGTCTGGCCCACACAGTTGTGGGTAACTCGCGTCGGCCTCACTTTCATTATACCTTTTCTCAATCCGTTGCATCCCTTGCGCTTCCAAATTCCCATCTCTTTCTGTTTATTCGTTCGCTATATTGTTGGCCAATTTGCGATTGGTCACTCAACGAACAGTACGTATGTATGACCTTTGCGCCCGTTGGATGCAACTTGATGGTCATAAGGACCATATTGAGAGATCCAGGGAGAAACATGCTTTCCCTAAGCAGGAATTCGAAAGCACTATGGATACAATTGACTGGGAAATGGTCTAATTACTCGTCCTCTCCGTTTGCTCCGTAGTGCCTGCCTCTCGTCGATCAGCCCAAATTCAGCCCCTCCCTATCAAGAGCTTCTGACATCCAGGAATCTTTCCTGTATGTACACTAATGCTCAAGGCCTACATAATAAACTTTCGGATCTGCTACTCCGTCAAGCTTCAGACGATTCTGACCTCATCGCTATATCGGAGAGATGGTTACGCCCGAGTTCGCGCTGCCAGTCATGTCCCTTGTTCGGCACTACCCAGCCAGTAAATGCAGTGAGGTGACTGTGTACCTCCGCGGTGACCTCCAGTCTTAGCCAAAGTGGATCCAGTCAGCAATGTACACACTACTCTTCGATGCCGTCCAAGAGGCGACGATGCTTTCTTGGCGGTTGTCGTTTACCACCTTCCCTCCTTAATACCAGAGATAAATTTTCTGGCATCCGCACTATGGCTGCGGATGATAAACAACAGGTATAACGATATTTTTATTGCTGGCGATTTTAATATCCACGCTCCGGAATCTCAAACCGGATCAACAAGAGGTTGTCTCCAGTTTCTCGTTGTATGGTCCCATTAATACCCACCAGATTCAGAGATACTGATAGGCCGTCTATATCAAATATCAGATGTTCACCAACGAAGAGCTACTGATCAGGAGGATGATCGCCGATGTCTTCTTGGGCCGCAGTGGTCATTTCCTCTTATTCTTCGCATACATTTGTTGTGCAGTATATCCCGTTGCAATTGCGGACGCAACGAGATCGATCAAACGATACGACATGTTAGCTGGACAAGGTGAGACAACCAACTGAATCTCACAAGCAGAGGTGGCATCGCCTAGCGTATGGCAACAATTCGTCAGACAATATTGCACTCTGGTTGCGGGATCACGGCAAATTAAAGCTGTCCACCCGAGAAACGTGGCCTCGTTTCTGCGAAACAGGACACGTAAGTGTATACTGGTGCGAAACTCTGCCTGTGTCTCTCTGAGCACCCAGATCTGAATGGCCTATGTGGCCCAGCGTAGCCCGTTGCACTCAAATTGTTCGCAAAAATACAATGATATGCCAGCAAAAGTTGGCAATGCGCCGCTTGTTCTCAACTCACATACTGCTGTATGCATATGGAAACAGTTGCTAGTCGGAACGTGCGCTGAGCTAGGCATTATTACTCCGAGCATTTCATCACCACTCGGGGTGACATCGTTAGTGCCCAGTTATGTGGCGGAACTGAGCGTCACGATGCGAAGCGTCAGTGAGTGTGAGTGATCGACCAATGATGATGCCTGCTATTCTCTACGTGATTTGATCAAGTAAACTCAAAACTGGTCGTGGTTGTGCAGTGTTGTTGGGCAGATGACTCCTAATTTCCTGCTTTATTAGCTAGTGATCGAATTGGTCAAGGTACACTCCTAATACGGATCACAGTCTTCATTGAGATTGCATGTCATTATCCATCCACACAACGTGTACTTCAAAATGACCATGCAGTCAGTCAGTAGCCGTTGTGCCAATTGTTGCCCGGTGGTTATATGAGTATAGGTCCCATTTAGCATCCAAATGATCCCGAGCTTGATGCCTGCTATCTCTACCTTATGAAAACCAATCTTTCGATGCCGTTCGCGATGTGTAGTGTTTTCGGACGGGTAGCACCCAGTGGTCAACTTTCCATTTGCCAGTTAAGCACTGGTTCTGTTTGCTCAGTTGATTGACCTCCACTGCATCTCGTGTTGTTATCCTAGATTCGTTAGCGCTCAGGCGTTCTTTGTTTAGACTTTCTTTTCAATTCGGCTCCCTCCTTTATCCTGATCTAAACCAATTCTGCCTTCTTTTTCTGACCCATACGATTGTAGTTATTTCGCTTTGACGGCGATTAATTGGCCTCCTGTCCATTTATCCCCTGTATAGTCACGCTCACCATGACACACCGTGTGTAATTCTCGATACACCATCTCAGCCTCGAATGTTGCTTGTCACCACCCCGGTTCAGCTCTCAGATCCAGCTCCACTTAATTCAGAAATGTAAACAGAGGAGCAACCGATGCGCAAGCTCTGTCAGAATGTTCCCGGACTTCAAACAATTTACCATCCCAGTTTTTACCGATAATGTTACACTTAGTTTGGTGAATGACTTGTTTACAAACTGTCCACCCCACGTGGGCTAAACCACGCCCCTATCTACTACCTCCCAAGCGTCGAGTATTCTCAACACTTACCACAGTTGTAAGTGCTCCATCCTATTCCATCTACCGTATCCTCCCAGAGAATGATCGTCATCTGTTGGATGACACGTTTACAAGGTGAACTCAAACTAAATCGTATTGCCAACTTCACATGTTTCCACTTGGAACTGTTTTCCTGTTTGTCCCTGTTCGTAGCCTATCCCTGTTTCGAAGGTACCAGCGGTACGCCCAGACACAGTGCCGACTCTTCGCTGCCGCGCAACCACCACCAGTGTCACGTGGACTAAGGGTACTGCGAGGATCGCACAGTTCTTACGCACGCTGTAACCCGCGCCACCGGATTACAAGGCAGGCTTGTGATCTTTGAGTTTACTGGCCAGCGACTCCCACTTCTTTTACGGCTACACCTCTCCTCTAGTGAAGCCCTTCTAAGGCCTGTTTTGATACCCAACCCGTCGCTTCTTGTGCTTGTTCTTACTTTCGTGGTCCTACAGATTTGCAATCATACGGTGGCTGTTATCCTAATGTTGATATTTCTGCTTTCCTTCAGCAATCTGCCCAACGTATCCGTGATGACTTTAAGTTTGTACAAAGAAGCGGATTCATCCAACAAAGACGGACGACGATTCGGGACTTCCAGATCTGGCAGCAAGAAGCATCGCAAGTCGCAGAATCAGTTGATCGGTAAGCGTCACTGAACTGTGTGTTGTCTAGTCAACTTACAATCTCTTCTGTTTTGCTGTGCTTTACGACTTGCTAGTTACTTTCCCCTCTGGACACCTACCTATTTGAGCTAGTTTTCTGTCTCACCGGGACTCACACTTCTTGCTGTTGTGGTTCGCGTTCCTCCGTCATCCATTGAGCTACACCGGTGGGCTCTTAGTGTCACAAGCGTTCATTTGTTTGAGAATCTCAACGTTCTCTTCACCAGAAAGTGAGGAGTTATACTATCAACTGAATCGTGATTCACCACGCTCTTCGCTGGTTATCTGCGAGGTTGAGAGAACAGAACATTTCTCAGACGTCCATTATCTACCGTATTGGTCACGTTAGTCCTACTTGAACTCATCTGTAATCGTTCATGGACACAGGCACACCACCTGTTACAGCGGATAAGTGTGTGTGACCGGTCTCATCTACATCTCCATGGATCTCTGTAGTCCCACTTGCACTCTGGATGTCTGTTGCATGCTGTCTTACTGATCAGACCAATAAGTCAGAGGCTCCGGGTGGTGTTGTTTGAGCAAACCTCCTCGTAAGCCGCTGCCTTGTGGGCCAGGCTGTTACATCAAAGATTGTTGACGGAAAATCTCCAACGAACCTCTCTCACTCTTTATTGGAATGGTCAAAAGGATAGTTTGTGATTTCTCTCTCTATTCCTCTTCCTTTTCAATGATCCTACCATGTGGTCTAGCAAGTCACCACAACTTTCGTCAACCACTACCGAAGTAACTCGCACTCTGGGCTTCAACGTCAACATATCATAAAACAGGTGGCACTTGCTTGATGAGTCAGCATCTCAATGCAGCTACGCCTACCAAAATGGGGCCCCAAAGAGCAGAGATTGCCCACTTCGCTTCCCCCTATTGATATGAATTCCGTGGTTCTTGTCCTCCATATCACTCAGTAGATGTGAACAGTTGCATGCATGTACTTTGACCACGGCTCTCAACCTGTATCGCTGGTCACTTCTATCAACGCTTCCACTAGTTTTACCTCGAAGTTCGACGTAGCTAGATACCACGAACAACTGTCTTCTATACTGCTATTGAGCAAGGGCTTGCACATGCTTGTCGTTGCAAACAGCGTCGACGCCTAATTCGGTCGCCTCAGGAGGTGTGGCGTCGTACTGTTCTTGCGTGTAGCCCTTCGCTATCCGCGAACTCGCTGTTTGGATTGGTTGCCGCACCTACAAAACCGCATCAGTCGTCCCCCGTTCCTGCTCTTGGGTGATTATAACCTCTCGAATACGCTGGCCTAACGTACAACTTCTCCCCGGACACGGTGAAGTGGAGGCAGAGTTTGCTGAGATGATCTTCGAAACTGGACATTACAACACAACTGCCAGCCGACGCGCATAACACTGCACTTAAGTCCGTCGTGCTTGGACGATGTTGACTAGCTGCGAACAGCGTGTGCGTAATGTTTTGGTCATGGAGCCTATGGCAGAGAGTGATCACTCGATGTTCATGGCCAGCCTTGCGTTTTCACTGCCACACTCGTCTCCGCTGGAGCCATCCTGCAACTACTGGAAGACTCACTTCGTTGGTCTTACTCGCTCAGCTAATCAAGTGGACTGATCGCTGTCAAAGGATTCAACTGTTGAAGTCGTGTCAACTGCACGTTGGTGATACAGGAGCATCATCATCAACAGCAGCACATCAGCCACTTGAACTGATGCTTCGCTGCCATACAAACATGATGAGCTATGAAATAAAGAATAATAAGAGGGAAAGAAGGGGGACTTACCTGAAAACCTTAATGCCCTAAGCAAACATTCAGGGTCAAGGCGCCTACACCTTGTGTAGACAACATACTCCGCATAGGGGTGGGCGTCCTCGCGGTATACTCAGCCCGCGCGCGACTGGTGGTGGTCGCGCGGCAGCGAAGCGCCGTTACGGCGTATAAGCTGACACAGACAACATACCGTCACAAACAGCTGGCTATCGTGCAGAGACAAGGCGGCATCGGCGAGACAGCTTCCTTGCGGCTTTCACTGCCACGCGTCATAATCAGCCATTACCTCATGGGAAATGAAGTCACTGACGACCAAACTGGGTACGGTTGGTCCGTCTCGCCTTCCGGGCTGGAGTCCACGTGACTCGTCTTGTGCTTGGCTCGCGACTTTACAGGACATGGCTCGCAGTAGCCACCAGTGGTGCGTCTGCTGCCGTCTCCTAATTGGATTACCTGTTTAAAGTGTGTTTGGTGCTGAGTTATCTGCGGGGTAATGGCTGATTATGACGCGTGGCAGTGAAAGCCGTAAGGAAGCTGTCTCGCCGATGCCGCCTTATCTTTGCACGATAGCCAGCTGTTTTTGAGACGGTATGTTGTCTACACAAGGTGTAGTCGCCTTGACCCTGAATGTTTGCTTAGGGCATAAAGGTTTTCAGGTAAGTCCCCTTTCTCTCCCTCTTATTGATACAAGAGCGACCCTTCATGAAACCCTGCTGTTCGGTGGTGAGGAGGTTTCTCGACTCCAATAGCTGCGCTATACTCCTCCTCACCACTTTCTCGAGTGCATTAGCAAGTCACTACCGGCTGCCATGCCACTCACGGTGTTTGTTTAATTTACGATACGCTATCTCAGTCACGAATGCTGTTTGTCACTAACCCAGTTTCACTCTCAGCTCCGGCTCCACTTAGTTTGGGAATGCAAACAGGAGAGCAACCGATCAGCGTCGGGCTAGCGTGCATCGCCAGAATCTTCCGGTATGCTAATTTGTTTTCTACCCCAGTTTTCCCGGATGATGTTACACTGTATAATGTGCTGACGTAGCAGTTGTACTTTTGAACTTTGTACTTTCGGCAACAAACTCTCATCAACTTATTCGTTCTTGTCGACCTGACTTGTCTGCCTTTGTCCTGGGATCCACATACTGCCATGTCGGTGACTTCCATGCGTATTGTATCTTAATTCGGAACCATGTTGCTTGGTGAAACCCGATAATGATAAATCAATGCCACTTTCCATACAGGGTCTCTAGATCAGTCTCCCACATGTACTATATCGCAGTCACAGTTTCAATGAGACATTTTCATGCTTTTCTTTCTGTGCTACCCACACTGGTACCTGTTTTCTCATCTTCTCATCATTATTCTCGCCGTTGATATAATCATTATTGTGGCGCCTTGGATCACGACCACACGCTGCTCCGACCCGCGCATCGAGCCTATGCTCATCTGCCTACCGGGTCCATTGAACCCACGTGTACCTCCAGGATTCACTACAATCGGTGGGTCGGTTTGCCTAACGCATTCCCATCTTGCCTCACGTATTGTTAAGGCGTTATCCTCAAATTCCGGAGAACCTCGGATGCAGCGATACCGAGGCACTGACAATCATTGATCTGTGGCGATGTACAAAATATGTACTTAGGTTCCTTAAGCAATTCAGACACATATGTGCATACACACACTCCGTATGTTCTTATCTATACTTGGAGTGGCACTGCGTGTCTATTTGTCAAATCGGTCATTCCTCCGAAGGCATCATCCCTAGTTTCGTTGCTGCCCCTGGTGCTTGACCTATGCAAGCTGGACACAAGTACAAGACAGTACGCCTGCCGGCACACGTTCGCTGCCTTCACTCTCTCTCTCTACCAGACATGATTAACTTTGTGCCAGCGTCCCGATACTACATGGTGAGCGCATGTCGCGCGCTCGAATTTCCGTTCCTTTTTTCCAAACTACGCGGTCGACTGTCAATATTACAATCTCCTATGCGTCCCTCGCCTATGCAAGCCCAACTGCTTTCAATAGGAGGAAACAACGCGATTCCTGGTTCACAGGAGGGTGGGGGTGGAAACCACCACGCATGTTGTTGGCTCAATTTGAAGTGCCTGTTGTTTGCGAATGGATTTCGACACACCATCCAACTGAGAACCGTGATTTATTTTTTAGGTAAATTCACTCAACTCGATCACTTGGACCGTATGCAGTCATGTTGCCGAGAAGGCAACGGGGTGCAGACGAGTTATGTGATGGTAAACCAACGTCTATATGTCATGACAGTTCGAACTTGGAAACTCTGGTCTATTTGCGCATTTACCTCGCGTGGTACCTTTCCGATTCGCCGTTCTGCTGCGCCCCTTCATTCAAAACGTATAGGTGGAGGTTGATTTCTCCTCCACCCATCCTTCATCCGGCTGATTTGTGTACCACACATCTTTCGTCTTCGCCGCCCTACGGTTTCGTTGATTTCCTTGTGTCTGCTCCTTTCCACACATACTACTCACTAGTATTGCATCACAATCTCCCCACATGGGAATCGCAAAAAAGCGCACATAAATAGTGATCACATTGACAACAATACTAACTATAAATATTGCTACTGCCGACATTTCATCCAACGACTTACTCCGTACCTTCCGAGTTTGCGATTGAATGTAGGGTACCAAGTGAATCACAGTCAAAATTGTGATTACGTGGTAAGATCCATTTTGACACAACGAGTGCTTCCAATCAAACGCTCACTATTGGGATTGTAACCTAACCAGGCTGAGTGACTTTTTTTAAGTGCCGAAAGAGTGCAGTTTCTGCCGGCTATTAGTCACTTTGCAATAGTGTTTGCAACGAACAAACAGAATTAACATATGGTGTTATGCTGAGGACCCAGCGAGCACTGCTGCATTTCACCACGCACACTTTTGTTTCCTTGGATAGTTGTCGACATCCGCTTCCGGATTTAACTGTCACTGTGACTTTCGCAGGCACAGGACGCCTGCGCCTACAGAGGGATCATGAATGGTATGCGCTGCACCATCCACAGATCCAATCACACGCCCCATATCCATTGTAAACCCGAAGGAATAAGATCGGGAGGCATGTGGATGGGCGCCGCGTTGCATCAACGGAGTCGGCCCACACTCCTTCACAGCCAAACACAAGCACGCTGTATTTGGGGAATCAGTTGCACACAACGCGGTGGCTGGACCGTAGTCCGCTCCACACTGCATGGAACTAATGTTGGAACCGTGCACCCCGACCCCCTCAGGCAACGATTCACAGTCTCCTGGAGCCACTAATCCTGATTGAGGGTGTTAGACAGGTAGGCACCTTGTCAACATTCACATCAAGTGCAGCCAAACTGGGGATATCAAACAACAGCCGAGCACTTGAAATGACAATGTCAAATAATATTTATCGGATAAAACATACGGATAAGACGACTTAACTCTTCGCTAAATGAGCCTATGAAGTAAGTTGATTTTCAACAAATCTTCACTAAATTCAAGATGTCAGCAAAAGATATCTTTAAAAATGCTTCAAAAGCGAAAAAGTTAACAAATTAAATAATCCGCTTAAGACACTTGTGTAAGTAAAAGGAAGCTTTTTCAGACGGACTTTTAAATGGCCTAACAAAGTTGGCATTTATAAACTATAGCAAACCGATCACCTGAAATAAATAATTTCAGCACGCATGTACGCGATTAGTAAATCGAATGCAGCGTACGTACCAACGCTTCGCCGGTTCTGCCTACGTTCTCAGCAGTACTCGTCGTCATTTTGTTGCCGGTCCTGGGTGGCCTTGCTCGTGGCTCACCAATTCTGTCTGTTTCATGCACTCGCGACTGCATGGACTACACCACCATGCGCTAGGCGTCGATGGAGTACAACCCATCGGCGCCTGTCGCTTCCTTGGATACTCCTCTACTAACTAGTTAACCGAGTTTGACCAATGCCTCTCTTCGTTTCGGTTGATATTCATCCATGTGTGAACATCCGTGCGGATTCCACTACAGGCCGGGCTGACGCTCGAACTCGCTTGCTATTGGCGTTGCTGATTTTCTCACAACCTGATTTTTTGCTTGAGTTAAAACCCCGCCATCGACCGCAGTGCGATGTATATCCTGAATCCACCCTGTGAAGCAAAATCGACTTCTACGATTTCTGCTTGCGTGGCATGAAGTTCCAAATTTGAGCCTGCGTTATTTAATCGGCTGTCGTCCAATGCGGCTTTCGCAGCTAAGCTTCATAATTCGTGCAAAATCGGCGGATATAGCTAAACCGTAATCCACTAAGTGTCACGTTACATTCCCATCTCCTCTTCTCTTCCCGAAGAGATTAAAAATGAGCGTGATCGATTGTGGAACCGAGTGGAGCGAGTAAGACCGAAATCTCTCCGTTTCCTATGTGGTCTCATTGATCGAAGTAATCGAGGTTTACTTCATGGTGGACCGTAGCCTCAATTAGGACCACTTGTCACTAGGTTGGTACTCGCCAGCTACTCAAAAACCCACCTATGAAAGTCGCTACGTATTTGTGACATCCCCCTACACCTTGGTTGACGGACGTGCTAGGTAGCAAGACGTTCGCAAACTCAGTTCAGCAAACATGTTCAAACCTGCTGGGTCTCTAGTCCATGCGTTGGCCAGTCGTCGCTGTTCGATGGTCAATGCACACGTGACACGACCCACCCCTATGACAAGACGGCCATCTGTTTCGCTTCCATAGATCGATGTACCTATTGGGACTGTCTACTCAGAAAAGGTGTGCCCAAGAAATATGCAAAGATTCCCCTATCGTCATACTCGCATAGCTGCTTCTGTTTTACAGAAGAGGGATCAGGTACAGAGTATTTATTTCGACGCTGATTTTCGTGATTATTCTAAATTTCGCGATCACCTTTGTCTGCTCAACCAAGAGATTGCCTCTAACACAGGTAAATTGAAGTGTTTAAGGCAAGAAAATGTAAAACTTCCACTAAAACGAGCAGTCATGCGGTATCGAGCCATACGATTACGAGCAGAAGGTATTTCGGTTACAGGAGGTAGTCACCGAGTTGCATCACCAAAAGGACATGTTGGCTAATGATGATATCGAGTTGAACTAAGCAGTTCGGGATAAGTACAATGCATTAATCTGGAATGGCACAAAAATTGCTGTGAACAAGACGCCAAAAAACTACAGCCAGCAAATATCAGACTGTTGGACGAGGTTCATAGTCTTGGGAAAGCAAATGAGCTTTTGATAGAAGTCAACAACTGCTGACATGCTAGCGAGTGTACATTCTAAAAATCACGATCTGGAAGATGATCGCGTGAAACTGATTGACCGCATGAACAACCTGCAAACTATAGTGAGAAATTTTAAGATTATTGAGCATGATATAAAGTAAAGGAAAACTCAGGAGTTAATCTGCAATCAGTGAGCTGATGCTGCTAGTATTTCTGCGACTAGCCCGCTCCCTCCGGTGGCACTACTGCATGCCCATCGGTTGTCCTCCATAAAACACTGTCGGGATTTAATGCCTGCGAGGGTATCGCCAACAGCGCACTCTTCACTCCTGGTTAGCTTTTCGGTTCAGGTGGGTTGGACCGGAAATGGCGGTTGTGGGCAGTCGTAGACGGTACATACCAATCGGATGTAATGTTGCCATGACTGCGATCGATTTTGACCTGAATGAAACCTTGGTTCTTGGAGCCTCCAGCGATTTCCCTGTCGAGTTTGGACCCGGAATGATTCTCACTTTCGAGTAAACTTGTCTAGACACTCAAGACAAGTGGTGTCAGCCAAGTTTGTGGGAAACATCAAACGTGCAGTCACCGTTTCCTCGGACAGGACAATCAAGCTATGTGCCATCGATCGATGCCAATGCAAACGAATTATCCTCGCTGGCTCTGCCCCCACTGTTCTGCGTCCACTGGGGCCTTTTGCGACTAAGCATTTCGACCACAGTGTACGGCTCTGGGGCGAACGCACTTGAGGTAACACCGACGTCATCGATTTGTCTGCACGCATAACAGGATTAGACGTTCTCACGGATAGTACAGAACTGGTTGGCTGCAACCGCAGCACCACCGTAGAAGTGCTTGATTTCCGTACGGAACAAGTGACACAAGGTTTATCCGCTGAAGATTTCCGTATTGGTTTGCATATTATCGTCCTCTTCCTTCTCTCCCGATGCCAAATATGCAGTGGCTGGCGGATGACGTCGTTTGTAGTTGGAATACTCTCACTGGACAATGCTTATCTTGTTATTCCAACATTGTCGTCTGTTGTCATGGATGTCCGACCAGCCGTTCTATAGTATCTTGTGAGCGCATCCTTAGGGCTATCATCTGGTCCTCCTTTTAAGATCCCTCTTCCGTCGCCAGAAGTCTGTTGTGCCTCCCCCGGCTAGTCCGCGACGAAATGAAAACGCCAAAGACCAGCCAGATCCAATGGTTTTTTGCATGAGAACATAGCGCAATAAATAGATTGAAGGCAGCTACTAAACATAATAACATCGGAGATGCTAATTAATAACAATTAATACAACTCAAAACGGTTTATATTCAGGGCTCAACTTGCTGCTGCCCCCGTCTAGATTCATGTCTGACCTCTGCTTGAGTTCGATCTCCAAATGTAGATCGATCCAATCTTGCGCCTCAGTTCTCAGCTTGTCCGATGGCTGTAAGCTGGCTCCTGTAACATAGTGTGAGGGCTTACGGCATGCTGTCGCCGCTCTTCAATAAATCCAGTGGTGTAAGACAAGGTTGCCCGCTGTCACCTTTGCTCTTCACCGTCGCCATTGACGAACTCATAGAAATCGCGTTCCCAGGACACGACTTAGGTGTGTAGCTGCTCTCAGGCCAACGATCTCTTGACTTGGCATGTGCTGACGATATTGCTCTCATTTTTAACAGGTCACTAACGTGCTAAACGGCACTACACGAAGTAGCATCAGCTGTTCTTCGCTTCGGACTTAGCTTTGCACCATCTAAGTGCAAAGCTTTCCTTCAAGATTGGCTGGGACCGCTTCCTGCATTGATCAGCTCGAACTCATACGGCATTTCAACCAACTAGGGACTTTTATCATTGCCGGTGGAATCGAAGACAAGCTCACGAACCATATAGCAAAAGCTCAGCAAATATCTTTTAAGGTGGTGCGGGAAACATAATTTGTAGCCAGTTGGCGCGATGCGGGGCAGCACTCGTGATACCTGGATGTTCTAACGGTAATTTGACTTCGAATGACCAACCTGTAATGGAATTGAATTAGGAGGATTTCGACAGGGGAGAAGAGTATGAGCCGGAGAGATTAGGCTTTAATCAGCAATCAAGTGAGGTATTTAGGCTGAAATGCAAAGCGATTATGCTAAACGGACAATAAGTGAGAAGTCCACATGTCATAACCTGATAGGTCGACAGTGATTAGAGCTTGTGTGTGGCATACATTTGGGCTTGGAGAAGTTCCAAGGAGGATTCATGATTTGCTAAACAAGGTATACGTGATCCATTTTACCCATCCATTGATGATTCCACCAGTAACTTATAAGTTGCAAAACTAGTTAAAACTGTGGTGCATTATTAAAGATTAAGCTGGGTCGAAATGGAATTATGTGAACTTGGATATTATCCATTCTGCTATTGCGTCATTGGTTCCACTAGCAAATAGTGAAAGCGTGCAGTCACCTACAGTGGAGGTAATGCTGAGGGAGAGACGTAGTTATTTCGAGTTGGATGACTTACATTGCACATGGCCGCAGTGTAGAGATGTAAGACTAATATGAATTCTTGGGGGCCAAGCTGAGCGGAAAAAATGACACTAAATCTTACGTATTCGTCCCACTGATGTGTTGGTCTCTCCATGCTTCAATCATGGGCCTGGGCGTACAATAGATTAGGCAGTCCATTTGAACAATAGCAGCTGATTTCCCGGGTCTAATTGATGGGATCCTTTGTTATTTCTGCTCAACTGCCGCCTGGACCTTGCTCCTACACTTTGCAAATGGTTACAAGACAGCCTATAGTTATCCTTACATTGTTCTCCATTTAAATCAATGGCTGGCTTGCAGTTGACCACTGTGCTCCGAAGAGGCAGCGTTTTCGACCGATCTTCCTCTTGGTCTTAATTGCACAAGTCCTATGTGGTTACGTCAACAGAAACTCCGAACCTAGTGTTCAACTTACCATTTCCGCCCACCATACCTGCATTCGCACATCTGCGCACTTTACCAAGCTGGGGGAATTGAAAATGGTTGTTGGTTTCATCTTTTCGGCTTTGTTTCAATATATTACAATAATTGGAACTCGAAACATTGCATTTTACAAACACCTTATTCTCATGTTAGCTCTTCGAGCACTTTCGCGTCTTTGGTCAAGCTCCACGAATCAAAAAGCGGCCACGCTTGAAATGTTCTCTCTTTGGCTGCAGTCCCATTGGTCAACACAATGGGCGCTCGATTTAAAGTACTTCGTGCTCCACTTGTGTTTCCTCATCATAAGTTAGACGCACAGCCAGTTCTGTTAAGACGCTTTATTTTTACCCAAGTGCCTGCTAGCCTGTATACTAACCCGTGCTGTATCAATCACAACTTCACAACACGCTTACGTCTTATTCAACTCTACATTTTGACCTGCTATCTTTCAACCTCAGGTTTTGTCACAATCCCCACATTCGAGCTATCCGGCCGTACAGACACCCAAATGTGGGTCACACTGCAACCACCGGCCGCCACTGGATCGAACGAACTCATGAGCACCATCTTCACTCCTTCTCTGAATGCCGCGCATAATTCACAGTCCATGACAAGTGTGGATGGCGCTGGACACTGGGGCGCCTCATCTGGTCTCTTCCCGTTCCTCACGTCCACTTCGAGTAGCATGCAATTGGACCAGTCACATGTGGAGCAGCGACATCTTCCACAACTTCGGATACGAGCACGTTATCAGTCCATTGAAGTACTTCCCGTGCGCTCCTATGCTTCATTAAAAAAGGTAAATTCTATTCTCACGGTGGCACCATCCTCACTTCTAAGTACTTTATTTGTTGCTCTGATTCCGCTCTGTTTTTTTATAGCGGCGCTGCTAGTCCAGTTCACCCATCAAGTACCAGCCACTCCCACCTTCCTGTCGTTCGCTCTTCCTTCCATCCTCACGTTACCGTTGTCAGCTGCAGTAGAATTGGACAATCTAAGTAATGACTTACTGACATTATATATATATATATATATATATATATATATATATAAAGTCTTTGATCTTAAAGACCTAACCCGCAAGGCAGCGGGCAATTCACGCATGTAGCTGGAACGTCCAATCAGCTGTTAAATATAACGACTATTGACAGCCAGCTGGCCCATTCGCCTTCTTTCTGTCCGGTAGTAGACCACACAGTATCCGATGATCAGCAAGGTTGTTCACCGGCCCTCCGTTAGCTACTCACCTCTAATCACAGAAGTGAGTGATCAGTGACCCTATAGCTGGTCACATTGGGTTTGACGCAGCGAAGTACGAGCTATTGTGGTATCTGATGGAAAATCAGGTGTTCAGCCCTAATCTACCCACGCTCTGAGACACTGCAGGTGATTGTCCGCGACTGCTTATTCATCTCTTTCGCAAAGCATGGGGGGTCTTATTCGCGATTACCTCCACAATGAAGGCGTTCCCCAATCCGCAACCTGGGGACGTGCCGGATAGCGTACAGCTCTGCCACTGAGGATTTGGTTACTTTCAACATAACTAATTAAGTTGACCGATTCGTACCAGCTGTGAAACAAGCCTTCGTGTTTGTCTAAGACGCAGCCTATATTTTTTGCCCTTTATCAGCGGGATGTTTTTTGGAGATGAAACATGACACAGCTTTTCCCATCTGGGGAATCGATACTGGAACCAAAACTGATGTACGGATCAACTTCAATCAATCAATCAACCAATCAATTCAATCATTACCGGTGAACTTGAGTCTACGGTGTTCTGATTGCTGTTGCGACCTGTACTTGCTGCATGTTTGAGAGGTGCAATGTAGTTGCGTGGCTTCACGAGGAAACCGGTGAAAATAATGACGACGGGCGCTCATGGGACCACTCTCTCAAAAGCGACGGGTGTTTGGATGTATCAGAGGTGCTTCAAAGTGTTTTTAGAGTAGGTTTGCAGCCACGCACAACCAGACGTTTATTACACATCCGGAAAGGTGTTGCGCTGTCATCCCATGCAACTCAAATCCAGCGGTAACGCTTACTTCTCCCGACTCTTCTATTGCTCTCGAACTTTTGACTGTCCTTTTATGAGATGAGATCTCATGCCACGTGTGGCGGCGGTGGACCACCGGCCCGTTTTCCGTGCATAGGACTGAGTTTATACCCTGGACTCTAACTTCTCTTGGTACTTCACCGATTCTTTTATAGTATTACAACTCTATTCAGATGGTAACCAATTGTTGAAGGCTGGTGGAAGGACCTGAAGTTCTTTGGAGAGGTGTGGTAGCTGTTTTGTTGCAGCGAGCGTTCTCAAGCGGTGCTGGCGAACCGCAAGGCGGCCGCGATTCATAACCAATTCCTGAGTTCTCTTTTCCCCTGCACTTACTGCTGCAACACATGAGTGATCTGATCAGGTAAATGTAACCTTGTTCCTTAGGAAATCAAGCGCTTAGTTATTCTTCGCATTTCTATGATCACGTTGTTTCATAGCCGGTCAGCCATCACAATGAGATGTTTGCTGTCGCATGCATGCACTGTGTACTTGAACGTTGCTTTGCTCTTTTACGCCTTATTGCAAGTCGCACACGAACTGGTGGGTCGGATGGATTTACTTGATCAGCCTTGAGCCATATTCAGCAGCTGCAGTGGCATTTGGATAGGTTGTCCGGTCGGAACTTTGAGTCTAGAGGAATAGCCGGATGAAGAATGTGTCGAAGGTAGTGATGATTAGCGGAATTACAGAAATGCAATCGATCTCACGATTGCGCCAAATCAAATGTCTCATGCAGGGAAATAGCATGTTCCAGTTCGATCAAGTTTCCCGCGTCCGATTTTTCCAAATCTTTTCATTACAAGCTGGACTAACCACCCACTGAGGTCTCACTCAACTCTACGACGCGTTCACCGGAACTAGTAAAGGCATACATTTCTTCCTCTCGTCCGAAGAGCTGCACTCTCAGATTCTGCCTCCCTTGATTCATTCTAATAAATGGGAATTTTTGGATTGCTGAGGAGCAGCATTCCCCGTGGTTCACATATTTCATGGAAACACCTTCCCGCGCAAGTATTTCGAACAGAATGCGTAAACCGACTGTGGCACGCACTCTTTACGTCCAGGAACATAGCTGTTGTAAGTCTGCGGTACGTTTGGCGCTGCTCTAGCACCTGCCCACGGATTGAATATATGGTCTACTCAGCCATCGCTTAAGCGAAAGCCTACTTGCTCTTCCCTAATCCGGGATTCTCGCCCCGCAGGGAAGTGACGAACAAGCCTTGAGGCGAGTAATTTTGTCTCAACCGATGTTATACTAGTACCTCTGTGGTTGACACATTGGATTAACTACTTATGTTCTCTATACCATGATGATAGGAATATGTGACATGTCATCTCGTCCAACCGACAATGCTTCTTAATGTCGCTCTAACGGCCACACCACTCGGGGATCCACTGTGCAGAGATTCAGGAGTCGCGATGTTGTCCTTACGCCCCTATGTTCGAACCCATCCCCGTGCCCAGTCCTGAGGTCCCCTACAGCACCCTAACCAGCGTAGAACCGCTTTGAGTTACAAGTAATTCGTTGGGGCACTCTCTCAGCCTTCATCTACTCGCTGGTACTCGACTGGGACCATCTCATTGAATGAAGATTGCAACACACGAAAATATGTTAAGCAAATGCATTATCACTTTTTGGTCTTCAGTTTTTATCGTCGTTTTCCTCTGTGGTTGACTTCATTCGCAGTCACCTACACAGTGGGTGATCTTAACCGATTCATTCTCTTATCCTGCTGTCTGTTGGCACTATTTGGAAGTGACGTATTCCCATTCTTGACCGGGGCTCATGGTATATAAATCAGTCTACACGGAATCACTGCACACACACACACACAGATACACAACTGTGTTCCTTTTCCCGGGTGATTTCCTCCCTTTCGGGCCCAGTCTTATCCACCCCCGAAGAACGTCTGATCGACCTATGTTTCTTCGCCTATAATCCACTTCGTTTCGTTTCTCTTATTGCTCTTTCTAGCTCGGTTCTACTGCGCCAGACCACATCACACCACAAGACATCATTCGCTTTCGTTGGACGCCTTTCTGGGTTTTCTATATGTCTTGGAATTAGTACATTTTGTCCAACTTTGCCTCATTTTCCCGAACAAGTCGACTCTCCTCTGTACACGCTTGACTTTAAGTTGTATCGACTTGGGTCATTTGCCTACCACATTAGTCTGCTTTCTAGCCCCGTTATGTGTGTGTGTGGGTGTGTTTATCCGAGTGCACCAGGACCTTTATGTTACGGTAGTTTTGTTATGATCTGTTATTAGGTCAGAATGTGGGAGTGTTCTATAGGTTTGCTTCCCTAGTCTAACGCCACTGTGCTACGCACATGCACGTATCACAACCGTTTGATGCCGCCATATACAACTTTATGATCCGGGCATTGATGTGTGCAGTGAATGATCCCCATGTCACGTCTTGCGTCGCCAGGATACGTATAGAAAAGAACGGTGGGGCACATGAAAAAGTAATTTGGTACAAAGTGATGTGAACAGCTAGATGCCAGAAACTGATTGCGGAAGTGTCCTCAATTATGCGACTACGCCATGTCAGATATGGTCTGTAACCAGTGACGTAGTCCACTCCCTGAGACCCTCACCCACCTACATGGTGAGTAACAACCAGTTCATGGTGTGCTCACCTCACGGTTCCCCCTTCTTGATGCGTCAGCATCATATGGTCACCAACAGCAGTAATAATAATAATACGCATATTTCTTTTGATGAGAGAAACTGTTTCTATAGCAGCCACGGATGCTCCGCTACCATATGGAACGAGAAATAATGAGAGGGGGAGTTGGAGGACTTATCGGAAAATCTTAATGCCCTAAGCAAACATTTATGGTCAAGGCGCCTACACCTTGTGTAGACAACATACCGTCACAAACAGCTGGCTATCGTGCAAAGATAAGGCGGCATCGGCGAGACAGCTTCCTTGCGGCTTTCACTACCTCGCGTCATAATCAGCCATTATCTCGCAGATAACTCAGCAGTATATAGTGCATCTCGAGGAAGGCGATCAGCGCCCATACGGAGAATATGGATAAATGATGGTGCGTAGTAGGCACTTTATCAACATTCACACTTAGTGCAGCCACACCGGAGATAGCAATCAACAGCAAACACTTCAAATGCAAAAAATCAACGCACATACAGACTAACTGCAGCGATGATGTAGCACGCTTGCCACCTGTACCGCATTATTAGCTTGGGTTAGTAAATGGGATGGAATCAGAAGCAGCATACTTAACATGTTCGGATACTTACCTAGCCAACTTACCTGTCGCCTCCTCGATATTGGCCCATCGTCGCCACGTTGATGCTTTACCAGACCGTATCGGCTGAGACGCATGACCGCATGTGCTACAGCACCATGTGCCTGAAGTTGACGAGCTGGGGATCTGTCGTTTCCGTAACTGACGTTTTTCTTCCAGATAAAGCCAACTTGTTTGAAACACCTAAGCAACGGGATTCTTGGCGGCATTTCACTGTCATTGTTTTCCAGCAGCTGGAGTCAACGTTATTTGGTGACAAACTCACCTTGAGCATGTCCTGGTAGCGCAGTTTCGGTTTTCCCCTTCCGCTATCTTGCACACAGTTGGCCATACAGTTGACGCTTCTATATCCTCGTCGCATCCAGCCGCGGGACATGTCCGAGCCACCTCAGATCTCAAATTAGTAGCATACAATTCATTCCGTACATACTTTCAGCGGAGCACTTTCGTGTCAGGAACTCTGTCGCACCAATCGATGCGCCGAATCCGACTCAGGTGCTGTTAATGAAAGCTGTCCACATAGTGGATATCTTCCCGGTACATGGTTCATGTTTCGCTCTCTTAGTGGCAAACCGACAGCACCATCGCCTTTTATGCCGTCCGCTTCATCCGAACAGTCGGCTGGTGATGCTTTCACATCCGACGTTCCGGCTTTCCAAGTACAGCCGTGGCCTTCGATGCCCGGATACGCAGCCCGCTCGTCATGTGTACATCCGTTTGCAGTATATTCTCGATGTAGAAAAATCTGAAGGTGATTTCCAAAACGTCGTCACCAATCTGGATTTGCGACAATCAAACGGATTCCCTTTCTGGTGATCATCATCGTCAACAGCAGTACATCAGCCATGTGAAGTGGTGCTTCGCTGCCATACGACCATGAGGACCTATGAAGTAAAGAATAAGAACAGGGAGGGAAGGGAGACTTACTTGAAAACCTTAATGCTCTAAGCAAAGATTCAGGGTCAAGGCGCCTATACCTTTTGTAGACAACATACCGTCACAAACACCTGGCTATCGTGCAAAGATAAGGCGGCATCAACGAGACAGCTTCCTTGCGGCTTTCACTGCCACGCGTCATAATCAGCCATTACCTCGCAGATAACTCAGCACCGAAAATCTGCGCGACGGCCGATGTAGGATGAAGTTTATGTTTGAAGAAAATATCATGGTTGTATGTGGGCTGAGATACTGCCAGGGCGCCCAGACCTAGACAGGAGAACGCTTAGGGTTCTCATCCAAAGACTTTGGCTCAAAAGCCTCTCCGCAATGCAGCGGAGAGGTGGCAATGATTTAGTTTTACAGACATGGACGCCATCCCATTTCAAACCCCCAACCTGGAGGACCAGGAGACTGAGTTTGTCTGACCTCTCACCATTGATCAACCTGGTAGGAGTAGCTCTCAAGGTGCTCGGATGCATCACCCAGTATAGCTCAATGAGGTACGCAAACCGTCGCACCACGTTAAGGTCCAGTCTCGTCTGGTGATAGCTGACTAAATACCAGTCTTGCTTGTATCGACGATGAGTCCGGAATTGGCCGCTGTCGAGGCGAGAGCCGTTGTCGTGCGCTGCAATTCTTCTGTAATGTATACAAATTACGTGCAGCCATTGACAACCAGCAACCTACGCGTGGTTATTTCACACCCTAAGGTTCTCGTCCCGAAATAACACATGTACAGCAATCTAACCCTGGGCACCTGTCATATATACATTCTGTATCCTTGATTCTTCAGTGGAAGGTTTTTGTCCCACATGGTTTATGCGTAAAGTAAAGCACTGGGGTAACCATTTCGCATTGCTGAAATGCGCCTTTTTTCCTATGTCTGTCAGCTTTTTCATTTATGGTGGTGGCTTGTGTTCGAAACTAGAACGTCTCTTGCTGAATTCCCACTTCCTATGCGTGGGTTCACCCATGTCATTTTCGGATATCTTACCAGTTGAAATTATGGACTCGAATGCTGTTGGTATGTTCTCTTAGTCAATTGTTCTCTCGCTTGATTTTGTCATCAGACTTGTAGGAGCGCTGCTTAGGTGCGGAGTCCGAAAATAGCCATGTCCCGTCGTCCTTACTGGATGTTAGAAATAAAATCTTGTTGGTATCCCAATGATATATTTTTGGGAGGCTCCCGAAAATACACTATGACAGTAGGGCAGAAAGATTGCACAGGGAAAACACAGGTGGTGTTTGGCTGGATGGTATAAGCCAGAGTTCAAAGTAAGTTGTCCATTGATTGTATACACATCAATAGCTTTTGAATGATGTGGTTAGCGTCACATGATTGTGGCTAGTATCTTCCCTGTGCGAAGAGAAATAAGCTAAAAGTAGCAAAATAAGTTAAAGCTCCTACAGACTCTCCAGCTTTTACTTAATGACTCGTTCACCCCCTCCATCCTCGCATCGAAGAAATATCTGTGAGCGAATCAAATCATTATCTGCTCCTTGTTGTATTTTCTATGTTAATAAATCGGTCTCCTTTCCACGTTCGGTATCTTCGGGCGGCCGCTAGTTTCGTCTCTGCCGAGTTGATTGGTTACTGAATCTTGTCTGTTTATTGTTGTAAGATATGTGAGTCGTGAACATATTACTCATTTTCGTTACCTGCAACGGTATAACCTTTGCTGTATCGTCTGCCACTGTTGTTGTCTGCATCTGACTGTAACTTTACTGGGTCCCCTTCAGTTTTGGGATTGATTGAGCACCGAGACAGCTTCATTGCTACCTGACAGAAAGTCATTACCTTATCTCATGAGGATATTTACGTTGCTGAGCTCAGTGTCTAGTTGCCCTCGTGTCGTCTGTTTGTTTTTGTCCGTTTTTTCCATTGTTTCAGTTGAGTATAATACTCATGTGCATCACTCTCGTATTCTTCTTGTCGCTCACAATGAGGTCGGTTGTGTGAGCGACACTTTTGCTCATTTCGAGACCCTCTCTGTGAGCATATCCGAGTATCTCATTAATTTGCGTTTGGGGCACTGTAATTGATTGTCTCACTCAGTATAATGTAGGTTGCGAATACAAGGGGAGGTATTTGATGTCCTCATTGTTTGCGCGTTAAACGATAACTTAATATGATCATTTCTGGAATTCTCTGCTCGATTTCCGTTATTTACGCAATCCATCTGTTCATCTAAATTTTTGTCTACATGACTGTTTCTCCATATTCTGATTTTTGTGCAATAACGGAGTGATGTGTTGGAAACCTCAATAATACAATATTTTCTCTGTTTCTCCGCATGTTTATCTACCTCATGATCGTTTCCCGTCTACCCCTGTCCAGTTGTCTCTTTTTTCTCTCTATGCATCTCTATCTCTGTGCTACGTTCTTTCCCCTGCACTATTTTGCCGTTTCATTTACCACCCAGATTGTCTTCGATCACAGTCTCGAACTCAGCTCTTGGCTAGAGCATGTGTTATCTGTAAAGTGCAAGGAGAGTGTGGCTGGTTCGTTGGTCGCGCTGCATGAGTCCAACGGGACTCTCGTGGACTTTCTCACAAACTTAGTGGTTCATGACGTTTCCGGCTTGGGTAAGTGGTTCATTTTGTGCGAACTTAAGTCATCGGGCTTGTCTTTACTTGATAGCACCTACCTTTTCTCATATACACTCTAATGTATCATCTATTCCTATGCGTCTTGTAGCAACGCTAACCGCAATAGGAAGTCTTGAAACTGAATGGATAACCACATTCGGGTACTCACGTACACTCTGATCAATATTATGCGCCGAGCTTACTGTCCATCTCATGACCTTTATGCATAGCTTAACCTAATCTGAGAATCTGCGGCTCGGACAGCTTGACGTGCTCCCCTCAGCCCAACTAAAATTCAGCGTTGTTGCATTTTTGGATTACATCCATTGCATGTGAGCCGCGGTACGCACCCTCAATGATGAAGGCTGCGATATCTATTGCTGTCTACCTCAGTTCTTTTTATCAATTGGACTGTACCTGTTATCGTTGCTTGTCAGGCGTTGCTCCATCCAGCTGTCTCTATCTGCAGGGTCTTGAAGTGTATTATAGTGTCGGGAGTTGGCAACGCCTAACCCACATTTGTTTCCATGCACGAATTGTCTGAGATTCACTCCGATATGGATCGCTTTCCAGTGGTGGTTCAGACTAGCCACCAACGAGTCCTTGACCGCTATGATCAGCATTACAAGCGGTTTGGTAGCCACTCAGGTTTCCAGTTCCCATTCCGCGATTTTTGGAGCAAAAACTAGCACGCAACTGGTGTGTAGGTGTTTCAAGCAAAATCCAATACGTCAATCAACTACGGACAACATAGCGCTACTCGGCAGTGAGAGGACACACCATCCGGCTTGGCTCGTGACTCGATATCGAGAAACACATACGGATTGCTTCACTGGCACAGATCACAACCTAAGTCTACGGAGTTGTTCAAGGTCATCTATCAGGCGCCTGTAAATCGATCAGATCGCTGAATACTGATTACTGTATGTGGGATCAAGTACAAATAAAAATCTGTACAACTCCATCGCAATATGGACAAAACTATCACACAAAGTACCTGCACTCCGTGATAATCGAATCGTTCGACAAGTTCTTATGTACCGTGTTGGAATATTTGACTTACAGTTTCATAGGTTTCACAAATGCAAGATGTCATTGCTAGTGTGCAGTCTTCATCTGAATCGAATGGGGCTGAAATGTAAATCCAATGACGTGTTGAACTGTTGTACAGATTTGGCCTCCACGATTTGTTCTGCATACTTTTCCAAAGATTTGCCACTCTCCGTTCGAAAGGTAATCGTTTTATATTCGGCACCACAACCTTGTACCGTTGTCCGCGTGTCTTGCATGACGTTCGCATATGAAGCAGCGGCTTCAACATGGGGAAGTCACCGAGATGTAACATACGGTAGCTCCTGATGAGATTGACTGTCACTCGAGGACAGGACAAGGTGTAGAGTCCGAATTTCTCGCACCGGTATTCGTACGATAATTCCCGTAAACCTGGAATGAGCCTGCTAGCGACGTGTTGGACCCGTTCGATCTTCTGCGCCTTGCTTCAGATGTTTGGGCAGTAGGCAGATGAGCCGTACTCCATTATTGGTCTTATGATGGTAGAGAGGAGACGATTGTCGAGCTCTTCAGACCAAGTAAAGAAGCTGCGTTTGGTCGCACAATGCATACACAGTCCCTTACGATATGGTCTGTTCGTATTGTCAACAGAATTCAAATCGCAACACGAGAGTACACCTAGGTCCTTTACGGAAGGTGTGGTATGTGGCGATTAGCCGTCAATGGTGTAAATTCGGCCACCACCACCCTTCCCCAGGCTCATAAATATCGACTTGGATGGTTTGGCCTGGAGGCGGACTTCCAATGACCACATGCAAAGACGGTTGAGGTCGTGCTGAAGTAGGCTGCAGTCGTCTGTGATGCTAATTTCTCTCTAACTCTTCAGCTCTTCAACAAACAGGGCACTTGGCAACCGAAGAAGCTGAGGTAGATTATGAACATTGTGCGCCCAGCACCGTCCCCTGGGGTACTCCACTAGTAGAGAGATTCCTGTCAGTTAGATGAACATCGACCTGTAGCCTCCATTTTTGCCCATCGAGTGAGTCCTTGATTCCCTGGTGCAGTGATCCACCAACTCCGCACATTTTCAGCTTGTGGACGAGGTCCTCGTGGTTTACCCTGTCTTCATGTGGCAAAACAAATTGCCAAACCGGACATTGGGTCTCTACACAGTCTATGGAACTTATGGATACTCACCGACGTATTCCGGCTGGAAGCGGATACAATGAAGCTCGCAAAAATCTCAGGGCGAAACTACGTGCTGGCCTAAAGAAGGACCGCGAAACCTGGTGATCTCATCGTGCCTCTGAGATAGAAACAGCCGCTGCCATTGGTAATCATCGTAACTTATTCCGTCTGATACGGGCAACAGACCTGGTGTTAGCGAGACCATACGCGACGAGAGTGGGCAGATGATCTACAGCCTATCAAAACGCTTGGAGCGTTGGGCCGAACACTTTGCAAGGCAATTTAACCAACCTGAGTTATCGCTTTCTTCTTCGGGCATTGAGCGCCCTTCTCCTTGGGCCGTCTCCTTGGATCCGCCCTCACGCGCAGAAGTCGAACGTGAGCTCAGGCTGTTGAAATTGCATAAGGCCGCAGGGGCAGATACAATTCCCCGCGGCCTTCTTCAAATTCTAGGGACCTGCTCCAATAGATGATCTCCACGAGTTGCTAGTAAGACTTTGGGAGCAGGAGACAGTCCCGACAGACTGGAACCGCTTCGTCATTGTCCCAATTTTCAAGGGAGGCTCCCGTAAAGAATGTGGCAATCATAGAGGGATCAGTCTGATTTCGATTGCCTCTAAATTGCTTACCTCTGTCATTCTCCACAGACTGACTGGCACTCGTGAATGCCATATTCGTGAAGAGCAAGCCGGATTTCGTCGAGGTCGAGGCTGTATCGACCACATCTTCACATTGCGTCAAGTGTTGGAGCACCGCCATGTTTATTGGCGACCCATCGTTGTCGTGTTTCTTGACATAAAAGGTGCCTTCGACTCAGTCGATCGATGTGCCCTTTGGAACTGTCTGTTGAGGAAAGGTGTGCCTGATAAATATGTAGACATTATCAAAGCGCTGTACGCGCATAGTTCGGGCAGGGTGAGGGTTTATGGCAAACTCTCGCCACCCTTCAGTATCACCAGCGGTGTGAGACAAGGATGCCCGCTGTCACCTTTCCTCTTCAACTTCGCTATTGTTGAAGTCATGGAAACAGCGTTCGCTGGACACGACCTAGGTGTGGAGCTACTTCCTGGTGAGCGACTTCTTGACTTGGAGTATGCAGACGATATTGCCCTAATCTGTGACAGCTCCCAAACATGCCAAAGAGCACTGGACCGATTAGCACTGGCTGTCAATCGTTTTGGGATATGCTTCGCTCCATCGAAATGCAAAGTACTTCTCCAAGATTGGCAGGGACCCAACCCTGCGCTAACGCTTGGTGGTGATCTGCTAGAAGTCGTTCAGGAATTTAAGTACCTGGGCAGCTATATTAGCACCCTTGGGATTGAAGATGAGGTTACGAACCGTATAGCAAAAGCTCGAGGTGCTTTTGCCAATCTCCGCCACCTGTGGCGCAGACGCGACATTACTCTCGCCCTGAAAGGCAGAGTTTACAACGCATCCGTCCGTTCAACTCTCCTATATGGCTGTGAAACCTGGCCCATCACGTCGACAGACATGAAGAGACTCGTCACGTTCGATCATCGCTGCCTTCGCAGCTTAGCTCATGTCTGGTGGGAACACCGCGTGAGCAATGAGCGTGTTCGGCGTCGCGTATTTGGTGCAGGAAGAGCGAGTGAACCGCTCAGCACGATTATATCACACGCCAGGCTCCGATGGCTGGGCCACGTGTTGCGCATGCCTGCACACCGACTCCCACGACGTGCATTGTTTGCGCGTTGTGGGTGCGGTTGGAAGAGGAGGAGGGGAGGCCAAGTGATGACTTGGTCGAGAGAAATGAAAACCCTCACTTCGAAGTTGGCGTCGGTTGGTGCATCCCGACTGCCTGGTTGGGGTCCTAAGGACGGTGAACACGTTTGGTTGGACACACTTGCTGATATGGCTCGGAGCCGGCCCCAATGGCGTTTGTGTTGTGATTTCCTTTGTCCATCCCCCTCCTGTTTAGCATCCCCCTCCAATCACGATCTCACCTGTTAGGCATAATATGATTCTATTTTTACGGCAGCCAGCTGTTAGCTCTCCGGTACGATGTCCATCCGTTACTGGGGACTCAGCCGTCGTGCCACTGTTTGTTTGTTTGTTTTTCTTTTTTTCTTGCTTTTGTATTGCGGCACAACAGCTGGGGTGTTTTCCACCTCCAGCTAACGTGTAATGATGATGATGATGATGACCCTGTCGAACGCTTTGTTGAAATCGATGTAACTTACGTTGACAGACTTTCCCTGATTCACTGCCTGCAACTATCCATGCCTCGTCACCAGCAGGTTGGTAATGCATAAGCGGCCATGCATAAAACCGTGCTGCGCGGGCGTCAGTAGATCTTTTGAATGGGGCAGCTGTAGTAGCCTCTCATTCACTATCTTCTCAGCAACTTTGGCCAAAGTAAGTGTCAGACTAATCGACCTGTAGTTGTCCGCCTTGCAGGGGTCACCACGTTTCGGAATCGGCTTAACCACTAAACGTTTCCAGTCACTCGGCAATGAACCCTCGGATATTGATCTGTTGAGCAAGTCTTCACAGCAGGTGTGATGATGGCCGATAGGGACTTGAAAATCAGTGGATCGAGTCCGTCAGGACCAGCAGGTTTGGTGCCGCTAAGGTTGGTGAGTAGTTTTTGAACCTCTTTAACACTGCAAACCAGACTGTCGAGTTCCGTAAACGTTGTACACATCGAACTCTGTACAGACACCTGGTCGTTTACGAACACGGAAGGGAAGTACGCCGCCATGGAGCTGTGCGTTCGAGCCCTCTAGCACTGGCAGATCACCTGCTGGCTTAAGGTGCTACTTCACGCAAGCAAATATTCTTTTCGGAGGTATCTTTGCGGCGGTTGCGAGCTGCTGTTCGAAATGCCGGCGCTTTGTCGTTTTTGCACTGGTGCAAATGTTTCACTGTCTCTTCTATGGCTCCTAATCATTGGAAGAGCTAGAGAGGAGGAAGTTGTCCCACAGTCTGCGCCGCCTCCGAGATATTTTACCATACTCCTTGTCGAACCAATGCGGCTTGACTGGTCCAACTTTCCGACAATTCACTGGTACAAACTAAGAACAGTAATGTCAGTCCAACAGTCTTCCGACAATCTTGGATCATGATCCGCAAGATGATTGTGTCAGCATTAAGAAAAATCCGGGGCCAAGATGGCTGCCAGTTGTGGAGCACAAAGCTGTTGTAAGATCCCCGAACAGATATAACATAAGTACTTATGGTCACAAAGTCCAGAATCAAACATGAAACTGGCTGCTATTGTAATTTCCACGAAATACTTCCAATGCACGGAGAGATCTAACAAGAAATAATCTGCTTAACACAGTCAGTATCCCAGTATACACTGTCTTCGCGATCCGGCTGTACGAATCAATACGAATTGGTCACATTAAATTGACGCAGCTGGCCCACGGAATCATGCACAGACTGCAGCTGTGACCTATCTGACAGTGATAGTCGGCCAGTGGCCGAGTGGTCTGCGCGTTTGCTTTGCAACCATAAGGTCACCGGTTCGAATCCGCGTAGGGGTGGGCGTCCTCGCGGTATACTCAGCCCGCGCGCGACTGGTGGTGGTCGCGCGGCAGCGAAGCGCCGTTACGGCGTATAAGCTGACACATTTATCTGACAGTGATTACCAGAGTCTATTGAAATTGCGCGTTTCGTACTGTCCCTTACCATGTGTCCACCACCGTTGTTTTCCCCATAGGGTTGTACAATCATGAGGGGAAATCAGTTATGATGGCAATAGCACCAATTTCATTCTCAGTTATGGCTTTCGCTTCTGTTTTCATCCGATCAGTCTATATACCGTCATGATTAACAACAGTACATCAACTACTTAAACCGATGTTTTGCTGCCGTACAACCATAGCGTCCTACGGAAGGAAGAATAATAAAAGGGAAGAGGATCCTTCATTCATCATCATTATACACGTTAGCTAGAGGTGGGAAACACCTCAGTTACTGTGCCTCAGTACCTAAAAGAAAAAGGCAATAAAATGCAACAGCCGCAAGCCAACTAAGCTACCGGTAATGGATGGGCATCGTTCCGGTAAGCTACTTGCCGGCTACTATGCAGCAGAAAAAATAGTTTACTATGCAAAATAATATAAGGCTAAATAGTGAGATCGTGATTGGAGGGGGAGGCTAATAGGGATGGGGTGGGACAAATAAACTCAGCACGAACGTCAATGAGGTCGGCTCCTGGCCATATCAACAAGCGTATCCAGCCAAACGTGTTCACCGTCTTTCGGATCCCAACCAGGGAGCCGAGATGCTCCAACTGAGACTAGCTTAGAAATGAGGGCCTTCATTCTTCTCGACCAAGTCATCGCTTAGCCACCCCTCTTCTTCTTCCATCCACACCCCCGGCGCGCAAACAACGCACGTCGCGGGAGTCGGTGGGCTGGCATGTGTAACCCGTGGCCGAGTCTTCGGAGCCTGGTGCGTGAACTAACGGTATTGAACGGTTCATTTCCTTTTTATGCGCCTTAAACAAGGCGTCGAACATGCTCGTTGCTTACTTGGTGTTTCCACTAAATGTGATCTAAATTTCGAAGGGAAGAGGAGCCTTGCGTAAAACCGTAAAGCCCTAGACAATTACCCAAAGTCAAGGCGCCTACGGCTTGTCAGCAACACGCCGCCACAAACAGCTAGCTATCGTGCAAAGATAAGATCGGTCTATATACGTCAATACCGGTGTAAAAATCTCTGAATAGATGGCTCAGGATTGAATCGTTCTGAGCGCGGTTTACATCCGAGACGTTGAGCGCATGATCGACGCTGCTTGTTAAAGTCACCTTTTTTGTCATTTCATCTTGGGTTGGGGGGTTTGTCCCCAGATCGTGATCGTTGCAAGCGCACTCATATTCCTGGTTCACATGGAGGCACAAAAGCAACACCTTTTGCTTCGTCGAACCAACACAGTCTCTTCCCAGTCATTACGATCGACTTGTGAGTAGTCTATTGCGTAGAGACAGACGCGTTCCAATCGCGGGTTGGAGCAAACGCGTCTTAGGGATTCTTCACCAGCATGCACACTAGGTGCACTTATCAATCAACGCGGCGAATCACCGAAACGGGTTATTGCACCAGATAGAGATGAATGTAACGGAACCAGCGCATGCATCCAATCGAATCAAACCATCGGTTAGCTGCACTGGCACATTGTAGCTCGAGTGAACGAGTATTCTGCTCTAACCGCCCTTTACATACTGATTTCATCAAACTGATCGCATCGTCTCCGCGTACTTCATTGACTTGATTCAGCGAGCCTCACTCTTGGTACGATCCTGGATCTTAATGTGTTGCCATGGTTTGTACGCTTCAGTGATCCATTGAGCCATGCTTGGTGGTGCTTTTTGCACCTTCAGGGCTATTCACACAAGATTGTTCAATGGTTAGAAGCCAGACAAACTCAGTTTCCTTCTAGTTTGGTGGTTGGGGTGAGGGTGACTCCTTACTCCATAAAACCTACTCTCTGTAGTCCGGTGCCAAAACTCCGCTGCCTTGTGGTAAGGTTTTTGAACCAAAATTTTTGGTTGGGATCCCTACTCTTTCACCTGTCTAGGCCTGGGCAACCTGACAACATCCTGCGCACGAGTTACAACCCAATGACTCCCTTCAAAAAGTCTGTTGATGCTCTGGCCGTCGCAGAGGATACTCATTGGTGGATATGGGTCCGAATAGTACTGCTCAAGCTTTCCCGTCTTCTTATTCCGCATCTTGCAGTTTTTTCATCCCTATCGTTCCCTTCCAACCTCACTTTTGTCACTTCCATTTTTTAAACCCCAGTTTTCGTCTTTCTTCGTCTTACTACAACAGTCGATTGTCATCTAGTTTTAATTCGCACTTAATCACATGTCGTCGCTCCAGTCCAGTCGATAGTCCATGTTCAACTCTTAGTGATACGGATGCGTTGTGGAAATTGAGTTGAATCGCCCCTGATACAATCCCCTATTTGGATCTACATTCCACTGGACTGTTTTTCCACTTTTATTTATATCGTTTACTAGCAACTCGTCATCATATATTTGTAAGTGGGAGCTTTTGGCGTAATTACTTCCGCAGTCTTCGAGATGCAATTCAAGTCAGACAGACCCTCACGCGTCGGTAAATGCTCTAGACGGCCGTTTTGTCCTATGGGAACTGTTCCGTAGTGCGCATCCATCGACTCTAACAGCAGCTATGGAACCCATGACCCGTAGACACCACAGAGGCTTGCGCTAGTAGCCAGCGACTTATGTCACCAAGCCATAGCTGACGGCAGCACTCTTTCATAACTGACAAATGAACTGCGATATCGCGCGACTCATCCTTCACTGACATGCAGGTTACCCACGTTGGAGAGGACACCGTCGGCCCCGAAAGACACTGACAGTAAATATATACAACATGGCATTTGGAAGCTTTTAGGGTTAATATCTTAATGCACTCATGAGTATGGAGTTTATTTGCAACAGCTCCTTAGTCAAATAGTCCTCTGCATGCCCGGGAAAGCACTACGCGACGTTTTTGACCTTTTGGGTGTTCTCAATAGCATGCATCCATCGGATTCATCTGGATCCGAACCCATGAGCACTGATAGGTTGAACCGCTGCTCATGCCACGGAGTCCGGCAGAACAGCGGCGAACCGTCATGATTTCCAAGCCAACTGCGATATAGTCTGGTTACTCTATTCGCTTCATCTAATGCAATTAAAGTAGTGTCGCTTTCATTTGGACCGGGTGGGTAGATCCTTACTTATTTTCTGATCTCACAGGGCCTCCATAGAAGACCTGTTCGCCTTCACATTGGTAATCCAAAGCTTTACTTTCCTGTCCTCAATGAAACTACCACTGAGCTACCGGTAGCTCAGTGGTAGAGCAGTGGACTGGTAATCCGTGGGTACCTTGTTCGATCCCCCGTCGACAGATTATTTTGCGATTTATCCGTGGCTTCTACTTTCTACGAACATTACACTACTCACAAAATCCACCAGTAACTTAAATTATTATATAAATTAATAAATTTTAGTCTATGCGAGACGGGCTTTCATCGAAAGTGCATACTTTTCTAGGACCATGATTACAAGTGGTCAGAAAAAATGCATTACAACTCTGATAATTGCGTTTGGAAGGACAGAAAATACATGAGAACTAATTGGTTAAATCGAAACGACGCTGGCTAGGCTTCTCTCACAGTATAAAAACAGCCAAATCGCAGGAGAGAATATGATGGTGAAACATGTGCTGGGTCATGTGAAACTTGGACTCTGCTCGTATGCTTGGCTTGTGGTTGTTATGGAACAGTCAGACAGTTTGATCACATACTGTACAATCAAGACCATCGCAATGAGGCTGGACCTTACCGTGGTGCAATGGTTTGTGTGCCTCAGCGCTCTATTGAGCTGTGCTGGATGTTGCTTTTGCACCTTCAATGTCACACATACCAGATTGGTCAGTGGTTACAGGCCAGACAAACTTAGCCTCCTGATCCTACAGGTTGGCGATTGGAATGAGGGTGGCACCTTATTTCTTAAAATAAACACCTTGTAGCCGAACGACAAACCCGTTGCCTTGCGGTGAGGTTATTGAACCAATGGCTTTGGTTGAGAATCCTAATCGTTCTCCTGTCTAGGCCTGGGCAACCTGACAGTATCCTGCCCAAACAATACTATGAATCCTTCGTCAAACAATTTTTTGATGCTCTGGCCACCGCAGAGGATAATCAACGGTGCGCTAACAGCTGCATCGAGCAGGGTGGATAGAGGTTTTTGCGGCACAGCAGCTGAGATGTTTTCCACCTCTAGCTGACGTGTATAATGAATATAATGAATGTGCAGTCAAGAACTTGTTGCTGCCTTTGCGAAATTCATGTTAATTGGTGCAAGCACGTATTCCGGCTGGTAGCTTGTTCCAGACTCTGGCGTACTTATTGAGGAAAAAGTTGGCAGACCTGCTGGTCCTGGACTTGCATTCTGCCACTGAGTTCTGTTTGTTTCGTGTGTTGTAGACTGCTGATTACACTTATGTCATGTAGAGATTTTAAACATTCAAACCACCAGCGTGCATATTCCTCTGCAAGATTTTAAAGGAGATTACTTGGTTATCCTTCATACGCAGTAGCTGAAGCGGAGCTGCATTGAGCTTTCCACATCGTTCAGAATATTCCATTTTTGAAGCAGCATCTAGGAGGTGCTAGGTGAATACTCTGTTCTTTTTCCAGTGCATTCAGGTCGCATTTTTTGAGCTGCTATACACCATTGAACAATACACCAACATGTGTAAGGATATAATATTGGTTCATGTAGGGAAAACCTTTTGATTACCAATACAATCTGTCGGTGGCGGCATAGCCTGCTTGTTAACAGAAGTCAAGTGAGTATGAATATCATAATCCCAGCTCTCTTACTGTAGGACAGTTTAAGTGGTTTTCCCCAGCAGTATGAGTAGGTACGCTGCATTTGATTTACTAACCGCGTGCTTGTATGCTAAGTCCCTATATTTCAGGTGGTAGGTTTACAATTTTGTCCTAATGCTTTTCTTTCTCAAATAAATATCTACCTGTACGCCCTTCTATAAACCTGCACACTTCGCTTAAGCCAGTTGTAGTTAATTTCGATAACATTTTTGTGTTTGTGTCATTTCCGTAAAATATACTTTCTGACATCGTGTACTTATCTCGGATCCTTTGTTAACAACTTATCTCATTTGCTCGTTAATTTAAGATTTTTGTCACGTTTCCTTATGCATTGCTCGATCTATATTATATGTTATCTTTCTCACAAGTGATTGGCTGTTGCTTGATATCCCCAGTGTGGCTGCGCTTGATGTGCATGTTGACAAAGTGCCTGCTTGTCCATTACCCACTACCTCGTCCATACTGGCTCTAGGAGACAGTTGGTCCTTGCTAGAGGGGACGGGGTGCACGGTCCTTGTGGCCGTGTTTTAGGCTCAAGGAGTGGTTGTATGCACTCAGTGTGGAGCGGACTACGGTCCAACCACCGCCTTGTGTGCACTTGATTCCCCAAATACAGCGTGCTTATGCTTGCCTGTGAAGAAGTGTGGGCCGGCTCCATTGATGAAACGTGGCTCCCATCCACATTCCTCTCGGTCTTATTCGTTCTGGTTTACACTAGATATGAGGTGTGTTTGGAGCTGTGGGTGGTGCAGCGCAAGCCACCCATGGTCCCTCTGTAGGCGCAGGCGTCCTGTGGCTGGCCACAGTGACAGGCAAATCCGAAACCGGATGCCGCCGACCATGAGTCAAATTTCACTTTTGCGCCATCACGCATCATTTGTCAGTAAAGAAAAATATTTTTCACTTTGAGTACCAGGTTTCAAGTTCATAGAGTTCGCATGGAATCATGTTGACAGCGTCATTGTAGGCATCCGGACGGAAAATGTATACGATCTTAGTGTCATCGGTAAACAGGTGTGGTTTACCGAATTTTGCTGCGTCGAATATGTCCTTAACATATATTGCGAACAGTAACAACCTAATGCACACTTCCTCGTATCATTCTGCTGATGACAGGTGTAGATTCAGAGTTGTATTCTTGTATTTTTCCCAACTGCGTTAGATTTGTAAAATATTACCTTATCCAGGTAAGCATGTGTTCACTAATGCTGTACAACATCATTTTTTATAAGGCACTCGATCAAAGGCCTTGCGCCTGTCGTGATAAATTAGAGTTGCCCATGTACCGAAATCATACGAGGTAGTTACTTATATTGTTTTGAAATTCCAGCTGACATGTTGTGCATGACCGATTATTCAAGAAGCAATGTTGAGTGTTGTTTATTAGCTTTCTTGATGGTTGCAACTCGAAAGTATCAACTTCGATATGTCGTTCCATAATTTCTGATAATATAGTTGTGTGGCATATTGGGCGATAGCGCTTAAGCTCGAATAGGGAGGAGCCTGCTTTGTGTCACGGCGCAACGATGGCTTCCTTTCACTGAGCAGACACGGTGCAAAGATGTCATCCCCATTCAATTTCACAAGTTCCCAGAGGGAATATTGTCTGGGCCGCCGAACCATGGTAATTTCGTGCACCTGATAAATTTGTGTACGTTGTGGAGCTGTGTTGCGGGCCCATCAAAAATCCCCGCAAAAACGCGCCAGAAACCCCGGCAGAATGGCTGTGGAAAGCGAGGTCCAATTCCTCCGCACAACGTAGCAGTGGTCAGCCACTCTGAGACGCGGCCAAACTACACACCTTTTGACAATGGTCTTTTACAAACTACCACCTCGTCGTGGTAGCAATTTTCCCTAACTTAATAACCCATTTCATTGGCTGTGATTCGCCCTTTGTTGGTCGTAAAATAGCCTTCAAAGGACCGCCTGTCTTGCTTTCCTCTTCGACTTACTTGGGAGTCGGTCGGGTTACGTGATTTTGTGTGTCGTTAGCCAGCCAGCGTTCGCGTCTAAGTCACTAGTGCACGTCCGTTCCGAGGGCTCAGCGTCTACCCTAATACGTGCGGCTAGGATCGTTCTCACGCTTGCTCAATTTCCGTCTCACCGGCTAAGCTAGCGTCATCAATTCAGCGCAACTCCGTTCGATTGGCCAGCGTTACAAGCCGTTATCGTAGGCGTTACGCAATCACAACAGCGGCGTTTCCGTCAATTATAACAAACTCAAATCTGATGCACTTGGGTTGGTCGACTGTGGCTGGTGGCAGGATTTTGCATAGGAGTTTAGTATCCACGTTGATTACGCAGTACGCTAGTTTGAACGAGGTCTGTTGTATTGCACCCGTCGGAGTGTGATTATTTCTTGGACACGCTTAGTAGTTCTGCACCTCGAGACTGATCAGTTCACGTTTTTTAAATCGACTGTCGAGGGTCTGTGTGAGAAGCCAGTTTCAGCGATGTGTCAAAATTATGCTGTTGCATCAAGAATGAGAAGTTATTCGCTTTGCGGTAGGCCGTAAGTAGCTCTTTGAGCTTAGCAACTGCCTTTCGTGAAACCGTTTTTTCGCGACCTGAAAGAAAGTGACTATGTTTGGTAGGAGCTAGGATGTCGGGATAGAGATTAATGTTGTTCTATAGATCATCAGCTGCGGCTTCCTGTTCGCTGATGAGGAAGAATCCTACTGAACATGTCTGAGTAAATTAGCAAACGAGCATTAGTCAACTGATTCACCGTGTCTTGAGAGCATTTGTACCTTTGATGCATTCGTTTTTGGAAGCATAACACATGCGAAGAGAACTCTTTTCGGCAATTCACTTCAGGTCACTACAATTACAAGACAGATAAACGTACAGGTAAGCGAAGGCTGGGGATGTGATTGGTTGAACGAAGTCGTTCAATAGCTCGCTCGATACAGTCAGATCTCATGAGTCGCGCGAGCACGCGCGGAGACGCTCACACGCACAAGGCACTGACGCGTTGGCCGAGAGGTCTACACCGGTCATTCTCAGTCATAACCGCGGTTTGACATTACGGCCACGGCAACAGTATAGATCATATCAGTGTTCTCTGTTTGCACAAATCCGGTTGGAGTATTCTGGTTGCAATGGCTTCAGCAGTGGCCAACAAGCGCTTTCTTATTCCTTTAGGGTTGCGCCTCGGTGCCGTGTAGACTACCTTGAAGGCGTCATTAGTCCGAATCTGATGGCCGGTACCAAGCAGATGTTTGAAGATTGAGCTGCGGACATTCGTAACCATACCATGTTGCAAAGATGCGGGGCAGTGCTCCGCTATTCGCCTAGATAGACACCTGGTCGTATGCCCGAGATACCTAGCACCACAGGTGCAGGTAAATTGATATAGGATGTTTGTTTGTGAATATGAAAGAGACCGCCGCGTGTTGTCACACTACCACGAAAAAGTTCCAAAACATCAGCAGAATCTGGTATTAGTCCAGTGATAAATATCAGATCCAAAATCTTATCCCTTCTTGTGGGAGTTGTAACATGCTGTGTCCATCCGTATGTATATAAAGATGAAATCAGATTTGCATTCCTGGTGCGCACATCGCTCGAGGTCCACGCGATGTCCGGTACGTCGAACTCTCCACCTATCATCCGGTACTTGGTTGCTCGATCCGCTACGTAACAGCACAGTACTTGCAATGCATTAGTTTCTGCGGGATTGGAATTGGAGTGCATGTATACGCACTCAAGGGGTAAAAGGATCTTGTCCAGTGGTACATTTGTGGCAACATAGTCTTGGGGCACTTATGTGACGGGCTATGCACTATATTTTTAATCTCACTTTACCTTTTCTTGGTTCATATCCATCGCTCTTCCTTTTGTATCGATGTCACCGGATCCCCATTAACTCCAGTTATCTTTTGATACCGGACCGTTAAATCATTGGTATTTCACAGTCTCGAAGGAAATTGCATTCCTGCTAAACAGGTGCATTAATTTCCATACCTTTTTACGAGTATTATTGGTAGCGTCAAGTCCTCGAATAACAGAGTGCTCTCCTTGGATACGTAAATCGTCCGTTGGTTCCAATTCTACTCCGTTATTTGGGACAATTATGATTTTTATAGAATTGTGAGACCACTTTCGAAACGGAGGTGCCGTGGCACCATTTGGCGTGTTTTGAAGCACAAATCACTGATAGTTTCTAAAAAAAATTGCATACCTGATTGCTCTCTTTGATCTGGTGATCTTAAGCGTTGCTGGTGTCGAAGGCACTAGCGTGTCTGTAAAGATGGTGTGCGCAGGCGAGTACCATTCGGTGATAATTCCGTTAGTCTGTTAGTTCACCTAACAACTTTGAATAAGCTATGTTGGCTTGAGCACCTGCCTAATCATCACTTACCGAGAAGAGCCTTATTTCGTTAGCCGGATATGGGGCTGCGCAAAGGTCGACTTGGCAGCAGGTGTTTTTAACTCAGCTCTGCGCCAAGACTGAAGTCAACGTGGCGCACTTTGTGTTTCCACAAAAACACAACCTACAGCTGTCACAAATTCTTGTAACGCTGCTTTCCCTCTGCTCTCGGCCACGCCAGCCCAGCTGGGGACAAAACAGAACACCGAGACCTGCTAGACCGAAGTGTATTAGGCACAGAGCACGGTTCATTTTATACGTCACAATCTGTCATCTCCTGTTGTAAGTTCCTGAGCTGATTCAGGCCAATTGCCCTAATGAGATTTCAAACCTGCCACGTAACAACCTGTTCCATGCTGACCGTCTGATTTCATCAGCTTCCCGCGTGACTTAGCGCTGGTACCGCCGTTCGGGCAGCAACCCGTGTCCCGATAATAGGCGTCTCGAAACCGTGTCACATTCGTATGCTGCGGCCTCCGCTTACAAATGAAGCGCTTGCTGTCCTCTCCTAATCGAACTGTCTGTTCGATGTGTGTCTGGTGCTGAGTTATCTGCGAGGTAATGCGTCACTGTGACGCAGGGCAGTGAAAGTCGCACGGAAGCTACCTTGCCAATGCCTCCTTATTGCATCATAGCCAGCTGTTTGTGACCGTAAGTTGTTGACAAGGTGTAAACGCCTTGACCCTGAACGCTCTTGTCTCTAGGTTCTGCGCTACATCCAATTTCTCTTTCTCTTGTTATCCATCATTCCCCATGACACCAAATTCTTATGGCAGCGATGGATCACTGTTGTTGTTGTTGTCGTCGTTGTTGTTGCTACACGTTACCATTGTTGCCTGTAGTCTGCCACAACTTCTTTGCATCCTCACCATTTTCAGAGAATGAATCCATGGCTTTCCGTTCCAACTCTATGGCCACTAAAGCCGTGGAATGCTATGTCAAACTTGTCGGATCTACGGTAAGCATGGCTCTTTCCTTCGCAATACGCACTGCGGCATAATGATTACCTAGCATTCCGAAACGACCATACAACCGATACCGACATCGTGTATCATTTTGTTGGGGTGTCCCGGCGACCACACTCTTTTTGATTTGGGTTGTCTAGTATTCCCCTCCTTACCTGTACGCAGCATTCCCTGTTATCCGACTTCGTTGGTGCTCGAAATCTCATCGTTTAATAGTATAGATGACTGTTCACCTCCGATCAGGTACCTGCGGTTTTCGACATAGTAATGAGCCAATATTTCTTGATCGCAATCATCTTCATTTGCTGATGGCTACTTACCTGCTGGCGAGAGTGTACATTGCTTAAAATGACTTTTACGCCTCTAGTGGTACCTTGAAAGCCGCTTACCTTCAGTTGTATTCGGACCATTTTACCGCGTTGATATACCAGTGGAATTGTCCCCTTTTCCGTGTGTATTCCCTTTTCCAAATTGCTCATTCAGTATACCTAATCTGTTCCACATTGGCTAACCTCGCTGACTCAATCGTTCAAGATTGGCCAACAAGCAGCACTGCCCCGAACACTAGAGGCCGTATCGATCGATATCTATTGCTTATCAGAAACTCCGCTACAAAAGTCGTGGTCTGTGTTCACTCGATGTTCCTCTTCATGTGACACTGGCGACGATTTATCACTGCGTCTATCTGCATATGAGGCAGCTTTGAATGCCAATCAAGCCGGCTGAAGCCGCTCTGACGATTCGACCTCAGTCAGTAGCCGATTGTAACCCATCCAACCAGCTGGCTGGTTCAAAATTTCGAATTCGCACAAGGAAAAGCTTTGCCTGTTTGTTATTGCTGCATATTTTTTAACACAAACTCGATGAAAGGTGACTCGTATCACCAACTGAATCTGCTCCTTTGTTACCGAAATTGTGCGGATACTGTGATGCTGGGTGTCGTTCGGGGAACGCCCAAGTTGGAAAGCTGCCTATTGAGATGTGTAGCATCCTTTCAACCAACATGGTGTAGGCTCCCGTAACGCTAACGGTTTAGCTGTTGCTACACCGGTCTGAAGATGCCCGTCTATTTCTCGCGAGCGCGAAGCGATAGGCATCAGCACTACGCCAGACGCGGTACCGACGCTTCGCTACCCCACAAACATCACAAGTCGCATGTGGGCTAAGGCTACTGCGAGAGTTGCTCGGTGCCTGCGCAGGCTAGAACTCATGCCCATAAATTACAAGAGCAGGCTTGTGATCCTTAAGACTA
Organism: Dicrocoelium dendriticum; assembly: GCA_944474145.2. NCBI lineage: Eukaryota > Metazoa > Platyhelminthes > Trematoda > Plagiorchiida > Dicrocoeliidae > Dicrocoelium > Dicrocoelium dendriticum. The sequence continues at coordinate 122,748,949 of OX104067.1, read as the reverse complement.
CGGGCTGGCTCGCGAGCACTAACTGCCGATACTGTACTCGCAAAAGTACGACATGACTCACTTCAGCTTCGGGCCACCCATGGACGTAAACCGATCACATCGCAGTCATCGCTGTGTTCAAAACCCTTGCCGACCGGTGGCCGAATGGATCACACGCCCGCCTTGTACTCCGGAGGTTGCTGGTTCGAGCCAGCAAATGAGACCGAGCATCCTCAGCCCACGCGGGACTAGTAGTGTTTGCGTGGCAGCGAAGTGTCAGTACGTCTTCACGGCGTACTGATGTCTATCCATACTTCGTTCGATTCGGAGCAAGAATCTGGATTCCGATCAGGCTTTTGTTTATGCCGACCTTCGGATGCGTTTTGGTGGACGTACGCAACGACGCAGTGAGCGCATAGACAACAGCTAAGTAAGTGATGAAGCCAGATGTTTTAGTGGGCATCAAAGTATATATGAGCTGAGTAGGCGTTCACTGAACACGATTACAGACCACTGGCCGCACGTACGTCAGACGTTATAAGCAGCGGACATGTCTTCATGTGGCAGGTCTGATTGTAAAGCTGCACATTGGCACTTCTGCATGCTCGACGACTTGTTCCGACTGGAAGCGTACATAATGAGACTAGCAAAGATCTCAAGGCAAAACTGCGTGTGAGCCTGAAGCGAGACCGCTAAGCCTGCTGATCTGATCGTGCATCGGAGATGGAGACAACCGCTGTCCTTGGCAACCATCGGAAGTTATTTGGTCTGATAAACGAAACGAAGCGGAACGTTGAGCTGAACACTACAAAGTGTTCTAATCAATGTGAGTTATCACTTTATTTTTTGAGCATTGGTTACTCTTCTCCATCGGTCGTATCTTTGAATCCGCCTTTTATCGCAAAAGTCGGACGTGAGCTCAGACTGCTGAAATCGAAGAAGACCGCAGAGGCAGACTGACTTCCTTCAGTCATGTTCAAATTCGAGTGGGTTGCTTTCGTAGATGGTTTGCACAACTTACCAGTAAATAACTAATTAAATGCTTTATTCCCGGCAATGCTGGACACGCCTACGAAGGCATGATCATGATAATACAAGCGGGTATGGTCGGTATTTGTATGAAAATATAGCAAGTTAGACAGTAACATACTGGACTTGTGTGCATGTACATATGTAAGTGTCGTATTAGTGATCATTGTGAGTGAAGTTGTGAGGTGGGATTGAATTCGTGAGTATTTTTGCCGTGTTCGCCATTGTGTGAAATGATCAATGGAACTCTTCAAATTGGATGACGTTTGGGAAGTGAGGATCCTCCGGAAGGAGAAGAGGGAGTGACTGTATTTAGTGAAGAGTCACATTCGCCACGTCACAGTGTTGTTAAAAGGACATTTGTGGCTTTTTATAGGGAGAACGCTTGCCAGACGATAACCCACCACCTCCTGGAACACTGCTGCCGAACTCTTCGCTGGAACGATGTTAATCCGAACCACGGATGTGGCACTACGTGGAGGTTGTTCGGCTAGCCAGCAGATTGTCCCAACAGACTGGAAGCGATCTGTTATTGTCACAATTTCCAAGTGGGTCTCAGATTCAGAATGCGGTATTCGTAGAGGAATCAGTCTGACCTCAGTTATCTCTAGACTGCTGGCACCTGTCGGTCCACAGACTGGCTGGCACTCGTGAAAGCCTGATTCGCGATTAACCAGCTGCGTTTCATAGAAATTGACGCTGTATTGTCCTCATCTTCACATTATGTAAGTTGTTGGAACGGTGCCACTGATATTGGCGACCCACCCTAGTCGTGTTCCTAGACATCATGCCTTCCTTCCATTCTGTGGATCGATGTACCCCTTGGGACTATCTACTCAAGAGCGATGTGCCTGGCAAATCGTGCTTTCAAATTTCTGAAAGGAACTAATTGTTTTAAATAGCTGTGACAAAAGTGCACTGTACGCGCACAATTTGGGTAAAGTGAAGGTTTATGGCAATTTGTCGGCGCCATTCAATGAGACAAGGTTGCCCGCTGTCACTCTACTTTTTACCTTCGTCATCAACGAGGTGTTGCGTTCATTGGGCAAGACGCACATGCTTTGTAGCTGCTGCCATATGATCAACTTCTTGACGTGGAGTATGCCGACGATGTTTCTTTGATCTGCGACCGCTCCCAAACGTAACAAGTAGCACTGGACAGATTAGCAATGGCTGTCACTTGTTTGGAGCTACGCTTTGTAACCTCGAAATGCCAAGTCCTTCTTCAAGACTTGCAAAAATCTACCGTTTCACTGATCCTTGGTTTTTGATCAGATAGAAGTCATCTAGTAACTCCGGTATCTAGGAATAGATGGTGCGACCATTCAGCATGGTACTCTATGCTGTATTCCGATAAGCATCCAGTTTGCCAAACATTCTGATGAAGGGAATGCAAACAGTTTGGAAATCGCTTCTGGTAGCCAAACAGCAGACCCATCATCGGAACAACCGGAACTAACCTATCACACAGATCGCTCAAATCTACCAAAAATCGGGCTAACGGTTGAGAGTCAGGGGACACAAATCTTGAAGTCAATTCAAAAGCGCTATCCGCTCGTCGATCTATGAGCGACGACTAAATCCGCGGGACTGCACTCGTCGAAAAAGCGCAATGAGGAAGTCGCTTCACATTTTGCAGTGAAGCTTTTGAAACCCATTTGTCAAGCTCGGTGAGCTCGTGAAATCCACTAGCCGTATAGGAAAAGCTCGAGGCGCTTTGACTGATCTTTCGCCACCTATGGTATCGGTGGGACATCATTGTCGCCCTATAGGGCGGAGTTTACAACGCAGCTATGTACGGTTGTGAAACCCAGTCTATCAGATCAGCAGATGTAAAGTCTCTTATTACGCCGGGCCATCGCTGCCTTCGCAGTTTAGCTCATGTCTGATGGGAACAACGAGTGTGCATTGAGCGTGTTCGGCGTCTTGTATTCGATGCAGAGAGAGGACCGCTCAGTACCGTTACACAAGGCACCAGGCTCATGTGTTACGCATGCCAGCACACGGATTCCCGTGACGTGCGCTGTTTGCGCAACCAGGGTCTAGATGAAAGAAGAGGAAGGGGGTCCAAGTATAACTTGATCAAGAGGATTGAAGGTCCTGACTTTGCGTCAGTTGTTGTATACCATCTACCGGGATGGTATCCCAGGAAACATAAACACGTTTGTTTGGATGCACTAGTTGACATGGCCAGGAGCTGTTCTCAATAGAGTTTGTGTTGTGAGTTGCTTTATCTCTCCCCCTTGTTTATCTTCTTGCTCCAATCGTGATCTCACACTCTACCACTTTGAAATGTTGGAAGATACTCGGAGCCTATCGAAAAGTCATAAATATTGTTTCCAAACCTCTCTGAACTTATAATGTTACTTGTTTTTGCCCTCTTCTCCATTCCGTTGCTTATTATCACCCTTTTCATATTTCGTGTCTATTTTCATTTCACATAGTAGCTGGTGTGTTTCTCACCTTTAACTAACCTATAGAGGTGCCGATAATATCCCAACCGATTGGAGCGAATCAGTGGCTAAAGCGGAATCCTGCTTCATTTATCACCGAGCTTTTTTGATAGCTCGTCCCCAGATGAAGCCGGTCATGTCAGTCAAGTTGTTACTGCGCTGCGAATGTCCGAAACGGATTCCTAGTAGATTATTGATTAGGGCGAATAGTCCGGCGTCGAGACATCTGCTTTGGGCCTGATTGTGTACTGCACGCCTGTCATCATTTTACCGTGTCTGAGTTAGTAATCCTGCTATTTTATTTTATTTTCATGAGGCTGACGGGCACACTCAGAACCGCGACCAAAAATAAATCAGATATAGAATCCGTTTGTGCGTGTACCTCTATCGACTATGAGGGACCTTGTAGATATATTTGAATGCCTCGGCTGGTTTAGGGCTGTGTCTTGTGTCGGCCCTTCCTTGCTCGATAATCTCTTGGATCACTAGTGATATCGCCTAGTCTAATATGACGGTGCATCTTCCAATCAGGGAAGGGACAATTACCGTCCACATGCGCAGAGTCATGTCACATATGAATGGTTCACTCGGTAGACATTGCTATTCTCCAGCAACGTCTTCATTTTGCCGATATTCTGCACATCGACCTTTTACTTTGGATGTCGCGTGACAACAGGCCCAACATAACTTTCACTCCATCTCCTCACTTTGACTCGCGGATCCTTCATCTTATGGTTGGTGTACTTTCTCTGGTCCGTCCTCAGATTGTACTCACATGCTTGCCCAGTTGGTGTTGTCTAGCTTTCTCATCGATCTTGGGGCATTTCTGTTGCTACCTTTTTTCGTCCCCCTCCCCATCCTTGTCTCAGTATTTACACAATTTGTTGCATCGTCTGATACAATGCGTCCTGACTTGCTCAACTGCCTGGGAGGTCAATCCCGAGAAACTGCCCACCGCCGCGCTTGCATCCGGGTCGCTCTCGGTCAACGATACAGCTGTGTTTGCGAGCACTTTTCAACTGCCCCACTCGGACATTCGTCCTCCACCTGGCAGCCTGATGACAAACCAAGTGATGTTGCTACATCACTTGAACGCGGTTTGGCGTGCAATCCAGGCCAGTTTACCGCGATTTCCGAGGTAAGAGCATCCGTAAACGGTATAAATTGATAGTTCGGTTCTCCACATATCTGTCAGTCATCTGTCCATACATAAGTGGATCCTTCCAGTCACTTATCCGCCAATCTGCGCCTGTCTGTCTATCCACATACCTGTCTTCCTTTAGTTAGTAAGTCAGCCTGTCTATCCCCCTGTCCTTCAGTTTATTCGCCCATTCATTACACTAGGTGCTCGTATTCCTTTCAGTGTGTCGTGGGTCTACACATAATTGACGCAATAAGTAAATTTATGGGACGAGTAGCGCAACCGGGGGATGCGCTTCCACCTTTATATTATTTCGTATATCTATGAATTTTTGTCATGCAATATAAATGGACAGATAGAGCGTATGCGAAATGACTGCCCGATGTTTGCTGTTCCACTAGGGCTGCCTCTGGGAAATGCCAGTTATGTTGCTACCATTCACGCTCATCCCACTGAACTGTAGCTTACTGGCATAAACAAACCTTTACGGCAACTCACGGATGCCACTCCGTCGAGAGTATACTGATGGACATTGTAGTGACACTTACGAACTCGAACCAATTCGGTTCGTGACTCTGGCTTGTACAGTGAACGACTAGACCATTGGGAAATTAATTCACATCCGAACGCGGACTTACTGGTTCAGCTGACAGTCGATCGATAAATGCCCAATCAGCAGTACGCTGTAGCAACTTTGTGCGGTTGGAGATAACCGGTCTAGTGGGCTGATCAACACGATTGTTTAGCTGATTAGACTACTGAACTGTTTCCAATTGTTATCTGCTTAGATTTACTACCTGATCCGGGCTGCGCTTATTTCGAAGGCAGAAACATATCTTGAGTTAGCTTATTAGCTACTATCTATCTGAAACAGTTGACGGTTTCACGAATGACCGAAATGATACTTCCGCTATCTTTAAAACTCCGGTCGCCTCCTTTGGCAATTCTGAATCACCCATTATGCCGATAATTCACTAGGTTAGATGACCGTATCCCAATCACTATCGCAATTAAAGACTAGCCCTCACCACCCTTTTTCGCACTCGGCACTGCCGTCATCATTTTGGCGGGGACTTTAAATCGGGCGCTGTTTTTTCGCTCCACGTCGTTTTCACGCTCTCTGCTGTATATATATATATATATATATATATATATATATATATATATATATATATATCAGTTTTTAGGAGTATCCTGGCAATTTCTTCGTTCAAGCTATTTCCAAGGTCACTGAGACCGTCCCACTCCATCAATCTTTTGCATACAAGGCCGTGTTACTGCACACGAATCGTGATTTGCTACTTTTAACCGCGAAATTTTAGGGCAATCAGAATCAATTGTGAAGAAAGGATTCAGTAAAACTACGCTATCGATTATGTGCACATTCCTGGGATTTCGCCCGATTATTGCTCGGACATGCACGGTCGTTTACTAAAATTACAACTGTGCACCCAGCTCACAACTGATTGGTCGAGTATTTGTCGATCGATCGCCAATACTCATCACGTCTGTACAGGGACGGAATACACGGGCCCCAGCGCATCATGATTTTGTTTTGGTCACCGTTCGTCCGTGTCCGGAGTACTGCTGCTCATGTCGAGTTGCGGATAGGTCTACTGCGCGCGTACTTGGATACAACACACCTTTCCCCCTTCTTTATCCCTTTTTGTAACATTTTGCATTTTTGTTGACGTCATGTCGTGTCATGTTGACGTCACGTCCATCTGCAGTATATAATGTGAAATGCTTAAATGCACTCATCCGGACACATTACTTTTATTTTGATTTGACTTGATTCATCTTAACTCATTTAACTTGTGCGTGCTTGTATTATAAAGCATAGCATTTCGGTCATATAGCTACTGTCTAGTACTCATTTCTCCTTACTGACTTTTTTCTTCCTTGTCTTTCATTCCCCCGCTTGCACTTTGTACAGCGCACTCATCCGTGTATTCAGCTCATTTCGGACTGCGTTGGAACCCATACGGGGTCCAGAATTCTGTGATAACCTTGTTTCTGCCTGCATCTTTCTGCGGTTGATTTGCCCCGCTCTACTCTCCCCGTCGCTTTTCGGTCTGGTTACCGCTTTCCCCAGCGAACCAGCATGCAGACGCAACCTGACGCTTTTAGCCAAATCACTACAATCACTGGCTAATTTCTCCGCTTTCGACGATAAGGTAAGTCAGGTGTGATGAGTTCCGAGGCTCATTATGCACAGTGCACACACATACACGGGGACTTGTTTCGACTCTCCACTTTTCTTCCTCTATCTTCATGTTTCAGGAGCCTTTTATGCGTTTTCTCAACGGCTTCGTCTCATCCCAGTTACCCGCAATGCGGCGTTTCATTCGTGGTATCTCGCGTTGGCCTTCGTCCGATGCGCACCTGGATGATTTCGACACAATGCATGGGCTACGCGATTTGGTCGACGAAGGCTATGAGTTGGCCCACTTGCATGCACTACTTTCCGATCTGTCTTTCGGTGGTAGTGGAGGTGGCGACCACTGTGCTGGCAGCGAGTCGATGTCGAAGGTCTCCAACGGTGGAGTAAGTCTATCGGAATCGCCATAGGAGCAGTCGGACCTGAGGCATAAGAGCGCCATTGACCCAGTGACTGGAATACAAAATCACGACGACAGAAAGTGGCACATACTAGGATACCGTTCTATTGGATTTCGGGTTTATAACAGCCCCTCGAATGTAATTTGCTCCTGGAATTAAAGATTGTTGAATTGCAGTTATCTTACAGACGTTTCTGAGTAAAAACGGCGAATCCCGATGGAGGCGCACCATTAACGTTACCCTGAAGGTCGAAACGGCCGTCTTGTGCTCTTCTGGGCATATGGGGGGACTATCTGGCTTAGAGGCTACTGCGACCAAACCCGCATGTGTTTACATCGCAAATCCCCTACTCATGAGTTTGGATACCACCTCTTTGCCTACGCTCTAACATAGAGAATGCAGTGGAAACGGCGTGATTTGGGTTTTAAAAATAGCGGTTGCAAGCGGAACTAAACAGGGCAGCAATTTGGCAGGTATCTGTTAAAAAATTGATACACCTTGTTTTTGTTCCAGTGAAAACAGTGCCGACAGCGGTTATACACGTTGAGTATACCGCTCCCCTCAAAATGCAACAATTGCAGGACCCCCATCCAAATTGATTAATTTCAAAACGGTCCATTATCTTTCATGCAGTCTGATGAATTGTTACTCTTTCGTTTACGTTTCACCCATCGCTACTCCGCTAGCCTTAATCGATTTGCCAGATGCTACTCGTTCTCTGTTGCTGTGCGACTTCATCGCATCTCTTTACACTCCGGTGTGTGTTGTCGGTGCTAGTGGTTTGAAGGTGATCCGATCACCTGCGATGGTTGGTTCCTGTTTACTTAGTCGAGAATATCTAGTTCATGAGTTCCCGCTAACTGTCTATCTCTTCTTCCTCCCTGAACTTTGTGATTCCATCATACAATCACCTTGTGAACTTTTGACACTCTTTTTTCTGATCTCTGTGTTTTTCCATGCTTCTTGGCTGACGTAGTTGTGTACTAGAAGATTGGAAATTGGAGCAGACCTCGATAAACTGAGACATCTCAACTCATGTTTACTCGCGCCATTGACCCACTGAACACAGTGATTCAGCATTAACCGCCCACTGTACTACCAGCAAGCTGTAGAAGAATCCGGATTGATTTCATGCATGAGGATCTCTGTGTATCACTCATGCAGGGCTGTCTGCATTACTTCCTTTTGTGGGTTGATTGTAATGAATAACTGAACTAATTCCTCACCCTCACTCCCAATCAGCAGGCTTAGGCTATTCTGGAAAAGCACCAGACGCCGACGTTTCGACATTCTTGCTCACGTCTGTGGTGCGCCTTCCAGCGGAACCTGTCAGGGTTCCGCCTCCATGACTTCAGGATGCCAACATCTAGTGCCACTTCGCCATGGGTGACAGTCGCGGACCTGCGTGATTGACAGTTGACTATGATATAACCCTACTCATCTTCCACTGCCATGCCATTTGCGAACTGTGCAGTGGACAATGGCTAGTCCCACAAGAGTGGACTTTCCGCATAGCGCCTATGCACCAAATAGGACTTAGAAGCTATACGGACAGATTTTATAATACTAATGGCGAACTGGCACTAGCTTCTGGCATCCTGAAATCATGAGGGCGAAACCCGGCAAGGTTCCGCTGGGAGGCGCACCACTGACGAGACTCAGAAGGTCGAAACGCCTACGTCTGGTGCTTTTCCAGACCCTCCTAAGCCTGCTGATTGCGAGTGACGGTGATGAATTAGCTTAACTATACCAAAATCCTCACTACTACACATTAGTATTGTAATGGATAATATCACTGTGCGCATTCTGAGCTTCCTTCTGCAGGACGGACTGATTCGGTGCGCACCGCGCTCTCATCGTCATGGAAAGAGCTGCACGAGAGCTCCCATTCCAATTCAACAATGCATAACGTATTGTTTATCTAACCGTCCCGCCCATAGTTTCTCATGTAAGTACATTTTTACGTCTGCAACTTCCGACGGCACATCCCGGCTAATCGCGCGGTTCAACACCTTTAATGAACTCTAGGCACGATCTGTGCGATTTCTTACTCTTCCCATTCACCCCCGCACACCCGGTTGATTCCCGTTATCTGAATATAACGCTATTTTTACTCGTCTCGTCTATCTGTTCTTCTCGTGCAGACTTCCCTCCCACCCAGCCTTTCCGAGTTGCCTCACGTTTTAGACGAGTTGTCCAGCTTATTACGCAGCAACGTGGCTTCATGCGCTCAAAGTCTCTTGAACATCGCCGGCCATCATCTCCAAGCGGATGAGCCTAACGACCGATTACACTCCACTCTGCCGTCGAATATGCCCAGACGTTTGTCCGAACAAGTCCAAATGACCCAAACGGACTGCCGTCTGTCCACACGCAACCACGACGGTCTGTCACCGGATTACGCCTATCATTTACCAAAAACCTACTCTCCCGTCCCCTATTACACCCTACACAATAATCCCGGATACCATGATGCCAAAGTGCAGAAGTCCACTTCGGTCAATATTTTATCCGCTTCGACCGAATTGACATCTGCGGGACAGACGGGCGTTTCCATATACAATCCAAACGACTACGATGAACCATACGCTAGCCCTCATTCGGAGCCCGAGGACGATAATTCATACAGACGGACTAAGTCCCCACCACCACAGTTGAATTCGCCGCCACCCTCCACATTGTGCATCGACGGAGTGAGTCCGTTGTCCGCGATCTCGCTCGTTCTGTCTGCCTCGGTGCGCTCACGTAGCACCTGTTGTCTGCTTTATATTCCTTACCTACCCATATAGTCCACCTTATGGCATGTGTAAGTGTGCGTGAGAGTGTACTTGGTTGCATTATTTTTTACGCCGATTTCTAGAAATTCTCCTACTTCTTACTCCCGACTTGCTTAACCATCTCATCCATTCGCATTCGGCGATGTTTATAAATTCGGATCTCTCTGTGCAACGACAAGTTGCCATCTCGCCGATCCCCTCACCGGACCGAGAGATGGGGAACCGCCTGATCTTGATCCGGTCGGACCTTGGCAATAAGCATGCTGTCTGATGCGCGATTTCATTAGCTTTCGGCTGGGCCCCGGTAACACGCTCACAAGGTCTGTCCCAAGCACGATTTGAGGCGAACACGCGCGCGTTGGCACTCAGCTTTCCCGCCCAGCTGTCAAGAAGATTATTCAGCTAGGCAGAACAAATCAAATAAACTGGAACGAAATTTATCTAGTTTAAAAAGACTTTGTTTTAGTTTAAGTTGTTTACGGTGAAGAAGCATCAAGAGTGCAACATCAGCCTCAGCATGGAGAGTCCTGGGCTTTCAGCGACTTGTGATGACGAAGTCCTTACAGGTCGTTGACCCGCTGCGATCATAACGTGTCCACAGCACAACATGCTTCCCATGCTGCCTTGCTAATAGCCAGGCATCGAGATGATTGGAACCGGTCTCCGGTTTGTACTTGGCTTTAGGCGATCTCTCCTCAAGCATGCATAAGGGAAGTATTGTTGTTTGCGCTTGGACGCTCGTCGACAGGTAACCTTTTCCCAACGACTAGCTTACTGTTGCATTGTACACCCGAGTACCTTTGAGGTAGGAGTGAATATATATGGCTCAGGTTGTTCATTTGTCAGATGAATTGCTCCCTTTGCTTGACAATTCTGTCGCAAAGGTTTCGTCACCGATCGAGTTGACATCATTAGTGCTTTGGTGTGTAGCGTAGTTTTTTAGGAGCTCAGCTATCTGTAATGGGGGCGAGATATCAGCCCGACATTAATGTGTAGATCACAGACCTGGTCAATTCTCAGTGAAGACATTAAACGCTTGGCCGTGTTTGACTACCGTTGTATACATACGTAAACACGGACGCAGTTAACCACTGTTCTGTTTGAAGGACCCGGGAAACAACAGAGTGGTGCACGATCTATATGATTATATGCTTTCAGTACCAAGTTCTTATGCTTCATAGTTGCTTCAGTGTACCGAATCGGATTGACGAGTCCGGAAACGAGAAATTCATGGTCTGGCTGATTCCGACCACGATGAATTCCATCTGAGCGGTTGGCATCCCCTTTAATTATTGAGTAACAGTTGTTCCCGAGAATGCACATTGCGATCACTTCCGCTTTGGTTTGCACTGTTTAATTAGACATAGTGCAGTTGTGTGTGTGTCTTGAAGCCGGAACGTAGAGATTGCTGGCGCTGACACCAAACTACTGCTGAGCTCGTCAGTCGCCCTTGCAGTCAAAACTGCTGATAGAAACCCGTCGTTGGTTTGTTAATGCGATTCCACATTGGATTGCAGCATGCAACCCCAATCTAGATTTCTATCATTTCAATCATTAGAATGGTGTCTGACGTGCGCAGTTAGAAGTTGCCCAAACCTAACACTACATTTCACGACTGTTGTTCAGGCTTGCTATCACTCCACAGCTGTAGGTAATATATTCGCAAACAACGCTGTAGTTTTTTCATTATAGCGACGAACCAGGCTGTGGAAAATAGACCGCACACCTTTCCACGTATTCATGTCGAGCATAGACTTACACGGTAGCACATAGAGGCACAATTTTTTTCTTGCCTTACTTTTGAGATCCTCACACAACTGCTAGAATGCGCTGTGTAAGTGAGTTTATCGTATCCACTTATCGTCTCCACTAATTGTGTAACGCCTTTTGGTTGCGGAGTTCTTGGATTAATAAGCCGTCATTCTTGAATGCCAAATGGCATTTAAAACATGTATTCCCATGATTGTATTTTTGGGGCTCCCAGTTGTTGTACACGAGGTGGTCTATAGTCAGCCGGCGATTCAAAAGGAATGTTGGTCGATGTTGAAGTGTATGAGGTGTTTGAAAGAATAGTCGATACAGCTGGTGATATTATCAGCTGACCGGAAGGTTGTGCAGTAAAATGTGAAAGGTACACTACAAGTTCAACCGTTGTGTAGATAGCCCAAGACTGTTCTGCTCCTAGAAATGTCACTAGTGGTGTCGTTCAGAGAGGCACAGTGGATCCATTGCTATCCCTCATTTACATGGACGATACATGTTATAGCATTAAACATGGGCGCCCATTTTCATTTGCGGACGTCTCCAAACTATTGTACTTATTTCTGCCTGACCATCTGAAACTATGCCTTAAACTATGCCTGGTGACTTATCATCCCTAAATAAATGGAGCGAAAGTAGGTCAATGAGGTTTTCGGCAGATAAATCTCTGATACTCTACCACAGATGCAATCAGAAGAATCCATCACTCTTACTGATCTCCCCATCCCAACTGCGTATTCTGTTCGAGACCTGCAAATTCGATACTCCAGCTGCTTAAAATTCTCCGAACACATTCTACATCAAATGGCGAAAGCGAAGCAACTAATAAGCTACATTACTAGGTCATTTTTAAAATCCCAAATCTCAAACTCATAGTTCAGCTCACTCTAGTGTACTGCACAGTCATTCATAACCACCTATTGAAGACATAAAAATGCTTGGGAATAACGTCCAGCGTTCCTTTTGCAAAATGCTTATGGTGCGCTCATCAACGCTTACATATTAGGAACAATGTTCTGACCTCTAGCTCAACCCACTCTGACTTTAAAGGCTGAAAAGCATTCACACTCTTCTCTACAGTATAATATACTCGCAAGTTTTCTCAACCAGTGCGGCCGTCGCTTTACATAATGACTCAACCTGTTCCACTCGTAATGGGAAATGTCTGTATTCTTACCGAAGGTCAAACAAAATATCCGTTTAAATTTCTTAGTGAGATACGTCCATCTGTGGAATAGACTACCGTTACAATTAAGGACCAGCGAGAGCCTGTTTGTATTTACATCTCATTTAAAAGCTTTTATTTCAAAGCCAAATGTGGTCATACTTTTCGGCCTTCAGCAATCTACCAGTGAGGTCACAGAATCCGGCCCAGAAAAATATGACACGCCGTTGTTTTATTGATTAATATTGAATCAAAAGCTAATAAATGAAATGCTGCTGAAACCCACTGCGCAAACGATAGTTCCACAAAACGAAACTTATTCCGCCTGTCTGGAAATATGCCCATTTATGCATTTATTTGGTTATTTATTTATCTATAAATATGGGAACACCACCCACAGCTTTCCCTTACTTGTTTCGCTCATTCTTCTGAGTCTGCTCGTACTTAATTCAACTCGAGCTCGTTGTGCCTGCGTTCACAGTTTGGGACGGGTTTTCAAACTGTACTTGTTGATCCTAAAGGTTTGAGAGCAATCTTTTTGGTGTTATTGGTGATTAACATTCCATCCAATGGACCGCAAATGCTTCGACGGGCCTGGTGAGCCACTTCACCATTTATATACCACCTTGTAGCGGTTTTTGTGCCCTGATGAGAAAGACTTGGTGTTTTCTCGTGTAGAGAGATTGCATGCATTTCAAATACAGCACACAAAACCGGCTCTCGAATTTTGTTATCACTAACGGGGAGGGTTGAGATTTCCTTGTCTCATAGGTTAGTTGCCATGATCAAGAGCGAGTGAGGTGAACTGATTGAATTTACAGAATGCACATTAACAATTTTGATCCGATTGCTCCGCCGCTCGCGGACAGATGGATCTGGATTGAGAGGCCATCAATTGCAATACTGTATTTGATGTCCCCCTTAAGCCGTTCCCCCTCTGACCGCATCACGGGATAACAACTTGGATTGTCACTGGAGTCAAAATCCCGTCCGTGTTGTTTTTGTCACCAACATCGCCTCAGTGTATCCAAATCCCCCTGGTTCCTGCACATTTCAGTCATCAGCTATTGATTGGACCATGTTCTTGGTGTGCATGCGCACTGGCTCCGATTACTTCCTTCATAATTCGTCCAATTTCCTCCTCTTTCTGTCCCATACCGGCGGGATGGCCCCTGTTGACTTGTGGTTCTGTGCCAGCTCCATCGCACAGTTTACGAGGGGTGTTTCTGTTCCTGGCTTTCTTTGAGACTGAGTACGTGCGGCTATTAAAACAGCTGTTTTGCCAGACTGCTTTTTCCATACGGTGATCTGATAGACAAGAATGGGCGTCTTTTGTGATGATGATGGTAATAATAATAAGACGTATCTTTCTCTTGATGTAAGAAACTGTGTCTATAGTGGCAGAGATCAATTTGTACAGAAGAATCCATGCTCTTGCATGGGTGACATGCATAGTTGGAGTATTGGAATATGCGTTTCATGTATTAGCATTCTGGTGGATGCTTGAGGCCAAAGCCTAGTTATGAAAACTTTGGTGTTCATATGTTTTTGGGCCACTCTTGGAATAGCTCATCGATGAACTTTTCCCATATGAATACAGAGCTTAGGGTGTCTGTTTCTAAATGTTGCGACGTTGTCGTATGATCTGAGCGTTATTGGTAGTTTATTCCACAGATACCTATATCTGGCCAGGAAGAAATTATAGCGGACGTTGTTCTAGCCTTCGATATATTCAGTTTAACATCTTTGTTACGACGCGCTTGAGTTGAATTGTGTAGGCAGGTTGGAATAGGTCTTTTTGTGTAACATGTTGAAAAGCAGCAACAAGTTGGGCTTCAATCGCCCAGTCCAAAGTGGTGCGAGATGAAGTTCATTGCAGCGTTCTCGATAACTCACAGCAGAGTGTTTACCAAACAGATGTTTATTAAATGATCTCTGCAGGTGCTCCACAGCAATTCTGTCACTCCTTCTCATATTGCCGTATATTATGTTGCCCCTTCTGGACTCGTTGATAGTGCTCACCAGTTCGGCCCCTATTGGAGGTTATGTAATGAGGTTTGAGCAAACGACCGAGTCTGGTCGGCCCGACAGGCTAACCACATACCATGGAACACAACAAATTCGCCCGAGCGAGGAAACCTTAAGCAACTGGACGTTGACCAATCACGTGGAACGCGGCAAACATGCCAATAGCACGTTACGCGTATCTAAAAGCCAGAAGAACAGATTGCTCAGCTAAACGATGGATGAGCACTGGCGACTCAAAATCGCTATTAACGAGAGACCGTCTGCGTACCAGCCTAGGATCAGCGTTCCGAAGAGATACGATCAACCTGGTACCAACCATAGAATACAGGCGACTTCGATACGCAGTTCAGCGATGGAGCAGATGATGGGACTTCCATTAGACAATAAAACAGAAAGAAAGAAAACGCAGCCAATGAGGCTAACCAGAAGACAGACTATCCAGTGAACTAATGCGAAAGCAAATAGCGTAGTTTTCTATAAATATGTGAGGCCTCTGGCAATAAACGACTCTGCTAACCGCCACCAGGAGTTCGCTATTGATTGTCGTCGAGTCTCACAAGAGGTTGAATTTGGAATTTTTCTTAGTGCTATTTACCACTATCATTAGGCCTTGGGCCCGGCATTCACTGTTCGAACTGAGTGGCTAATTAGGGTGGGGTTTCTTCTTCTCTCTCTCTTTCTGTCGCCACTTCGCTGACATAGTTGGTCCTCCTCTGAGACACCTTTCCTCGTCCTGCGCATGTAACCACCTTATGCCATTCATACACTGGCTTGAGAAGTTTCTGCTTTCCGAGAATGTGCTCCTACATTCAACATAATTGTTTTTGATGTCCATGAGAATTTGCGATATTTTCTTGGGCCACCGATTAGTTATTTCCATGTTCCTCGCCTCTTATTTGTGTTTTTACACCATTTTAACTTTTTCCTTTTACCCAGCCAATTTCCACAAATTTGCAGGAGCAAACGATTGTCAAACAATCCAACAATACTACCCGGCGGACATCGATCCCAACTGTACCCCCGTCACCGTCCAACAGTACCCCTGCGCTGACGTGTACCGTTAATGAAGATGATCATGTCTACGACTTCGTGCCACTTTCAGGTGCCTCCTCCACCGACGATCTCGTCCAAGTCAATGAGAAGTATCTGAAAGACTTTCGGAACGGTTCGCCGCATCTGAAGGTTGGTACCAATTTCAATCCCCTCACCAATGGTTGCTACATGTTTTCTTTTCACCGTTTCCCCTACTCTCTTTCTGAGCACCCTGTCGCCAACTTCTGGTTACTTCTCTCAGAATCAGCAACGCCGAGGTTTCGCCTGTTGATGTCTGTATTGAGGTCTCTGTTGGACTTGAACCAAATGAACCGGTGTTGATCCATCTTTCTCGCATGTCAGTTGGCCATACGTGCCGGTGTTTAATCTGCTCCTGTTTGCGTGATGTGACAGAGTGACTAGCTGGTCGGTGAATTGCAGCTTGCGTCTTCTAGGTCGGTGTAGAGATCTTGTAACGAAAATCCCTGCATAACTTGGTCCATTTGAGAGTTCAGCGTCACTTAAGGCAGTACGCCGTTACGCGGTACCGACGCTTCGCTACCGCGCAGCCATTACCGGCCGCATGTGAGCTAAGGATATTGCGAGGGTCGCCTGATTCCTGCGCAGACTCGAACCCGCACCTTCCGCTTACAAAGCAGGCTTGTGTTTCTTTAGGCTATGGGTTGGCGTCACTTTACACTCCATCTATGTGGTCGTCAAACTATTCTAACTTATCATCTGCTGTCATGTCGGTACATGGACGTTGGCAGTCAAGGCAACCGCATTTCGGCGCCTGAATCGGGTTTGCCTTATTTGAACACTTTCCCTTAGCATTGATTAATCAAGCTCTCATACAGATTCCCACAAGTACGATGGCCTTGTGTTCTGGGGCCACTCACCAGCTCGGGCGAGTTCAGCTATCCACCTGAGAACCGGTCGAAAATTTTCCTATGCAAGGCGTACACATGGTCCATCGAGAACATGCTGCACTTCAACATCACCAAGTGCAAAGTTCTCAGCATACGACACAAGAGTACGCACAAGTACCGCCTAGGACCACCAATTCTACAGCGGGCTTCTCACGAGTGCGATCTCGGCGTGATAGTTCAAGATGACCTCGGTTGTTTGAGACAGACTGAAAAGGCAGCTAAGAAAGCAAACCATTACCTTGGCCTTCTTCGCAGAGCTTTCGGGAAGTTTGACCCTTCTATCTTTCCAAACATGCTTAGTACGTACGTGAGACCGCACGCGGAATACGCTTTCAAACGTGGCAACCCTGGCTCAAGCACCATCTCACCGCGCTCGATACTGCACAGCGTAGGGCAACGAAGAGCGTCAGAGGTTTGGCCAGCCTCCCCTACCCACTCGGGCTGAAGACCCTCAAAATATACAGTGGACGTTATCGGCGTCTAAGGGGCGATCTCTTAATGGTGTACCAGATCCTGAGAAGCCCCAATCGCCCATGCCATTCCGTTCTGATACTCAGTCAAAACACCAGCTAAGAGGTCTTCAGTTTAAGTTAGTCACGCCGTACAGTCGCTTAGAATGTCGGCGAAACTATTTCTCCCTTCAGGTGCCACAGCCTTGGAACGCCCTTCCGTAACATGTAATTAATGCACCCACCCTTTTCAAAGAACGCCTTAACGATACTGTCACATCTGCGCTACGTGCTATAGCCCAGATGCTGGCACTAATGCACAACAGACAATGGATAGTGCCAAAACCCTACTGGAGAATGAGTCACTCCAAACGCCTTGCATAAAATTTGATAAACGCTACTACTATAGAAACTGGATTTCTGTATCCTGTCAACCCAAGATAGTTGTACACGATTAAGCGTTGTCCTTGCCTTTTTTTCTTTTTTTCTCTCGCATATTATGTGACCAATAACGACTCCCCTTATTGCTTTGTGTGCGTACATTCTCATTTCAAACTCCCTTTATACGACAGTGCAGTTACATCTGTAATCGCCCAAACTGACGACTCCATTATCCCTTGATCTATCTTTTTTTCACGCTAAACACCCTACGGGACATGTCAAGCACCTGTTTTTTACCCGTTACAAATCATTGTTCATTGTACACCTACGTGAAGCGGCGCCTGATGCCTGCAGGCAATATGCCAGTTTTGGAAGGCTCGGATAGACAGCTCCTAACCTCGAGCACAGATCGTGCGTCCGCATTGGCGGCGCACTTCGCTTCTGTATTTGCAAATGACTAGTTGTCTGTAACGAGTTCGACGAGTACCGCTCCCACTGAACTAGACAGCGTGGATTCCTGCATTGATGATGTACGCAAGCTTCTGTCAAGTCTTGACGGGACAAAGCCTGTCTGGCCAGATGGAATCCACCCACTGGTCCTCAAGTCCCTATGGACAATTACCTCACCTCCTGTAACTGAGCTGTTCAACTTGTTTCTATCCACTGGACTATTACCGAGCGACAGCAAATGCTCAGTGCTGGAGCCAATTCCTGAAGGTGGTAACCCAAGTAAAGTAGATAACTACCGATCGGATCGTTCTAGGAACCAATGATGAAAGTACGACAAAGCCGCTTTTGCGACAACTCAACTTATCGCTCCAGCAGTGCATTGATATCTGCAGCATTGTGTCCTCGATCACCTAACAATACCAACAAATGAAGCTCGCAACAGATTCAGAATTGTGTGCCGTTTCCGGAGGCGAAGCACCGAAGGCTATTACCGTGAAACCGGAGATCTACAAATTTCGCGCCACGCGACCTCCGAGCACTCGCAAACAGTGTCCGGCGTGGGGACCTAAACGCGTCAGATGTGGAAAAAGGAACGACTTTGCTCGTTGCTGTAAATCAACCAATGTGAGTGCGGTCGTTCGTGACAAGTCCCCCGCAGATGCAGAACATTCAGTTGGCAACATGTCTCAGAGGGTACTGCAAAAATGTATCTACGCAAGTCTTTTGATCGAAGGCAAAGCCGTACGATTCCAGGTGCTACCGTCAGCATTCTACCAAGGAAGCACAGTCCCGAAATGTGCATTCGATCCGATCAAGATTGCCTGCGTATGTGGAATGGTCCAACATTTCATCTGAAGGGCTCAGCTAAAATCGAAGTCGGTAACCCAAGAGATGGAGCCTCACATCCACTGGAGTTTGTGATCGTGGAGGAGGAGCTCACACCGATTCTCGGCATTGATTCGATCAAGTCTCTCAGTTTTGTTATTTTTAATCATGGTCGTTTTGTGCTAGTTTGCCAAGGAGAAACCGATATTAATGACCAGTATCCGTTTGTGTTTAGCCCAAGTTTGGGAAAGTTTGAGGGAACCTATCACTTATCCTTGGGTTGTTTGATACGACCGACAGCTCTACAAGCTAGGTGAGTTCCATTCGCACTGCGTGACAGGTTCGCCGCTGAAGTGAGCTAATTAGGGAGAGAGGGTGTGATTGCCGAAGTCGACGAGCCAAGCGACTGGGTTAGTCGAGTCGCAACCATTACGAAGAAGACGGGCGAACTGCGTTTGTGTATTGACCCAAAACCGTTGAATGAGGCCTTGCGTAGAGAGCATTACGCGCTACCTACCTTAGAAGACATTTTGCCTCGTTTGGCCATAGCTAAGTGCTTCACGAAGGTAGACCTCTCTTCGGCATTCTGGCACGTGGTTTTAGATGATGAATCCAGTTTTCTTACTACCTTTGCAACACCGTTCCGACGTTATCGTTGGCTGTATTTACCGTTTGGCTTGAAGGTGTCGTGTGAACTTTTTCAAAAGCGATTGGTGCAAGTGGTGGTTGACCATTTAGATTATGTGACATGTGTCGCAGACGATGTTTTGATCTATGGCTCAACAGAAGAAGAGCATGGCGCTAATCTCCACTGCTTTTTACAGCGTTGTATGCGAAAGAACATCAAACTTAAACGTGCGAAAATTGAACTTCGGAAAGGCGTGATTTTCCATTAGCATTTGTTAACAATACAAGGGGTCAGGGGTCTAGGAAAGATAAGGAAAGGAAAGGAAAGGAAAGAAAGGAAAGGTCTAGGAAAGATAAGGCAATTCGAGAGATGCCGCCTTCTAATAACGTGAAGGGGATCCATCATTTAAACGGAATGGTGAATTACTTGCGGTGTTTTACGCCAAAACTCGCTGATATCATGACGCCGATCAGGAAGTTAACTCACAAAGGAGTAAAGCGGAGTTGGGGAAAAAACCGAAAACCGCATTCGAAATTATTAAGCACATCATCAGCAACACGCTTGTATTCCGGTATTGCGATCCACCGCATCCTTTGGTGGTACAGTGTGACAGTAGCCAAGACGGAATAGGTGCTGTTCTCCTACAGAATGGAAAACCTTTAAATTTCGCAGTCCTGCACTCACCGTGACCGAGCAGCGCTATGAGCAGATAGAGAAGGAGATGCTTACCGTATTCTATGCCATGTGTGATGGTAAGACACTACATTTAGATGCCCGTTGCATAGCGATCGGTCGAGCTTAACGATTTTGGGCCAACAGTCTGGAAGCGGGTCGATCGCTGCAGCGGCGAACTGAAGGTTAGCATGCAATCGATTTGGATCGACATTGAACGAAACTCGAACGCTGGCTGAGAATGTAATAGAAAGGAGATTTGTTCTGCGAGTGATTCTAATTGACTCGAGATATAAAATGATTTTTGCGTTCTATGAATAATGAATTTCTGATCGAGGCCCAGACTTTGACTTTTGATGCACGGAGGGCCACTTTACATGGCGACAGAGGACAAGAAGACACGCCGAACCCCGCATGCGTTTGGTGGACAACCAACGATTCCGCTGCCAGCTCCGTTGCAAATGACCGAGAGTTCGTTGCCGGAGAATTGGAGAATATGGAAGGCGAAGTGGCTAGACTTTGTAACACTGACTCAGTTGGATTCTCAGCCAATGGCCTATCAACTGGCGATGTTCAGGCATGCCATTGGAGACGAAGCCAGGCGGACGCTGCAAACGTTGGATCTCAGCGATGGAACTCAGGAGATGGAGCTGGATGAAGTAATACGCAGATTCGGCGAGTTTTGCGAAGGTTACACAAACGAAACTTACCAAAGGTATCTGTTTTTCAGCCGAAATCGCCTGCCGGGTGAATCAATCGACGCATACATCACGGAGCTGAAAATTCTGGCGCGGGATTGCAATTTTTGCACCTGTTTACGAGATTCGCTGATCCGCGATCGAATTATAATTGGCATAAAGAATGAGGAACTTTCCAGACGCCTTTTGCGACAGCGAAACCTGTCTTTGGAACATTGCATCGATATCTGTTTTAGCGAATCAAGGACGGCTCAACAGTTTCAGCAGCTCAAGATGGAGTCCACGACGGATCTGTTTGCAGTATCCCGAGGCCGAGAAATTGTATCGAAGTCATCGAGCGCGAATCAACCCAAATGCCAGTTTTGCGGCCGCTCACACCCAAGGCGCAAAGAGGATTGTCCAGCATGGGGCCGAACCTGTATGAAGTGTGCGAAGAAGAACCACTTTGCACGTTGTTGTCAGGCAACCAAAGTCGACTCAGTCGGGCAGGACGATCAGGAAGAGCCGCAGGAACTGGCTATTAACAACATGACAGGACGTGAGAGACCAGTCTGTGTATTCGCAACGTTGCTTATTCAAGGGCGTCCGGTGCGATTCCAATTGGATTCAGGAGCAAGCGTGAACATACTTCCTCACAAATACTGTCCCGATGCAGAATACCGCCAAATACAGACACAGCTCAGAATGTGGAACGGATCAAAGTTACAACCGAAGGGCTGCGTTACCATGAAGGCCATAAACCCGAAGGATGGCTCCGAGCATTTACTTGATTTTCTCCTGGTATCAGGAGATTTAATGCCCATCCTGGGCCTTGATTCCATTCAGAGTTTGGGTTTTGTTTCTTTTAATCATGATCGTTTTGTTCACTCGTGCGAAGTCGGTACAGAGATCGTAGACAACTATCCCAGTGTGTTTGATGGTACCGTGGGAAAATTCCAAGGCGTAGCTCACCTGTCGTTAAACGAGTCCGCCAGACCAGTAGCACTACCAGCGAGAAAAGTACCTATCGCTTTGCGTGAGAAGTTCTTAGACGAGTTGCAGCGTTTGATCAGTTTAGGTGTGATTGCCAAGGTCGATGAGCCAACCGATTGGGTCAGTCAAGTCGCGATAATCACCAAGAAGTCAGGCGATTTGCGTGTGTGCATCGACCCTAAGCCGCTCAACGCCGCACTCAGGAGAGAGTATTTTACACTACCAACGCTAGATGACGTCTTACCCGAGTTGTCCAAGGCCAGATTGTTCACGAAGGTCGACCTCGCTTCCGCTTTCTGGCACGTCCAGCTTGACGAAGAGTCCAGTTATTTAACCACGTTCGGAACGCCATTTGGACGGTTTCGGTGGTTGCGCTTACCATTCGGTTTGAAAGTGTCCAGTGAAATTTTTCAGAAACGATTAATGCAGGCCCTAGACGATCTACCCGGAGCTATTTGTGTAGCAGACGATGTAGTGGTTTTTGGGGCGACTCTGGAAGAGCACGACCGTAACCTGAGCAGATTTCTAGAACGCTGTAAAGACAAGAATATCAGATTGAAACGTGAGAAAATTGAGTTACGAAAAACAGAGCTGGTGTTCCACGGACATGTTTTGAGCGCAGAAGGTCTAAAGCCAGATCCGGAGAAAGTTAGAGCCATAAAAGAGATGCCACCTCCGACAGATGTTAAAGCCGTGAGCAGACTAAACGGGATGGTGAATTACCTCAGCCGCTTCCTTCCACGACTAGCCGAAGTAATGGTTCCTATCCGAAAACTTACACATAAGGGCGAGAGCTGGCAGTGGAACACAGAACAGGAGGAGGCTTTCCAGAACATCAAACAACTGATCGCGTGCGCCCCTGTCCTAGCGTATTACGATCCGTCACTTCCCCTTGAGATCCAGTGTGACAGCAGCCAATTCGGTATCGGTGCCGTGCTAATGCAGAACGGGAAGCCCATCGATTTTCGCAGTCGGACACTAACAGAATCCGAGCGCCGTTATGCACAGATTGAAAAGGAGATGCTAGCATTGGTTTATGCCGTAGAGCGTTTCAACGATTACACTTTTGGTCGCCGGACCACTGTATTTACCGATCACAAGCCTCTGGTATCAATAGCCAATAAACCACTGCACGTCGTCCCACGCCGCTTACAACGAATGCTCATTCGGCTCCAGAAGTACGACCTGGACATCGTCTACCAACCGGGGTCGAGGATGTACATTGCAGACACACTGTCTAGGGCATATCTTTCCGATGTGACCGCAACGCAAGAAGACCAAGACATTGTCCATGTCACTCAGCTATTGGCCGTCACAGAGGAGCGTTTCCAGCAACTACTACGCCACACGGAAGCAGACGAGCTGTGTAATCGGCTCAAGGAAACGATACTGAAAGGGTGGCCCGATAGTAAAAACAAGCTGCCAAAGGAGTTGACTCCCTTCTTTAACTTTCGGGATGAACTTGTCACACAGGATGGGCTAATCTTCAAAGGCAACCGTATACTCGTTCCAAAGGCAATGCAACGACCCATGCTGGAGCTGATACACGGAAGTCATTCAGGAGTCAATGCTTGCGTGGCGAGAGCTCGAGAGCTAATGTTTTGGCCTGGAATGACTAGTCAGATACGGGATCACGTTTCAAACTGCTTAGCCTGTCGAGCACATGATGTCCGCCAGCCGAAGGAGCCTATGATGCTTCGTGAGGTCCCGGAAAGGCCGTGGCAGAAAGTCGCCCTAGACATCTTTGCACATGACGGAAAGAATTACCTGATCGCTGTCGATTACTTTAGCGACTATTTCGAGATTGATGCTCTCACGTCTACTAGCACACAGGCCGTGATAAACAAGCTACGATCGCAGTTTGCGCGACATGGGATACCGGAAGAGGTAGTGTCCGACAATGGCCCCCAATTCAACAGCGCCGAATTTCGGAGTTTCAGCGAAAAGTGGGATTTCCTTCATCGTTTAACCAGCCCTTACCACAGTCAGTCAAATGGAAAAGCTGAGTCAGCCGTGAAGGAAGCAAAGAAGTTACTCACCAAAGCCAAGGAGACCAAAGAAGATCCTTACATCATGTTGTTAGAACGAAGGAACATGCCATCTGCCGAAATTGGATGCAGTCCAGCGCAACGTCTGTTTGGCCGTAGGACAAGAACCCTGTTGCCGATCGCCAATACTCTGCTGCAGCCTGAAATACCATCGCAGAGCTTGATGTATGAGCGCTTGCGTGAGCGCATGCTTCGACAAAAGAAATATTACGATCGCGGAACGAAGCAGCTTCCACGCCTGTTGCCCGGAGACGAGGTCTGGGTCGCGCCGACACCGGGAGCTAACGGGTCTTGGAGGAGAGGGCGAGTAGAAGGTCTCAAAGGCGAACGAAGCTACGACGTAAGAGTTGGGGATAGTCTATTTCGACGCAACCGGGTGCAGTTAAGGAGACAACGTGGTGAACAAGCACGGCATCGTGCGAAGCAGCCAACGCAGCCGGACATTTCGGTGGATACAGCAGCACACGACCACAAGACTACACGCAGTGGAAGGCGATACAGCGCTTACGCAATCGGACTACAAAAAAACGAAAAAAGGAAGGATGTGATGGTAAGACACTACATTTAGATGCCCGTTGCATAGCGATCGGTCGAGCTTAACGATTTTGGGCCAACAGTCTGGAAGCGGGTCGATCGCTGCAGCGGCGAACTGAAGGTTAGCATGCAATCGATTTGGATCGACATTGAACGAAACTCGAACGCTGGCTGAGAATGTAATAGAAAGGAGATTTGTTCTGCGAGTGATTCTAATTGACTCGAGATATAAAATGATTTTTGCGTTCTATGAATAATGAATTTCTGATCGAGGCCCAGACTTTGACTTTTGATGCACGGAGGGCCACTTTACATGGCGACAGAGGACAAGAAGACACGCCGAACCCCGCATGCGTTTGGTGGACAACCAACGATTCCGCTGCCAGCTCCGTTGCAAATGACCGAGAGTTCGTTGCCGGAGAATTGGAGAATATGGAAGGCGAAGTGGCTAGACTTTGTAACACTGACTCAGTTGGATTCTCAGCCAATGGCCTATCAACTGGCGATGTTCAGGCATGCCATTGGAGACGAAGCCAGGCGGACGCTGCAAACGTTGGATCTCAGCGATGGAACTCAGGAGATGGAGCTGGATGAAGTAATACGCAGATTCGGCGAGTTTTGCGAAGGTTACACAAACGAAACTTACCAAAGGTATCTGTTTTTCAGCCGAAATCGCCTGCCGGGTGAATCAATCGACGCATACATCACGGAGCTGAAAATTCTGGCGCGGGATTGCAATTTTTGCACCTGTTTACGAGATTCGCTGATCCGCGATCGAATTATAATTGGCATAAAGAATGAGGAACTTTCCAGACGCCTTTTGCGACAGCGAAACCTGTCTTTGGAACATTGCATCGATATCTGTTTTAGCGAATCAAGGACGGCTCAACAGTTTCAGCAGCTCAAGATGGAGTCCACGACGGATCTGTTTGCAGTATCCCGAGGCCGAGAAATTGTATCGAAGTCATCGAGCGCGAATCAACCCAAATGCCAGTTTTGCGGCCGCTCACACCCAAGGCGCAAAGAGGATTGTCCAGCATGGGGCCGAACCTGTATGAAGTGTGCGAAGAAGAACCACTTTGCACGTTGTTGTCAGGCAACCAAAGTCGACTCAGTCGGGCAGGACGATCAGGAAGAGCCGCAGGAACTGGCTATTAACAACATGACAGGACGTGAGAGACCAGTCTGTGTATTCGCAACGTTGCTTATTCAAGGGCGTCCGGTGCGATTCCAATTGGATTCAGGAGCAAGCGTGAACATACTTCCTCACAAATACTGTCCCGATGCAGAATACCGCCAAATACAGACACAGCTCAGAATGTGGAACGGATCAAAGTTACAACCGAAGGGCTGCGTTACCATGAAGGCCATAAACCCGAAGGATGGCTCCGAGCATTTACTTGATTTTCTCCTGGTATCAGGAGATTTAATGCCCATCCTGGGCCTTGATTCCATTCAGAGTTTGGGTTTTGTTTCTTTTAATCATGATCGTTTTGTTCACTCGTGCGAAGTCGGTACAGAGATCGTAGACAACTATCCCAGTGTGTTTGATGGTACCGTGGGAAAATTCCAAGGCGTAGCTCACCTGTCGTTAAACGAGTCCGCCAGACCAGTAGCACTACCAGCGAGAAAAGTACCTATCGCTTTGCGTGAGAAGTTCTTAGACGAGTTGCAGCGTTTGATCAGTTTAGGTGTGATTGCCAAGGTCGATGAGCCAACCGATTGGGTCAGTCAAGTCGCGATAATCACCAAGAAGTCAGGCGATTTGCGTGTGTGCATCGACCCTAAGCCGCTCAACGCCGCACTCAGGAGAGAGTATTTTACACTACCAACGCTAGATGACGTCTTACCCGAGTTGTCCAAGGCCAGATTGTTCACGAAGGTCGACCTCGCTTCCGCTTTCTGGCACGTCCAGCTTGACGAAGAGTCCAGTTATTTAACCACGTTCGGAACGCCATTTGGACGGTTTCGGTGGTTGCGCTTACCATTCGGTTTGAAAGTGTCCAGTGAAATTTTTCAGAAACGATTAATGCAGGCCCTAGACGATCTACCCGGAGCTATTTGTGTAGCAGACGATGTAGTGGTTTTTGGGGCGACTCTGGAAGAGCACGACCGTAACCTGAGCAGATTTCTAGAACGCTGTAAAGACAAGAATATCAGATTGAAACGTGAGAAAATTGAGTTACGAAAAACAGAGCTGGTGTTCCACGGACATGTTTTGAGCGCAGAAGGTCTAAAGCCAGATCCGGAGAAAGTTAGAGCCATAAAAGAGATGCCACCTCCGACAGATGTTAAAGCCGTGAGCAGACTAAACGGGATGGTGAATTACCTCAGCCGCTTCCTTCCACGACTAGCCGAAGTAATGGTTCCTATCCGAAAACTTACACATAAGGGCGAGAGCTGGCAGTGGAACACAGAACAGGAGGAGGCTTTCCAGAACATCAAACAACTGATCGCGTGCGCCCCTGTCCTAGCGTATTACGATCCGTCACTTCCCCTTGAGATCCAGTGTGACAGCAGCCAATTCGGTATCGGTGCCGTGCTAATGCAGAACGGGAAGCCCATCGATTTTCGCAGTCGGACACTAACAGAATCCGAGCGCCGTTATGCACAGATTGAAAAGGAGATGCTAGCATTGGTTTATGCCGTAGAGCGTTTCAACGATTACACTTTTGGTCGCCGGACCACTGTATTTACCGATCACAAGCCTCTGGTATCAATAGCCAATAAACCACTGCACGTCGTCCCACGCCGCTTACAACGAATGCTCATTCGGCTCCAGAAGTACGACCTGGACATCGTCTACCAACCGGGGTCGAGGATGTACATTGCAGACACACTGTCTAGGGCATATCTTTCCGATGTGACCGCAACGCAAGAAGACCAAGACATTGTCCATGTCACTCAGCTATTGGCCGTCACAGAGGAGCGTTTCCAGCAACTACTACGCCACACGGAAGCAGACGAGCTGTGTAATCGGCTCAAGGAAACGATACTGAAAGGGTGGCCCGATAGTAAAAACAAGCTGCCAAAGGAGTTGACTCCCTTCTTTAACTTTCGGGATGAACTTGTCACACAGGATGGGCTAATCTTCAAAGGCAACCGTATACTCGTTCCAAAGGCAATGCAACGACCCATGCTGGAGCTGATACACGGAAGTCATTCAGGAGTCAATGCTTGCGTGGCGAGAGCTCGAGAGCTAATGTTTTGGCCTGGAATGACTAGTCAGATACGGGATCACGTTTCAAACTGCTTAGCCTGTCGAGCACATGATGTCCGCCAGCCGAAGGAGCCTATGATGCTTCGTGAGGTCCCGGAAAGGCCGTGGCAGAAAGTCGCCCTAGACATCTTTGCACATGACGGAAGGAATTACCTGATCGCTGTCGATTACTTTAGCGACTATTTCGAGATTGATGCTCTCACGTCTACTAGCACACAGGCCGTGATAAACAAGCTACGATCGCAGTTTGCGCGACATGGGATACCGGAAGAGGTAGTGTCCGACAATGGCCCCCAATTCAACAGCGCCGAATTTCGGAGTTTCAGCGAAAAGTGGGATTTCCTTCATCGTTTAACCAGCCCTTACCACAGTCAGTCAAATGGAAAAGCTGAGTCAGCCGTGAAGGAAGCAAAGAAGTTACTCACCAAAGCCAAGGAGACCAAAGAAGATCCTTACATCATGTTGTTAGAACGAAGGAACATGCCATCTGCCGAAATTGGATGCAGTCCAGCGCAACGTCTGTTTGGCCGTAGGACAAGAACCCTGTTGCCGATCGCCAATACTCTGCTGCAGCCTGAAATACCATCGCAGAGCTTGATGTATGAGCGCTTGCGTGAGCGCATGCTTCGACAAAAGAAATATTACGATCGCGGAACGAAGCAGCTTCCACGCCTGTTGCCCGGAGACGAGGTCTGGGTCGCGCCGACACCGGGAGCTAACGGGTCTTGGAGGAGAGGGCGAGTAGAAGGTCTCAAAGGCGAACGAAGCTACGACGTAAGAGTTGGGGATAGTCTATTTCGACGCAACCGGGTGCAGTTAAGGAGACAACGTGGTGAACAAGCACGGCATCGTGCGAAGCAGCCAACGCAGCCGGACATTTCGGTGGATACAGCAGCACACGACCACAAGACTACACGCAGTGGAAGGCGATACAGCGCTTACGCAATCGGACTACAAAAAAACGAAAAAAGGAAGGATGTGATGGTAAGACACTACATTTAGATGCCCGTTGCATAGCGATCGGTCGAGCTTAACGATTTTGGGCCAACAGTCTGGAAGCGGGTCGATCGCTGCAGCGGCGAACTGAAGGTTAGCATGCAATCGATTTGGATCGACATTGAACGAAACTCGAACGCTGGCTGAGAATGTAATAGAAAGGAGATTTGTTCTGCGAGTGATTCTAATTGACTCGAGATATAAAATGATTTTTGCGTTCTATGAATAATGAATTTCTGATCGAGGCCCAGACTTTGACTTTTGATGCACGGAGGGCCACTTTACACCATGGAGCGTTTCAACGATTATGCTTTCGGAAGAAAGACAACGTTGTATACCGACCACAAGCCGCTTGTGTCAATAGCCAGGAAATCGCTGCACGTCATTTTTCGTCGCATAGAGCGTATGCTCATCCGGCTTCAAAGGTACGTGGGTAATGTGTATATGCGTGGGGCACAGATGTTCATCGCGGATACACTGTCAAAAGCTCATCTGCCGGTACTCAAGCATCATCCGGGAGAGATCGAAGCAGTAAACTTAGTACAGCACCTGCCAGTGACAGAAGATCGCCTAAAGGAAATAAGGCGCCACACAGAGGAAGATGCAACGCTTTCAGCTTTGCAAGACGTTATTCTAAATTGGTGACCGGAGACAAAGAAGCAGTTGCTGTGGGAACTAACTAATCTTACTTTAATTTTCGGGATGAACTCTCTGTCTACGATGGTTTGCTGTTCAAAGGAAGCCGTATTGTGGCCCCGTCCTCGCTCCGAGACACGGAATGCTGAAATACGTTCGTCGCGATCATCTGGGTGCCAACTATACCATTAACCGAGCAAGAGTATTGATCTTTTGGTCAGGAATGACGTGTCAACTCAAAGATCATGTATCGAATTGTGAGGCATGCCGTTTACACGAAACCCGGCAGACGTGGGAACCAATGATGCTGCATGATATCTGATCGACCGTCGCAGAAGGTGGCGGTGGATTTATTCAGTGATAACAGGAAAAGATTACTTACTCACGGTGGATTACTATAGTGATTATTTTGAAATCGATTTACTCGCTACTACGACCACAGAGGTAGTAATCAAAAAGCTCAGATGTCAGTGTGATCGGCACGGTATACCGGTGGAGTTGGTCTCCGAAAACGTTCTCCAGTTTACCAGAGCTACTTTCCACGCCTTTGCAACCAAGTGGGAATTCGTGTACTAGTAAACCAGCCCATATCACAGTCAATCGAATGGAAAGGCGCAGTCGGCACTGATGCAGGCCAAGCGACTATTATCAAAGGCTAGGTCAATTGGCAATGTCCCGTTCCTCATGCTACTGAGACATCGTAACACTCCTACAACGGATAACGAGTTGAGCCCATTGCAGTGCCTGTACAGTCGAAGGACTAGAACTCCGATACTGGCATCTGCCACACTTTTGCGCTCAGTTTCGCCACAGCATGTGCGATTGCAAAACAATCTGAGACGACGAATGACCACCCAGAGACGGTACTACAATCGCGGTGCACGAATACTACCTGGGCTAACAGTAGAGGAGAAAGTATGGGTTCAATCAGCATCCGATGGCCAAGCACGGAGGAAGAAGCGTGTGTTGACTACGAGGGTCAGTGCCAAGCCATAAGTAATAAACGTCCAGGAGAAATCGAGTGCACTTGTGATGACAACGGCGACAGCAATGTGGATTGGGAGTGCAGTGGCAAATGGCGTGGGGCAAGGAGACCACCGCCGCAGATACAGCGAAGACGACGCGGAGTGGCAAGGTGTACGGGGTGGATGACAATACGGAGACGCAAGCACACGAAAAAAGGGAGAATGTGATGGTAGTATTAGATCAAAGCCGGACAGCCAAGAGGAGGCGGACGTGATGGATTCGATTAATGGACTCAGATTGGCCGATATTCGTGTGAGTGATTCACCGTTTGTTTAACTGAATCCAAGGAGGAACCTCATCGACTCAGAATGGTCGTTAGTTATGGACTTGAACCTGTAATTTATATCGAGGATTTCGGTTTGCTGTAATTTTCGCTGATCTGTCTTTGCGGAATACACGCTTGTCCATGAAGAACTGAGTTCTGCGACACTATCTTCCGGACTGACATCTCTACGCGTGTTCACACGTGCGGTTGTTTAAATATATCGGTTTTTCTGCGAATCACTCGCGCGTGGTACAAATAACTATCTGTTCATCTATACGCAGTGGACCTTTTACTCATGTCGTTTTTTGGATGTTATCCAACAAGGACTGGGTGAGAAAAACACCTGAGATCGATGATTGACATTTCGTCCCCCTTCTACTTCATGTTTTAGCGGTAGCATGGCCTTTTCAATGGAACATGACTTTTTATATGCAGCGGCTGTATCAGTTCTCACTTAGGTTTAAGATATTTTCTATTTACACTAATTACAAGGTCACTAAGCTTTTGTTGTGCCTTCCGCTGACTCTGTGGACAACCTGCTCCAGTTGCGCAAGCTGACCGACAGGCCTCCCAGATCAGAAGACAAAAGTCTCAGACGAATAGTGTATGGAACACACGGCGCGCAGTATATCTGAGCAAATACTTGGGCCAACTAAATGGAATTTCCTCGAGTTCAGTGACCACTAGATGCTCGCTAATGCACCTGTTGGTTGCCGAAATTATGCGCTCACTGCCAGGCTTCAAGGTAGGTCATCCTCTTGGAAAGGTGAAATGTCATCATTGGTCAGCTCCCATTTGTTGATCAATAAGCTTCGGGCTGCGTCAGGGTCAAATTGTTCCGGGCGGTTAGCGAAGGCGGATATGGTCAGGTTCTCTTAACAGGCTGTCCTTCGGCGATTTTTGTAAGTGAACTTTAAGTTACTCCGCATATTGTGAGGTTATCAGAAGGTGCTTTGTAATCTATGGAATCTCCGTCCGGGTCGATAAACTGCGTTTCCACACCGTATCGTCAATAGGATGCAGATTCGAGGCCGTTCATTCGACTGACACTTGTACTCTTAATGCCATTTTTCCAATTTTAACCTTTTTTAGTTATTTTTATTGGTTAAAAAAATCCCCTGTGGGTATTGTAAATGCCGAAAATGTGTCCAGTCGAGCACATAAAGCTTATATTGGTTGGATCTGATTTATTACGGGAATCCATTAGCTGCCATAAATTCGTCGGCTTTTATTCCTACGGTGGTGCTCAATATTCACTATTTAAATGGCATGTTTCAGCTACCCGTTCTGTCACTGTGCACCCATATCCTCCCACGCATCTCGAAGAGCTCGGTTACTCTATCTCTGAACCGCCATTTTTCCAACGTTTTTCGTTCAACCCAATTTTCGATTTTGTTTTGTTTTATGCAAATCTTCACCGTCTAACATCTGACTGCATCTCACACAGCTCACGGTGTTTAGTTCATTGCCTTCATTAGTACGTGTTACACGTGTTGTTACTTCCTTTGTTTCTCTGTTCGGCTATTCTCTCGTCTGTTGCTTATCTGTGTCCGCATTACTTATGCTTCCTGCCTTACTCAGTGTCGCGATTCACCTGCTGTTGCTTGCCAACCGGTTGTCAGCGAGCCAGCATCCCTTCTGACTTCGGAGCAACTTGAACTAACCCGAAATCTTCCAGCTACCGCTGTTTCCACAACTTCTTGTCTGACCAGTCATCGAGCGGTGAATGCGCTGCACACTCTGGATTCTTCACCTCGCTTGCAATCTCGTCAAGTGACAACAGCGAGCATATTGCTTACTCGGCACACAAACGTCCAACCTCCGGCTGTCATTCAATCTGCCGTCCTCTCCTCACATCCCTTGAGTGCTTCGGTAGGTGCCCCTCCCCTCCACGATTTTGCACCCCCCTCCCCCCTGTAATTTCACTCCAGTTGTCTGATGAATCAGATTTCTGTTTCGACTCCCCAGATAACTACGAATCGCTCATGGGGAATCGAGCAGAGTCGCCACCTGTTATGGTATGGTTTGCAACTTAGCAGGGCAAGGTAACGTTCGATCTACTGGATTCTCTCCGACCCAGTGACCGGACGCTGTCAGCTTCTAGCTTCCTGCCCACAATACGGCGATTTTTACGGAGCATGTTGCAAATATGCATGATACTGGAAAATGAGTACTGCGCTATATCACTGCAGCCGCCGCTTCTTCCCTTTGGCGCGGTAATCTTATCAACTGACTCGAAAGCGGAGGGTCACGGTGTCGAATTGCCCTCCGAGAATCATGAGCAGTGTGTGTGCGGCGCTCGCAAATCGTCATTAACAAGAGTCGTGATTATATATGGAGTACATACAACATTTCGTTGGTGTCCTTTCACTGGCTTGCCCTTGTTAACTGGCCTGTGGCGTCAGCTACATTCCACTGGTTCGTGCTCGTTCTACATACGGGCCGCTCCACACTTACCGAGTTCGTGGTTGCACTGGGACTCACTGTTGCCATCACGGATGGGCTACACGGTGGCCTCCGCCCATTAAGTCGCTGATCCCACGATTGGCTATTTGCCACAACTGAGTGTGTTGTTAATTTGCATTCAGCCGTATGCCATCTACTCGCCGTACCACCGATCAATTCGCTTTCCGAAGACTTGTGGTTTCTCCATTGCGCTGGGCCGGGTGCATTCCGAATGAGCAGTTCTCATGAGTAGCGTCTGATTTGTCATTCGTCTATTCGGTTGATGCTTCCTCGGTTGACCATCCGCCACAACTGAGTGTGTTGCTAATATGGACTCAAGCGTAAGCCACCGTACGGTCTACCAATCCGCTTTTCCACCTTCCGAAGGCGTACTGGGTTGGACCAGTTGGACTGCTGGACTCCCATCTGATTGGCCCCCGGTCCATCGGTACCGCATGGATTCCATTCGCCCCCAGTCTCAGCCAACCTCACTCGCGTGTTCCAACGCTCCGGGGCACAGATGGAATACGCGCTACTGACGAGTCTCCAGTGGGCTAGACGAGCGTCCGGCGCTTTCCTGGAGCGCCGTAGCTATCTGATTGAGTATATCTATAGTGAATCTCATCAGAATATTCTAACTACATCCGATCCTTCTACCAATCACAGAGTTCTCCTTCAGACATCATCTTAATATTTAAAAAACGATCTGATACAGATTTCGTGACGCGTGCGCGCTGGTAGTGTTCTAGTTATTAGATAGATACGACAGGATTTAAGCATTTGACGGGAGGGATAGAACTTGCAACCTTGGAACATACCTCGTTTAGGATACACCAGGCACTGCCTCAGGTTGATGACAATGCATACTTTACCGACACCTGGCGTGTATGCGATGGATGACTTACAGACCCACTTGATTTGTTTTGGTAAACACGGCTGCTGTGCACACAAAGGGCGATGGGTGTCAAACGATGCAGCACTTGCAAAGCTCCACGCACACACTATGCATCCAGCGCAAAACCGCCCATGAGACATCCTGATGGTGGCCACGATCGTTTCATTGCCGGGACATACTTCTTCAACGCGCAGGTGCGTCCATGTGACAGTGCTCTTGAGCTAGGATAATCTGAGAGCAACGTACACCACCACTGGGTAACGCGCGCACGACCGGTCAAGGAGTGTTGGGCGCGGCGGCCGCTTGGCCTTAGCTTCCCATTCAGTGATAGCATGACTCATCAAGCCTTGCACTTTCACTGAGGTTTCCTGATTTCATCAAGGACTGGCACTCCTCCGGAGGCAGTAATCAATGCTGCGACACCGGACTGGCTGGTGCATTTCACGGTTGTCAAACAACTGCATGCAGGAACGAGGGCTCTAGTCCGAGAAGTGAAGGTTACAAGCTGACCTTCTAACCCACTCACAACCTATCAGATGACATACATAGGCTATCGTGTCAATGCTAAAGATGGTTTCTATCGTATTTCTTAGTCTGACCTGCTCAAAATATTTTCGGTGTTACAGTTATCGCCGATCGTCTCCAGATTCACTGGTGAATAACACACGTTACTGTTTCTGTCAAACACTTGGGTAAACAGCGTGACCCAATCTAGGGGGGAAATACGATGGTCATGGATAGGCATTTCCAAATTATTTCGATGCATTAAAACTTATGCACTATCCAGTACAGAGCTATGTTAATGTAACAGGAGGTGGTAATCTTATCGGCCAAACTCCTCACTTCCATTATCGGCTCCAAGGGCATAGCGATTTTATGTCTCTTAGCGAGGTCACACAGACTAGATATTTTGAGAATCTACTTCTTTCGTATGGTCCGTTGACCATAGAACCATTGCTTTCTGTTGCAATGCTGATGTATCTCGTGTTCTATTTCTTTTCATCGATATTTTGCCACTTTAGGTATCCTCCATAATGACCATAGCAAATTCCATGGTTAACCACACCCTCAACTTCCCATTTAAAATGGAATTGTCTTCCGCTGTGGCTTAGCAAATCTTTATTCCACTCCCCCCCCCCCAATTCCCCCTAAAGGCCCCTTTTTACGCGTATGCTTTGGGCAGCAGCTGGTGAACTGAACTACCTAGCAGAAGTCAGATCCGGCTAGTGGGTCGGGTGTCAATTCATGGATGATGTACATCTGGCGACAGGCATTAGACTGGTCTATCGACTGTGATGCCCCGGCTTAATTACACACGCCATTTCACTCTGTTTGGCTTTAGCAATAATTCCTATCATGGAGCGACCGTGGCACCATCAGAATCCAGTTGCCAATGCGAAAGATCTTTTATTCCCCCCTACCACCGGTGCCTTCGTAGTTTGGCTCACATCTGGTGGGAACACCGCGTGAGCAACGAGCGTATTCGACGTTTTGCTTACGGCACAGGAAAAGGAAATGAATCGCTCGGCACCAGGCTCCGATGGCTGGGCTACGTGTTACGCATGCCAGCCCACCGAATCTCGCGACTTACTTTGTTCGCTCGTCAAGGGTGAGGATGGAAGTAGAGGAGGGGTGGCCAAACCATGAGTTGGTCGAGAGGAATGCCAGGCCCTCACTTCGGAGCTGGCCTCGGTTGGTGCGTCTCGGCTCTCTGGTCGGGATCCGAAAGACGATTAACACGTTTGACTGGATATACTTGTTGATATGGCTAGTAGCTGGCCACAATGGCGTTCGTTCTGTGAATTTATTTATCTCTCCCCATCCCTCTTGGCTTCACCCTCCAACCACGGTCTCATTTCTTAGCATACTATAATTTTGCGTTGCTGCATAGCGGCCGGCTGGTAGCTCTCTGAAGCGACGCCCATCCGTTGTTAGTAGCTCAGCTGGCATACATCTGTTGCATTTTCCTTTTCTTTTATGTATTGCGGCACAGTAGCTGAGGTGTTTTCCACCTCTAGCTAACGTATATAATGCTGATGACTCCCTTGAAAGCTCCTTTACTTGAACTTCTGTCTGAGCTTGAGCACGTGTTATAGTTGCCTATGCAGTAGTTTCTTTCGATGTATGAACAGCTGATTACAGGGATGTATGTGTATTTAACCAACCATTTTTCCGTTGCATTGAAAGCCGCTCCAGGGATCTCTGAACTCTCGAGCTTCGTCACGGTCGGACGAACTATGTGTCTCTACTTCCTACAACAACTGTCAGCCATTTCCTGTTCCCTTTCGATCACATTCACCATCTTCATTGGAGACCGGCGCTGAAGCTTCAATCCTAATAGATCCTAGTCCTGGTGTTGATGCTGTGTCGGACAACACGAAGAGCTCGCAGCCTGCGCCGAAGGAGCTGGTCGAGGAACTAGTTCGCTTGCGTCATCAACTGCAAGTTTCACGTGAAGATGCCGCTTGGGCTGCAAATCGACTTAGTCAACAAGAGGCGGAATTGTCTCATCTTCGCCAACTAGTCGGTTGTTTGCGTGGTCAGCCTCAGGTCAACTGCAAGCTTGTCGATTCCGTTCGTTCTCTTCCTCTTGGCATCAGCCGCTCTCCCGCTAACGGTCACCTCCTACGCGCAACCACGTCTTCTACAAACACTGCCCCATCAATATCTCTCAGACGTGCTCCAAATACTTTTGTTGAACTGGATGACGCCATGGCAAGGTAGTTTTGGCTCGTTTCCTTCTCCATTTTTACCATTTTGCCTCTAAACTTCATTTCAATCTTCTGGTTAAATGTCGTTCTCTGTTATGATACCGAGGCATGTGTGTCTTTAAATGCTTCCGAATATTAGCGAAAATGGTTATTGCACAGGGTTGGTGCGTGCTCAACACTGTCCTTTTTTCAGGTTGAATGAAAGGAACGAATAACGCCATCATTTTTTCTTGCCATCCGATCCGACTCAACGATGTCCGCTTACTACGTGGGCCTACGTGGACCCACACTGCCCGATGTCCACTTTCCGTCGTTCCGTATCAATTTCCGCTTCTTCTTTTTCGCCTGTGCGGGTTCGCCTTTCATCTTCCAGACCGCTGTGGAGTGGTGGTTTAATCAATCGAATTTGTTTATTTCTATTCCTACTACTAACTAATAGTGGATAGCATATATTATAAACGTTTCTGGTGTATTGTACCACAGTACATTTCTACGAAGTCGTGTTGCCAGTAGCTTGGTGCCTCATGCTGAGGTTGATGTTGCAGTTGGGCTATACCGATTTACACTTGAACTAGATTTTCTTAACTTTTATAAAAAAATTATTCCACTTTATTTACTTTGCTCAGTTCCCTTATTCTGCTGCACATTCTGTGTCAATTTTGCGTGATTATTTCCCCTCACATTCTGTTTATTGCTATCTTCGGTGCGCCTGCACTTCATGTGAACGTTGACAAGGTGCTTACCTGTTTAACACCCTCCACATCGATTACTGGCTCCAGGAGACTGTGAATCGTCGCTGGGGTGAGGGGTGCACGGTCCTCGTGGCCGTGCTAGGCTCAAAGAG
Organism: Dicrocoelium dendriticum; assembly: GCA_944474145.2. NCBI lineage: Eukaryota > Metazoa > Platyhelminthes > Trematoda > Plagiorchiida > Dicrocoeliidae > Dicrocoelium > Dicrocoelium dendriticum. Next base: position 122,711,398 of record OX104067.1, on the reverse strand, counting down.
TGGTTCCATCCAGTGTGGAGCGGAGTGCCCTCCAGCCACCGCCTTGTCTACGTCTGCTATGCGTGCTTCCCAATTTAGATGAACAGGAATGCTACAGTTGTGCATGTTGAATGGGTGTGGACTCCGTTGATAAAACGTGGCTCTCATCCACATGCCTCCTGGTCTTATTCTTTCTGGTTTACACTGGATATAGGGTGTGTGAATTGAGCTGTGAGTGGTGCAGCGCAAGCCACCCATGGTCCCTCTGTATGCACAGGCGTCTTGTGGCTGTCCCCGTGGAGGCCGCAGTGATGAGCAAATCCAAAACCGGATGCCGCCAAGCATGATGGTAGCTTGGGTTGTCTACAATCCAGCATGATAGCTTCCATAGTCACTATTCGTGATGGCTTATATTATCCGGTGATCATGCTCCCTGTTACGCCCGATTGAAAGCGGAAGCAATTACGGAGTAGTGGAAGTATATCTCAAGACCAATTTGTCATGCGTGCATACAATCGTTTAGTGGGTACACAGACAGCAGTATGCACTTGGTTCCAGGTAGGCGTCTTGATTAGATAGCTTGGGCCAATAAGCGCAGTGAAGGAACGAATCACACACGCGTAATGGTGCACATACAAAAATATACCTACGCACCCATGCGCTACTCGCAGTCGGCTGAAGTAACACATATGACCCAACACTCACATGTGCTTTTATTAATGTGATCTAGCATTTTGCGGGTGCCAGCTTGGGTATTTCTTCAACCACAATAACTCACTCACCATTCCTTTCTTTTGCATATTACGACTCCTTCTGTTTCTCATCAACACGGTACCAAAGAGTCTTATTCGTCCTCCGATCCCCTAACCCTCGTCTCCCACAGGTGTTTTCAATTCTTACTCCCCTATCGGACCAATCAAATTGCTACGCTTACTCTTAACACGCTTTCTATTAAAGCAAATACGAGTTGCATTTCAGAGACGCATCCAATATGCTAGAGCCGTAACGCATCATTAACTGTCCATTTCTGAGTGACAATGGACGTCTTATTTGCATTTGTGTGATGGTCGATTTAATTTATGCTTTTATTGAAACTACGCGCCCCACGCCTTAATGTAACTGCATCATGCATACCTGCTTATGTAAAAGGTACGGCTACTAAATTTATCAAGTGGAGGCAGCATGATTACTCTGTGCATCCGTTTATCTCACTATGGTCTCCATTGGCCTTGATGATGGGCTCACGCGTTCAGTTTGGTAGCCCAACGATAGCGACGGCACCGAGTGGTGATTCCATCGCAACTGAACCAGAAGCGATTGTATTGGTTTGCCACGCGTTGCGATTGTGCAGCATAAAAATCCACAGGGACAAAATCGCTTCATTGAATCGCGCAGTGACAATTCGGAGCATTAATGGGAAGGTTCTGTATGAATTAAACTGCGTTTCCGTCATCGCTTTTACAAGCAAACTGTCCTAATTGACTGAGAATTAGGTAATGTGATTAATGAGAGCATACAAGAGCGAGTGCAATTCCCGTTCCTCTGATCAGTTACCTCAGTGAGCGCAGCACATTAAATCAAGCAACACTGGAAATGAATCAAACTTTACTTGAACTTACTTCACTGTAACCACCGAGGAATAAAACGTACGAACTTGAGATTAGGTCAGTTCGTGATATTAGTCAGATGCGCTGTCGATGTCGGTATGTGATACAATAGAACAACTTATGATTTACATTGAAACACTCACAAATTATCAGTCGGTTACTTTTTCTTTCACAGTTAAGACAACGATGGTGAACAGTAGATAAATCAAACTCACGAAGTCTGCTACTTTATTGTTTATCCTACGCAGATAGGGTCTTCAATGACATGTGTTAGCTTCCCAGGCATCGTGGCGCGATGCAATCTGTCTGCTTTCGTATTCATGTGGTCGCAATGACGTGCGACCGAGGTGTCGAAAAAATACAGGCGTATCACGACTGGTGACCAGCAGGCGGCTTCAGCCGGTATTTGTTCTCGTATGAACTCACCATCTATCGATCGTCCTAGTTTCCCAGTCGCCGGTGCATCTGTGCTTTTCTCAGACTCACACGCATGAACACTGGCTACACTGTAGCGATGCTCATCCTAACTTTGCCTGAAGGATGGATGTGTCGCCATCTCCCTAGATGAATGCTTCTATGAAAAGCATTCATTCCGTGTTCTCCTCGGTACCAGCGGTGCGATCAAGTTATTCGCATGGATGGACATGTCGGACACTCTGAGCTGCTATTTCCTGACCTGTGAACCGTCGGTATGTCTGCCAAACCCTGAGACCGTACAGATTTGCGCACACAACACAAATACCGAATGTGGCCGGATTAAATTTTAAGAGGTTATCAAAGCCACATTCTGTCTGCCGCATCCGTCATCGATGTCCCAGCTACCTAGATATATCATATGTGCTCGTTGCCGAGGATATGAATTCCTATTTTGAACCACCTATTCTGGTCAGCAAAGCGCATTGTGATGACATTTTGTTTCTTCTGCTCATCACGCGGCGGCCGTATCGACCAACCCTGTATCGATCATGTCCGCCGCATCGGCAACATGTCTGTTTAGCTTAACGGTCCTCGTCATCCTATCCCGCCTCCCTCGAATATCATGGTATTTGAACTGGAACAGACAACGTTCTCGTTGCCACCGGTGGCGTATCTCAGTCCAGTACTTACTGTCATTAGATAAATGTATAGATAAATAAATGTTTTATTCCCAGCAGCGCGGGGCACCCCTGCGAAGGCGCGCTCATGACAATACAAACAGGTATGGTCAGTAATTGTATAAACTATGGCACGTTAACCATTAACACACTGGATTTGTGTGTCTTTATATGTGTACGTATATGTATGCATGCAGAGAAGAAGCGGCAAGCACCGATGGGTTGTTCTCCATCGACATCAAGCGCATAGTGCTGTAGCGCATGCGGTCGCGAGTGCCTGAGTCAGGCAGGCTTAGCGAACCACTACCGAAGTGACGACGGGTCCTGCAGAGAACGTAGGCAGAACCAGCGCAGCGTTTGTAAGTATGATGCATTCGATTTACTAACCGCATGCTTGAATGCTAAGTCTCTTTATTTCAGGCGGTGGGTTTTCAATTTTATCCTAATGCTTTTCTTTCTCAAATAAATGTCCACCTGTACGCTCTTCTATAAACCTGCACAACTCGCTTAAGCCGATTGTAGTTAATTTCGATAACATTTTCGCGTTTGTGTCATTTCCGTGAAATATGCTTTCTAATCCCCTGAACTTATCTCGGATCCTTTGTTAACAACTTATTTCATATACTCATTAATTTAAGATTTTTGCCACGTTTCCTTGTGCATTAATCGATTTCTTTTCTTTGTTAGCTTTCTCTCACGTGATTGGCTGTTGTTTGATATCCCCGGTCTGGCTGCAATTGATGTGCATGTTGACAAGGTGCCTACTTGTCTATTACCCACTACCTCGTCCATACTGGCTCTAGGAGACAGTTGGTCGTTGCTGGAGGGGACGGGGTGCACGGTTCTTGTGGCCGTGTTAGGATCAGAGTGATTCCACGCACTCAGTGTGGAGCGGACTGCGGTCCAGCCACTGCCTTGTGTGCGCTTGATTCCCCAAATACAGCGTGCTTGTGTTTTCCTGTGAAGGAGTGTGGGCCGGCTCCGTTGATGAAACGTGGCTCCCCTCCACATGCCTCCCGGTCTTATTCCTTCGGGTTTACACTGGATATAGAGTGTGTGGTTGGAGCTGTGAGTGGTGCAGCGCAAGCCACCCATGGTTCCTCTGTAGGCGCAGGCGTCCTGTGGCCGGCCACAGTGACAGGCGAATCCGAAACCGGATGCCGCCAACCATGTATGTGTTAGTGGGCATTGTGAATGAACTTGCGAAGTGTGATTAAATTCGTGAGTTTGCTGTGCTCACCATCGTATGGAGGGATCAATGGAACTCTTCGAATTGGATGACGTTTGTGAAGTGAGGATCCTCCGGAAGGGGAAGAGACAGCGACTGTATTTAGTGACGAGTCACATCCGCCACGTCCCAGTTTTGTTAAACGGATCTTTGTGGCTTTTTATAGGGAGAACGCTTGCCAGGCGGAAACCCACCATGTCCTAGAACACTGACACCGAATTATTCGCTGGAACGGGATTGACCCGAATCACACAGCTGACACCTCGTGGAGGTTGCTGGGCTAGCCAGCTGAGTAGTACTCAAATTCCCATCCTGACTTATTATCCATTCGCATGGCTTTCTCAACTCAGGCCTTAGCGGGCCGTACAGCTTCTGGTGCAACTGTTATTCACCTTAACTCACAATCTTCAAAGTGGAGACAATGTGTTGCATTGGGGCACCCGTTGCTATTAGCTATTAATCACGATTTCCAGATTCTCTCCCAGTCCACCTGCCCACTCACTGTTTCCGTGCCTGAGTGTGGCGGTCTGAACTAGATAAAAGGCTTCATCCTAACATCAATCTCTTAGTGATCGTACGTACACGTTATGACATCAAACAGTGACTCTGATGATCGACCTGGGGCCTTAGTAGATATTGTGAGTCTTTGGCATTCTTGCGAATTTTACTGCTAGGATCGACCTATATCAGGCAGGATCTTTTCCTCTAACAAAGCTGACAGATTGTGTATGCAAACGCCTCACCTTCAATGTTGTGGCTCTCATGTAACTACTACGCCGCTAGTGTGTGTGTGCTGTGTGATTCAACTCAGCTCTGAGGATCGACGTTCTGGCTTTCGTTATAGTTTATATCAAATGTTACCTTGAAAATTTAGTTTTCCACTTGTTTAACCAACTACCGCTCACTATTTAGTATCGATTTCTTTCCGGTTGATCCGGCCATTCACTTTTAACGATGAATGATCGGTGTACGATACTTCAATTATTCCATGTTTGTCAAACTTCATTCCCATGTCTCAACGTTTGCCACTTTCACAAAACATCCTCCCCACTTACTCATTGGTCTGCCTGGTTTCCTTCACTGTATATGTTGTACTCACGTTTTGTAGGCTCCTTGTCTTGTTTGTAATCTCCATAGGGATTATCGCGACACAAATTTCTCGCATTCTTCGTTTAACCGGGTCCATTTGTGGAAGCTGCGAAATATCCATACATCACTACCCCGTAGCTTTGTAAGATACTGCCCATCGCAAGCTGGATTCATCGGATTTAACCTATTCCTCTTGTACTATCTACAGTGTATCCGCTATGTTTGGGTTGATCCCTGTAATCCAGACATGCTCGCACACTAAATTTCCGCACGTTGCGCGCCTTCACAAAAGCCCGAGTAATTCCAAATGTAATCCGGATTTCCAACATGGAATGTGTGTGTGTGTACGGCGAACGCGCACACGACTGCACCATCGTTTAGTGCGCACACACTCGTGCGTGGGGGCAATGGACTTTCCCTCTACTGCGTATGTAAATGACATACAGGGCAACCCTACAACTGAGTCTGGTGACCCCAAATTCCACGGCACTGCAGCTAGTCGAGGGATGAGGCACAGATAGACCACAGTTGAACGATCGATGCATTTAGTCTCTGTGCTACCATCAGGATGTTTCGGTGGAGCGAGATAAATGGCGGGATTCTTCATTTTTTAGTTGATCGTTGTCTCAGCAATGGAACACGAGCTTGCACTTCCGTCGGTGACGTTTCTCCAATCGGAATCTCGTTGTGTGCCTGATTGTCAGCGCGTCCTAATTATTCGGCTGTATGGCGAGTGTAGGTTCAGGGTTGCAGAAACTGCGCGAGAACACAGCACGCTCAACGGTGGAATCCGGACCGCACGTTACGTACGTAGATTGATGAAAACTTTTCACAAAAACGGCAATGTGTGCAGCGTCAGTAAATGCGGGTCATCTCATACCAGTAGGTATGAGTTTTCACCTTGCACTGTCGCACATGAAACATTTAAAAGGTACGATCTCAGCATACCTAGAATCGTTCAGCCTTGTGATACCACGTGATACGCTGTTTAGAGGATTTTAAAGGTACGTTTCAGCTTTCGGCACTTCAGTTTCAGATATTGAATCCAAACGATCTAGATAAACGGAATACATTTTGCCGTTTGTTTTTGGATCATATGAGCATTCGCCGATGTATCAATTTTCATTTGCATGGAACAGTGAAACAGCGTTTCTGGGTTAGATTTAGTCCATGCCGATACACAGCTCAGAGCTCATGGTCTGGGCTTGGATAGCTGGTCAGAAAATCTTTGGACTGCTTTTCATTTTCAGGAGGGTGAGCGTTGTTCAAGGAGATTCTCCAGACCTGCGTTATTCCACAGTTGGAGGCGGACAGAGTTTTCCGTATCATTTGGTGGCAACATAATGGTGTACCAGCTCATTATGCTTAATCGGTACGTGGATATCTCAACGAGAAACTCGGCCAACGTCGGATCGGTCACGGAGGACCACTTGAGTGGCATGCACGGTCACCCGATTTAAACCCGCTGGATTTTTTTCCATGGAGCTATTTGAAACAAAGGGTGTATAAAAACATGCCGAACTGCCTCGACCGACTGAAACAGGGTGCTGTGCATAAATATCATGCGATCGCCAGCGACATGTTGGAGAAGATGCTTGCCAACGGCATCAAGCGATGTTTGTACTGTAAGCAGAATGGTGATGAACACTTTCAACAGCTCCGGTGCGATGATTTCTATGTCTTTTTAACTCTGCTTCTGTTAATAAACGTATTCTCGATTACACATAAAGTACAGACTAAATCGATCCACAGGTGAATGGTGCCGATAGTGGGTCATGGAAAACGTAATTCTAAGAGCATTGGCTGCTTCTTCAGTGCTCTGCGCCACTCAGACTGTTGTGATAAGTGTGGGTATCCCGCGTTTCGAATGTTGCTAGTTATCACGGTCATGTTTACTATTTCGAGGAGGATGCAGTCGAAGTTTTGGCGCAGCCCTCCGTTTGATCACTGTGCAACTTACCGATCCGTGTCAATGGGCCTAATCTCTGAAACCTCGGCGATGCGTATTTTGCTCAATTAGATCAACGTTCCTGGGTTGCTACCCAGGTGCTAGTCGCGACGGTGACACGTAAGGGACGTGTGAAGTAAGGAAATACGGCTGGAGCAAACCTGTTTTGACCGAAGTTACAGTTAAATGATGAGGATTTACCATCAGTAAAACAAGTGAAAAGTCAGAAGATATATAAGTAAGAATAAAATTTATTCGATGCTCATTAGAGGACCGAGAGTGTGCGCGCTACTGACGAGCCTCAATAGGGCGAAACGCGTCTGGCGCTTTTCCGGACTAGGCTCTGCTATGTAGCTTGTGAACTATTGGGATGAAAGCCCTATCAAATTTACAACTAAAATCCTGCTACTTATGAGTACTATAAAATCAAATGCCTCTCCTAGTTTCTAAATGCTATAGGTATAGCGTCTAGTGAGAGGACGTCGTCACTTTGCAGGCTAACCACTGTCAGTGACAGTGGTAGATAGGTGGTGCTACATCCCAGTTATTTTGCAAATTATGTAGCCCGGCCGACGTCCCCCATGGCTCAGTGGCTTTAGCTGCTGGCTAGTTGGCATCTGCCTCTAGCGGTCATGGGTTCCATCCTCCTTAGAGGACCGAGGGTATGCGCGCCACTGACGAGCCCCAATAGGGCGAAACGCGTCTGGCGCTTTTCCGGACTTGGCTCTGCTATGTAGCTTGTGAACTATTGGGATGAATGCCTCATCAGAATTACAAGTAAAATCCTGCTACTCGTAACATAAAATAAAATCTATTGTCCCAAAATACTGAAAACGTGAATGAGGTGTAACTAAGGCTTAACACATGGGTAGCATGAGAATGAGGTGCGCGGTAGCGGGGAATCTTTAAGTACCATCGGTTTTTAAGGCAAGAGAATTTCCACATGGTATGCGTCACTCTTGCGATGAACTTAGCTCAGTTAACAGGAAAGCAAAATACTGGAAGCGAGAAATTGCTCATCTATCAAACCGTGCTATTATTCCTAATGTGATGCCCTATTTTCCTAAAGTGGTTATACTTGGAAGATACTTTTCAGCTTACCGCGGTGTCCGCCATAATTGTTTTTGTCATTAACTTAGATAAAAATAGGGGCACATCGAACGTTTATTGCTCAGTTGTACGTTGGTCTGGCCACTTCATTGGGAATATAGATCGGATGAAACTTCGGGAAATGACAACGGCAGTTGTGGATCACGTGTATATTCTTTCGATAATGCCATATGCAATCTTTATCACAGTAGACTCAATACGTAAACGATAACTTCAGTGCCACACCTAACCCTGGCTCATTACGGAACCGACAAGCTACCAGCTTTCCACATACGCTCGCAAAGCTTACGCACTTTTACTGCCGCTTGCGGGTGCGCCGCTCATCTGCTTCAGTTCGCTGAGGTTTCGGCAATTAGTCGGCTGTAACCCAATTTGTGTAAACAGATCGAGTTCGTTGCCAGCCTCACTCTCTAAGCGGAATGCATCAGATGAACTTTGACCGTTTTTAATTATCCGGTGACGTTACGCCTGTATGCTATTCGCCACGTGTCTGGATTGCAACACGCAACCTCACTTATGACCACGGTTTACTTCAGTTATCCCAGTCACTGGGACTGCTTCCGAAGTGGAGTTTCGGTGCTGTTCGCTCCAGGCATCACACGATCGATTTCACCCTTGTTTGGACTCTTCAAGTGGAGATACTTGGAGGTGAGGGCGGAACCCGGGGCGTATTGTTGGCGGACGCTTTGCCTACTGGGTCATTAAACTTCCCAGGCAACACTTGACACAGCAGTAAAAGGTTTCCTGCCTTACCTTTTTCCATTTGTTTTCTATTTGGAGTGTTTTCAGATGTCATTGATTTCGTTCTGTTCTCTTATCCTAACAGATTAGAGCAAGAACAGGCGGAACTGCAGCAGGAGCAGGTACGAATACGTGCTCGTCTCGCCGCTTCCCGCTACGCTCGTCCAGCAGCGAACAGTCCTATCCGCAGTCCCCCAACAGCTCCTCAGCTCCCCGTCATCATCAAGCCAACCAATCATGTGACAAAGAATGGCCTCCGGTCCTCTAAGCTTGCGGCCTCGTCATCGTCTTCAGGTGAAGATGGTGTGTCCCTTTTGACACCAGTGCCACAGTACGGACCGCGTGTTCGCCACAACCCCCCACCACCGCCACCACGGAATGTGCCATCCCGGGGTGGTGGAAGATTCGCCTATTAATCTCGACCATCAAAAGACTGTGTTCCCCCCCCCCTCATAATGCGACAAATCCCACCGCAATGCACCACCCCATGTTGGTTATGACTTGCTACTGCTCATTTTGCCCAGAATTACTATCCCCTCCTTGATAATTCCACTGCTTCCTTGTTTCTTTTTTCTATTCTGTTTCGTAGACACTGTGCCAGATTTATTTGTAAATTATTTCTTCTCATCATTCTCTATTTTTCTGCGTTTCGATTCACCCCGTGTTCCGCTCTGCATTGCGCCTAATCGGCTTGGATTTCTACTGCGGCTAGCGTGCGGTCGATTTGCTACGTCACCTGCTCCATTGGGTTCCCCACCTACACGGATGTTGTCGCCTACACGAATTCTATCCCTTTGTGCATTTGTCCGCCATGGCTGCATGTGATACGAATGAAGACAGCCTGATTGGTTATCCAATGTCGTCGCTGGTGAACCCAAAGCCTTCTAATCAGAAACATGATTTAGTGAATAGTCTTGTTTTCAATGGTTCATCATCAAGCCAACACACACCACAACTGAGCGGGTCATGATAGATGCATCGGATCGAAATGTATACTCGATGGGGCTAAGTCTGGCTAGTCAGGGGAGGTGATGTAGTCGCCATCATCAATTGAGGTGGCTTGTAGCCAAACCATAATAGTAGTAATATAAACAATACTAATAATGTATCTGATGTTCTCTCTACTGGATGCAATGGGGTGTGTATCCGCCCACCTCATGTACTCAGCAGTTGACTGGGCAAAGCGCAGACTCCTTGGGTAGCTTCAGATACGAGTACACACTGGGACCGATTGGTCTGTTGCTTCTTCCCCGACTTCGCCTAATTCGGGTGCGTCTTCTATCAGTACTTGATCTCGTTGGGTGCATCACAAGATTGGATCGGCACGCGCAGACCCGGTCAGATTCGCGTTGCGCACTTGAATGCGTCTTGTTTTTGTCACTTGTTTAAATGACACCCAACGTACTTGGTAAACTTTTAACCAAAGGACATGTGCAAAAAAGTCAGTGTTCCGGATAATTCTTCTCATATGTGGATCATAGTCGAGTCAAGTCGAAATAAGCTTTAGGTACCCGACTGAGCACATTTTTACACTAGAACTGCGGATGTAAAAATGATTTCGGTACAAAAGCCCACTTAAAAGAACAGGCAAATAGTGAGAGAGAAAATAGGATATACATACATTCACTCAAGCATACGTTCAAGTGCGGCATCAATGCTCTTCGTAGGGTTCACTAGCAGATGTTATAAATAAGGTAAATCCGAAGTATGATAAGAAGCGGTGCTAGGATACAGGACCTTACATCTTGAGCGTGTAGATGAGGAGGAACGAGTTTTCGATAACTCATCTTGGAGTGGGTGATCTGAATCATTTAAAATCTGTGACATGCATCAAAATGCTTAGTCACAATGTAGTCTACGCGAGAATTTCGGGGTATTCCACCGCATTTAGAGATAAGCTTAGTCGAACGGACAATAATTGTAAAGTATTTTTTGAAGAAGACCAGGGAAAATAACAGGCGAGCAGCAAAACTAATGGGGAGAATACAGGTAGCTACAAATTTATAGATCAAATAGCGTGGTACTGAAAGCATCTTGAGTCATTGGGCAGAAAATGATAGTTTCTTGACCTTGCGAAAAGCTTCGTCGATGTGTGTAGACCACCTTAAGTTTTGGGATAAAAATACACCAAGATACCTAACAGTGAGTGAACTAGGTGTAATGCATTCGTCAACAGCAATGGGCTCGTAGCACTGGGCAAAGTTTGACGTTTGTCAGCGTGGAGGAAAGATTAGATCTGGGCACTTTGAAGCCTTGAGGACAAGGGTTCGGGAGGATGATCACCGTTCAAGCTCGTCCAACCATTTTTGAACAATGAAAAAATGGTATATTACACGTAAAAAAGCGATTGTTTTACAAGTCCCGTAATATGGTTGAAGTGAAAGCAAACATAAGTGTAAATCGTCAATTTAAGCGTCTAGCGATTCAGGTGCCCTTTATTCATATAAACATTTTAAAATGTGTACTGAATTGTTACTGTAGAGTAATATGAGGAAGGTTTGTCTTAATTACAAAAGCAACGGCAACGCTTACTCGTGCGCCGCTTTCTTGGACTGAGGTAATTGATGAATGCAGCTGTAATATATCCGAAACTATATTCCACAACAGCAGTGTGTAAGTAGTGAAACACAAAAGCTGAGAATGAGCACCGTTTGTTCGTGTTTGGTTGACGTAGACATCTCTGATTATATAGCGTAATGTAAGTGGATAAGCGAATCATCCAGACATCTTTTGAATACCGTTAGCGTGGGTGTAGAAACAACGTATGTGGGAAGAGCGTTCCAGTGTTGACACACACGAAGGGAAAAGAAATTCCGGTGGCATTCCAACCGGCTGTATTGTGTGTCCAGCTTTAGATGGTGTCGTCTGAGTGTGGTATTGCTATTCAGCTTTAGTAGGTGACGACAGGAATGGTTTGGATTCCTCAGGATCATGTAAGTCATAAGCAAGTCGCCACGCAGGGGTCGATATTGTCAACTGTAGACCCTCAGCCTCAACTGGTAAGGGAGATGAAACAGGCATATTGCGTTCTTGGTCGCCCTTCGTTGTGGCAGTTCCAGAGCGGTAGTGTCTTGCTTTTGCCATGGCTGCCAGGCGTGAATGGCGTGCTCAGAATGAGGCCGAATGTAGGCGTTGAGCATCTGCGAAAAGATAGGAGGATCGAAGCGCCCGAATGACCTCCGCAAAAGGCCAGTGTTGGTTAGCTTTTTTGGAGGCTTTCTCGGCCTGACGAGAACAGCCCAGATCCTCCTGCACTATCACGCCTAGATCGCATTCCGTCGATGTGCGCTGTAAAATTTGATCCCCCAGTCTGTATTCGCAAGTAGTTTTATGGCGTATGCTCAACACCTTGCACTTTGTAGCGTCGCAACGAGACTGGACCTTAACAGGGTGCGACGGTTTGCGTACCTCATTGACCCATAGAGCTATATTGGGTGATGCCTCCGAGCATCTTGAGAGCTACTCCTACCAGGTTCGTCAATGGTGAGAGGTCAGACAAACTCAGTCTCCTGGTCCTCCAGGTTGGGGGTTTGAAATGGGATGGCGTCCATTTCTGTAAAACTAAATCACTGCCACCCCGCTGCCTTGCAGACAGGCTTTTGAGCCAAAGGCTTTGGATGAGGACCCTAATCGTTCTCCTGTCTAGGTCTGGGCGCCCTGGCAGTATCCCAGCCCACATACAACCATGACATTTCCTTCAAACATAAACTTCATCCTGCATCGGCCGTCGCGCAGATTATCAAAAGTCGCCTTATCTGCTGCATACAGCAGGGCGGATAAGCGAAAACATGCTACTGCTGGTGCCTCCCTTCTTTCTTTTCCACCTTTTTCTCTTACTCCCATCCCGGCCCCTATTACTAACCTTCCTTCTATAATTCCCAGCTTAATTGACAGCAACCGAAGTGCTACTGGAGTAGTACCATCTGCAGCCACCATCCCACAGCACCTATCGGACGCCCATCGGCAAAAGTCCCTTGTAAGGCCACGCTGTCCCGTTTCCATGGCGACATTCAACGTCCGCACTCTAAGACAAACAGGTCAGCAGGCTGCACTCGCATGCACCTTGGATACACTGGGTGTTGATGTGTGTTGTGTATCCGAAACCAGGATTAATGACCCTAACGGGGTTATTGAATTGACTGCACCCGGCTTATCCTCTCGTTATTGGTTGCACGCATCCGGAGACGCCGATGCGGCACTCACAGGTCAAGCTGGTGTAGGTATCATTCTCAGCTGCAAGGCTGAGTCATCGTTGGTTGATTGGATTCCGGTGAACAGCCGTTTATGTGCAGCCCGTTTGACGACATCAGCTAAGGTGAATTCGCGAAGTAGTACAAAACGCTGTTTGTTTGTGATTTCTGCTTATGCTCCCACCGACTGCAGTTCTAATGCAGTCAAGGACACTTTCTATCACGAACTGAACACGCTGCTACGCAGTACTACTAGTTCAGATATTATAGTACTTGCAGGGGATATAAACGCACAAGTAGGGCGTCTGAGCTCTTCAGAAGCTCAGCTGGGTGGTAAATATGGATTTACCGCCGAACGGACTGACAACGGCGAGCGTCTGCTTCAACTGTGTGCGGAGCACCAGTTGTTTCTTAGTAGCACTGCTTTTAGACACAGTGGGCGCCGAAGTGCCACTTGGCGTCCACCTGTAGCTGGCCAGCGATGAACCCAAATTGACCACATAGCCATAAGTTACAGGTGGCGCGGTTACATTCTGGATTGCCGCTCGTACTGGAGCACTTGTGTCGACTCTGATCATGCCTTGGTGCGCTGTCGTTTCTCCATGAACTTTACCGGAAGGCGCACAAAGCGTCTCCCCCGATTGCCAACGGAGAAATTGTCCCAACCCTCTGTCAGGCAAGCCTATCAAGAAGCACTGCATAGCGAACTCTCGCTGTCTTGTCCCAATGACACTGAACTTCAGTGGAATAGAATCTCGGCCGCTATGCACGACGCAGGAGCATCTGTTTGTGGCACTATCAGTCGTCATCGCACCAGTCACTGGATATCCGAGAGGTCCGTGAACCTGTTGGAAGCTAGAAGACACCTCCCGGCTGGTTCTGAACACAATGTGACCAGACGGGCTATTAGGCGTGAACTAAAGTGGAGCCTACGTGCTGACAAGGAAGCCTGGTGGACCAGTCGGGCTCAAGAAATGGAGGAGGCAGGAGCAGTAGGCAATTACCGGAAGCTCTTCCAGCTAATCCGCACCACTGGTCCCAGAAAACCAGGCGTCAGTGAGACAATCAGGGACAGCGCGGGTGCGCTGATACACAATAAGGAGCGCCGTATGGCTTGTTGGGCGGAACACTTTGAAGATCAGTTCAGCTGGCCCCCTGCTCCCGGACCTCTTCCTACTCAGGTGATGCAGGACGTGCCATGGACGGTTAGTTTAGAGCCTCCGTCGGAGGCCGAGGTCCGAAACGCGATCACAGCCCTCAATCGTTTTCGTGCCGCTGGCCTGGATTCCCTCCCACCTGCACTATTTAAGGATGGAGGTGAGGTCCTCTGCAGGGCACTGACCTCCTTATTCGAACGTATCTGGAGTGAAGAGAGTGTGCCAGCTAATTGGAGCGAATCGATTATAGTGGCAATATACAAGAAGGGCAGTCGCACAGTCTGTGCGAACCACAGGGGTATTAGCCTAACGCCAGTTGTGACAAAATTATTGGCCTCGATTATCGTTCGTCGCCTCACTGCGGAATGGAAATCTCGGATTAGGGAAGAGCAGGCCGGTTTTCACCCAGGACGTGGCTGTATAGACCATACATTTACTTTGCGGCAGGTGCTAGAGCAGCGCCACGCATACCGCAGACCGACAATAGTTGTGTTCCTCGACTTCAAGAGTGCGTTCGATTCAGTTGATCGATCGATTCTGTTCGAATTACTTGCGCGAAAAGGTGTTCCCACGAAATACGTGAACATCCTTCGTGCTCTATATTCGAACACTACAGGCCGCGTCAGGGTATATGGTGCCCTATCGGATAGCTTTTCGACTACAAGTGGCGTTCATCAGGGTTGTCCGATTTCCCCGTTTTTGTTCAATTTCGTCGTGGATTCTATCATGGAGTGTTCCCTTTCGGAATCTCATGATGTAGGCGTTGAAGTGCTGCCTGGTGAAAGGTTAGTTGACCTAGATTATGCGGACGATATCGTCTTGCTTTACGACAATGTTGAGGCAGCACAGTCAACCCTGAATAGCCTATCCAGAGTGGTCCCATTATTTGGTATGCACTTCGCACCTTCAAAGTGCAAAGTGTTGCTGCAGGACCACCAGCCACTTGATGACCCCTTGACGTTTGCTAACCAGGAACTCGAGGTGGTTGATCAATTCACTTATCTTGGCAGCTGCATCAGCAATGATGGGCGCATAGAAACTGACGTGAGCTCACGCATTGCAAAGGCCAGAGCTGCCTTCTTGAACCTGCGTCATCTTTGGCGACGGAAGGGAGTTTCCCTCCGCCTGAAAGGCAGTGTATACAAGGCCACAGTGAGGGCTGTTCTGCTTTACGGTAGTGAAACTTGGCCCCTTCGGTCTGAAGATCTGAGACGCCTTCAAGTCTTTGATCATCGTTGTTTGCGAAGCATTGCTGGTGTCGGATGACACCAGCGCGTCCGCAACGATGATGTGCGTAGGCGAGTACTAGGTGGTGATAAGCATGCTAGCTCCCTAGAACAACAGATAGCACTGAATAAGTTGCGCTGGCTCGGGCACGTGCTACGCATGCCTAGTCACCGCTTACCTAGGAGGGCCTTGTTCAGTCTACCAGGTGTAGGATGGTGCAAGGCTCGAGGTGGACAGAAGTTGACTTGGCAGCGGGAAATGAAGTCACTGACAACTAAACTGGGTGCCGTTGGTCCGTCTCGCCTTCCAGGCTGGAGTCCACGTGACTCACCTTGTGCTTGGCTTGAGGCTTTACAGGACATGGCTCGCAACCGACACCAGTGACGCGTCTGCTGCCGTCTGCTAATCGGATTGTCTGTTTAAAGTGTGTTTGGTGCTGAGTTATCTGCGGGGTAGTGGCCGATTATGACGCGTGGCAGTGAAAGCCGCAAGGAAGCTGTCTCGCCGATGCCGCCTTATCTTTGCACGATAGCCAGCTGTTTGCGACGGAATGTTGTCTACACAAGGTGTAGGCGCCTTGACCCTGAATGTTTGCTTAGGGCATTAAGGTTTTCAGGTTAGTCCCCCTTCTCTCCCTCTTCTTATTCTTTATTTCATAGATCCTCATGGTTGTATGGCAGCGAAGCATCAGTTCAAATGGCTGATGTACTGCTGTTGATGATGATGATGATTGTAGCGTTGAACTGAAGCAGGTTCTGAGTCGACCATTCGTAGACCCTGTCAAGATCAACCTGAAGTGCTGCATTGTCGCCGGTTGTTCTAATCGCTCGCCATATCTTGAAATCATCAGCGAAGGGTAAGGAGTTGGAAGTGATTACTGTCGCGAGATCGTTTATGTAAATCAGGAATAGTCGTGGACCAAGTACTGAGCCCTGGAGCACTCCGCACTTAACGTCGATTGGATCAGAGATGACGCCGCGAACTCTTACATCCAGATGTCGTTGAAGCAAGAAGTTACCTATCCAACTGAGGATTGGGTCACCAATCCCACAACACTGCAGCTTGTGAAGGAGGATACGGTGGTTCAGACGGTCGAAAGCCTTTGAGAAGTCCAGATATACTGCGTCAACACCTATGCCGCTGATAACGGTCTCAGTCCAACTGGATCTAGCAAGTAGCAAGTTTGAAGTGTAAGATCGGTTCTTGCGAAATCCATGTTTTTCTTGTGTTTTGATATTGCGTTCCTCCAAGAAGTTCATCAGCGCTTCGGCAACAATCGCTTCCATGATTTTGGAGAGCACCGGAAGTAGTGTTATTGGGAGATAGTTGGCCGGATCTGTACGACTTCCTTATGGATGAGAGTGACGATGTCCTGCTTCCACATTGCTGGCACCCGCATCTCATCGAGGCATCGTTGGAAGAACTTTCAGAATGGGTCCTCCAGGTTTACTGCAGCCAATTTCAACGCTTTCAGATGAATATTATCAACGCCGGGAGAGATATGCTCGCGCAGGTCAATTAGCTTTTTCATAACATCCGCACTAGTAAACACAATGTGGCTAAGTCCTGGTGGTGGTACAACGATCGGGAACACTATGCGGCGATGTCGTGCTCTGGAAGTTCGGGGCGAATTGTTGACCTAGGGCGGTGGGCGTCTCGGTTGCGGTTTGTGCGAGTCCACATAACGTGTGTAACGCAGGAATTCTTCGCTGCACTTTGCGGAGCTTTTTAAGTGTCTGTATAGGAGCTTGGGTTTAGAAAGGAATTCCTCAGCTAGATTCTGTTGGTGCTGTATTTTATCTTGGCGTACTAGGTTTACGCAGTGATTCCTTTGGATAATGTAGGCTTCCCATGTTTCGGCACTCGATGACTCCTTGTATCTTCGCCAGACTAAGTTCCTTGTGACGATACATTTCCGTGTCCTGCTGCGTATGAGTGATTTTACTGTCTTCGCCCGCAAAGGTCTTTTCCTAGAAGCAATAGTTACTAACGTGTTGAACTGGTGAGTAAATTCAGACCAGGCGACATCGGGGGATCGTTCTGCTAGAAGTGCCCAGTTTGTAGCATTTACACGTTTGATTAGAGCGCCGTAATCCGTAACAAGCTGACACTCCTCGGTGTTTTCTGAGGAATACTCTGCATAACAGATGTACTTGAACATGAGGGTTGCATGGTCGCTAGGGCCTAAAGGACTCTACGATACCGTTTCTAACATAAGCTCTTCATTGGTGAATACGAGATCCAGGACACTCGGTTTGTTTCCCGTCCTGAATCTTGTGGGAGGTGTGATGTGATTGTAGAGTGGTAGTCCACTAATTATCTCCTGTACTTCCATTTTGAAGTGTTCTTTGATGCAGGCTGGGGTTTCTATGGTATGAATATTGAAGTCACCAACCAGGAGAATGTGGCTGTATGACTGCGAGAGAATGGTCTTCATTGTGGAGGATAGGCGGTTGTCCATTTCCAAAGTAGCCGACGGAGGGCGATACACCACACCCAACAAACATGCGTCCCCACGGTTATGTTGAAGACGACACCAAAGCCCATCGACAACCTGAACCTCTGGGTCATCAATGAGATCAATGTGTAGTTCGCTGCGATAGTAAAGTAGTACTCCACTTCCTCTACTTGTTCTATCGTTGCGTATAATAGACATCCCAGGTCGTGCGATTTCCGCATCACTGATCGCTTCATTCAACCAAGTCTCGGTTATCATAACGAGGTCCCTTGACATCGAGGCCTGACGCAGGCAAAGCGTTGGTATGAAAACAGGAGAGTGATTCTTAGGTTAGAAGGTTTTTGTGGATGTAGACAACAGGTTTGAGACTTTGCCGACCCTCTTGTGGTCGGCTGCTACTATTTTTTTTTTGAATTGTCTTAGGCTCGCGAGAATGACTTAGAATAACTCTCTGCACCATGTGATCAGGTTCATGATGATCCTGATGCTCACTCACCTCCTGCGGTGTCTCGCCAGATGCTATGGCGACAGTCAGATCAGTCTCTGTGGTGGACTCTGCAACAACGGTTGTTCCCACTGAGTTGGTTCTCTCCATGGAGTAACCAGTAGCATCTGGTCGTAAACCTGCTGCTTTTAATCGAATTTCTGTTGGTAGCATGTTCCGGAAGTTACCCCAGTTCTCTAGAACTGTCTGTAAAGTTAGCTCAGACGGTAAGACCAACTTCAGCAACCTAGGACCACACCCTTTGTAATTTGCTGACACGGGAATCCTGGTCAGGGACGTAGCAATGACGTTTTCTAAAGACAGCGCCTCACGAATGTATCGCCATTGCTCCAGGTCATGTGCCTGAACTTCTTCAGGACATGAAACTTGAGACTAAGGGACGCCATGATTAATGACGGTCTTCAGCTCGTGTTTTCTGCTTCCCTGTTGATTGTTCATATCCTTTGAACGTTCTTTCCACGGAATATCCGATAAGATACATACTCAGTTCGAAGCTCTGTGGTGTCAAGTTGCAGCGAGCAGAATGGATTCTGTTTCTTCAGCGGAATGGAGTGTTACTCGAAGTAGTCGAGCCTCACCATAGTGTAAGGTGTCGTGCGATGCGGCTCAGCATAATGGTTTCAGCGCGCATGCTGATGGCACTACAGATGGAATCCCACTGACTACGATCGTCTAACAATTTGCCCCTTATTGTGTCGGATTTGGATTCAGGAACGTTAGTGCACACAAGACTTAAGGCACCATGATTCCACCTTGTAGTTCGCGACTTAAGAGCACTAGGTTCTTTTGTTTTTTGTGGATTTGTGAACTGCACTGGCGATAGCGATCCATGTTGAGGCACAGTTTTGACTTCTCCGGTAAGTGGAGTCACAGGTGTCTTTGACGGCGTTTTCCTAGAATCAACCGCTGCGTAAGATGTCCAGTTATTTTTTTTTACCGTGGGCTTGCTGGAGTTTTGTGTTTCGAGTATGTCAACTGAACTACTAGTTATTACACCACTGGAGAACTTAGAAGCGTGTTGTAAACGACTTCACTTAGGGGAGTCATGTGGCTAGGGGCCGTAGGAGACTGAGACGCTATGGTAAGAGTAGGACGCCAGGCCCTCTTCTTCGGCCTAAACGGGTAGTTTGTAGGTGTTCGTTCAGATGCAAGTGTAGAATTGTTTACTTTCACAGATGCATTGCTAGCGTTCACCAGTTGCTCAACTGTTTCCGCCAACTTTTCACACTTTTTTATTCAGAAGATTACACAACTAACAACAGGGATGGATTGGCACACCTGGCAGCTGCTGTATCGTCTAGTTCCGAGTGCACTCATCCCTAAACACTTCGAATGGTACGCTTTTTGACAGTTAAAGCTAACTGGACCACACTTAACGGTCACAATTGATTTTCGAATGGGCCATATCCACCTGAGGCGTGTACTTTGTTATTGTGACTTGCACCAATTTCAAAAGGGATTATATAGAAAAGGAGAGTTCAGAATCTATGTTGTAGGTCTCTCTTACCACTAGCTTAGGATGGAATAATTCTACTGATATATGTGGTCACGGTCTGTAATGGGGCAGCGAATTTGGAATGGCCGCAGATGGTGGTGATTTGGTGTAAAGATTCTCCACTAACAAAATGGAATGGAGTAACTGGATGTCTACACTACAACAGGGGCAGCAAGAGGATAGAGATACGGACGCACCGTGTATGACTTCGCTTCAATTTTCGTTGCGTGGCGATCGGCGCTGGTTTGAGGTCGGGGGGTCAGACGTGTCGCTTCCAGATGAGTCACGCGTCCCTTAGGGTAGATAGGCGACGTGCATGCTATTGATCCAGCCGGTAAGTGGATAGGCAGCGCTGCAGCGTAGGATTGAGGCAAAGCAGGATGACGTGGAAAATACTGTCTAATGACCACAGTAGCTACACAAAAGGCGGACCAAATTGACAACTATCGCTTTGTACAGCGACTAGAAGGAGTGGTAGTAAGATGTTCGGGTGAATCTCAAAAAGATCTTTAAAATAAGACCACCAGAGTTCTTGTGCGACGAGAGGAAAAATGAATTCTCCGATAAAATTCAAGTACGATTGACTTCGAAATTGCAAAAGCACAGTTTGCTGGTGATCTGCGAATGACAGATCCAAAAGATGAACAGTGGTAGGAGGAGCTCGTGGAGCCAAATCGAATGATAGTACGTAGGTCTCTGTGAGAATATATCCGAAGATTTAAAGGCGAATAACGTAGGAGGACACTCTTTTTGCGACCGCTCGGTGTATGGACCCACAAACGAAGCGCCGAGAAAGACTCGATGGTGTGAAACATGCTGCTTAAAATAACCTCATCGGCGTATTTACATCCAATAAAACCTGATGGAATAGGAAGTTTCTCGATGTACAAAGAAAGCAAAAGGGGAGAGAGATTGCCCCCTGTAAAAGACCCAAGTCGTTACCAATAGTGGAAGACATTTTGCCATTCAGTTGGGTGAATTGCGAGCGATTTGTAAAATAATTTCCAATTAGATTGCACACCGCAGGTTGGACGCCGTTTGTGAATAATAGGTTGAGAAGCAGTGACCTATCGACCCTCGCAAAAACGTTTGAATAATCCAGGAAAAGCAGACGTACTGCCTTACATTTAGCATCTAACGCAGATGCTGTTGAGCGAACGAGATAGGCCACTGCACCCTAGGTGGGACGTTTGGATTTATAAGCAAGTTGTGAGGCATTAGTAGCTGGGGTGCGTTTAGAAAGCAAAGGAATAAGCAGTCGTTCTAAGACTTGCAGCATGGCATATCTACAAGGAATGGGATGGAAGTTCCGAGCTGTTTTGGGACTGACATTATCCTGACGGGTCTCCAAATGTCGGGAATAGTGCCACTGGGTAGGCAACAATTGAACAGATGTGTTAAATGTAGGGTGGTGCAATAGGAACACTCCTTTAAAACAATTGGTGATACAGCATTGGGTCCTCTGGTTTTCCCCATATTCAGCCTCTTGAGTTCCTGATAGACTTGGAGATGCTAGAATACAAATGTTGGATCAGTTGCAGATGGTGATACCAGGCAAAATGAAGGCAGATAGCAGACATTTTTGGGGAGCAGATCGGAATCCTGAGTTATGTTTATCGACATCTACAGCCTCCAGGATATTTGCTAGAGCATTTACCACACAGCTGTTCCAAAAGCTGCCACAGGTCACGGCAGTTGTTGTTGATTAAAATAGCAGCATTGTACAGGCCATTCAGTCGTATAATCTCGGTTTTTATGGCTGAAGAAACTAATTTGACACGATCTGGCAGTTTACATTTCTATGCACGTTCTTTCTTCCTGCTAAATTGCTTGAGTAATGAGGAGGGGAACCGGTTTGCCCTTAAATAATTGGTTTCAATCTTGCAGCAAAGGTCAAAGCAGAAATTGAGATATTCGCTGAGGCGCTCACATTGAACGGACAAATTATCCTTGTTAAAAAGGTAACATCAGTGGTGGACAACGTTTGAAGTCTCGCGATGTTGCACATGGGACAGTCTCGTCGCCTGATAGTTCGGAATGGTATATGAGCCAAGAAAACGATGTCGCCCTAAATAATAGGGCCTACCTTTCTGATGCAGTGGTCAAAGTTGCCGAGTTCATTAAGGTAGAAACACAAAGAAGAGTCGGTATATCACGATTAGTTTTAAATAGATGTTTTCTCCAAGAATACATAGATGTGCTCTACGGTGATAACATAGAGTTACGAAATTACGGTCATCCTTAGATCCAGCAACCGCGGCCCTGAACCGTCCAGCAAACCTCACATGAATGCGGTACTCCTTTTCAACTGGCTAACTGGACGCCTCCAAAAAGTTCGTCAATACAACGACTGGAATCCAACTCTCTCAACAGTTAAGCGTTACTCGTGGGCTGACTTTCTGAGGATGGGGTTGACTGAACAATTCACAGCACTAAATCTATTTGCTGATTGTGTTTTTGGGATTCTGGACTGATCCCTCACATAAAGGATCGTGCAAAACCTTCCGGGATTTCCATAATGCTCAGCCAGGAGTGAAGGCATTAGTGATGAAGTATATCAGGCATAGGAACGCTGTACGGCTGCACATTAACTCGGCTCTCACTTTTCCCTCTGTGGCCACTCAAATTCTTCCCACACACACTTGTGCGTGCGCTCGTTCGAACCAGTTCGAGGAGCCCTATTCAGTGCTTCACACCTCGGATCTAACTTGTGTGAATTATACCCTTGATCCAGTTCTCAGCGTATGGCATATTCTTTGCCGAGTTCTACGTGTGTAACCATCAAACAACAGTTTTTTCGGGAAAGATTTTGATCTCATTCGGAAGAAGAAGCTGAGGGCTCCCAAACTACGCGGCAACCATCCCTGCAACTTGCAGCATAACAAAGTTACAGTCATTTTGCTTCGCTCATCAACTGAACAGCTCTAGGGACGCTTATCAGCGCTCCACCTGCATCGTCGCTTAAGGCAGGCCGATCAACACACGCTGCCGCTTTGTGTGGGTGTGTGTATTCAACTGCGAGTCGATTGATCGCTGAACCCGACAGTCTGCGCGTTACGACCTCCATCTGTCTCGACCGCCTGACCTTGGTGCGGTTGAACAACTCTCAATTCGTGTGCGTGTTTTGACGTGTTTGTGCGTCACGCCTGGCGCAAAGAACACTCATCAAGGTGAGCGCTCAGATAGGCCTTGCTGCAAACGATAAGAGGACGACTAGCATTCCAATGGTTCAACGTCGCCTATGTTGCGCAGACAATTGCAGTAAAGTCCTTAAGATTGGGGTAACCTGTTCTAGCTGCATTAGATCGTACTGTCAGCAATGTGTAGGCAAATCCGTCCAAGAAGTGAGACAGACAAACAAAGTTGCTGACACCGTTTCGTTTTGTCCATGTTAAGTCCCTACATTTGACAGTTAGTTAACGTTGCTCATGAAAAAGTGCGATAGGATGACTGAGATAATCACGCATTTTGTAAATACTAAGATCGATCCCACGGAGGTAAATATGGTCACGATAATACCTCAACCAGCCAAAGTAAGCTCTGAATTTAAGCCGAAGAGGAGCTCTAGACGCTCCAACCGCACTGCAGCGTCTGTGACTCTAAATCCACTGGGTCACCTCACTCCCATAAGTGGACAAGCCTCAAACATGCCTGCTTCCACTTCTCCAACCATAGACCCTTCACCTGGAGATTCAGCCATGACACCGACAGCTCAGAGCCGAAGGCAATCCGGTGCAGATAACAAGCAGGTAACGTACGCATCGGTTGCCTGGACAAACACACCGGAAGTGACACACATAGGTCCATCTTTTGTACAGAGCACGCGTGGATCAACGCAGATTTCACTGTCAACTCCAGTGGTGACTTCTAAACAGCCCAAATTGCCAACAAAAATTATAAAGCCAACACCCGATAGACACAACCACGCTGCGTTAACTCTCGTGTGCACCAACGTTCCAGATTCCAAATCTGGCACAATAAAAAGCAAGTTGCAAGACGATCACAACCAGTGGAGTTCCATATGCGATACGAATGGTATTCAGTTTGAGCCTGCAGTGCTGCACCGGGTCACCCGACCTCAGTACGCTCTGGTGAACCTCGAATTCTTCGAGTAACACTAGACTCAGCAGATGCGATAGAGGCTGTCCTGCTCTTAGCAGTTCGTCTTTGCAACTAACCGAGCGGAGTGCGTATAGTACCCAATCTCCCTTGGAAAGATCGCCCAAAAGGAGCAGGTGACCAACACCGCATTCCTAATAGTGATAGCAAGAAAACCATGTTGGTTCATGGTGTTCCCGAGCTTCTGCATTCTTCTGATCACGATGCACAAACACATGACCGAGAGCAGTGGTGCTGATCCACGAAACACTCTCTGTTGTGGATGTTATTACCAAATTCCTGATAAGAGTTCCGTCATCACCTAACTACAAGGACTGCGGTCTAAGATTAATGAAAGTAATATCACACCCCGAGGGAATGACGCAAGTCCTATTAGATAACTGGTTAAAGTTTCCAGTCAGGTTGCCGACAGAGATTCGGAGAAAGGCAGCAGGCGAACAGCCCAGAGTCGTAAGTAATTCGGTGGACCTTGCAAACGCTGTAAATTATTTATCTGCACAGTCCTGCGGAGAGACCGACACAACAGCACCCACGGCACACAACAGGACAGAGCACAGCACGAGTGAAACGTCGATTCAGGAACACTCAATAATGCCATGCAACTTGACTGAAATTCATAAACAATAAAAGCGAGTAATGACCAGCCACCTAACGGCCGGCTTAAAAACTAACACAAAGTTGACATTTATCAACGCACTCCTAACACAAACGCCCAAGGCCTTCTAAGTAAGTTGGCCGAACTTAGAGAACTCCATGCCTCACAACCGCGGGACCTCGTCATGATTACAGAGACCTGGTTAAACCTTGAGATAACCGATTCTGAGATCAATTTACCCGGTATGTCGCTGCTTCGGACCGATAGAACCGGAAGGAGTGGCGGTGTGATTCTTTATTATAATACAAACCTCCGATGTGAAGTTATCGATCATCCGGAAATCCGAGCTCCTGATTCGCTTTGGTGCCGCCTATGGTTGCGAAACAAGGACACATGTCTACTAGCCGTGATTTACCGCCCACCAAACTCAACGTCGGAAATGGACTCTAAACTGAACCACATCTTTCAGTTTGCTTTGAACGAGTCCTACACCCACGTTCTCCTCGCTGGAGACTTTAACGTGCAAGACAGAAACACCTGCAACCGGTAGTACGCAGTTTAAAGCCGGCTTGCAAGGGATAATTGCTAGCCACCCTCTGTACAACCAAGTAACCTCTCCCACCAGACTTTCAACTGCTAACAAGCCGTCAATATTGGATCTTGTGTTCAATAACAAAGAACTCATGGTCGACGGGATAGTTACAATAACATCACTGGGTCACAGTGACCATGTTTACTCTTTGACTATATATGTTATGCGTAATATCCTGAAAAGGAGGATGACAAAGTGTATACTGTCACGTACTATAATATTATCTACGCTTATTAAGGTTACATTTTGGATTTTTTAACCGAATGCCCCCCAAATGTTGCCTAGGAAACGATCACAAGGATACACTGGTAGCGCACGCATCGGAACAGAAGTCCTTCCAACCTAAAAAGAAATATACATCCTTTTTGAGGAGCAGAACACGTACATGTATGTCCCTGAGGGATTTGGCATGACGAGCTCACAAGGACAGCCCGAATGCCAAAATCTGGACTACATACGTGACACATCGCAATTTCTGTGTGAAACTGATCCGCGAAGGCAAGATCACGCATCAGCAGGAGTTAATTAAGCGATTCTGCCCGAACCGCAAACTTCCGTACAGACACGTTAACGGCCTTCAAAAGGTGAAGCGGGGGATTCCAGCACTAGTCAAGGCTGATGGATGTACGCGGTCAGCAATGGAAGCAGCCGATCTCCAACGGCTTCATTACTCCCAAATGTTCCAGCAGGTAACGAGCACAAATATTCTCCCCGTTTCTATTACTCCACCGTCGGGTTTAGACAACATAACCTTCACTGCGGAAGCTGTCTTGAAGAAGTTGTTATCCTTGCGTGTCCACACTTCTCCTGGAGTCGACAACATCCGACCAAAGGCTCTGCAGGCGGTAGCTATTGATCTAGCCGAATCACTGGCTGTTTTCTCTCAGCGATGTCTAGAAGAAAACCATATTCTAGCAGTATGGAAGCAAGGGGTCATCAATCCTATCCATAAAGGAGGTAGCCGCACTGTCCCTACCAACTACCGTCCGATAACCCTATTTCATGTGCTATCCAAAGTTATGGAATCAGTCATCGCAGATGCGCTAATGCAGCATTTGGAAAACCAAAACTCAATAGCCCCAGAGCAATGCGGTTTTCGTCAAAAGCGTGCATGTAATACCAATCTATTAATTCCACGTAATAGCTGGACTAAAGCCGTTGATGATGGAGCAGGAATCGATGTCATCTACCTGGACTTCTCAAAAGCGTTTGATCGCTTAGATCATCGAATTCTTTTTCAGAAACTTCGGAACTACGGCGTCGGCAACCAAAACCTGAGTTACATTAGCAATTTTCTACACGAACGACGGCTAGAGGTGCGTCCGAGAACCACTGTCCGATGCAATTGTTGTGGTGTGTGGTGTACCACAAGGCTCGGTGCTTGGACCTCGTCTATTCTTGGTGTTTAACGATTTGGCGAGATCAATTTCTTCCGGTTTCCTATTTTTCGCTGATGATATTAAGATATGACGAAGGACCAGTGGACCGGACAACCACGAACGGCTCCAGTGCGATCTTAACACGATGTTCAACTGGTCAGTTCAAAAGGTACGTTTTGTAGGCGTTGGCCATCATTGGCCGTTAGAAGACCTGTAGGGAGGAACGTTTAAGGTGATTCCTTGGAAAAATCGCGCTATCAGCGTTATGGCAACGGTGAAGACATAAGCATAGAGCATCATCACAGAGTACTCCATCTCGAACCTCAACTTCGCTGATGACGACGCATTCTCATTTCCATCAATCCTAAGCAATAACGGGGCACATCGTCTATGAATCCTCGGACACCTCAGCCAAATAAAGGCGCGAGGTCCATGAACCTCAAAAGACGAGTAGAACAGGTAGAAGGATTTGCTGACCAACCTGATATGACATGAAATCCCTATTTTACTTATCTTTACCTATTTCTTTCCGTTGTAAAAACACCAAAGAACGGGAAAATTTAACGAAAACCGAAAAACAAAGAAAATCTTTTGAAAGTAAGAGTCACCTTTGACTGCAAGTGACCGCGTTCACCGGTAACTGCCGACGTTGGCTGTCTGCCCACAACTAGTGTACTCACCTCACCTACGTTCTGCTTGCTTTGCATAGCATAAGATAGTGGATGATGAACTGCGATACGAACACTGACGCCTGCGAATGTTCTCTGTTTTTAACACCGTTAAGGGGAGTGGTTGGAGTCCGAATTGATGCTCCTATGGCGACTACATCAAGCTTCACCACCTGGCTTAACGAAGAGCTTTTCGGCGATGGATGATCCTCGGTCAGATCGGAGGGTAGGTCACAGACTCCTTTAGGGTAGAGCTGTGTAGCGACATGGAGATTCCCCCACCTAATTGCAGATTGTTGTGTAAAGCAATGTATAACTGCAGTTTCATTACATGCTCAGGCAAATTAGGCTGTTCGCCTGTTCAGACGCTGATTGAATAATGAATACTACATCATGTGCACAAGTAAACAGTTAAATCCGTACAACTGTCAAAATATGATCAAAAAGGCCAGAGAAACCAGGGAAACTATTTATTATTTGTCAATACTCCCATCGTTTTACAATTTCCCACGTGAGATGGTAAAATACTTATTATTCATAGTAACTTGAGACTCACAAATGTGAGAGATCATTGTCAGTGGGTAATTACTCATAGAAACTAACAGTGGAAAGAGGAAAATCCAATGGAGTTTTGAGCTCTGCACTGAGTTTGCTTTCAACATCTTATTCGAGTGAACTGCTCCAAACGTTGACCACTCGCCGTTTGAAGCCCATGGAGTGGGGAACTCGTTTCAGACCAAGCACCAAAAGCTTATATTGGTGTCCGCGTGAGCTGCACTGTGTTCGCAAATGGAGCACCAGTCTCAGCACGGGGGTCTTCTAGATGAAGAATACGGTAGATCATGGTGAAGTCGACTCGCAACTGAGGGCAGAGTAGGATGTATAGTGCCGATCTATCGCACCAGCATTTGTACGGTAAACCTAGGGACGAATCTGATAGCGAGGTGTTGGACCCGTTCGATCTTCTGCGCCTCTGCTCGGGTTGTCGGATAGTAGGCGAGCGAGCCGTACTCTAGCACTAGTCTTCTGATGAAGTCTGGGTTTGAAACGCGCCCAAATGCCACGAGTTCGCAAGCGACTACGCATTGCATGGATTTATCCCGCTCAGGTGTACATAAAGCGACTGCAGTTCGCTAGTAAACACGTTTATTTGGCCCATCCAATTGTCTGCTGTCGTTGCCATACAGTTGGCCGATTCTCCGCACACTTGTTTCTTTAGCGCACTATTGGCAACGCTACACAACTTAAATTCCAGGTATATGGAACGCGCTGTAGAAAAGCTAAAACAATCGAATTTCCGAAAACAAATTTCCAATTCAATGTAGGCTTTTTCAAAAGGGCCACATATCAATTAGATCTCCCAGACCAGTTAACGAATTCAATAGATGCCGGGTGACTTGTAGTGTGGACTACTTAGATATTCTAGAAGTCCTGGACAGAACACTTTTTCACATTCTTGTCAGCAGCAGCAGCATAGAAGAGCAGTGTCCGCAGATTTGCCGAGAGAGCGACTTCAACATCGTACACATCACAAGTCATTGAATCGGCATCGCCGAAGGCGCAGAGGATGCAAACGCAATCATTGATACCCCAGTCTAGTAAGTTCGGAAGAAGCGAGACGCTGTTGACAGCCTGTAGGCGTGTTTTCAGAAAGAGCATATCAGCTGCGCAGGGGAGTGTACAGTTGCAGCGAGTGCCATCTTTTGATAGATTTCACAAAGTGCGTACACGTTGAAACACCAAATGTGGTGTGTTAATAATGTTAGTAATAGTTGCTTGTTGGTAAATATGAAGAGGAATGAGTACCGTCAACGCTATCTTGTGTGCGGATAAAATAATCTCCGACTACCCATTCGGAGAGGGGGGCTTTGTTCCAAGTGTTCTGCCAGTAGTCTTTAAACCAACACGCAAACCTACAAGCTAATGGGGAAAGTGGAGGTCTGTTTGAGAAGCTCAAACCGGAGCCTTTAGATAAATAGCCTGACTGACAAGGCAGTGGGGAACAAGTTCAGTTCCGGAGTGTGAGTGCAGAGTCCTACTGAGATTCGCTGGGGGCCCATAATACACGATCCATTTATATATATATATATATATATATATATATATTCATGATGCTTCTTCACAGCAGTTGGGCTAAATCAACTTACACTTAAACTAGGTTTTTTAATGTGGATAAAATTCAGTACATTTTATTTGGTCTGTTCTGCGTACTTGATAATCTTCTCCCAACTTGCACACGTCGCTCATGCAAATTGTGGTAAACTTGTGTAATTTTATCGCGCGGTATTTTTTAAATAACTCGGACATTTTGTATTTATCAAGGGGTTTACTTATAACCAAATCCTTCTATATGCTCATTTAGCGAGTATTTAGATCGTCATATGCGTTTACTTCAAACGATATCGACATTTCGAGTGAGTAGCTGTTGTTGACATCCCAGGTGTGGCTGCGCTTGATGTGCATGTTGACAAGGTGCCTACCTGTCTATTACCCACTACCTCGTCCATCTGGCTCCAGAAGACAGTTGGTCGTTGCCGGAGGGGACAGGGTGCACGGTCCTTGTGGTCGTGCTAGGCTCGAAGAGTGGTTCCATGCGTTCAGTGTGGAGCGGACTCCGGTCCAGCCACCGCCTTGTGTACACTTGATTCCCCAAATACAGCGTGCTTGTGTTTGCCTGTGAAGGAGTGTGGGCCGGCTCTGTTGATGAAACGTATCTCCCATCCGCATGCCTCCCGGTCTTATTCCTTCGGGTTTACACTGGATATGGGGTGTGTGGATGGAGCTGTGGGTGGTGCAGCGCAAGCCAACCATGGTCCCTCTGTAGGCGCAGGCGTCCTGTGACTGGCCACAGTGACAGGCACATCCGAAACCGGATGCCGCCAAACATATATATATATATATATATATATATATATATATATATATATATATCCGACAGTAGCATCTTATACACCTGCGAGCACGACCAATCACGTGGGAGTTGGTGAGTCAGTTGACCAAGGGCTGTCTGGTTTGGGGCAAAGCATCAAACACCGGACTATCCTCTCCCACTGTCAGAGACAATGCGTAGCACTCGTGCTCCGCAACAAATGAGCTGAGCCCATTGTCTACTATGGCTCATCATTGACATGAATGGCACTGGATGAATTTAAAAAGTATCACAGAGCGTAGCTCAATGGATCATAGACAGGTAAGTCATCTCACCACAGCAAGGTTCAGCCCTTATGCCATCCGGTGCAACTAGATACAATTGAGCCGTTCTCAGTCAGAAGTGGATATTTAAAAGAATCTGCAAATGATCGACAGTTTATTCTACAAGTCCACTTAAACAGTGTCAAAACACCGAATACTCCTCAGCAATCGAACCTATGTTTCAACGGCATATTCTCGGGGTGTTTCTGCATTAGATAGATCCGGATGGTATAAGAGGTCGTCAAGAAGTTTGTAGAAAACGGAAAGTGGTTGCGTCCTATAAAACACCAGTCAGCCAGAAGCACTTCGCTCATCAGCCGGTCAAGTGGTTAAACTCGATAGACAGGATCATAACCATAGTGCTTCCCATACTTTGAGGAAAACTCGGGAAACAGCTACCCGTCGGTCCCACATGAACTCCGAAGTCGCGATAAAGTTCCGAAAAGGAGAAACGAAAGATTTATGGGGATTTGAACTGGTTGCCTCTGAAGAAAAACAGGACATCAGTCACTGCAATGGATACAGTTGAGGTCAGTTCAGAGTAATGAGAAAATAAAGGAAATGGAAACAGACGTATGGCACTCTCAGGAGGCGTCACCGGATTTGTTCGCTGCAGCACCGTCATAATTCGTGGTGTTCATATCGGTTATTCCAAGATCATCGTCTTCCGCCGGCGTTCGGTCATAGTCGACCACTTCCAGCTCAGGATCCGGATCAGGAGCGTACAAATTCTAGAAAAAAACGAGAAATATAAGTGATTGGCGAAATAACCATGAAATGAGAAAAAATAAATGGGTACTATTCCAACCAACAAGAATATTTGAAATCACACTACACAATTGCCAAAATAACTAAGACGCCTTTCAAATCATGTCAAGCGAACTATTAATGCCGTATAAAAAACTATGTACGGACGAGGAAGCAACTAACATCATTAAAGATAGGAAGTTTATGGAAACCTATCTCGCTGCTGCTGTCACTAAGTTGATAGTTGGGGACGTAGTTCAAACAGTCTCCCTACTACTACTATATAATATAATGATATACCTCCTCCTTGTTGCGGGCCCGTCAAAAATCCCCGCAAAAAACGCGCCAGTAACTCCGGCATAATGGCTGTGGGAAGCGGAGTCCAATTTCTCCCCACAATGCAGCAGTGTTCAGCCACTCCGAGGCGCGTCCCAACTGCGAACCTTTTGACAATGCTCATTTGCAATCTACCACCTCTGCGTGGGGACTGTTTTCCCTAACTTAATAACCCATAGCACTGACTGTGATCGCCCTTTGTCGGTCGTAAAAGAGCCTACAGAGGACCACTTGTCTTTTCTTTCTCTTCGCCTCAGTTGGGAGTCGGTCGGGTCGCGTGATTGCCTGTGAATCGTTAGCTGGCCAGCCTTCGCGCCTAAGTCATTAGCGCGCGTCTATCGTACCCCCTCTCGTGTGCGTCCGTTTTCGAGGCCTCAGCGTCCATACGAACAAGTGCGGCTAAGATCGTTCCCACGCTCGTTCAATTTTCCGTCTCACCGGCTAAGCCAGCGTCATCGTAGGCGTGCTCCAACCGTGCGAGCGACAATCTTGTCACGCAATTACCTCAAGAGGCGGCGTTCCCTCAATTACAACAGTGGCGACAGAGTTGACGAACCATGACTGACGAATACGCAGATTTAAAACTGATGCTGCAACAACAGCTTAAATTGATGTCCGTGCTAACCGAAAAGCTTTCCAGTTCGTCCCTTCATGCAGGTCCGAGCGCCAATTCTCAGTCAGTGGACCAGGTGGTTAGCGGCATCAGCGAATTTCTGTACGACGCCAAGGCCGGGGTAACGTTCGAATCCTGGTACAAGCGGTACGAGGACCTGTTCACCGTTGACTTGGCTCGCCAGGACGACGCGTGGAAGGTCCGCCTGCTTCTGCGCAAACTTGGTACCCTCGAACACCAGCGTTACACCAATTTCATCTTGCCGAGGAACCCACGGGACGTTACCTTTGACGACACGGTCCGAACGTTGTCACAGATTTTTTGCGAGCAGTCCTCTCTGTTCAATGCTCGTTACCAATGTCTGCAGCTGGTCAAACGTGATGCCGACGACTTCATCACGTACGCGGGCATGGTCAACCGTGAATGCCAACGTTTTCAACTTGGCTCGCTCACCGAGGACCAATTCAAATGCCTGATCTTCGTCTCTGGCCTCCAATCTCCACACGATGCCGATATCCAGACGCGCCTCCTGTCCAAGCTACAACAGGATGGATCAGTCACACTCCAGAACCTGGCCGAGGAGTGTCAAACGCTGCTCAACCTGAAACACGACTCTGCAATGATCCAGAACGCCGCCGCACCTGGTATGGTCCAAGCAGTCACAGCACCGAAGGCGCAATCGTCCGCGCGCCCCACCCAATCCGACCGAGCGAAGTCCCCACCCTACGCGTGCCGATTCTGTGGTGCCTGGCATTTCCACCGCGACTGCAAGTTCCGCCAGCATCGTTGTCAACGTTGTGGCAGGGTGGGGCACCGGGATGGTTACTGCCATCCTCCATCTCTCAAGGGGGCCAAAACTGGGCTGGCCCCCACCCGCGATCCAAAGAAGAGGTCCCGACTCAGACGCACACTCAAACCTGGTCCGGTTGGCAGCTCCCTGAGCCTGCTGGCCACGTTCCAAATCAACGCTGCGGATCGGAGAAAGTTCGTCGACGTCTTGATCAATGGTCAGTCGGTCCGATTGCAGTTGGACACTGCGTCGGACATCACAATCATTTCCGAGGATCTCTGGCGATCCCTTGGCAAGCCACCTTTCGAACCGACCTCCCAATCTGCCACCAGCGCCTGTGGTGGTCGCGTGCAGCTAACTGGGCAGCTGCACTGCTCCGTCTCCTTCCGGGGCGCCACGTTCAACGCGATCTGCTACATCACAAAGGCGAAGCTCAACCTGCTTGGTCTCGACTGGCTCGAAACCCTTGGCTTGGCCGATCTTCCTCTTCGGGCCATCTGCAATGCGGTACATTCTCCGAAAGTACCAAACGACCGAACCGCCGACATCATCAGACAGTTCGCCCCGGTATTCCAGGATGGTCTTGGCCGCTGTACACGCACCCGCGCCGCGTTACAGCTTGTACCTGGTGCTCAACCGGTATTCCGTCCCAAAAGGCCTGTCCCATACGCAGCCTTACCCTTGGTCGATGTCGAACTCCAACGTTTGGAAGACATGGGCGTCCTGGTGCCTGGGCAGCGCCGATCGTCGTGGTCAAGAAGCCGAATGGATCCCTCCGCATCTGTGCCGATTTCTCCACTGGTCTCAACGCAGCACTAGAGCCAAATTGCTACCCGCTACCGATCCCAGCCGATCTCTTCACGATACTCAACGGTGGCACCTGTTTCGCTAAAATCGACTTGGCAGACGCCTACCCGCAGATCGAAATCGCCCCTGAGTCACAAGCCCTCCTGACGATCAATACGCATCGTGGTCTTCTCCAGTACACCAGACTCCCATTTGGTGTCAAGACGGCTCCAGCTATTTTCCAACAGACAATGGACGCTATGATCTCTGGTATTCCGGGTACGGCCGCGTACCTGGACGATCTACTCATTGTTGGTCGCACCCCAGAAGAGCTACGAGAACGTCTGGCTGCAGTCCTTCAACGGGTCCAGGAGTACGGGTTCCACCTGAAACCTGAGAAATGCCAGTTCTTCCTTCCGTCGATCAAATACCTTGGTTTCATTTTCGATGCCCATGGCCGTCATCCTGATCCTGAGAACGTCAGAGCCATCCAGCAGATGCCTGCTCCAGCGGATGTGTCACAACTGCGGTCCTTCCTGGGTCTTATCAGCTACTACAGCGCCTTCCTGCCATCGCTACACGATGTTCGAGCCCCGCTCAATCGGTTGTTGCAGAAGGACGTTCCTTGGCACTGGTCCCCCGCATGCGAAAAAGTTTTCGTTCGCCTGAAAGCCATGCTGAGTTCTGATCTACTGTTGACCCATTACGATCCAGCCTTACCGATTTCGGTCGCTGCTGATGCTTCTGCCTACGGGATCGGAGCAGTTCTCTCCCATCGATTCCCAGATGGCTCTGAGAAAGCTGTTATGCACGTCTCTCGCACCCTGACGCCTGCGGAGAACTATGGTCAGATAGAGAAAGAAGCCCTTGCCATTGTCTTTGCCGTCACCAAGTTCCACAAGATGCTGTATGGCCGACGGTTCACGCTACTGACCGATCACAAGCCCCTACTTTCAATCTTCGGTTCAAAGAAGGGCATTCCGGCATACTCGGCTAGTCGACTTCAGCGTTGGGCGGTCATCCTTCTTGGTTACGACTTCGAAATCCGCTAGTGCCGTACCCAGGATTTTGGTAAAGCCGACGGTCTCTCCCGCCACATTTCCAAACATGCCGCAGTAGAAGACACAGTGATTGCCGCTGTAACCGTCGAGGACGACGTTCGTTATCAACTATCGAATGCTATTCGGAGTCTCCCTATCACTGCCGCCGACATACTTCGTGCAACTGCTCAAGACCCTGTCTTGCAGAAAGCCGTCGCTTACGTTCAGACGTGCTGACCAAACACTACCTTGTCTGGGGAACTCAAACAACTGCATCAACGCCGCGACTCCCTTTCCGTGGTCGATTCCTGTCTCATGACTGCAGATCGAGTTGTCGTTCCTTAATGTCTCCGGCAAGCTGTACTCCGCCAGCTCCATTCTGCTCACCCCGGTATGAACAGAATGAAGGCAGTTGCCCGCAGTTATGTGTATTGGCCTGGCATTGACAACGACATTCAAGATTTGGTCCGCCGCTGCTCACGATGTTAACAAGCATCCAAGATGCCACCTCACCAATCACCAGTTCCTTGGCAGCCGCCAGCAAAACCGTGCTCTCGAGTGCACATCGATTACGCTGGTCCCATCGATGGCATTTCCTACCTGGTCATGGTCGACGCCTATTCCAAATGGCCGGAAGTGGTCGCCGTCAACCCACCAACCGCATCCGCCACTCTGGCTTGTCTCCAACGAATCTTCAGTCAACATGGCCTTCCCGAGGTCTTGGTGTCTGACAATGGTACCCAGTTTACGTCTTCCGTCTTCGAAGACTTTTGTCGCCGACACCGCATCGAACACCTCCGCTCACCGCCGTACCATCCCCAATCCAACGGTCAAGCGGAGCGATTTGTCGACACATTCAAGAGGGCGCCTTTGAAATCTCGCGGGGAGGGGACCGTGGATGAGTGTCTTCAAGAGTTTCTGCTCTCGTACCGGTCCACACCGAATCCAGCTACGCCAGGATGCCAGTCACCAGCTGAAGCATTGATGGGCCGCAAGCTACGCACCACAAACGATGCACTCATTCCGACTGAGAAGCCACATACTCAATCTGGTGCCTACAGCAAGCATAAAGAATTCGCCGTCGGAGCCCCAGTCTACGCTCGTGATTACCGAGCAGGTCATCCTCGCTGGATCAAAGCAACAGTGACAGCCAGACGCGGTGACATGCTTCATGATGTCTCCGTAGGTGATGACACTTGGGTTCGCCATCGCAATCAACTTCGTCCGCGCCACGAAGAAACCTCCAAGCCAGCCAGCTATCCCGTGCGCCTGCCGCTGCACATCCTGTTGGATACTTTCGGATTGGCCACACAACGACAGACCACGGTCGAAGCCGCTCAGTCGCCGCCGCATCTCGAGAACCCACCTTGCCGACGAACAGAAAGAATCCGGAGGTCACCAAAATCCCTCCAGGTCAATCCTCGCCAGAAGCGGTACGCTCTCTCTTCAAAGGGAGGTGTTGCGGGCCCGTCAAAAATCCCCGCAAAAAACGCGCCAGTAACTCCGGCATAATGGCTGTGGGAAGCGGAGTCCAATTTCTCCCCACAATGCAGCAGTGTTCAGCCACTCCGAGGCGCGTCCCAACTGCGAACCTTTTGACAATGCTCATTTGCAATCTACCACCTCTGCGTGGGGACTGTTTTCCCTAACTTAATAACCCATAGCACTGACTGTGATCGCCCTTTGTCGGTCGTAAAAGAGCCTACAGAGGACCACTTGTCTTTTTTTTCTCTTCGCCTCAGTTGGGAGTCGGTCGGGTCGCGTGATTGCCTGTGAATCGTTAGCTGGCCAGCCTTCGCGCCTAAGTCATTAGCGCGCGTCTATCGTACCCCCTCTCGTGTGCGTCCGTTTTCGAGGCCTCAGCGTCCATACGAACAAGTGCGGCTAAGATCGTTCCCACGCTCGTTCAATTTTCCGTCTCACCGGCTAAGCCAGCGTCATCGTAGGCGTGCTCCAACCGTGCGAGCGACAATCTTGTCACGCAATTACCTCAAGAGGCGGCGTTCCCTCAATTACAACACTCCTCCTCCTTCTCCTACTACGGCTACTACTACTACTAATAATAATAATAATAATATAATAATAATAATACTGGGTGACCCAGCACATCGTCAAGTCAGAAGCCGGCTTGGGCAGCTGACGCTTCGCCGAGGTTTCTTCTGTAGAAACACGTTATACGCCGGGTGTGACATACAGGAGTAAAGTGGCAAATTTCAACTAAAGAGACGAGCCCAAGATAACCATCCTTATATCGTCCAGCATGTGGATTCTGGATTTGCTCACGATCACACATGCGCGATTCATCAACACTTTGTCCCGCATACGCGTCACAATCTCTCCGACACACGCGCAGAACTTTGCGCCCCTGCATATGCTTTTTGAGTGATATGTCTTGGTTATTCATTGCCACAATTAGTGTCACCGTGCGGTCTCTGACTGGAGCAAGACGATGTATGTGTCCGTCACGTTGAGTGAGCTGGTGTTCGTCGCAGATGTAAGACTACCATCACCGACAAAGAAGTCCTTCTCCTTGTCTTGCAGTGTGTGCCGAGGGCTCGGGAGCATAGGACTACTGGTTTGCGATGACCCTGACACTGTTGACGCGGTGTCTCTTGTGGTGACACTTCGTGAGCGTGATTTATGGCTTTCTGTGGGTGTGAAAATCGTAGAGAAGGAAAGGTGAATCTCGTTCTTTTACAGTTACTAATGCATTAAGGGTTTACGGAGTGTTGTTCAATGGTCCCCCAGCCGGACATTGAAATTCTGATTCTTTTCGTTATTTTCTTTACAGTTGTGCTGAAGCACAATTGTGTCCATTGATGATATTATTTAGTGTGATCTGGTTGGTATCGGCGACTTCAGCAACCAAGTAGATAGTCTTCCTGTCGGTAAATACAATCTTGATTGGGATCAACTTACATTCAGAAGACACACGTTTGTATCGACACTCGGAAACGAGTCGCCTCACCGTTCGTTGCACATTATTCGCTATTTCGTGAGGTTGATTGAGCACAAGTGTATCGTCAGAGAATTTCCCAAAAAGTTTCGCAAGAGTTACTTCCGCAAATCCGAGAGAATTTTCGCATAGTAACGTCACAACTTCAGTCACTTATCGCAAATTCCAACACACGTGGTCATGTTTCAAAAAATGGTCGGTATGACTCGAAAAATCTATGCGGGCTGGCTTAAAAAGTCGTCGTTTGGGTTGGAAAATGTTCAGATTTGGGAAAAATGATATAATTCACAAACGAAAAGTGATTAAATAGGTGCCCGATGTGAGCAAATGGTCGAAAAACTAGCGGCAATAATAGAGCAGACAGAGTAGTCGGAGTATGTAGCAAGTCAAGTTAGCTGCCTTAATTCGTGGTGTTAAAATAAAGAGAAACGCGTACCTGTAGGTAGCTGTTGCCTGCTGGGTCCTTTAATTCGAAAGTCACCCCGAGACGCTGACCGGAAGCGATCTAGACGAGAAGAAAATTGATTTAGAACAACGACACTTTCGTATTGAAAATCTGGTTACACATGAAGCTAGCTTACCGTTTTCAGCTCTTCAATGACAGAAGCCAGTTTCTGAGTCTTTTCATCCTGAGGTGCGCTATCCCCCAACACAAATGGACAAGCACTGGTAAGCTGAAGCAACAAAGTGAGGTGCATTGCATGTGACCTTGAACCGAGAAAAAACGGGGAACGCGAATGATCACGTGTAGGTGCATTGTGACAAAGCAGAAAATGCACTGTATGAGACGATCAGCATCGAATATGAAATGCAACTTGTGAGAAATAGACAACGTTTGCGCAATAAAATGTGTCTGAAAGAGCAACCACCGCGTGTACCAAGTGGTGGTGATAAGCACGGAATTGAATGCGGTTAGGAGAAATGGTCGAATGAAACTGAAGGCTTCTATTACGTAGGTCAAGTAATAAATAATTACTGTCGGCATGATCGAGGTATACTGTTCGGATGCGTGATCAAGAGGACTGAAGTGATTGTTGGAGAACGAGGTGAGGGCTTGCAGTAGTCCGGTCATGTTGAGCGCTCACCACGGTGGGTTCAGTTTCCATGCCTCGTGACAGCATGATAATAATAATAATAATAATAATAATAATAATAATAAATGAACCGCTCAGCACCATTACATCACTCAACAGGCTCCGATGCCTGGGCCGCGTGTTGAGCACATCAGCCCGCCGATTCTCGCGTCTTGTGTTGTTTGCGCGACCGGAGTCGAGATGGAAGAAGAGGAGGGGAGGTCAAACGATGACTTGATTAAGAGGAGTGAAGACCCTCACTTCGAAGTTGGCGTCGGTTGGTGCATCCCGACTGCCGGACTGGGGTCCCAAGGACGACGAACACGTTTGATTGGACAGACTTGCTGATGTGAAGAGTCGGCCCAAATGGCGTTTGTGTTGTGAGTTTCTTTGTCCATTCACATCCACTTTAGCTTCTCACTCCAACAACAATCTCATATCCAACGCATAATATGATATTTAGCAGTAGGTTACTTTTATAATTGTTGTAGCACGTAATGTCTAATATTTTACTTTTTTACACTGCGGCTTAACTAACATGCATCGATGAGGATGATGAGAAGTTCAGTTAGACAAAAGTGCGGTGGATCCCCTCGTCAAGACCCGTTTCGCCAGGGCAACTCTGAGTAACAATGGCAAAAAAAGGAAACCGGACGCAAACAGAATGCAAAGAAAATGGAGCCAAGAGAAAGGTAAATGAGAGTAATCAGGACGCGTCACTAACGATTGGATGCAAGGAACTGAATGCAGCAGCCCCACTGACTGAGCGACTGAGATATGACGGACAGTCTCCAATTACTGACCTAGAACATGGCGAGACCTCCATGCAGGAAGACGACAAACAACAGATTGTGGGGTCAAGCCGCTCGGTTAATGTTTTTCTGCCTCTATGCTAAGTCATCCACTGGCCACCTCATGGTTTCGTCCAACTCGGAGAAACCGATGGCGTAAAATGCACACCGAACCCAATGGGCATACGGAACCTATGATCAGTCAAGCGTTAGCAAACACCAACTGGCGGACTCTGGTATCGCTCATTCGGTGTTCCCACCGGGCCCAGTGGACATTACCATCTAGCGTGATGGAGTAGTTGTACACTGATGCTACATGAAGGACTAGATTGGGTCCCAAACGAAGCGCCTCGATTTTCACGTGACGTAGCCCCTCCTCGTCCCATTGCGCAACACTAAGACCTCCAAGTCTCTGCAACTGGAAGGATTGGCGGCTGCAGGTCAACCAGCCGGTGACTGGAAAGGATGATGCGTCTGCCTTGTAACCCGAGGGTTAACGATTTCAGCCTGCGTAAGAGGTGCGGGTAACCTCGCAGTACCCCCCCCCCCAACCCAACCTTGACAGGTGGTGAGCATGTGGCGGCAAAGCGCACAGAAGACGCAGCAGCGTGCTGCTGATGTCTTACCCTTGCCATCTAGCATGATGGAGTAACCCGTTGAGGTGGGGTCGAGCTAAAGTAAACATTCTAGTGAGGTGACAGATTTCATGCCAACTAGCTAGTGTTCCCACCAGATGTCCGCAATGCGAATCATTAGTGTATTCAATGCGAATTAGCCAAGTCTCTGGTTCATACAGTAACACCGGCATTCATTGACAGACTGATATCCCGCCGTCTCCATAGGTGTTTGAGTCTTTGGCCTTGCCGGTACGTGAAGTGACTTCTCCAGTGATGACACAACTACCAAGGGGAATGGACCGATCCACTATTGGCAAGGTAATGTGCCCGTCCAATGCACAAACAACACTGCACTTTGAAGGCGCAATTCACATGTCAGGGCGCAGCGCTACTTACCAGTCTGTTCAGCAGTGTTGGCATGGCCACCGCGTCAGACCCCAAGGTTTGTCAGTAGATCACATGGCAGAAATTGCTCTCGGGAAGTCTGAAAGATCCGGGTTGTGCAAGAACATTTCAATCCCAGGGTTAAAGAGAAAATGAGATATATCATAACCCTGGTGAACCCTAATTGTCGTGAGGAATTCAGGAGGCAGTTACCCGTAGGTCTTCACACGGCCACAAGAGACACTGTAGAGACTGCAGAATGGAAAGGAGTATTATCGGCGCGCAATCTGGCTGTTACCTCATGGTCCCATTTCCGCTAAAACTGTTTTCTTGTACAAACGTGATCGGTTTGCTTTTATTGCTGCGCATTCGCCTGTCCCATTTAGCATCTCATATGTTGCTGGATAGCTCCAATGAATGCCAGTAACTTTGCTTCTACCAGTATTGTACCCTGAATAAGAGAAGCAGCATTCTCATGCACACATTTCAGTATCGGCTCATCTTGCGTGTTCTCAGTGCGGTCATAAAGTGAGAACGGTTGGTGGTGATACAACATACTCTCAGCTTAGTTCATCTCTACCTGATGAGTCCAAATCAGGACGAAAGCGGTCAATCGTGGAGTGCAGTTTGGAGAGCAGCTCCGGAACCCCATTCCGGATGCAGTCCCAGTGATCGAAATGGCTTAGGTTTGCTTCAAAACAAACTGTAGCTTCAATCTAAATTGCGTAACGCAATCCAGACACTCAGCGAGCACTCCAAGACCCAACACCTGTTCTTTACCTCATGCGTTAGTATGCTTAGTTGCGTTGTTACACATTACTGTGAGCTACTGTTAATGGCTTTGAAGAGAAAATAGGATATGTGTGCATCCGCAAAACGTCGTTCTCCCATTGTGTATTTTTCAGATTAGCGGTCATGGAGGTAGCAGCATTAGAAGGGTAGACACCCAGTCTGCACATGCATCGAACGTAGCCAGATTTGACGTGATATAGGGTAAAGTACCCTGCATGCTGGTATAAGTATAGTATAGAATGATATAGTAACAGCGTGCAGAAATATCTATGAGTGAACAACTGGTCACCTACCTGATCACTAACCGCCAGAAGCAGGCCCTCTAATGTCGTAAAACGCCCGCCTAAAGTGCCACCCATTGATTCCAGATCCAGTTCGGGAATTCGAATGCCTGAGGTCTCCGATATCAATACATCTCTGGATAAGTCGGCCGCATGAGTCAATTTGAGACGGTAAAAGCGTCCCTTCGGGCTGATTCCTCCTGACGCCTTGACCTCACTGTCTTTGTGGCCACATTCGGGACAAACTGTCGCCATGAGCACGATTTGCTTGAAATGTGGAATATCTGTGTGCGAAGAAAAAACAGTAGATTCTCCTATCAAACGGACAAATTAATAATGGTGTTGTGAGGTGAGTACACAGACTGACGGTGTTCCGAACTGTAGTCTTCAGCAGTAGGTACTTCAGAGGCAATGTGTGAATGAAGACAATGGCTATCTGATAATATCAAGTCAACGAGAATGGATTCTTGAAAAATGCAGTTCTTCATGCGGTGAAATGAGCT
The DNA here is from genome assembly GCA_944474145.2 of Dicrocoelium dendriticum. Lineage (NCBI taxonomy): Eukaryota > Metazoa > Platyhelminthes > Trematoda > Plagiorchiida > Dicrocoeliidae > Dicrocoelium > Dicrocoelium dendriticum. The sequence continues at coordinate 122,669,316 of OX104067.1, read as the reverse complement.
AGGATGAATGGGGTCTCATCAACGGAGAGGATTGTGGAGAAATCGGTTGCACGCTCGCAACAGTCAGTCAAGGAGAGAGAGCGAGAAGGAGCAATACGGATGTATAGACAATGATCAGTGACATTATTGATCATCCCCGAGCTGCATGGATCAAACAATGAAGAGAAACTGGCCGCCAAATTGGACACATGTGGACTTATGCATTCATGGATTACCAGTTTCATGCAACTCACAACGGGTTTTAAAACGCCCGCGAAAACCAGTAGACTAGCAATGAAGGTCACCCCTATGTGACGGGTTCCATCCTCAGATCAGCCTATCCATATTTGACGAGTCTAAGATTGAATTTTTAACCAGCGTGTCAAATGTTTCCGGAGTACAATGGACTGGTGAGGAAGACGTTTAAGATTCTACTCCTCGCTACGGCTAGTTCTATGCGGATGCAGTGCTGAAAACACACATCACCAACAATGCTGCAATTCGAGGTTTAATTTCACCGCCACCACTGAAAAGCCAAAGTAAAACGACCATTGGTGGGTCTTTGAGTAAATGTCGTGTGTATGGATTTAGACAGTCGATCATAATTGAGGCTACCGTTTGTGATGAAGCAAATTTAAGCCATTTCGATCACCGGGACTGCATCCGGAATGGGGTTTCGGAGCTGCTCTCTCTCAAAGCTGCACTCCACGATTGACCGGTTTCGTCCTGAGTTGCACTCGTCAGGTAGAAGTAGCTTGAGCTGACAGAGGAGTCTAACAGTACCTAAGGGTTCTAGTCTTGGTCACTAGGCCAGAGCTTCACAATAGCACATGACACGACGGTTAGCAATTCATTATTGGGTCTTGGATCACCCTCAGTGTGTCTGGATGGCGACAGGCAATCTCGATTGGGGCCACAGTTTGCTTTGAAGCAAACCTATACCATGTCGATCACTGGGACCGCATGCGAAGTGGAGAGTTTCGGAGCTTCTTTCTCCTGATATCGCACCCCACAGCCGACCGGTTTCGTCCGGATTTGGACTTTAGGCTGAGTAGAATGAGACACTTACGCCTTTGGCCATCAAGTTCTAAAATCGCAGAAATAGGCACATAAGTAAATAAACAAAGTGGAGCGATACATCACTGATGGGAAAAACTGTCTTACATTTGGGCGGCTGCGAAAGTGTGCAAGTTGAGCAACCGTATACCACAGCCTGCTAATGAACTCCAACATGACAACAGAGAACAGTAGGGTTGTATTGTGTTTTTGGGAAGACTGAAACAGACAGCCGCTATACGTCCACGTAAGTGCTAGACGACCGTTTTGTCCTATTAGGGATCGTTAGTATCGCGCATTCGCCGGATCCCAAACTATGCGCTTGCTCTTACGAGTCAGTGATTGAGACATGCGTGACCGCGGTGCGCCACTATGACAGATTTCTAAGTGCGATATAGCGCCGTTCATCCTCCACTCCGGGTTGGTCCCCAGAACAACGCATGTAGGTTCACAAAGATATACATTGAGTACAAGGGCTAAGCAGAGGCAAAATCAGAGGTCTGTGCGTGTGGAAATTTCAACAGTGCTCGAAAAAGGCCGAAAAGCAAAGGTGTCCGAGGTTTTCTGTTTCTTCGCATCTAACATGTTTCGGGCACCAAATCGCAACTGTTTGGTGTAGTAAATGACTGCTGATGGTCCGGAAGATCGCCAATCTGATGAGACCATTTTTAAGTGCTTAGCCCATGGTAACGACGGTTGGAGCCCTCATCACGGAGATGGAACAGAGAATGTGTCAAAAGGCGCCAGTGAATGAGAGGGAACTCACCGACAAGCTTCATGCGAGTAGTCGACGGAGCGTTGCAATTGGGACAGTTGACGTTAAAATTGAGCACCTCGTCTTCGCCAATCCGGTCGTCAGGTAGAGATGTTTCATGTGTCTGTGAGGTGGATCAATTAGGTGGAAAAAGTTAGATGTGGTCACGTCACTTCATCATGACTGGAAGGAGGATATACCGCATTCTATGTGGTTATATAGCTTTACCGTAAGTGGGTAATCGCAGCGCACCAGAAAAGAGCGGAGTAACCCGCGCTGATGGAGTCAAAAGCCTGGGCTTTTTGCGAGTACCTCCAGCGAAAGCGATCATTGTTGGCTCTTTAGGGAACTTAAACTGGCGTTCAATATTTGAATTTGATAGTGAAAATAGGGTACGGTAGTTGTTTGAAACAGTGGGGAACGTGGAAACGCAAGAAGTGGTAGGCGCATAAGTGCTCCACTTTATGATCAGGGTCAGTGACAAAAAAACACACACACAAGGACTGTGGTGCAGAACACATTCCCATGGCAGTCCAAGGCGACAATCGGGTGAACATGACCCAGTCGGGTGACATGAGTAATAAACGAATCAAAGTAACGACAAAGTTCGACACAGGAATTTACCGCCGTATGACCGGCCAATTTGTGGTAGACCTGAATTGTTTGAGTGAACAACCGATCGCTCTAAAGCCCATGTTCAATAGAAGAGAGTACAAGCCAACCCTATCAATCTGGATGTATGACTAGGTGATCCATGTAACACAAAAAAGAACGCCTTCGAGATGCCGACATGTTCGCCGAGTTTGGAAGGTTTGTTGCAAATGTTTCGTCGTATATTACAAGAAGAACTGCAAGCGGTACGCTCAGTGAACACTTGTTTTCGATTTATTTATCATCAGGCTTGGTACAGAAATATACGCTAAAAAGAAGAGTTCATTAGGGAAACTGAGAGCAACTATTGATTGAACAAACATGTTAAATAGTTAAAGTAACGTGTCATGTGGTCAAGTGGTTGAAGGCATGCGACACCACTGAGCATGGTCTGATCCATCTGTGTTAGTGGCTTGCTCGTAAGGCTAGCCATTGTCCTCTGCACAGTTCGTAACTGACATGGCAGTGCAAGATGAGTCGGGCTATAACATAGTCAACTGTCAATCACGCAGGTCTAAGGCTGTCACCCATGGCGAAGTGGCACTAGCTGCTGGCATCCTGAAGTCGTGGGGGCGGAATCCGGAAGGGGTCCGCTAGGATGCGCACCACTTGCGAGACCCGGAAGGTCGAAACGCCGGCGTCTGTTGCTTTTCCAGACTATCTTAAGCCTGCTGATTGGGAGTGGCGATGATGAATAAAGTAGTTATAAATGCTTGGACATGCTTTTTCTGAATGCATAGCTTAGGTGTTGTCAACCTGATGCATACCGCTTCAGAGATATCAAGTAGCCGAGCCCCTGACCGATAGTGTAGTTGCGATGGCACTCGATAGAAGATCTCAAATGACTTGCGCTTATCAATCAGATGACCGGTGCAATCAGATGGTTAGTTGTGGCACAACTTAGTTTTGTTCATGTTGCGCGCCCGTCAAATATCTCCGCAAAAACGCGCCACAAACTCCGGCGTGATGGCTGTGGAAAGCGGAGTCCAATTCCTCGCCACGTAGCAGATTTCAGCCGCTCCAAGACGCCGCACAACTGCGAACCAGTTGACAATGTGCTTTTACAAAGTACCACCCCGTCGTGGTAGCTATTTTCCCTAACTTAATGACCCATAGTATTGGCTGTGATTCGTTGGTCGTAAAAGAGCCTTCAGAGGACCACTTGTCTTGCTTCCTCTTCGCCGTAGTTGGGACTCGGTCGGGTTAGGTGATTTTGTGTGCGTTGATAGCCCAGCAACGTTCGCGTCTAAGCCCTTAACGCGTAGCCTCGTCCGTTACGAGGGCTCAGCGTCAACCTGAATATACGTGCGGCTAGGAACGTTCTCACGCTCGGTGAATTTTCCGTCTCAGCAGCGCTTACCACGGGCTAAGCTAACCCCATCATGTCAGCGCAAATCCGTTCGATTGGCCAGCATTCCAAATGGTTATCGTAGACGTGCTCCAACCGTGCCAGTGACAATTTTATCAGGAATCTGGCAATCTTAACAGCCTTGTAGTGTGACCAGCGACGTTGGTAAATGTTTCTTGATTCGCTTTTCCAAGTGTCTGGTCGTGTGCCCAATGTACCTAGCCTCACAGGTGCAGGTGAACCGGTAGAGTACCATTGTTTGGCGTTGATCAGGCATCCTGCCTTTGAATCTAGAAATAAAGAACGAACTAGTTATAAAAATGACAGTTAGTTGAGCTGCATTAAAGATCTTTCGGCAAGTCTGTATCAGTCGTCTTGTGCATATCTCAGACAGTGTGTCACCCTTAAAGGGAAGTTAGAGAAATAGCTGTTTCTTCTCTACCCTTTGTACTGTTGGTCTGGGGCTACTAGGCTTTATATGAACGCCAATGATTTGTTCTGAATAACCGTTCTCGAGAAACGTTTGCCTGATTCTCTTCGATTCATCTTCAATTGTATTCTCACTACAGATCTTCCGTGCACGATTGGCCAGAGTATGTACCAGTGTTCTTTTACGGCTAATTGGCACAAAACTCCGGAAGTGTGTGTATTGGCCTGTCCAGTACGGCTTTCTATATACTCCTATCTGGATTGATCCGTCTTCTCGTCGCTTTAAGTTTGCATCCAAGAAGTGCATTTGGTTGTCAATTTCTTCTTCAGCTGTGAATGTGGCGTTGGGATGTGCCTTGTTGAAACACTCGACGACATTCTTCCTCTGCTCAATTATACATTCCCATGTCCCATGCTGAGGCTGATGTTGCATTCTTGATGCTTCTTCATCGCAGTTGGGCTAAACCAACTTACACTTAAACTAGGTCATTTTAATGTGGATAAAATTCATTACATGTTATTTGGTTTGTTCTGCGTACTTGATAATCTTCTCCTTACTTGCACACGTCGCTCACGCAAATTGTGGTAAACTTGTGTAATTTTATCGCGCGGTATTTTTTAAATAACTTTCGGATATTTTGTACTCATCACGGATTCACTTATAACCAATTTCTTCTATATGCTCATTTAGCGAGTATTTAGATCGTCATTTGCGTTTACTTCAAACGATATCGACATTTCGAGTGATTGGCTGTTGTTTGACATCCCCGGTGTGCCTGCGCTTGATGTGCATGTTGACAAGATGCCTAATTGTCTATTACGCACTACCTCGTCCATACTGGCTCCACGAGACAGTTAGTCGTTGCTAGAGGGAACAGGGTGCACGGTCCCTGTGGTTGTGTTAGGCTCGAAGAGTGGTTCCATGCAGTCAGTGTGGAGCGGACTACGGTCCAGCCACCGCCTTGTGTGCACTTGATTCCCCAAATACAGCGTGCTTGTGTTTGCCTGTGAAGGAGTGTGGGCCGGCTCTGTTGATGAAACGTATCTCCCATCCGCATGCCTCCCGGTCTTATTCCTTCGGGTTTACACTGGATATGGGGTGTGTGGATGGAGCTGTGGGTGGTGCAGCGCAAGCCAACCATGGTCCCTCTGTAGGCGCAGGCGTCCTGTGACTGGCCACAGTGACAGGCACATCCGAAACCGGATGCCGCCAAACATATATATATATATATATATATATATATATATATATATATATATATATATATATATAATGTCTGCGACGAATTTTGCGCATCGGTTGGGGCGACAGAGTTGCAGACACGGAAGTGTTGCGCCGAAGTGGGATGTATGCAGTGGACTGCATGCTTTTACTGAGACACCTGAGGTGGCTCGGTCATGTGTGGCGCATGGATTCGACTCGGATACCGAAACAACTCTTATACGGTCAGCTGAGTATTGGGAAGCGGCATGTAAGGGAAACCAAAGTTACGTTACCAGGACATGATCAAAGTGAGCCTCACACGTTCTAATCTTGATTGCAGGTCATGGGAATCGAAAGCGGTTGATCGGCGCATTTGGCGCGATCTCATCACGAAGGCAGTTGCGGGAGAAAGACCGAATGCATGCAAAGAAGAAGCGGCAAGCACAGATGAATTGTATTTCATCGGCATCGAGTACATGGTGCCGTAGCACATGCGGTCGCGAGTGCCTGAGTCAGGCAGGCCTAGTAAGCCATGAGCGAGACCACTCGGGACTACTACCGAAGCGCCGACGGGTTCTGCAGAGAACGTAGGCAGAATCGGCGCAGCGTTTGTAGGTACGCTGCATTCGATTTACTAACCGCGTGCTTGCATGCTAAGTCTCTTTCTTTCAGGTGGTGGGTTTTCAATTTTGCCCTAATGCTTTTCTTTACCATATAAATGCCTAGTTATACTCTCTTCTATACACTTACACACGTCGCATAAGCCACTTGTAGTTATTTCGATAACATTTTCGTGCTTGTAGCATTTCCGTAAAATAAACCTCCTGACCTCGTGAACTTACCTCGTTTTCTTTTGTAAAAGTATTCTTTTGTAAACAACTTAATTCATATGCTCACCGATTTAAGACTTATGTCACCGTTTGCTTGCGTGTTAAGTCTGTTTATTTCTGTAGGTGGGTTTTCAATTTTGTCCCAATGCTTTGCTTTCTCATATAAATGTCTATCCGTACTTTCTTCTACAAACTTGCACACGTCACTTAATCCAATTCTGGTCCTTTTCGAAAACATTTTTGTGTTCGTAGCATTTCCGTAAAGTTTGCCTTCTGACCTCGTGAACTTATCTCGCATTTTTCTGTAAACAACTTATTTCAGATGCTCATTACTTTAGGACATATGTCACTCTTTCCTAGTGAGTCATGAGCGAGGCCACTCGGGACCACTACAGAAGCGACGACGGGTCCTGCAGAGAAGGCAGACAGCACCAGCGCAGCGTTTGTAGGCACGCTGCATTCGATTTACTAACCGCGTGCTTGCATGCTAAGTCTCTTTCTTTCAGGTGGTGGGTTTTCAATTTTGCCTAAATGCTTTCTTTCTCATATAAATGTCTACCTGTACTCTATTCCATTAACGTGCACACTACGCTTAAGCCAATTGTTGTCGATTTCCACAGCATTTTTGTGTTCGAGGTATTCCGTAAAGTATACTTTCTGACCTCGCGAACTTATCTAGGATTCGTTTATAAACAACTTATTACATATGCTCATTAACTTAAGGTTTATGTCACCGTTTCCTTATGCATTAATTGAGTTATTTTCTTGTCTCTCTCTCTCTCTCAAATGATTGGCTGTTGTTTGATATCCCCGGTGTGGCTGCACTTGATGTGCATGTTGACAAGGTGCCTACCTCTCTATTATCCACTATATCGTCCAAACTGGCTCCAGGAGACAGTTGGTCGTTGCTGGAGGGGACGAGGTGCACGGTTCTCGTGGTAATGCTAGGCTCGAAGAGTGGTTCCACGCACTCAGTATGGAGCGGACTACGGTCCAGCCACCGCCTTGTGTGCACTTGATTCCCCAAATACAGCGTGCTTGTGCTTGCCTGTGAAGGAGAGTAGACCGGCTCCGTTGATGAAACGTGGTTCCCATCCGCATGCCTCCCGGTCTTATTCCTTCGGGTTTACACTGGATATGAGGTGTGTGGTTGGAACTGTGGGTGGTGCAGCGCAAGCCAACCATGGTCCATCTTTAGGCGCAGGCGATCTGTGGCTGGCCACAGTGACAGGCACATCCGAAACCGGATGCCGCCAATCATATATATCAGCTAATAGTGGTCCGAGAGGTGGTCCCATCGCTACCCGATCTACTTGTCGGTTCAATTCATTGTTGAATTGGAATTCGATGTTATAAGTGCATCTAAATAATAGCTGCTTTAAGTGGACAGTTGGTATTTCGATCTTTATCTTGTGCTGTTCAATGTATGTGTAAATAAATTTGACTGTTTCTGGAAGTGGGACATTCGTGAACAGAGATATGACGTCCAGAAAAAACATTCGATAGTTTAAGATGTTCATAGTTTTAACGACTCGGAAGAGGTAAGTCTGCCACCTTTATAACCTTGTTATCCTGATGACACGCGTGATCAATTCTACATTCAGCTCTTCCCCGTGATACGGCCTGTGCCGAGGAGCGACCAACTGTTTCTGCTGCGTGATTTCAACTCGCGCGTTGGGCGTGATGTATCAGTGTGAACAGATGTTATCGGTCCGATTGGCATTGGTTCAGCGAATGCGAACGGTGACAGGCTGCTCTCACTGTGCCACACAAAGCCTGACGATCACGAACACTCGGTTTGCACTGAGTACGAGTGATATAGAAACTTGGACGCACCCACGGAGTGGTCACGCTCACCTGCTCGACTATGTCATCGTACGTCAGCGTGATATGTGTGAAGTGCACGGGACACGTGTACTGCGTGGAGCTGAGTGTGGCACCGATCACAAATTGGTGCGGACCAAACTATACATATATTTTCGTAAAGCTATGTATTGCACTCCCGCCGTGAATCGGCGTCGATTTAACATCCTCTCTCGGTACTGTGGCGAAATGTATTGAGCTGGAGAAGGCGATGGCTGCACGCCTGTGTTATGTGGAATGCATAGCCAGAGTGGGCGATTTGTGGCACCACATTCGAGATCAGTTGACAGCCGCTTCCGAGGAGACCATCGGGCGCGCAAACTGTAAGCGGCCTGATTGGTTTGATGACAACAATGCGACGATTGGCGTATTGGTGTCGGAGAAGAAAGCAGCATTTGCGGCACATGTCGCAGACCCCAGTGGCTTGGGGAAGAGCAGTCAGTTTAGCAGAAATCGACGGTGACTGACCCGAGAGCTCGGTCGCATTAAAAACGCATGGTGGACGGAGAAGGCGAGGCAGATGGAATGCTACGCCGAACGCCGCCAACACAATAAATCCTTCGAGTCCTAAAAGACGGTGTATGGGTCGAGATTGGAGCCGCTGAGGACACTGATCGATGGTAGTTCAGGCGCTACCTGCACACAAACTGTAGACATCATGCAAATCTGGCAAAAACACTTGAACTGTCTCTTGAACAACCGTTCAGAGATCGAATGGCCTACATTGAACGGCCTCAAGCAGCACGATATGAAGGCGAAGCTGGCGGAAACGCCGACACTGGATGAGACGCAGAGAGCACTTGCTCAGATGCGAAACGGCAAATGTGCCGGGACCGACGGGATCTTGCCTGAAATACTGAAACGCGGCGGACCTGCGTTGGTGACTGCGCTGCACCACTTGGTGCAACACGTATGGAGTGAGGAGGAGGTGCCTCCTGAGCTGAAGGATGCCCTTGTGCTATCACTGTAGGAGGGCAAAGGGAGCAAGCAACGTGCCACGAATTATCATGGTATCAACTTGCTAAGTTGTGTGGGCAAGGTGATTGCCCGAATTCTGCTCAACCGCCTCGTCAGTCAGGTTGTGAAACCTAACGAGGCGGAAGAGCAATCCGGATTCCGTTCGGGTAGCAGCACTATAGATATGGTGTTTGTGGCTCGTCAGTTGCAGAAGTACAGAGAACGACACCAGCCACTGTACATGTTCACCTAGGGTCAATCTGATGGTCTGTTTCGAGTAGATGTCTGGCGATAGATGATGCTGGCAGCTTAGATACCTTTCCGCGTTCGGCTGCTTGTTGTGTCGATATTTTAGCACTCCGTTTTGGGATATGCTCTTCAATGCGCGTACCCAAGGATCGATCAGTTCTGCAAATGTAACTACTACTGCAGTTACAAAGGAATTGCTAATAAAATGAGTTGTGGCGGAGATCGGTTGAGTAGGTTTCACTGGAGGCATAGGCAACTTCCTGGTCTCCCAAATGGTGCAGAATTCAGCGGCGCTGAATGTCCGACGAATCGCTGTATGCAAACGTTTCCCAAGTTGGGCGGCCACGATATCACCTTTGAAAGGTAATTGAAGGTAGACAGACAGTTTGGGCACAGAAATTACCTTCAGTCTGTTTTCCTTCAGTTGACTGTGAAGTTGAATAAACGCCTCCGGATATCCGTTGGCCCGTAGCGTTTGTGTGATAAACAGTAATTTTGATTCCATACAGTCGTCAGTGCGTATTCTGCAAAACTGTCGGTCTTTCAGCTTTCACCGGAGGTGCAATCTTCAATATTGTCGCAAATCAGCATTGGTGCAGAAGTATTGCAAACCACCTCCAGCTTCTGGTACCTTGGGAGTGTGATGTCGACTGATCAGCAACAACATAGTGAGCTGCGTATCCGCGTCTTGAAGGCAGCAGCGGCATTCGGGAAGCTAAAGTGCTAAATGTGTAGAACAACCATCAGCTTACCATTGGCACGAAGCTGATGGTGTACAAATCTATGGTGCTGTTCGTTCATCTATACGATAGTGAAAAGTGGACGATGTACAGGCGGGATGTGCGATATCTCGAGCGGTGCCATCAACAGTGTTTGCGACGGATTTTGCGCATCGGATGGGGCGACAGAGTTAGGGACCCGAAAGTGTTGCGTCTAAGTGGAATGTATGCAGTGGACTACATACTATTGCAGAGATGGCTCGGTCATGTGAGCCGTATGGATTCGACGCGGATACCGAAAAAACTCTTATATGGCCAGCCGAGTCTTGGGAAATGGGATGCGGGGAAACCAAAGTTATGTTAGCAGGACATGATCAAAGTGAGCCTCTCACGTTCTAATCTTGATTGCAGCTCATGGGAATCGGAGGTGATTGATCGGCGTTCATTGCGCGATCTGATCACGAAGGCAGTTGCGGGAGAAAGACCGAATGCATGCAGAGAAGAAGCGGCAAGTTCGGAAGCGATAAGCACAGATGGGCTGTACTCCATCGACACCGAGCGCATGGTGCTGTAGCAAGTGCGGCCGCGAGTGCCTGAGTCAGGCAGGCCTAGTGAGCCATGAGCGAGGCCACTCGCGACCACCACGGAAGCGACGACGGGTCCTGGAGCGAACGTAGGTAGAACAAGCGCAGCGTTTACAGGTACGCTACATTCGACTTACTAACCGCGTGCTTGCATGCTATTTCTCTCTCTCTGCGGTGACCTAACCACAAGAGAAAGCCATACAACTATTACCAGGATAGGCGATTGGAGGAACAACTCCAGCAGTAACTCGATCATCGCATTGATCCGCTTTGTACTTTCAACAGATGCTACTCAAGTTGGGGGAAGAAATGGTACGTATGAGCTGCTTGGAAAATACAATGGAATAGTCTCAGTCACGTAACGGCGATGCGGTGACAAGCTTGCTGAGATGAAGGCGGAGTAACAAGCATAATTCGAAAGCATTCCACTAGTACACAGGATAAGTGGAAAAAGAGGAAAGATAGACTAAGGAACGATCAGTAAATATGGGATACAGGTTGACACAAGTAACAAGTAAAGCGCCAAACGATCACAGTTTGAAAGCTGATTACTGCATGAATGTTGTAAAAAAACCGCACGGAATAAACATGCTTACCGCATCGGACGACGCGACTACACCATTAGGCGTCTCATCATCAGAATCCGGACGAATTCCTAGAGCAGCGTCTTGCTCCGGTGTTCTCTGATATAAAGTTATCTCAAGTTGAGGATCTTTATCTGGAGCAAGGTAATTTTCAATAAATCCGTTTCCAGAAGGGTCATCCATGATCTGTAATCAGGCGAAGAAAACACGATGATGAAACCTTTCACAATTGCGATACGTGATGCTTTTCGCAAACGAAGTTGAATCATCGAGAAATAGGACTGATGAGATGACTGGCACAACTTGCGTGTTTCTTAGGTACTCTCGGTTCTAAAGAGCAGATGGGTGAATAAGGGTCACACAAACAGGATTTCGACACTAAGTTTAATTCAGCTGATCAACCTTGACCAAAGCACAAAACTGTGGTGGATCCAATAGTTTCGGTTTACTTGGGCAAAGATTACACACGATGGTAATTCGCAAGGGAGATGAACAATATATCAACATCGTCAGATGGAGCAGATACAAGTCAGAAATCAAAAAAGCCTTGAGAAGAAACCAAAAGTCAAGACTCATATAAACTATTCCCTGCAGGGAACAGCCAACGGATCACGATTTAGCTCGGTCAGTGCAGAACGCGACGGCAGAAGCAGTCAGATAGCATACATAGTGTGCCGCCACCAGATCCAACGAGGAGGTACATCAAAGATGGCACTAAACTTAATGAGAACGTTCGTAAATAAGGAATATGTTTTCACAAGTGTTCAAACCCATACCCATTGTCGCATAAGCCCGAATTCACAAATACTTATCAAACGTACGCAACTCCTCAGAGACCTCATTTCACGTAATGAGCAGCCACGGAGCATGGTCAAATTATACGACGTTTTTGCACGGCGAGGACCCTTTTAAACCACATCACAAAAGACAGTGTCGTCAATAACGTCACCAACTGCGCAAGGAGTAAGGGATGTTTATGTGGATATACCAAGGTAAATGAGGTGGGTCAGGTTGACCGAGCATGTAGTAGCTGACTATAGAATTGAAGACTGGTAGCTCAGGTTGTTCAAATGGCGGTTGAACTGTTCGCTGAGCTTGGCAATTTTGTTGTAAACGTTTATTCACCAATCGAGGTGACATCATCAGTGCGTAGTTGAGTGGCTCAACTGCTCACTGATGATGTCGCCTCGATTGGGGACGAAACGTTGGTAACAAAATTGCCAAGCTCAGCGAACAGTTCAACCGCCATATAGTAGCTGCGTTCAACTGCTAAAACATGGAATGAGAGCGTGAGAAGGTGGACACAGTATCCATGACATAGAGCGCAAAATAAATGAGGTGGCAAAAAGCAAGGCATACTCATCTTACAGAAAGGTTGAAAGATGCGAGACACGGGAATCAAAAAACAACTGATTGCACAGACGTGACACACACTAGATGCCATCTCCATCTGCTTGCGTCCGAACAAGCGCATTCAAGTGGAAAAGTGGCAAATACCAATTGGATTGATGCGGTCGCCAATCTTCTCAAACCTGGTGGCCAAACAACCAGAATCGAGAATAAACAAGGTAGACCGAAGAAAAAATTGTGAACAAAGGACAATACAAATAATATAGGCGATGAGGACCAAAGACATTTGGTAAGGCAAGGGAAAATCCCTTATCATGTAGAGTAGTACGCTCTTGACACTTCAGCCAGAAGTGGCAAAAACTGTGCAGTTGTGTCAGTGACAAGATATCAGCAATACAACAGCACGACTACGTGGTGATGTTTCATAGCTGTATAGCGATTGTACGCAGGCTGGAATACTGCGGAGGAGTTAAAACCCATACAAAAGCGTGGAATCGAATCCAGGGCGCAGAGATTGCAAGTTAAACGACTAGTAGTCATGAAACTGTAGTAATCACACAGCAGCAAGCTAAAGGCTTCAACTCAGTCACTTATTAGCAAGTGGGTTCGCCAGAAGCTGTCAATGGCGAAGATAACGTTAACGATTAATCCGTCATGGTTTCAAGAATTTATCCAACTTTCTAGTTGCTATCTACAGAGAAGTCTGAGTTCCATGTGCAAGCAAGCGCACTTTGGTCAGTGTATGGCATGCTCGATCTCTGATAACCTATCGGCTGCTCAATCAAACTAAACATTAAGCAGAAGTCGATCCATTTGCAGCTACATGATCAGTGGCTCGTGGCGGAGCTGTACGCTATCGGGCGCGTCTTCAGGTTGCGGATTCGGGAATACCTTTCTTGCAGGCGAGATGAATAAGCAGTTGCGGACAATCAGCGGGGGCGTCACAGAGCGTGGGGGGTTCTGGGCTAGTCACCTGGTTCTCCAGCAAATTCCACAAGAGCTTGTACGGCGCTGTGTCAAAACCAATGTGACCGGCTTTGGGGTCACTGACGACTCGCTTCTGTAACTGGAGCTAAGTATTTAACAGAGGGCGGATGAACAACCTTACTGGCCACCGGCTTCTCTGTGGACTGAAACCGAACACAAAGAGGGCGAATGAGTAAGCTGTCTGTCAACGGTTTTCGTATTTGCCCCTCTGTCTTGCGGGTTAAGTCTTAAGGACCAAAGGCTCGGGGTGAGGTCAACCCTCTTCCTCGGCAAGGGCCACCGGGAAGCTCTCTGCCCACACAATACATGAATCCTTGCATCCCTTCCCCTGACACTACTCCACCTTTTTGTTGTTGTTACTCATGTGTTGTGGCACTCTGCCAAAGGTTTGTTGGTCAAGTGTTCAGTGGGGGTGTTTGAAGGGACAATTGTGAATCAACCAGGGACTGACCATCGTTCATCGAATTTTCCTTGTTTCTCTCTGACATTCTGACAATGCAAGGTCTGTTCTGGAGAGAAATGATTTTCTGAACAAAGACTAGTCAGCGTAATGAAAATTAACACGGTCTTTGAAGAGATTGCCGTGTAACGATGAACCGAATTTGAAACTACTAACGTTTTTCCATCCTTGATTCGAATAGCAGAAGACTGAGAGATTACTCAGGAGTCGCCGGGTGTTGTCGATGTCACTGCAGCCGAATAGATGGAATGCTAATCCCGGTGCATCAAAAAACTTCAGCCAATCAGGTTATGCCGCCGGATAAGCATTTTCAGCACGAGCAAGGGGCGCCGTTAACATAACATGGCTCTATGCTGCAAATGCAAGTGAATGTACTGAGGGTGGTTTTCGGTACGGCACGTACGCAGGCCCGCTGAACCAGAGACGTTGTGTATGTCATGCTGACAAATAGCATAGCAAAGCTGGTGGTAAAGATGGTTGAACGATTGTGCGAATACAAGGGGCCGAAAGGGTACGTCGGCCATCGCCGTTTTCCAATGTCAAACAGTGGTAGACACAGAATGATGAAGTTGAAGCCCGCGAAGCTCCAGAATAAGGTGTGCTGTTTATGAGCTCCAGGAGAAAAAGTCGGCCGTTTAGCGCCTTATTGAATGTATGGCAGCTGTCTGCATAGAGGTGGCCACAACGAAGCTGCGTGAAAAGGCCAAACGCATCCCAACTTAGTTTTTAAAATGGAGTGCGGCAAAATAAATGCCGTTAGTAGAAGCATCGACGTACGGGTTCGGCTCTGTCCTTTGCAAAGTCAACGACAGTAGAGAATAGGTCAGGCCATATTGCATTTAGTTTATAAGTTAGACAGCCCGCCGCCGTACTCCATGACGCATTGATATAAGTTATTGGTTAGTGGCGCAAGCCACTAGTGATTATGCCTCCGGTTCTTGATGCAGTCAAGGGTGCGCATCACTGAGGGGTCTCTATAGGATGAAACATCCGTGGAAGACTATCCGACTAAGGAACTACTGCAATGGAGGCACAATGAAATTTTCATCAAAAATCCCCTACTAATGTGTATTATAAAAAGGGAAGCAGTAACAATAGACCATATACTGTTGAACCGTCGAACGGATTGGGGTTAAACACAGTAGCAGAAAACAGAATTATCTCGACAATGGCTGGCTTACGAGTGTGAATGGTTTTTCCAATAACAGGAGACCGCGCAATCGTCCCAGGAATGTCTGTAACTTTTCAGCTATATCCGGCTGCTTTAACTGTAGTTCAAAGGGTAGATTGAAACATTCATTAACACAATCCAACCTTTCTTTCTGGTTGCAGTTTCTCAATATTGTCAGCGATGCCCAATATAATACCCTCGATAGTGGATACATCTAAAAGGGAGATCAATGTAGAGATGTGAAAACGATTCGTAATCGTTGGTTTCGAGTTTCAAAAATGTGCAAAAGGAGGATATCGCCCTCTAGTGCTCGGATAAAGGTTTGCAAAGAAACCAACTTAAGCAAGAAATATACCGACAAAATCTTATTCAAATATAAAGCAGATATATTAGAAATAAAAAGGCTGATGACTGATCTAAGTAATGGACGGCTATCATCATCATCATTACATGTCAGCCGAAGGTTAGAAATATATCATCTATTGTGCCACAATAAAAGAAGGTAAAGAAAAAAGCGAATTAGTACAGTACAAAAAACTAAAAAGACACGCAATATAATGCTTAGTATCATACTATCCATGGGATGTGATATCGTGGTCGGAAAGGGGAAGCCAAGCAACAGGGAAAGGGACCAAAAAACTCACATCCAACAGGTCATTGAGGCATGTACACCTAACGAATATCGAGAAATACAAGAACCAACTTTCAACCGTGGCAGTGCTAAAATAGTGTTATGAAAACGAATACCGAAAGCGAGGAGCGCAGAGTAAGTGATGAAGTTGAAAATACGCACAATCTGAGTAGGCCACAGAGACTGTGCAGAATAATCGCGCAATTAACAGAATTAGACTCAAAATGTATACGACACTAGTTATCACATGCAGTTTGTTACGCAGGGACACTTCCTGAATCTCGGTCACATGTAGTCCTGATGATGTGTCCTGATGAATCAAGACAGATGGGTCTCCGAGTTTACATAACACTAGCAAGTGGCAGTATAGCTGGCTGCGGTGTCGAGTTGGTTGGCCAGACGCCACCGGGCCAACAGGGGCTCAAAAGCGCGAGTGTCATCGTGCATCAACGAGGTTGATGAAGTAAGGATACGAAGAGCTAACAGCTAGGCCATAACTGACAACTCTGAAGGTTGTTCGGCCGTAAAACGCCTCGTCAACCGACAACTTGATTAATCAGCGCGTCAAGCAATACACACAAAACCCGTTGTGGCGGTTAAACTGTTCGCTGAGTTTGGCAATTTTGTTGCAAACGCTTCGTAACCAATCGAGGTGACATCATCAGTGACGAAACGTTAGCAACAAAACTGTCAAGCTCAGCGAACAGTTCAACCGCCATCTGAATAACCTGAGCTACCAGTTTTCAATTGTAAAATCCGTTGTCTCTCTCCACCTCTCAGGTAGCTGAGTGTGCCCTATGCCCTGTCGACGAGGGCAATTAGTGGAGAGGAATCTGTAGACTGATATTTAGACAAACTAATTGTGGTAGGTCCCAGGCGGTCAACAAAAAGTTGCCGGAACTATAGGACATTAAAAAACAGTAAGGAACGAACTTCAGCGACAACGCTATAGTCGCAATAGGGAATTTACAAGAACACACTACAGGATGATAAAGTTGATAAAAAGAAAAAATAAACTGCAGAGTAGAAGACACAAAAGCGAGAAATAATAGTGTAATGGTAACCCCATTTCGTCGCTGCCGGTGTACAACATAGTCATTTCTATAGACACTCAATCCACTGACAGCGGATTCATTAAGATAAGGTCGCGATGAACCGGAAGACGTCATACCTTTAGAATTTTGTACCAAAAGACTGAATGTACTTGTAAGCTGCGGCAATCAACCAGTTGTCAAGTCGCGTGCTTATTACCAGTGATCATTATTATTATTTATTATGTGTCAGCTGCACGTCGTAACGGCACTTTGCTGCCGCGCGACCACCACTAGTCGCATGTGGGCTGAGTATGTCGCGAGGACGCCCACCCATACGCGGATATTCACAGTGAATTACGCGATAAACTCGGTTTCCCTGCATTGGCCTTGTTCCGGTGAAAATGTATATCATGTGGTAATGCGAAAACCAGTTAATAGACACAAGCCTCAATTCTGACAGCGATCAAATTAAAAATATTGGGAGCCTCCTAATTCGTATCATAATTAGGCACATACCTCCGTCGGATGTGGGAAATGAGGCGTCCAGCTCAGGTATCTCAATGGACGATCCTGCTGGACGAACTGCACGACGGTTGATATCCTTCTGAGATCGCACGTTTAATACGATGCGCTGCCCCTTTTTCTGAATTCGAGCAGCTGGCTCTAAGGCTCGGTTTTCAAAACCACAATGAGGACAAGAGAAGGAGGATATGATAACTTCCCGAAAGAACGCTATCTTCACGACCAAGAGCCGAGTTGTTCCCTAAACAAGGTAAAAAATGAAATGGCATACATAGTAAAAAAACATTCAAGATGTGAGCGAATAAGTGCATCAACAGAACCCATAGGATGACTGATTTAAAAGTGTAAACAGGTTGACACAATATAGTTAAGTACAATATACGCAGTGCAATTGGCAACTTACAACAGAATTTGTGAACAAATGGAACAAGAAGACGTAGAAAAGAGAAACTGCAATGAATAGTTAGCGTGTTTCAGCCGGGACAACTGACTAAATTTTCTTCGACCCATGCAAGTCGAGTGCCGGTATAATGATAGAGATCTAGGGAGAAGTCCACTGTTACATCATGATTGCGTAGGAAGTGCAGTTTAATTCGGTTAAGTAACTATGATCCGGGCACCGGGGTGCCGGAGGATCCAGTTACCAAGACTCGCCTCACGAGAATAAAAGCAACAAGCAATGGAAAGCAGCGGAATATAACAAACAATTGGCAAGGAAAAAATGAGAAAATTAGTCGGAAAAAGTGCAAACAGTTAGATGCAAGAAGCCCAAAGTAAGAGCGCCACTGATTCAGCGATTGTGCTAACTATCTCGAAGCCCCATCTAGAAGGGGTACACACTGGCTTTATCTATTCTATGGATCAATTGCTTCATGCCTGTGTCACGATATCAACGGAACACATTGCAGATCCGCACAAACAGATGCAGCAATAGCATATAAAGTACAAGGAAAATGCTGACCAAGGGGCATATAGAGGACGACTTAACCAAGGTAAGCGGCGATTAAGTGCAACGCCAGATGTCTTTCCAAAGGGCAAAAGAATTTAAGCACTGCTCACTGGATGCCCCCGTCAGATGTGAGCAATGCCGCGCAAGCATTAGCCATCAGTGAGAAATGATCATGCATTTAATCCGTGTGGTAATGCCGGCCTTATCGCAGCATTGTACACCCACATTCACTAACAGGTTGATATTCAGAGGATTTAGACCTTGAAACGGCACACGAATTTTGCCGATACGGAAATTAACCTTCGTATTACTATGATCACCAGAAGAAATACAGTGATTGTTCAAAAATAACTAGAACCCGGGGGATACAGCCCAGTCGTGTAACAGTGCCTGTAAGATGAAGATGCAAGGGACATACCGTAGCATGCAATGCTACACGTTGATTCATTAAGTAGCAACATCGTTGGGATTTGGGTATGATTAATAGGGTATGGTTAACAGGCTCGATGAGCTGAGGGCATAGAAACAAGGTAAGGTTAATGCATCCCTATAGACGTAGAGCAAAACTTACTGTTTTATAGCAATGAAAGCATACACTTTCAATCTCTGTGACTTCTGGTTGCTCATCAGCTTTTAATTCTGGAATTATAGGCTCTTCCATAAGGATCTACAAAAAGAAAAACAAAACAGAAACAGTAATAATGAGCTGATTGGTTGAAAGCCAAGCTCTTGTGATGATAATGATGGGTATATTTCTCTTTAAATGAGTAGCTGCGTCCATCTATGGCGCAGATCAAATATGTACAGGTAGTACCATGCTCCTGCATGGGTACTATAAATTTGTGGTGAATAAGAAACAAAGATATATCTCTCATCGGTGCGAGGTACAGTCCAAGTGGATATTACGATTCTTGATGTACGGAAAAATCGCAAGGAGCAGATGTTATATTTCTCGAATTTTTCAAAGCAGTCCTCAAGCCTTTTGGCGGACATGGCTAATTGGTCGGTTAAATATTTCGGGAGGATTGTGAGGTTTTAAAAGACAATAAGTGTAGATAAATAAAACGTAGAAGTGAAGTAATACGGCCAGTATTGGGACCGCCTCCTGAGGACCTGCTTCTATGCGGGTTATTCTCTCGATGGGTTTCACTCGCACTTCCATGCCCCATCTCGCCGTGAGCCAGTGTGGCTTTTAAAGCAGGTAAGCCATCATTTATGTAACTCGTCTTTAGGGCCGTTATTTTGTATATCGTGTGGACAGTCAAGCCACCGAGCCCATACCATCAGCTGATCCCTTTGAGTAAGGCACTTTTATCGCCCGGGGAACCAACGGCAATGCGCCTTGCATGGGTATTATTATTAGCGTTGGGAGATTAAATTCCGTCACCTCAGAAGATCGACTCAGTCGTGGTCAAGAGTGAAGTAAAGAAGAGACCGGCCAAATTGTACAGGGGAGACGTCAAAAACGGAGTATCGGAAGTATCGATATGCTACAGTACCGGAAAATATTTTCAGATGCATCATTTGCTTGCGTTCGTAAAGTACAGGAATCGATAGCGTTGAGTAATGAGACTTGTTCTCTGATCCTGGGTTGTCGCCTCCGCGATAGAAAAAGTAATATGTAACATTACAGTAGGAGTGTAAAAATGTAGTCATAAGTAAATAAACGATAGTGCGGGACACGGATCGAAGGGTTAATCGGATCACATTTGTTACTTAATCGTCAAGAAGGGCTGCGTTCAGTCCGATCAGGGTAGTCCAAGTTTGTAGGGTGATATATATATATATATATATATATATATATATATATATATATATATATATATATATATATATCGGCGGGAAAGCCTATAGTGCGCTGAGGCTGGTGGTGGCTAGATCCTGACAGATGGTCTACCCACTGCTGCTACTGTTGTGTCATTTACTCATGTCCTGGGCGCCTTCTCGTGGCGACCGCTGAGAGGAATTTGGGTTTCGCCCTTATCCCTGCTAAGATCCAGGACACCAATCCGCATGAGTCAGTGAACTGACCATTTGCTAGACCCGCTGCCTTTCGGGTGTTCATTTAATCGAAGGCTTTGGCTGAGGACCTGAGTCGTTCACCTGTCAGGTGTGGGCGCCCTCGCAGTATCCTAGTCCATCCTCTTCGGAGGTTAGGAAGTGGTCGATGGCCCTCTTCCCGTAAAACCTAGCCATGGGAGACAACAGGTTACGGGTTATAAGCTCACAGCTCGATTGGCGTAGAGCACGAGTGCCACGCATTGTCTCTGATGGTGGGAGGACACCTCCGGGTGTTCAATGGTTTGCTACTGCCCGCCTCAAGCCAGGCATCCCCTGGTCAAATTGGTGCAAACCCGCCAAAACCCACCTGCGTCTGGTCATGGTCGCAAGTGCGTATCCTACTACAGTCGCAAAACATATAAAACGTTCCAGAACCTCAAAGGCTGCATGTGACGGCCATCAAGCAGATCCCAATCTGTCTCTGCAATCACATTCCCGAGCTGGATCTGCTCCCCACTGCATTGTGGGTCAGGCTATTGAGCCAAAGGCTCCGGGTGGAGTCCTTCAAGCAAACCTCCGAAACACAACGACCACCTCGCGTGCGATTTCCAACAATGCAATCGTATGCCTGCGCGCAAAGCACTCAGCATCGGGTGTTGGAACGTGAGCAAACTACTGGACCGGAACTTCAGCGAGCGCCCGGAGCGACGCACTGCACTCATCGCGATGGAACTGGCGCGCTACAACATCGATATTGCGGCGCTCTGTGAAACCCGGCTCGCTGAGCAAGGTAAGTTGCATGAAGCAGGTGCTGGCTACACATTCTATTGGGTGGGCAACTCCGCCTCAGCACCACGTGATCATGGGGTCGGATTTGCAATATCCGATCGCCTCCATGGCCAGCTGGCGGGTGAACCAACAGGCATCAGCGCACGACTGATGACTGTTCGCCTACGACTCGGAAGAGGTAAGTTTGCTACTTTTATAAGCATGTGTTATCCTGATGACACGCGTGATCAGTTCTACACTGAGTTATCCTCCGTGATACGGCCTGTGCCGAGGAGCGACCGAATATTTCTGCTGGGTGATTTCAACGCGCGCGTTGGGCGTGATGCATCAGTGTGGACAGATGTTATCGGTGCGCATGGCATTGGTTCGGCGAATGCGAACGGTGACAGGCTGCTCTCACGGTGTGCCACTCACCGCCTGACGATCATGAACACTCGGTTTGCACTAAGTGCGAGTGATATAGCAACTTGGAAGCATCCACGGAGTGGTCACGCTCACCTGCTCGACTATCTCATCGTAAATCAGCGTGATATGCGTGAAGTGCGCATAACACGTGTACTGCGTGGAGCTGAGTGTGGCACTGATCACAAGTTGGTGCGGACCAAACTGTACAGATATTTTCGTAAATCTATGTATTGCACTCCCGCCGTGAATCGGCGTAAACTTAACATTCTCTCCCTCGGCACTGTGGCGAAACGTACTGAGCTGGGAAAGGCGATGGCTGCACACCTGTGTTATGTGGACTGCATAGCCCCAGTGGACGACCTGTGGCACCACATTCGCGATCAGGTGACAGCTGCTGCAGAGAAGATCATCGGGCGCGCAAACTGTAAGCGGCCTGATTGGTTTGATGACAACAATGCGACGATCGGCGCATTGGTGTCCGAGAAGAATGTGGCGTTTGCTGCACATGTTGCAGACCCCAGTGACTTGGGAAAGAGTAGTCAGTTTCGCAGAAATCGACGGCGACTGACCCGAGAGCTCCGTCGCATTCAAAATGCATGGTGGACGGAGAAGGCGAAGCAGATGGAATGCTACGCCGAACGCCGTCAACACAATGAATTCTTCGACTCCTTAAAGACGGTGTACGGACCAAAATTGGAGCCACTGAGGACACTGATCGATGGTAGTTCAGGTGCTACCTGCACCCAGACTGCAGATATAATGCAGATCTGGCGGAAACACTTTGATTGTCTCTTGAACAACCGTTCAGAGATCGACTGGCCTACATTGAACGGCCTGAAGCAGCACGATGTGAAGGCGAATCTGGTGGACACGCCGACACTGGATGAGACGCAGAGAGCACTTGCTCAGCTGCGAAACGGCAAGTGTGTCGGAGCAGACGTGATCCCGCCTGAAGTATTGAAACACGGCGGACCTGCGTTGGTGACTGCGCTGCACCACTTGGTGCAACGTGTATGGATTGAGGAGGAGGTGCCTTGTGCTACCACTGTACAAGGGTAAAGGTAGCAAGCAATGTTGCACGAATTATCGTGGCATCAACTTGCTGAGTTGTGTGGGCAAGGTGATTGCCCGAATCCTGCTCAAACGCCTCGTGAGTCAGGTTGTGGAACCAAACGTGGCGGAAGAGCAGTGTGGAT
This sequence comes from Dicrocoelium dendriticum, assembly GCA_944474145.2. Classification (NCBI taxonomy): domain Eukaryota; kingdom Metazoa; phylum Platyhelminthes; class Trematoda; order Plagiorchiida; family Dicrocoeliidae; genus Dicrocoelium; species Dicrocoelium dendriticum. The sequence continues at coordinate 122,646,614 of OX104067.1, read as the reverse complement.
TCCGTTCGGGTTGCAGCACTATAGATATGGTGTTTGCGGCTCGTCAGTTGCAAGAGAAGTGCAGAGAACGACACCAGCCTTTGTACTCGCTTTTTGTTGATTTCACCAAGGCATTTGATACGGTTAACCGCGAGGCACTGTGGCTGGTGTTGGGTAAGTTTGGTTGCCCGCGTAAGTTTGTAAGTTTAATTGAATGTCTGCACAGTGGTATGCGAGCGAGGGTGCAGCTGAGTGGAGAGACCTCGGATGACTTTACAGTTGTCTCTGGTGTGAAGCAAGGCTGTGTCTTAGCTCCTGCCCTGTTTAATATCTATCTTCATGCAATGTTGTCCTGTGCTTTTAATGTCGCTTGTGCTTACGGTGTTCTTGTTGAGCACCGTATTGATGGTGGGTTGCTGAACATCCGTCGTTTCGGTGCGGAACTCTAGTCTGTGAGACAACTATCCGTATGTTACTGTTTACTGACGACTGTGCGTTGTTTGCACACAGCGCGGATGAGTTGCAGCACATGACTAGTGCTCTGGCTTCGACATCGGCCAAATTCGGGCTCACCATCAACACAACCAAAACTGTCTGACTCTTTCAGCCTTCACCGGAGGTGCAATCTTCAATATTGCCGCGAATCAGCATTGGTGCTGAAGTATTAGAAACCACCTCCCGCTTTTGCTGAATTGGGAGTGTGACGTCGACTGACCAGCAGCGACACAGTGAGCTGCGTATCCGCGCATCGAAGGCAGCGGCGGCATTCGGGAAGCTTGAGTACCGAGTGTGGAACAACCATCAGCTTACCATTGGCACGAATCTGATGGTGTACAAATCCATGGTGCTGTCCGTTCTTCTATCCGGCAGTGAACCGTGGACGATGTACCGTCGGGATGTGCGATATCTTGAGCGGTTCCATCAGCAGTGTCTGCGACGGATTTTGCGCATCGGTTGCGGCGCCAGAGTTGCAGACACGGAAGTGTTGAGCCGAAGTGGGATGTATGCAGTGGACTGCATAGTTTTACTGAGACACCTGAGATGGCTCGGTCATGTGTGGCGCATGGATTCGACTCGGATACCGAAACAACTCTTATACGGTCAGCTGAGTAGTGGGAAGCGGCACGTGGGGAAACCAAAGTTACGTTACCAGGACATGATCAAAGTGAGCCTCACACGTTCTAATCTTGATTGCAGGTCATGGGAATCGAAAGCAGTTGATCGGCGCGTATGGCGCGATCTCATCACGAAGGCAGTTGCTGAAGTGCGGGAGAAAGACCTCATGCATGCAGAGAAGAAGCGGCAAGCGCGGAAGCGGCAAGCACCGATGGATTGTACTCCATCGACATCGAGTGCATCGTGCTGTAGCACATGCGGTCGCGAGTGCCTGAGTCAGGCAGGCCTAGTGAGCCATGAGCGAGGCCACTCGGGACTACTACCGAAGCACCGACGGGTTCTGCAGAGAACGTAGGCAGAACCGGCGCAGCGTTTGTAGGTACGCTGCATTCGATTTACTAACCGCGTGCTTGCATGCTAAGTCTATTTATTTCAGGTGGTGGGTTTTCAATTTTGCCTTAATGCTTTTCTTTCCCATACAAATGCCTAGTTATACACTCTTCTATACACTTGCACACGTTGCTTAAGCCACTTGTAGTTATTTCGATAACATTTCGTGTTTGTAGCATTTCCGTAAAATAAACCTCCTGACCTCGTGAACTTACCTCGTATTCTCTTGCAAACGTATTCTTTTGTAAACAACTTATTTCATATGCTCACTAATCTAAGATTTATGTCACCGTTGGCTTGCGTGCTGTCTGTTTATTTCAGGTGGTGGGTTTTCGATTTTGTCCCAATGCTTTGCTTTCTCAGATAAATGTCTACCTGTACTCACTTCTATAAACTTGCATACGTCACTTAAGCCAATTCTAGTCCTTTTCGAAAACATTTTTGTGTTCGTGGCATTTCCGTAAAGTACACATTCTGACCTCGTGAACTTATCTCGCATTCTTCTGTAAACAATTTACTTCAGATGCTCATTACTTTAAGATATATGTCACCCTTTCCTTATGCACAACTCGATTTATTTTCTTTGTTATCTTTCTCTCAAGTGATTGGCTGTTGCTTGATATCCCCAGTGAGGCTGCGCTTGATGTGCATGTTGACAAGGTGCCTACCTGTCTATTAGCCAGTACCTCGTCCATACTGGCTCAAGGAGACAGTTGGTCGTTGCTGGAGGGGACAAGGTGCACGGTCCTTGTGGCCGTGTTAGGATCAAAGAGTGGTTCCATGCACTCAGTGTGGAGCGGACTACGGTCCAGCAACCGCCTTGTGTACACTTGATTCCCCAAATACAGCGTGCTTGTGCTTGCCTGTGAAGGAGTGTGGGCCGGCTCCCATCCACATGCCTCCCGGTTTTATTCCTTCGGGTTTACATTGGATATGGGGTGTGTGGTTGGAGCTGTGGGTGGTGCAGCGCAAGCCACCCATGGTCCCTCTGTAGGCGCAGGCGTCCTGTGGCTGGCCACAGTGACAGGCAGATCCGAAACCGGATGCCGCCAACCATAGATATATATATATATATATATATATATATATATATCGCAGGAGAGCTTATGGTGCGCTGGAACTTCTGGTGGCTAGATCCTGACAGATAGTTGATCTGCTGCTGGCCTCCAACATCTATCAGTACATGCAGTGCACCTAGTTGTTCACTCTGGCTCGTCCCACTGAATCCACCCAGTGAAGCGAAAGTCTGCCTCGAGATTCGACGCTTGAAGCGCTTCAAGGCTGCTGGCTCAGATGGACTTTCTCCGGAGCTCTTCAAGTAGGGCGGCGTGGAGACCATTAACCAGCTGACCTTGCTGTTCGTAAAAATCTGGCATGAAGTGAAAGTGCCTTCCTCTTGAGGCGAACCAGTTATTGTCCAAATTTTCAAGAAAGGCGCTCGCACTTCATGTGTAAATCATCGCGGGAGTAGTCTTATTTCGGTTGCGTCCAATCTATTTGCATCCATTCTGCTCCGTTGACCATCCCCAGTACGTGAATCATCTTACCGTGAAGAACAAGCTGGTTTCAGTCCTGGCCGCAGATGCGTGGATCAAATCTTCACGTTGCGCCAGCTCCTCGAACATCGCCACATTTATCACAGGCCTACTATCGTTGCATTCCTTTACATACGTGCTTCTTTTGACTCCGTTGCTTAACCTGCTTTATGGTCTTGCTTGCTAAAGAATGTGGTGTCAGAGAAATATATTGCCTCACAGTCTGTGTG
>OX104067.1:122537261-122642865 GCA_944474145.2 Dicrocoelium dendriticum | reverse complement strand
AGTCACCGGCCCAGCAGGGACTGCTAGGGCAGGATACGTGGGCATTAATTGGTTGGACAGGGTGTGATGCGGTCTTTGTTTTAGGTCCATCAGTATTTCAAAGTTCGCCAACTCCTGGTTCAACGACCCGCCGAAGAAGGAACAATCACGGGATCATCCTATCGTTCCAGTCCCGCTTGAACTTGAACTTCCTGCCGGCTGGTGCGTTAGCCGCATGTCTATTGCGTTCCTGAGTCCTGTCCTGTGCCCAATTGTTAGGTCGGGAGCTAAACATACTTTTTGAATATGACGTGTTGATCCTGTGCAGAGCCACGTGAAGTTTCCGAGAGATATACATTGAAATATATTGGATTTTTGTTGAAGTCTTGAAGGGTAGAATATGGTTCTCAAGAAAGAATCGCAGATCCCTCGCGGTATGTAGTAAAATTTATTAGAAATATAGGAAACCACGGCCAATTGAGCGGTCAACGCGGATTGAAGAGCTCATAATGACCAATTGTTCTGGCTTTGTATCGCAGGAGGATGTGCCTTCCGAAGTCAAAAGTAGTTCTCCAGACAAGAGGAATGTGGAAGAGATAGCGTTAGGCAAACTGAAAACAAAGGTTCAAGCCTCGAAAATTGGTATCTGTGCATGATATCGAATGTTTTGTCCGGTTTGTCAGTTGTAAAACGGTTGATAATCTTCCGCTCATGTCCAGATAAAGGAAGTGTGTCGCTTGTATTGTTATCGCAGCGATGGACAATTCCTTGGGTGCGTGTCCTCGTACCTGTGACAAACTCGGGAAAAAAAGGAAACATACGGAAACAGCCACAAAGAGAGAAGAAAGGGATGCGTCTGGAATGCAGTCGATCAATTGCGGCGATGACTGAACTATTCTACCCCTATACATGTAATTGTTGTTTAACTATCGCATATACATGTGTATCATAAGTGGCGAAATACGACAAGAAGCAAGCAGAACACGGATCAGTAGAGAATGAAAGGTTGTTCCAAAATAGGAATGAAGATGAAGAAAAGAGTTTGAGGGGTCCTAATGCGCATATGCTCAATCGGTTGGAACCAGAGAGAGGAGGACGAGGTGTGCAGATTATGGGAAAGAATATCACTCAGAAAGAGTGACAGGTACGCGTTGCCTCAGTCAGAGAGGACAGACGCATGTAAGTTAGCGTCGAATGAAGAAGGAATGCAACAGAAAGCACAGAAAGGAAAGGGTCAGTAAACCAGGTTCTACTGAGGAGAAGTGAAAAATCCGCCGACCCTCAGGTGATGATTCATCCTTGTTAATAAAGAGAAGGATGGATGCCTAGTGATGTAATTAAGGTGAGGGTAACAGAGCGTTGCGTCAGCTGTAATTAGATCATTTATATCTCAGAATTCCGAGAGAGGTCAGAAAACAAGAGACCGTTCAGACAAAACCAGGTAAGTCAGCAAGATGAAGCTAGGCCGCCAAATATAGCTAAGTATAAGGTAATGAGTGTCATCATAAAAGAAGCAGTTTAGGACGAAAGTGGCTAAACGAAACGGCACTTAGCCTCGGAGTGATGTGAACAGGCCGCTGAGTCTGTTAAAACCTGATCATGAGGGACATAGTAGTCCACAGAAAGGAGACCATTAAGACGAGAATAGAATGTCAGCGCATAGAAGGAAAGCTGTATAATTTAGATCTAAATACTTAAGGAGAGTATCGGCATAAAGAGCAATGTTAAGGATGCAAGGGGGATATAATAATAATGATGAATCATGACCAACAATGCTTTTGAAGTGAAGGTTACAAGGTGGTACGGAGGCAGAACCTAAGTCACTAAGATCTCAGAAGTCCGAGGTCATAGCAGTCGAAAGCAAAGAGACCACTAAGACGAGATTAGAGTATCAGCTCAAAGAGTGAAATCCGTAGAATTTAGGTCTAAGTACTAAAGGAGAGCATCGGCACAATAGACATGTACAGGAAGAAAGGGGACATAGTAATAAGGATGAATCATGGCCAATAATGCATTTCCGTTGAGGGTTACATGATGTCACGTCGGCAGACCCTAGGTCATTTAGATCTCAGAAGTCCGAGGTGGGTCAGAAAGTAGGTATCTTGTCAGATACGTTGAATACGACCGCGTTATTGGCACGACGAATGCGTTCGCTGACTTCGTGCGTAATGTTATTCAATATTTCACTTGCAGCTAGCATATCAGGTTGGCTAGCCAATGTTTGGACGTCCAGATTGACCAAAGTCATGACTTTGTTTAGTAGCGTCGCAAGAGATGTAAACTCTTCTTTCAGCGAGTTTACTTGACTTTCGAGAACACGGACTTTTTGCAGAGCTTCTGCTAGTGGATCTACAAGCACTACTTTGCAATCTCGTACTTGAGATGGGCCAGCCTCACTGACGTCATGGGCCTCTTGTTCCAGTGTTTTCTTTTTGGCAGATGTGGGTGACACGTTTTTTTTACCATGATACGAATAATCAGTAAAATAATCGAGTAAAAAGGTGGGGTAAAACGATGAACCCGAGACACGAACAAACGGCTTTGGGAAAACGGCTTGGACAAAGGTCCAAAAACAGCAAAAAGGATGTAACAGTTAATATGTGTTACTTTAGTGTAACACAAACCGAACTAGAACGCAGCGATATACAATTCAAAGAACAGCGGGACAATACGCAACGAAAACGCACCGTTTCATGGTCGTACCTTGAACAATTTCGATCAAATCCTTGGCTATCGGCACATCTGAAAATCAATTGCATCTCCCTGCAAGCGTTCAACTTACTTGCGATTCCATGGCGTTATGCTCCGTTCACCTCGCCAATGGATTACTTCTTCCTGATACTGCACCCATCTCGCCAGTGTGGTATAATGATTTCATACCTTCCGGATGTATATTGTCTGTGGTCTATACTACTACGCTCGGCCATACCTGATGCCAAAGACCACAGCAAGCTCCTCGGCCGTTCGGAACATCCTCTCCGTGCAAATGTCCCACGGAGCTGAGATGGTTATCTCTCGTGGACCTACAAGCGACACACACCGTCCCCTTACGGAACCAAACGATGCGGGCATTGTGAGACATTGCCTGTTGAAAAGCTAACTGATGATTATGCGGACGATATTGTCTTGCTGTTTAACGATCTTAAGGCGGTCCAGGGAACCCTGAATAACCTCACTAGAGTGGTCCCATCATATGGCATTCGCTTCAAACTGTAGTGTTGTTACAGGACCACCAACCGTCTGTTGACTCCTTGACTTGATAGCGAGCGACTCGAGGTTGATCATTTCACTTACGTTGGTAACTGCATCACTTACGATGTGCGCATAACTATTGAAGTCTGTTCACGTATTATAAAAGTCATAGCTGCACTCTTGAATCTACGACATTTGTGACGCCCGAAAGTGGCACAAGGCTCGAAATGGACAAAAGTTAACTTGTTAGAGAAAAATGAAGACACTGACTACAAAATTTGCTGTTCTTGGTCCCTGTTGCCTTCCGTGCTGGACTCCACGTGACCCGTCTTGTGCTCGGCTCGAGACCTTACAGGACACCAGTGGCGCGTCTGCTGCCGTATCCCAATCGGATTGCCTGTTTGAAGTGTGTTTGGTGCTCACGTATCTGCGGGGTAATGGCTGATTATGACGTGGAGCAGTGAAAGCTGCAAGGAAGCTGTCTCGCTAATGCCGCCTTATCATTGCACGATAGCCAGCTATTTGTGACAATGGCTTGTTTCCACAAGGCGTAGGCGAATTGACCCGGAATGTTTGCTGATAACACTAAGGTTTCGTACTAGGTCCTACTCTTCTCCGTTATTATTCTTCGTTATGTAGATTGTTGTGGTTGTACGGCAGCAAAGTATCAACTTAAATCTCTGATGTACTCTTTTAATGATAATGCTGGCCGTCGCAGAGGATAATGGAGGCCCTCAAGATGCTAAATCGAGCACAGTGGATAGGGGCAAGTATGCTACTACTCATTCCTTCCGTTCACCTTATTCTTCCTCTTGCGATCATTTTTATCATCCCGCTCCGTCACCATTATTCTCCCTGTTTTCAACCCACCCCCAAATTCTTGCCCCCATTTTGCTTCAATAAGCATTTGTCTTCGTTTAAACTCACGCGCAATCGTAGGGTACCGTTCTAGCCCAGTCAACAAGTCCATGTTTAACCAAGCAGAAAACGTCGATGCCTCCGTCTCTCTTTGGACCCCACGTTCCTCAGTTGCTCATTAGTTCGCCGAGCTGGAAAATTTGTTTGCGTCATCAGTGCGTTGAGATGTGGAGTGTAATTTCGCTGATTGAATTGTCGATCCGTGATCGGCGTGCAGGTGACTTTTCGAAAGTGACAGCTTGATCTGTGTCCCGTGATCTCTCTACCCATTTCCCCTTGGCGGTAGGTGTCTCTCGCGCGTCTCGTAATTTCTCTAAGTTCTCTCCGTCGGAGAGGCTGGTAAACTGGGTCAATGTCGATATGCATGTTGATCGAGTCTTTTGTTGAGAACCACGCTTCCAGGAACTCCCTTTCCCTTCTTTTTTCACCTCGTGCCGGCACTTCTGTTTTGGCCTAATCAAAGCTGTGTTCTTTTTCATCGACGTGTGCCGAAACTAGCGATGATGCATAGTGACTTTTGCATGCGTTTTTATGATCTTGTAGTTGTGTTGCTAATTTCCTACCTGTTTGGTCAACATAGTCCTTTTCACAATTTATACAACTTAGCCTACATACAACATTACCTTGCTCATGAGCTTCCCGTTTCTTTTTCGGTTTTGACAGAGTTTTCCACAATGTGGCAGCTAGTTTGTGTGTTACGATGAGGTGATTTGGTTTGAATAGTCTTGCTGCCACTTCAGATATGTTCTCCATATAAGGCAAAACAACGCGTGTCTCCGTCGTTGGTGTAGACTGTCTGTTTGGTTTATTGTGGTTCAGACACCTTCGAATGAAGCCTCGCGGGTATCCGTTGAGTTGGAAACATTTACTAGATGCTTCTCTTCTTGTTGCTTTGCCCCCGCGGTACTGCAGTATGTTTGCACTCTACCAAACAGTGACAACGATATCACCCACTTGTGACTCACTGTGTGAACAAGCACTTTGTGTGCTACAGAAGGAGTTGCTGAACCATCTCAGGATAACCACCGGACGTGTTTATTTATTTATTTTTTAAATGTTTTTGATTATCACCCTATGGAGTTGTACAGAACTATTTTCTACTTGCTCCAAAATACAATATTCAGTATTCAGCACAAAGCTTACTTTGTGGCATTTCGGGTGGTTACTGTTAAAGTCCAGAATTTGGTCCGCATGTGTCCATTTTCTGTAAACTGATGTTTGCAGCCTCTCTTCCATGGTTCTGGTTACTAATACATCCAGAAAAGACAGTTAGTTTTCATTCTCCATTTCTATCGTAAACCGGATGTTTTCAGTGGCGTTGTTCAATAACTGCTGTGCGACTGTAACTTGACTGCGTTTGATGATCACAAAAGTGTCGTCAACATATCGGACCCACAGTTACGGATTAATGAGTGGAGGTACATCTCCCTCCAATTTCTCTATTACATGTCCGCGATGAGTCCCGATATAGGTGGTTTCATTGGCGCGCCTTTCAATTGTTCGTGGATCTTCCCGTTGAAAGAGAAATAGGTAGACAGACACAACTGGAGTAGCTTGCAAACGTTTTCCCAAGCATTTTAAATAATCACGGTCGTTCACCGCTCCTCACTGCTCGCTGTTGGGAGGACTACTCTTGCAGAAAACCCTCTACAAGGCAACAGCTCTTCTTCCTTCATGAATGCCCAAGATGCCGCAGTGTTAGCTACAAACCGCCGATTGATCATCCACAAGCGTGGGCAGCCGCTCGGCAATTTGGCAGGCGTATGGAATTGTCACCGACGCTCACCGTCGACTCAAGAAATATGAACGATGTCTAGACGAACATTAGTCTACCGGTCTTCAGATTATCGGATAGCAACTAACAGAACAACTTGACTCTGCGACAGAACGCCGGTCAGCAAACACTAGGACAAAGAATCATATTGCACTTCTCGATAAGTTATCAGAATTGACCTCTGCTAAAGGCAGAACTACCAGTGATAGCTGGGTCAAAAACTTGTCTACCTGACAAATTAACCGACGAGTCAACGAACAGCAAGTCCTCATCAAGGGACTAAACTATAACTTCAGAGATGCAGCAACTACAGACTTTCTGGCAGCATTCGAAAGCGCTCTACAATCCAGTGGAATTGAGGAAGAGACTCAAAAGCAAATGAGACATACAATTGTTCCAGCTATAATGCGCAACAGGCAATACAATACCCTAAGCAGACTAGAAGAGTAGATAATAAAAATCTTGAAGTCGGACGAAACGATCATCATCCTGCCGGCAGACAGGGGACGGAGGACTGTTATAATGGATAAAGCGGATTACACTGAGAAAGCTTTGCGTCTCTTGAACGACGCAACGACCTACAAGTGCATTGACACCAAACCAACCTCGCAGCTGACAAACCAATCAAACAGAAAACTGAAACAACTTTATGAAAAGAACCAAATCACGAAGGAGAAGAGCGAGCGAATGAGAGCCCGTGGCTCGAGCATCGTGCAATTCTATGGACTCCCAAAGGTACACAAAGATGATGTACCGTTGCGATCGCACGTGTCACTACCAGGAACACCAACCTACAAATTGGCGAAAGAAATGTAGAGACGCCTCAAACATCTGACCTGTGGATGGCAATATTCCATAAATAATGCCTAACAATTTCTACAAAAGCTCAAATACCTGCGATTAGATGATGATGAAATAATGATATCTTCCGACGTGACTGCCCTCTTTACGTTTATCAACTTAAACATGGCAACAACAGTCATCACAGAACGCCTGAACAGCACTGAACAACCAATCGGGTACATGACGACGAACAATTGAAAGGCGCGCCAATGGGACCACCTATATCGGGACTCATCGCGGACATGTAATAGAGAAATTGGAGGGAGATGTACCTCCACTCATTAATCCGTAACTGTGGGTCCGATATGTTGACGACACTTTTGTGATCATCAAACGCAGTCAAGTTACAGTCGCACAGCAGTTATTGAACAACGCCACTGAAAACATCCGGTTTACGATAGAAATGGAGAATGAAAACTAACTGTCTTTTCTGGATGTATTAGTAACCAGAACCATGGAAGAGAGGCTGCAAACATCAGTTTACAGAAAATGGACACATGCGGACCACCCGAAATGCCACAAAGTAAGCTTTGTGCTGAATACTGAATATTGTATTTTGGAGCAAGTAGAAAATAGTTCTGTACAACTCCATAGGGTGATAATCAACAACATTTAAAAAATAAATAAATAAACACGTCCGGTGGTTATCCTGAGATGGTTCAGCAACTCCTTCTGTAGCACACAAAGTGCTTGTTCACACAGTGAGTCACAAGTGGGTGATATCGTTGTCACTGTTTGGTAGAGTGCAAACATACTGCAGTACCGCGGGGGCAAAGCAACAAGAAGAGAAGCATCTAGTAAATGTTTCCAACTCAACGGGTACCCGCGAGGCTTCATTCGAAGGTGTCTGAACCACAATAAACCAAACAGACAGTCTACACCAACGACGGAGACACGCGTTGTTTTGCCTTATATGGAGAACATATCTGAAGTGGCAGCAAGACTATTCAAACCAAATCACCTCATCGTAACACACAAACTAGCTGCCACATTGTGGAAAACTCTGTCAAAACCGAAAAAGAAACGGGAAGCTCATGAGCAAGGTAATGTTGTATGTAGGCTAAGTTGTATAAATTGTGAAAAGGACTATGTTGACCAAACAGGTAGGAAATTAGCAACACGACTACAAGATCATAAAAACGCATGCAAAGGTCACTATGCATCATCGCTAGTTTCGGCACACGTCGATGAAAAAGAACACAGCTTTGATTAGGCCAAAACAGAAGTGCCGGCACGAGGTGAAAAAAGAAGGGAAAGGGAGTTCCTGGAAGCGTGGTTCTCAACAAAAGACTCGATCAACATGCATATCGATATTGACCCAGTTTACCAGCCTCTCCGACGGAGAGAACTTAGAGAAATTACGAGACGCGCGAGAGACATCTACCGCCAAGGGGAAATGGGTAGAGAGATCACGGGACACAGATCAAGCTGTCACTTTCGAAAAGTCACCTGCACGCCGATCACGGATCGACAATTCAATCTCAACGCACTGATGATGCCGCCTCGCATGTCGGTAAAAAGTTGGCAAGCAAATTTCGCAACTCGACGAATGTATAAGCAACTGAATTATCAACCGTCGTTCCTCCTTGAGACTGCCATACCTCAACCTACACACTTTGCTACAGGTTGACCAACAAACAATACTTTGCCGAACCCTGGTGACCCTATTGTTCTTTATCAGCTGTTTATCGGAGATGCGCCTGTATGATTCGAGCTCTGTGCTTACTCTGCAATCCACCACTGGTGACACGTTCTCATTGCGCTTGTCTTGAAATGATGCAGCTTGTTATGCTGGTCAAGCCGGTGTACGCATTGTTTTGAAGCTGCCCTAATTGCTTGGATCCCAGTCGATACCAGGATATGCGCCTTCAGGCTGGCTGCCTCGTCACAAGCTTCAAAGTTGCACAGAAACAAACGGTGTCTGTTTATTCTTGCTTTTGGCGTCCACACAAACTGTAGCACGGATTCGGTGAAGAATGACTTCCATCGCCAACTCAGCGCGCTCTATCGTCGAAGCAGAAGTACGGGTACGGAAAGGTTAGAAAATTATCTACTCACGAGCTGCATCTGAGCGGCCAACCCAGTGGCCTCTACTCGAAAGCCGTTCACCTAGAGTGCCAGCTCCCAACGGTCGCGGTATACATCAATCGCCCCGCTGCCTCGCGGGTTAAGTCTTTGTAACCCAAGGCTCCTTGTTAGGGTCCCCTCGGCCTGAGCAACTGGGAAGTAGTATGCCCACACAGCCTATGGATCCATATCTCAACAGTTCTTCGCTCGCTCTGTCTGCTATCATTCTTTCGAACTGCTGTCATCGGCCTAGGTTCTGGCGGCTGAACCTTCCAAACCACCTTTTACCGCACCATCGTTTACTCACTTTATTCCACGTTTATTCAACCCCCATTCTTTTTGTTCCCCCTCCGTTTTCGCGTTCACATCATCGTGCCGCCTTGGACGAACGTTCTCGGTATGCGGATCAGGAGTCTAGGTCCGAAGATGCGCCAAGTCGTGTTGACAAGCTATTTCCAGCGCCCCCTTCCCAATCCAGGCTGACAATCTTCAATGTTCGGACGCTGATGCAGATTGGATCACAGGCAGCCCTTGCTCGCACTCTAGAAACTACGGCCATTAATATCTACTGTCTCAGCGAGACCCGTTTACAAAACTCTAGCACGACGCTATGACCAGCTTCACCGTCTGCGAATTTCACTGGCATTTTCACTTGGCGCCTATCTGGAGACTCAATTGCCGAAGCCGCTGGTTATGCTGGCGTGGGGATTGTGTTGAGCACACCTGCTAAGATCGCGCTACTAGACTGGATCACTCTTAACAGTCGACCATGCGTGATCCAGCTTGAAGCTTCAATGCGGCTGTCCAGGCGCGAAACCTGCAGATGCTGTCTGTTCATTATCGCAGCGTACGCTCCCACAGATTGCAGCCCGGAGTCAGTTAAGGACGAGTTCTATGGTCAACTGGCCCACTTTCTCCGCAGGAAGCGCCGTACAGAGATCGTGGTGCGCGCCGGGGACTTGAACGCGCAGATCGGTAGACTTGAATTTGTTTAACGTGAACTCCGTGGTCAACACGGCCATGGCACTCGCAGAACTGACAACGGTGATCAACTACTTCAGCTTTGCGCCGATCACGGCCTTTATCTGTCGAACACTAGCTTTCGGGAATCCTGGCGCCAACGCGCCATCTTGAGACCCCCATTACCTGGCTAGCCGTGGACACAAGTTGATCACATTACCTTTAGCTATCGCTGGCGGGGTAGCATACAGGATAACAAATCAATCTGGAGTACCTATCTCACTTCGGATCACGCGCTGGTATATGCCAGGGTTGCGCTACGTTTTGGGGGCTCCCAGTAGCTTCGTCAAAAATGGCTGGACGTGGCAAAGTTTTCTGCCCCAGACGTTCTCCGCGCATTTCAAGATGCCTTGGCTTCACGGCTGAAGACTGCCCCATTCATAGACATTGAAACACGGTGCATAGTAGCCGGAAGGTAGCTTAACGGAACGATGCCCATCCGTTACCGGTAGCTCAGCTGGATTGCACCTGTTACTTTTTATTCCCTTTTTTCTTTTAGGTATTGCAGCACATCATCTGAAGTGTTTCCAACCTCTAGCTAACGTGTATAGTGTGTGTGTGTGTGTGTGGGATATACATCCGCGGTGCCATCTACAATTCTGCAGCCCTGGTCTGTCGCTTCACCAATAATCCTGTCAACCACTGGATCTCTACACGATCCCTTCAACTGCTCGAAGCCCGTCGAACAGTTCCTGCTGGCGTTAAATACCATTCACTACGCAAGACTACTAACGCTGAGCTCAAACAGCTTTTCTGGGAAGATCGTGAGGCCTGGTGTACGCCGCGGGTCATTGAGATGGAGCGATCGGCCATCTTGGAGAATTTCCGTAAGCTTTTTTTCTGAGCAGATCTGCTGTCTGCAAAAGGCCGACTGTAAGCGAAATTATATGCGAAACCAGTTGCGAGACAATCCATTTTAAAAAACGCCTACTCGAGCGTTGGGCCGAGCACTTTGAGCAGCAGTTTAATTGGCCAGCAGCACCAATGCTTTCCCATTCTTGAGCCAGGCGCGCTCCCTGATGTGTAGACGCTTCACCACCATCCGAGACTGAGGTTGCCCACGAGCTTCTCCTCTTCAAGCGCTACAAAGCCCCTGGCCCAGATGAACTCCTTCCGGTCCTTTTCAAAGATGGCGGCCCATCACTTGTTCAGCAGTTAACTTCTCTCCTCCGAGAGATCTGGGTCGCTGAAGTTATCCAATCTGATTGAAGCCTAGCGGATATCGTGCCCGTCTTCAAAAAAGTACCCGAACTTACTGCGCCAACCTCAAAGGGATTAGTCTCATCTGTGTTGCTTCCAAGGTGCTCGCAGCTTTGCTTCTAAGGAGGCTCAGCCTGGTACGCAAATAGAGCATACGTGAAGAGCAAGTTAAGTTCCGCTCAGGTCGGAGTTGCATCGATCACATCTTTACACTCCGCCAAATACTCGAGCGTTGTCAAACTTCTGTCCAGCCAACGATCGTCGTCTTCTTAGACATACGAGCCGCGTTTGACTCAGTCGACAGAGCTGCTCTCTGGAATTGTTTACTGAGAAGAGGAGTGCTCGATGAGTATGTCACCTTATTTCAAGCCATCTACTCTCAAACCTCGGGCCGAGTGCGGGTATACGGCGGACTTCCGCCCCCCTTTGGTATCACCAGTGGTGTAAGACAGGGTTACCCAGCATCCCCATTCTTGTTCACTTTCGCTATAGACGAAATCTTAGAGAGTGATCTGGAGAACTGTGAACCCAGCGACGTCGATCTGCTTCCGGAGGACCGACTTTGGGATTTGGAGTATTAAAACGACATCGCGGTAATCTGCGCTTCTTCACAGGCCGCCCAAAATGTCCTTTGTATGTTGGAGATGTCTGTCTCCCAGTTTGGGATGACCTTCGCACCATCGAAATGCAACCTTTTCCTGCATGACTGGCTAGGCGCTGCTTCTTACCTTACTCTTCTAGGCCATTCATTGCAAGTGATGGACAAGTTCGTTTACCTCGGAAGCTGCCTCAGCCGTAATGGTTTAATGGATCAGGTCTCTGTGCGTCTCCAAAGCTCGGGTTGCTTTTGCCAATCTCCGCCATCTCTTTCGTCGAGGTGATCTGAGTCTAGCTCTGAAGGGCCGAGTTTACAATTCCACCGTGAGAGCGGTTCTCCTCTATGGCTACGAGACTTGGCCTGTTCGCGCAAAGGATGTTGAGAGGCTGTCTGTTTTTGATCACCGCTGCTTTCGGAGCAGTGCTGGTGTACGATGGCAACATCACACCAGCAATGAAGATATTCGTGGGAGGATTTTCAGATCAGAGAGATTTTGCCGACCACTGAGCAGTATAATTTCTCTGCGCAGACTTCAGTGGTTTGAGCACGTTCTCCGCATGTCTACTCATCGCTTACCTCGCCGAGCCCTCTTCGCACACGCAGAACTCTGCTGGAAGCGAAAGCAAGGTGGCCATCGTATGACTTGGTCCAGGAGCATGAAGGAGCTAACATCAAAGTTAGCTGTGATGTGGCGCTCTCGGCTCCCTGGCTGGAGTGTGAAGGATCCGGAACACACATGGCTGGAAACGTTCTCGGATATGGAAAGCAATCATGCACAATGGCTGACTTGTCGTGACTCACTATTCCCATGCACATCGGTTTTTCCCTCTATCTTCGTATGCTTATTGTATTTTCCATATGTTGTGGCACTGTGCCAATTGTACTATTGACTATGTTAAATATATACGTTGAATATATTTATCAACCCAGTGCAGGCTCCCGTAATGATAACTATGAGCGGTTGCTCTACCTGTGTAAAGATACTCGTATGTTTCTCGCAAACACTAACTCCCGACACAACACCCACCACCCATGAACGGGAATCCGTCACATCGTGACCACTTACCGTTGGAGATGTTGTGTCCAAAACTGTCTCTCGATTTGGAGCACAAACATGCACTCCGACTACGCACTCCTATGTGCTAACCTGTGAGTGGGTTCTGGTGGACATCCGCAACGACGCTGTGAATGAATAGCTGTTTGTTAACTGGCGAACTCAGACGTTTTGGATCCGTATCAAAGTACGCTGGCATCCGGGATGAACACCGTTGAAGGTCAACAGTCGCATATTTGCCCGACATTACTATCAGCAAACATGTCTTAATATGGCAATTTAAACTGCCGATCTGGACCATTCTCTGGAATTCCTCGACGCTCGCTGACGAGTCCCAGCTGGAAGCGAAAACAACGAGACTCGTAGACCTTTTGGGGCGAGACTGAGTGCTTGCTTGAAGAGTGGCTGCGAGGTCAGGTGGTCTCACCCCGCATCGGAGATGGTAACAGCCGTTGGCCTTAGCAACCATCGGAAGTTATTTCGTCTGATACGGGAAACGAGCAGCAGGAGACTCGATGTCAGCAAGACCATACGTGACGACAGTGGGCAGCTAATCCACAACTTGCCAAAACGCTCGGGACGCTTAGACGGATCTTTTGAAAAGTAATCTAATCAGCCAGCGTTATCCTCTTTTTGGGCACTGATCGCCATTCTCTATGAGCCAACCTTATGGATCTGCCATCATGCACAGAAGTCAAAGATGAGATCAGACCACTAAAATTAAATAAGGCCACCGGAGCAGACAGACTTATTCCAGCTCTCCTCAAATTAAGGGAACCAGCTTTTGTGGATGATTTGCACAGCCTGTTACTGCAGCTATGTGAGCAGGTGGCTGTCTCGACAGACTGGAGCCGATCCGTAATAATTGCAATTTTCAAGGGAGGCTCACGTCTTAAATGCAGCAATCATAGAGGAATCAGTCTGACCTCAGTTGCTTTTAACTCGTTTGCTTCTGTAAAGCCATCAGCAGTACGCTACTACTCGATAACTACGCTTCGCTGTCGTGCAGCCAACACCAGTCAGGCGTGGTTTAAGGATACGGTGAGGGCCGCCTGATTTCCTACCTAACTTGCCTCCGTCGTCCGTCATAGACTGAGTGGCACTCGTGAAAGCTAGCTTCACGAGCATCAAGCCGGTTCTCGTCAGAATCAAAGCTTTCTTGGCCACATCTTCACATTACGTCAGTTGTTGGAACACCGTCAAATCTCTTGACGACCCACCGTAGTTGCGTTCTTCGATATCAAAGTTGCTTCCGATTAAGTTGATCGACGTACCCTTTGAGACTGTGCTTGGGAAGGGCGTGTCTGAGAAACGTCAAAAGGTCGCTATATGCGTATAGTTCTGGATTATGGAGAACTGTCCCCGCTCTGCAGTGTTTTTAGCTGTGGGAGACAAGGTTGTTCTCTCTCACCATTTCTTGTAACTTCGCTTTCGACGAAGTCACGGCGACTATATTCATTGGGCACTACTTAGAGTGTGTTGAGCTGCTCCCAGGTAAGCGACTTCTTGACTTAAAGTGTGCCGACGACATTGACCTTATCTGTGACAACTTTCAAACCTGCCAAGCAGCACTCGACGGATTAGCACTGGCTGTCAGTCGTTTCGCGCTATTTTGCACTCTTAGAACGCAAAGTCCTCCAAGATTGGCATGGACTCACTGCTTCGTTGACCCTTGGGGATGATCAGGTAGACATCATCCAGACATTCAAATAATTTGTCAGCTATATTAGCTTCGGTGAATAGAAGATGAGAGCGAAAACCGTATAGCGACATTTCGAAACACCTCTCCGGCACCTGTGGCGTCGGCGCGATCTCAATCTCACCCCGAAGAGTAGAGTTTACAGTGCAGCCGTGTGCCCAACCCTACTGTACGGCTCGAAACCTGGCCTACCGGATCGACAGACTTAAAGTGTCTTGTTACGTTCGACCACCGATTTCTTCGCAGTTTTGTTCACATCTGGTTGGAACACCGTGTGAGCGATGAGCGTATTCGGGGTCACTTATTTGGTGCATAAGGATCGAGTGAACCACTCAGCACCGTTATATCACGCACCGGGCTCCGATGGGTAAACCACGTGTTGCGCATGCCAGCACACCGACTACTGCGAGGTGCGTTGTTTGTGTGACGGTGTGGGTGGAAGAAGAGAGGACGCCACAAGATGACTTGGTGAAGAGGAATGAACTCCCTCCTTTCGAACTTGGCATCGGTTTGACGCGTCCCGGCTGCCAAGCTGGGGTCTGAAGAAGGAGAAATACGTTTGATTAGATTCACTTGTTGACATGGTGAAGATCCGACCTCAGTGGTATCTGTGTCGTGTTCTTTTTGTCCCTCTCCTTCCCGCCTATCTTTCCACTAGAAGCGCGATTTCACATCGGACGAGTAATGTGGTACCTAGCACTATATTACTTTTTGTTTTTCTATTGTATTCTGTAATGTTTTGTATCACGTTTTCTCCCATATCCTGTTTTTTGTATTGCGGTACGTTAGCTGAAGTGTGTTTCTCACCTTCAGATAACGCTT
Organism: Dicrocoelium dendriticum; assembly: GCA_944474145.2. Lineage (NCBI taxonomy): Eukaryota > Metazoa > Platyhelminthes > Trematoda > Plagiorchiida > Dicrocoeliidae > Dicrocoelium > Dicrocoelium dendriticum. The sequence goes on along the minus strand of OX104067.1, from coordinate 122,627,699 downwards.
AACGTGTGTGTATGTAACAGACGATGTCAAGATTAATTTGTTTGAAGCGAGCTTCGGGCGATGAAAGTGTTCCCTAGAGTGTAATCATGAGGCGATGTATCTGAATTGTCCCCACCTCTAGCTAACGTGTATAATGAATGAATGAGTTGAGAGTCTGATAGTGAGGTTTGACCTCAACTGTGCGAACTCAGTATCTCTTTCTTGGTGGACGACGCGTTCCAAACTGACTGCTTGACGCGAATCCTCGTGAAGATCAATGCGAGACATAGCGTCGGCTACAGCATTGTGAGCTGCATCGATGTGTCAAATGTCGATGGTAATGAGGGTTTTGGGGGAGTAAAAGAAATGGGTGGAAAGGAAAGAAGGGATCGCCAGCGGTAGTTGTTGTGTTCGCTTAGGGTCCTCAATCAGAGCCTTTGGCTCAATAGCCTGTCCGCAAGGCAACGGGGAGGTGACAGCGAATCGGGTTTAGTGAAGTTGACGCCATCCCATTACAAACTCCCAACCTGGAAAACCAGGAGATGGACTTGGTCTGACTTCTAACCATTAACCAATTTCTATCAATGGGCCCGGGGAGACCACCCAGTATAGCTCAGCGAATCGAGGAGGTACACAAACCGTCGCACCACGTTAAGGTCCAGTCTGTTTGCGATGGAAGATATCAGCGGTACGCTGGTATGCAATACCGACGTTTCGCTGCTGCGCAACCACCAACAGTCGCACGTGGGCTAAAGATACTGCGTGGGTCGCCCGGTCCCTACGCAGACTCGACCAAGCGCTCTCGGATTACAAGACAGGCTTGGGATCCTTTAGAGTACGGGCCGGGCACTATCTGATTATGTCGGATTGGGATTCTGTATCTAGCCGGTGCTAGGCGGATGGACGCTTTCTCACAGTGATGAAGTTTAGTTTTCAGCTTAATTATGTAATTTCGTAGTTACTGCTTTCAGTACTCCAGTGCCCAGGTCGGACGTCTTTCATCTCAGAGTGCACGTTTGTACGTCGTTTAATTTTCTCTTATCTTTATTTCAGGTCTTTTGAAACCACGTGATGTCTCAAATCATCTCTCTTCACTTATCTATGCTTTTGGAATTGCTCGGAAGGCCCGGCACTATACGTCTACTTGTGACCGGCGGGATCGGTGCTTTGGTCGTTCGGTCTGCATATCGTTTCCACCGTCGGTATCGTGTTAGACGGAGATTGGAACAGAAGCGAGCAGTCTTAAAGGAGCGAATGAATACTTTCAAGGCCGTTTTAACCCAACTGCAGGACTCGACAGATTTCTCTGTGACCGAGCTTGACTTAAGTGAACTACGTCGACGTATATCGGCCGGCATTCTGAGTCCGATCGACTTGCTGCATGCTTTTCAGCGGAAAGCCATGCGTCTTTACGATGAAGGTAATTCCGGCATTTGTGAATTTATCCAGGAGGCCGAAGAGCTTTTCAACAAGACTGCCGCGAAAAACGATCCGGCACCGTCGTCATTTACCCGGCCACCGTTGTACGGCATTCCGATCAGCGTTAAGGAAACGTTTCGGGTGAAACACTATGATAGTACAGGTGGCCTGATCAAATGGTGCAACATGCCGAGCACGGAGGATTGTGTGTTGGTACAAGTGCTCCGAGATTCAGGAGCGATCCCGTTTATCCTAACTACAACATCTCAAGCCCTTCGTGGAATCGACGGTCTCAATCCCGTATTCGGTGACTGTTATAATCCCTACAACACATCACGGATCACCGGTGGCAGTTCTTGCGGTGAAGCTGTGGTCTTGGCACGACGATGCTCACCGATTGGAATTGGCACCGATATCGGTGGAAGTATTCGCATTCCGGCCGCGTTTTGTGGTCTGGCCAGCCTCAAGCCTACTACGAATCGGCTAAGTCCCCGTGGAATGTTAAATTCTGCATCAAACTCTGTACTTGGCCTTTTTGTTAGCGCCGGTCCAATGGGCCACAGGGTGGATGATTTGGCTGACATGATGCGGGCTCTGCTCATACCATCGATGTTTAGCTTGGATCCACAAGTCCCACCTATCTCTTTCAATGAGACCGCTTTTGGAGGATCGGACAAGAAGCAGTTACGAATAGGATTTTACGATACTCTATCTCATCCGCGCATTATTCAAACCGTCCCATCTGTTCGCGCGGCCGTCAAGGTGGCGGTCGAAACGTTGGTAAAGGATGGTCACCAGGTGGTGAATTTTACCCCACCCGATCCCGACAAGGCGTATCGCCTCTACATTCGGTGTCTTTTTGCCGATGGTGGTCGACAACTTCAAAGCCATCTCGCTGACGAACCTGTTGGCAAGCAGTTACGATTTCTTTCCCTTCTGATGTCCATACCGAACTGGCTAAAGTTTGTGAGCGATATTTTCGCTGGTATGACCAGTTTCGGACCTATCAGCAACGTTCGAACTTTGGGCGGACTTCAGCGGGTACAGGATGTGTTCCATTTGCTGTCCGCAGTGCGTGAATACAAGCTGCAATTCGAAAGAGCTTGGCATGAATTCGGTGAGCCGCTGGACGCTGTGATTTGCCCGGTCTCAGCCTACCCCGCTCCTCCATCCTCTGCCCCGTCACTGTTTATCACTCCGTCCATTATTTATACAGCACTTTACAATCTCGTGGACTATCCATGTGGCACTGTCCGCACCAGTGTGGTCGATCGTGTGGATGTCTTAGAAAGCGCCAAATTCGCTGTGGACTATCGTCAAAAAGGAAATTGGTACGACTCGCGTGTCGCAGTGCTTCAAAAAGACACAGAGGGCCTTCCGTTGGCTGTGCAGGTGGTAGGGAAGCCATTTTGTGAAGAACTCGTTCTCCGTGTGATGCGTATTATTGAAGCGGGTCTGGAACTCGACCACTAGCGGAAATGTGTTCCGATATCTGGTGCTGAACGACCATCCATCATCCACTAATAACAGATCTTCGTAACATAATTCTTCTGTCACCGCAGTTTTTATCATGTCCCCGCTGATTTATCTTTTTCTTCTTTTCTTTAATACACTTCATTACGACCTGTTTGATGCATTCGACTTCGGTCACATCGTGCCTATTGGGGTTCACTGTGGATAGCATACGTTACGCTTTGATTTGGCATCCAGTTTCCGAATCCACAAAGCAGTTACATGAATGTAATTTCCTAAACCTCAACTGTGAAGCTGGTAGTCTTGTCATAACGCTCGGAATCTTTAGGTGGCCCTGCATCACGTATGTCAGAGAGCAGAGATACTTTCTGACATGACTGAGTAGCAAGCGAGCATCTCGGTTCAGACAACAAGGAAAAGTGAATTCCCGATTCACAAGGCTTTACTCATCTGAGAGTCAAAGTATGTGAGCTGTAATGCGATAGATATCATGTATAGAAAACAATACAACTATAGCAAGTACAAAACGAACACTGTCCACCTAATTCAGCTCAACGATTTTCCTTGGGACTGGAACTTAGTATCTTCATTGTGAAAATCTAGTAAACGGCTCTCTTCTTGATGAAGTTGATGATAACATCGTGCATAAATTGGAAAACTGAAATTGGCTAGCGGTATAGATCGTTAAATTAATGTTGAGTGCCTTACTATTTTCTTCGATACGACCTGTTATGTTCGATTACGGGGTGCATAAGATACACAACCATTTCGTCGTGGCGTTTTGCCGAACCATTTTGTCGAACAAATTGATGTGATCGTCTGTGTGGAACACAGTGGTAGTCACCAGCGGTACGCAGAGCACTGATATATTGTATACCGCACTGCACAACACTGTCTCGATCGTTAGTCTTCTTGCTCCTCTCACTTTCGAATTAGGCTGCACGATAGGGCATCAGAAAAATACGGAGTTCAGTGACTTGTAGCTTGTGCACCTCGGGCTGATACCCACTTTTGGTTACACAACTGTTGCGATGACCCTTTTCAATGTTGTTATTTTGATCGGACTTCTTTAGTTATTTGGGATAACTTCTTGTTTCCATACATTCGAACTGGGCAGCCACTTCTTTGCAGAGGATCTGATCACTCTTTTTAAATAACTAGCAAGCAATGGAATCTTGTTTGACAACGCGGAAACAGTCGGGCGTTTAGTCTGTGGTTTACGCGTCACTGATCTAATTCTGCCTAGGTGCTAGCAACTTCGTTGTCTTAGTATACGGCTCAAAAGGCCAGTTGGGCTTCTCTACTTGAGTTATGTCTCTATTCTCCCCTGCTTCACTCGGCTCCTTATTTCTCCGAGTTTACCAGACTTTCTTTCCAGTTCATAAGCTCCGACCTAGCGCGCTCTCGATAGCCCGTCTGGCTGCATTGGGTTGGCTGTTGGCTGGAACTCTTCCTACCGACTCCAACGTGTTCGTTATTATCCGGTGTGCTGATGGTTGGTATGGCCGCATGCTATATCTACCTTAACATGTATAGCCAGAATCCTGTGCCTTAGGAGTTCTTTTTCCTCAGATCAACTGTTTGAATTCACCGTACCCAGAGAATCCCCAGTAGACCTATCCACTCTTGACCTGATACTCCCAATCAATAATCGAGGTAGCCGTTTAGTATGCAGCTTGTGTTTGTTTATGCGAAATGTCGACATTTCGCCAAATATGGATGGTATCGGATGCACATGTTCAAAGAAGGCTTGTGACCTGACTGTTATAGCAATATGATCAACCGGTCCCAAGCAGTGGACAGTTGCCGGGGGAAAGCACAAGTGGTACGGTAGCGTCCATTTTATCTGAGATCAGGTCAAGCTAGAAATTATTGGCGTTTCCGTAGCCTGAAGTGCATCCCATCAAGCCACCCAACTGAGCATCTGAAAGAGTTCCTTGACCACATTGCACACTTGTGTCATCAGCAAGTAAAGCTATACATGAGTTAGTGGCAGTACGTGGAAGCGCCTTGAGTTCGCAGCAAAACATTCTCTTATCAGCATTGGGACCGTCATTTGTTGGGGAACATTCAACGGTCATAAACAGCCGGAGTCTTCCGCCACTCCATGCGTTAACCATATTTTGCATAGCTGAACGGGTCTCATATAAATTACTGTTCGCTGGGATCTAGTCAGCTGCTTTTGGAGGTATGCGCGACGTCCATTCCAGCTAGATACATGAGTGCTGCATTATTCTTCCAGGATGCATGCAGTCTTTTGCGAGGCGATTGGTCAGATGTGTTTCGGGCAGTTAGCATGTATCAGGTATTATGGTGCGCAGTGTGCATTGATGTGGGGCTTTTTGTTTTGTCTACGTGAAGGTAAATATTTTCTAAGTTGTCCGAGCGTTCTAGTATTTCTGCTCTTGATAGTAGGCAGACTTTGAGCGCTATAGTTACCTGGGTCTAGTGAGCGTAGCTCCATCATTTCTTTAGTTATCTTCACTCTAGATTGAGACTACGAATGCGGAGATGGTATCTGAAGTCTAGGAGAGTGCAACAGAATGAGATAGAGAAGAAACAAAGACGACGCCACGGATAACCTGTTTTGCTTATCAGCCTGACTCCTTGCAGCAGATTAGACAGTCGTTTCGAGAATGCACGGCTTCAGACAGGCTGCAGCCAGTGCTTAACGAGAGACGATTGTACTTTGGCTTGGGTACATCCAAGGTTCCCAAACCCACACAGGGAATAGCTTAAGGTTCTCTTCCGAAGATTTTGATTGGAAGACCTGACCTAGGGCTTTTAAAATACGGCACCTATCTACATGTTAGCCAACTTACGGAAACGATTGCTGCCGCTCTCCTTCAACTTCCACGTGGAGTACCATTAGGCCGCGTTTTTCCGACTGTTACCTAGTCTGCTTGGATTAGCTCTGAAGGTGCCCAACAGCACAGCTTAGGATAGCCCATTGGATTCGGGTGTCTATCAGGCAGCCATATCGCGTTGCTGTTTACTTTTACCTGTGAACCGGTGGCTCCTTTTCAGTGATTTTTACTGATTTAGTTCTCAGCAGTACATTTCTTGGATCCGCCTTTCGAATGAGTTGAACAAACACTTGCTATTCCTACTTTAACTCATCTTCATCTCGTTAGTTTTTCCGCATGATCGTCTAACGAAATTCTCTGTTGTTCTTCTGATCAACTTAAATGAACCTTCGATAACGCAGTTAATGATCTGATCCATCAGTATAGTCGACAATGTGGCTCTTAAGGTACTACCAAATCGTATTGGAAGTGATTAGCATGTAGATCCGGACAATTCACTCCACTCGGTAGCCGCCGTTGACTTCACAACTGTGGCATCTGCGTTAATCAAATTCCCCTGCTGCCTGCTCTTAATGGAGTCAGTGCTAGTCCAATCACTGATTGAACTAAGTTCACGCTTCCTGTTACCTGGGCTTACCCGTGTCAGACGTGTTCGTTTAAAGCCAAACTAACCATTGTTCAAACTGTTTTAAATTGCGCGAAGCGTTTTATTTGATGCTAGTCACAATACATTTTGCGCACTGCTGAATCTGGCATGTTCTGCTATCCTGGGCGATACATATATATACATACATACATATATATATATATATATAATCTCTGGTATAGATGTTGTGCCATCGGAATCATGGGTGAATAGGAAAACACTATGAATAATAAGAAAAGAGCAACAACAGATGCTTTTTGTGTTGTTTACCACTCACTGTTTTTGAAATTTTTTCCAATTGACTGAGTGTTACTCTGGACTGGTTCAACTTGGGGGGATTTAACTACAATAATGCAACCTGGAACGTTAATTCGATCAATATCATTATTGCGGTTGCAGCATTTGAACTCAGCTTAGCCCGGCCAGTCACATCGCTCACATACCGTTGGCCTCTAGGACATTCCGGATTGTTATATGTGGCACCTTCTGTGTGCGACGCCCAAGTATGTCCCTCCACCCCTTCCGTTGACAGGTGCATTCATGCGAATCATGAGTACTAAGGCTGGTTAGAAAGATTTTCAAGGGAAGGTTGGACTAGGTAAATGAAATTGGGTTGAAAATAAGCAGCGTATTGAGGCCCGACATGAAGTTCTTGGGTTATATATGTTTATTTATTTATTTATGTGCCCCATGCCGAGGTTGATGTTGCATTCATGATGCTTCTTCACCGCAGTTGGGTTAAACCAATTTACACTTAAACTAGGTCTTTTTAATGTGGATAAAATTCGTTACATTTTATTAGGTTTGTTCTGCGTACTTGATAGTCTTCTCCCAACTTGCACACGTCGCTCATGCAAATTGTGCTAAAATTGCGTAATTGTATCGCGTCATATTTTTTAAATAACTCGGACATTTTGTACTTATCACGGATTCACTTATAACCAATTTCTTCTGTGCTCATTTAGCGAGTATTTGTCGTCATATGCGTTTACTTTATTCGATATCGGCATTTTGAGCGATTGGCTGTTGTTTGACATGCCAGGTGTGGCTGCGTTTGATGTGCATGTTGACAAGGTGCCTACCTGTCTATTACCCTTTACCTCGTCCATCTGGCTCCAGAAGACTGTTGGTCGTTGCTGGAGGGGACGGGGTGCACGGTCCTTGTGGTCGTGCTAGGCTCGAAGAGTGGTTCTATGCACTCAGTGTGGAGCGGACTACGGTCCAGCCACCGTCTTGGGTGCACTTTATTCCCAAAATACAGCGTGCTTTTGTTTCCTTGTGAAGGAGTGTGGGTCGGCTCCGTTGATGAAACGTGACTCCCATCCACATGCCTCCCGGTCTTATTCCTTCGGGTTTACACTGCATATGGGGTGGGTGGATGGTGCAGCGCAAGCCATCCATGGTCCATCTGTAGGCGCAGGCGTCCTGTGGCTGGCCACAGTGCAAGGCAAATCCGAAACCGGATGCCGCCAGATATATATATATATATATATATATATATATATATATATATATATATATATATATATATATATATATATATGTGCTAGACCCGTTGCCTTTCGGGTGTATAATTAATCGAAGGCTTTGGCTGAAGACCCGAGTCGTTCTCCTGTCAGGTGTGGGCGCCCTGGCAGTATCCTAGTCCATCCTCTTCGGAGGTTAGGAAGTGGTCGATGGCCCACTTCTCGTAAAACCTAGCCATGGGAGACAACAGGTTTACGGGTTATAAGCTCACAGCTGGATTGGTGTAGAGCACGAGTGCCACGCATTGTCTCTGACGGTGGGAGGGCACCTCCGCGTTTTCGATGGTTTGCTACTGCCCGCCTCAAGCCAGGCAGCCCCTGGTCAAATTGGTGCAAACCCGCCAAAAACCCACCTGCGTCTGGCCGTGGTCGCAGGTTCGTATCCTACTACGGTTGCAAAACAAATGATAACTGTTCCAGAACCTCAAAGGCTGCGTGTGACGGCCGTCAAGCAGATCCCCATCTGTCTCTGCAATCACATTCCCGAGCTGGATCTACTCCCCACTGTTTTGTGGGTCAGGCTATTGAGCCAAAGGCTCCGGACGGAGTCCCTCAAGCAAACCTCCAAACCACCCACTGCGTTGTGGGTCAGGCTATTGAGCCAAAGGCTCCAGGCGGAGTCCCTCAAGCAAACCTCCAAATCACCCACTGCCTTGTGGGTCAGGCCAAAGGCTCCGGGTGGAGTTCCTCAAGCAAACCTCCGAAACACAACGACCGCCTCGCGTGCGATTTCCCACCAATGCAATCGTATGCCTGCGCGCAAAGCACTCAGCATCGGGTGCTGGAACGTGCGCACACTACTGGACCGGAACTCCAGCGAGCGCCCGGAGCGACGCACTGCACTGGTCGCAATGGAGCTGGCGCGCTACAACATCGATATTGCGGCGCTCAGTGAAACTCGGCTCGCTGAGCAAGGTAAGTTGCATGAAGCAGGTGCTGGCTACACATTCTACTGGGTGGGCAACGAAGCATCAGCACGACGTGAACATGGGGTCGGATTTGCAATATCCGATCGCCTCCATGGTCAGCTGGTGGGTGAACCAATGGGCATCAGTGCGCGACTGATGACTGTTCGCCTACGACTCGGAAGCGGTAAGTTTGCTACTTTTATAAGCACGTACGGTCCGACCATGTGTTATCCTGATGACACGCGTGATCAGTTCTACACTGAGCTATCCTCCGTGATACGGTCTGTGCCGAGGAGCGACCGACTATTTCTGCTGGGTAATTTCAACGCGCGCGTTGGGCGTGATGCATCAGTGTAGACAGATGTTATCGGTGCGCATGGCATTGGCTCAGCGAATGCGAACGGTGACAGGCTGCTCTCACTGTGTGCCACTCACGGCCTGACGATCACGAACACTCGGTTTGCACTGAGTACGAGTGAGATAGCAACTTGGACGCACCCACGGAGTGGTCACGCTCACTTGCTCGACTATGTCATCGTACGTCAGCGTGATATGCGTGAAGTGCGCATGATACGTGTACTGCGTGGAGCTGAGTGTGGCACTGATCACAAGTTGGTGCGGACCAAACTGTACATATATTTTCGTAAATCGATGTATTGCACTCCCGCCGTGAATCGGCGTAAATTTAACATTCTCTCCCTCGGTACAGTGGCGAAACGTACTGAGCTGGAGAAGGCGATGGCTGCACACCTGTGTGATGATGTGGACTGCATAGTCACATTGGGCGACCTGTGGCACCACATTCGCGACCAGGTGACGGCTGCTGCAGAGGAGACCATCGGGCGCGCAAACTGTAAGCGGCCTGATTGGTTTGATGACAACAATGCGACGATCGGCGCATTGGTGTCGGAGAAGAATGCAGCATTTGACTCACATGTTTCTGACCCCAGTGACTTGGGGCAGAGTAGTCAGTTTCGCAAACTTCGACGGCGACTGACCCGAGAGCTCCGTCGCATTAAAAATGCATGGTGGACGGGGAAGGCGAAGCAGATGGAATGCTACGCCGAACGCCGTCAACATGAGGAATTCTTTGACTCCTTGAAGGCGGTGTATGGACCGAGATTGGAGCTGCTGAGGACACTGATCGATGGTAGTTCAGGTGCTACCTGCACCCAGACTGCAGACATAATGCAGGTCTGGCGGAAACACTTTGACTGTCTCTTGAAATCCGTTCAGAGATCGACTGGCCTACCTTGAATGGCCTGATGCAGCACGATGTGAAGGCGGATCTGGCGGATACGCCGACACTGGATGAGACGCAGAGAGCACTTGCTCAGCTGCGAAACGGCAATTGTGCAGGGGCCGACGGGATCCCGCCTGAAGTATTGAAACACGGTGGACCCGCGTTGTTGACTGCGCTGCACCACTTGGTGCAACGCGTGTGGATTGAGGAGGAGGTGCCTCCTGAGCTGAAGGATGCCCTTGTGCTACCACTGTACAAGGGCAAAGGTAGCAAGCAATGTTGCACGAATTGTCGTGGCATCAACTTGCTGAGTTGTGTGGGCAAGGTGATTGCCCGAATCCTGCTCAACCGCCTCGTGAGTCAGGTTGTGGAACCTAACGTGGCGGAGGAGCAGTGTGGATTCCGTTCTGGTCGCAGCACTATAGATATGGTGTTTGCGGCTCGTCAGTTGCAAGAGAAGTGCAGAGAACGACACCAGCCATTGTACTCACTTTTTGTTGATTTCACCAAGGCGTTTGATACGGTGAACCGTGAGGCATTGTGGCTGGTGTTGGATAAGTTTGGTTGCCCGCGTAAGTTTGTAAGTTTAATTGAATGTCTGCACAGTGGTATGCGAGCGAGGGTGCAGCTGAGTGGAGAGACCTCGGATGACTTTGCAGTTGTCTCTGGTGTGAAGCAAGGCTGTGTCTTAGCTCCTGCCCTGTTTAATATCTATCTTCATGCAATGTTGTCTTGTGCTTTTGATGCGGCTTGTGCTTACGGTGTTCGTGTGGAGCACCGTATTGATGGTGGGTTGCTGAACATCCGTCGTTTCGGTGCGAGAACTCTAGTCTGTGAGACAACTATTTGTATGTTGCTGTTTGCTGATGACTGTGCGTTGTTTTCACACAGCGCGGATGAGTTGCAGCACATGACTAGTGCTCTGGCTTCGACAGCGGTCAAATTCGGGCTCACCATCAACACAAGCAAAACTGTCTGTCTGTTTCAGCCTTCACCGGAGGTGCAATCTTCAATATTGCCGCGAATCAGCATTGATGCTGAAGTATTGGAAACCACCTCCCGCTTTTGCTACCTTGGGAGTGTGATGTCGACTGACCAGCAGCTACACGTTGAGTTACGTAATCGCGTGTCGAAGGCAGCGGCGGCATTCGGGAAGCTTGAGTACCGAGTGTGGAACAACCATCAGCTTACCGTGGGCACGAAGCTGATGGTGTACAAATCCATGGTGCTGTCCGTTCTTCTATACGGCAGTGAAACGTGGACGATCTACCGTCGGGATATGCGATATCTCGAGCGGTTCCATCAGCAGTGTCTGCGACGAATTTTGCGGATCGGTTGGGGCGCTAGAGTTGCAGACACGGAAGTGTTGCGCCGAAGTGGGATGTATGCAGTGCACTGCATACTTTTACTGCGACACCTGAGATGGCTCGATCATGTGTGGCGCATGGATTCGACTCGGATACCAAAATAACTCTTATACGGTCAGCTGAGTATTGGGAAGCTGCACGTGGGAAAACCAAATTTACGTTACCACGACATGATCAAAGTGAGCCTCACACGTTCTAATCTTGATTGCAGGTCATGGGAATCGAAAGCGGTTGATCGGCGCGTATGGCGCGATCTCATCACGAAGGCAGTTGCTGAAGTACGGGAGAAAGACCTCATGCATGCAGAGAAGAAGCGGAAATTGCGGAAGCGGCAAGCACCGATGCATTGTAGTTCATCGACATCGAGTGCATGGTGCTGTAGCACATGCGGTCGCGAGTGCCTGAGTCAGGCAGGCCTAGTAAGTCATGAGCGAGGCCACTCGGGACTACTACCGAAGCGCCGACGGGTTCTGCAGAGAACGTAGGCAGAACCGGCGCAGCGTTTGTAGGGACGCTGCATTCGATTTACTAACCGCGTGCTTGCATGCTAAGTCTCTTTATTTCAGGTGGTGGGTTTTCAATTTTGCCTAAATGCTTTTCTTTCCCATATAAATGCCTAGTTATACTCTATTCTATACACTTGCACACGTCGCTTAAGCCACTTGTAGTTATTTCGATAACATTTTCGTGTTTGTAGCATTTCCGTAAAATAAACCTCCTGACCTCGTGAACTTACTTCGTATTCTTTTGTAAACGTATTCTTTTGTAAACAACTTATTTATGTCACCGTTTGCTTGCGTGCTAAGTCTGTTTATTTCAGGTGGTGGGTTTTCAATTTTGTCCCAATGCTTTGCTTTCTCGTATAAATGTCTACCCGTACTTTCTTCTATAAACGTGCACACGTCACTTAAGCCAATTCTAGTCCTTTCCGAAAACATTTTTATGTTCGTGGCATTTCCGTAAAGTTTGCCTTCTGACCTCGTGAACTTATCTCGCATTCTTCTGTAAACAACTTACTTCAGATGCTCATTACTTTGAGATATATATCACCCTTTTCTAGTGAGCCATGTGCGAGGCCACTCGGGACCACTACAGAAGCGACGACGGGTCCTGCAGAGAAGGTAGACAGCACCGGCGCAGCGTTTGTAGGCACGCTGCATTCGATTTACTAACCGCGTGCTTACATGCTAAGTCTCTTTATTTCAGGTGGTGGGTTTTCAATTTTGCCTAAATGCTTTTCTTTCTCATATAAATGTCTACCTGTACTCTATTCCATTAACTTGCACACTTCGCTTAAGCCAACTGTAGTCGATTTCCATAGCATTTTGTGTTCGAGGTATTCCGTAAAGTATACTTTCTGACCTCGTGAACTTATCTAGGATTCGTTTGTAAACAACTTATTACATATGCTCATTAACTTAAGGTTTGTGTCACCGTTTCCTTATGCATTAATCGAGTTATTTTCTTTGTCTCTCTCTCTCTCTCTCTCTAATCATTGGCTGTTGTTTGATATCCCCGGTGTGGCTGCGCTTGATGTGCATGTTGACAAGGTGCCTACCTGTCTATTACCCACTACCTCGTCCATACTGGCTCCAGGAGACAGTTGGTCGTTGCTGGAGGGGACGGGGTGCACGGTCCTTGTGGCCGTGTTAGGCTCGAAGAGTGGTTCCATGCACTCAGTATGGAGCGGACTACGGTCCAGCCACCGCCTTGTGTGCGCTTGATTTCCCAAATACAGCGTGCTTGTGTTTGCCTGTGAAAGAGTGTGGACCGGCTCCGTTGATGAAACGTGGCTCCCATCCGCATGCCTGTCGGTTTTATTGCTTCGGGTTTACACTGGATATGGGGTGTGGGGTTGGAGCTGTGGGTGGTGCAGCGCAAGCCACCCATGGTCCCTCTGTAGGCGCAGGCGTCCTGTGGCTTGCCACAGTGACAGGCAAATCCGGAACCGGATGCCGCCAACCATATATATAATAAACCATCTGTCGTACAGATATTGTGCCATCGGAATCATGGCTGAATAGGAAAACAATATGAATAATAAGAAATGAACAACAACAACAAAAGCTTTTTTGACTAGTTTGCCACTCACAGTTTTTGCAGTTTTTTCAGTTTGTTCTTTTTTAGAGGAGGAGGAAGGGACACCGACGCACACGTCCGCCATTGGCGCCGGTCTTTAGCCATGATTTCCAAGGTCTTCAACCAGCAAGTATCCGCATCCCTCGGATCCCAACCAGGTAGTTGACAACAATCGGCCGAGGTCAGCTGTTTCGTCAGCTTTTTCATGCGGCTTCTTGTTGTTGGCTGTCCACCACACCGTCTCTTCCAGCCCTGTCCAGCAAGTGCAAACAACGCACGACGCGGGTAACGCTGGACAGGCATGCGCAATACGTGTCCCAACCACCGCAGTTGATGCAGTGAGACGAACTCCTCGAGCGAGTGGCTTCCACGTCCCAAAACACGCTGTCTAACTTCCAAATTGCTTACGTGGTGCTGCCACCACACACTGGCAATGGACCGCAGACAGCGATGCTCGAAGACGGATAGCCTGCGCCAGTAACCTTTACGAAGGGGTTGGTTTCTTATTCGTACAACTGGATGACACGACCAGTTGCACAATAAACCCGCCCTTTGATGGAGAGACGAATGTCGTGGCAACGCCACAAGTGCCTCAGCCTAGAAAAAGCGAGGCGTGCTCTCGAGATGCGCATCGAAATCTCGTCTCCAACAGCCCCGCCAGCAGTGATGCAACTTCCCAAGTAGACAAGGCTCTCCACAACCTCTAGTGTCTTACCACCAAGAGTTAATGCAGGCAGAGGCACCTGGCAGTCTTGGAAGAGAGCCTTGCATTTGGATGGTGAAAAGTACATACCATACTTCAATCCCCAAACGGTTGAGTGCAAGTTGGACGGCGTGTGGATCGTCGCCCAGCAAGACTATATCGTCAGCATAATCCAAATCAAAAACTCGACTATCTGAGAGGAGTTCAACGCCAGCGTTCAAGAAGTCGCCCAGAGCCTTCTTAATGACATCCTCGATTGCAATTGTTTAGGAACGGAGAGATAGGGCATCCTTGTCGAACTCCACTGGAAACCACAAAGGTAGGCGAAAGCTTGCCATAAGCCCTAACCCTGCCCGAGGTCAGACTATATAGAGCGCGCAGTATGGAGACGAACTTCTCGGGGACACCATTCCTCAGTACGCAGTACCACAGTACCGTACGATCGACAGAATTGTGAGATCACATCCCATATGAAGTTTTATTTCGTCGCACTTGTGAGATCGCATTCCACATGAACTTTTATTCCGTTGCACTATCTTCGGAACGGAAGGTTTTATCATCATGTGCACGTGTAATTAAATCCGAGGTCAACATAACAAAACTACTACAGTCTTATCGAGATTGCCTTGGATACCACATCCTCACATCGTGTAATTAAGTCTCGCTTGACCTACATCACAAACGAGGTCAACATAGCAAAACTGTTTCAGTCTTATCGAGATTGTCTTGGATACCACATTCTCACATTGTGTAATTAAATTCCTCTTGACCTACATTCACACATCGTACCACTTACGGCCCACATGTTTGAACGCCCGAACGAAGCATTATATAAACAGTATAGTACATCGACAACAACAACTCCCGACCGACTACAGTGTTACTCCCGTACAACGAACGCCACACGACCGTTCCGACTAGTGCTTCGACAACCGTCACGAAAAGCGCTACGCCCACGACGACAAGACAATCGTCACACGACCGGACTGGCCGCGACCTGTAATTCCCCACGAACAGGATTTGTGCTCTGAGATAAGTCACCACTTTCTCATTACTTTATTTTTGAGTGACACTATTAAATTCTGTTTCGTACATTGTATTCTTAGGGCCGGCCTCTCCTTTTTATATCTTTACTGTACTGATACACAACGAACACGCCTCAATACTTATACTTCATTTTTGTTAGTGCACACCTGATATTTTCAATCCGCCAACTAGTCGAGTAGTAACCTACTAAGCCATTAACAGTTGGTGTCCCCGACGTAAGCAAGTAGGCAGACACCAACTACAGTAAACTATCGTGTGTTAAGAAATTTCTCTCAGGGATCGCAGGACATTGAAAACCGGGAGTTTGGCTGTTACTTCCATCAGTTGCGAGACCTGGGTTGTTTGTGACGGTGACCGTAGAAGATAAAAGAGTACATATAGGTGAAGGACGGGAGGTGGGGTGATCTGTGAGTTGAAGTTGAGCAGTTGAAATAGCATAGAAGATAGGCAAAGCAGAAGCAGCAGTAAGCAGTGTGGTCCATGATTCGTTGGTGGGCGTGGTACTGCCCGGTTGCCGAAGCCGAAGTAGAGGGTTGTCTTAGGGGGCCCTACCCCGAGCCTTTGATCAAAGATCTAACCTACAAGGAAGCAGGGCGATGTGAGGGCGTCGCAACCCGTTGGGAGCCGGTGACCAAATAGATGGTTCATACGCCTTTCGGTCCGTGAAGGACCAGAGGACCAATGCACCCTTGAAGTACAATGACTCTCAGGGAGTGGCAAGGGGCAGCGACTTTATTTAGTGGCGAGTCGCATCCGCAACGTCGCAGTGTTGCTAAACGGATTTTTGTGGCTTTTATCGGGAGAACGCTTGCCAGGCGAAAACCCACCACCTCCTAGAACACTGCTGCCGAACCGTTTGCTGGAACAAGAGAAACACGAACCACCCAGCTGGTACCACGAGGAGGTTGTTCGGCTACGAGCCGAATCCCGCGTTCTGCTGAAAGCTGTAACTAAATAGTTTATCTCTCGACGATGAGAGAGGTTGCTCCGTATAAGGAAACAGCTCGAGAATCGTTACCTGTTTTTCATGCTATTACATTGACAATTTTTCAAAAATAAATGTGGATATGAATCTCAGATTTAGGTGATACAAGGTGATCAATATTGTGCTGCTATTTTTCCCATCTGTGGTTGAACCAGCGTTCTTCCCCATCACATGTTCGGGCCGATAAAAACGGAATGAAAGGGGCTGTGATCCGGAAAGCTGTGTTGTTCGTAGTGTAGGCATGCCCCATCAATGCCGTTTTCGAGAGCGTTATCCAAGGATTGTGATTTCCTGAACATAATGATCGCGCTTTGGACGCTTAACTGCCTAGTAATTGCAGGCTTACAATTGCGCATTATACGTCATATTCTGATGTCTCTTGAAAGTTAGTTCCAACTTTTTGAATAGTGGACTAGAAAGACCGTTCTCCTAGCAAATTTTGGAGTCGTAATCTTTATCTCTGCTGCGGATCGCGTATCTACTGTTTAAAGGCATGTGGGTGCCGTCATAAAAAATAGAAACAAAATGCAACTGAGGCACGCCGACTGAGTCAACAGTAACGGATGGACATCTTTCCGGGGATCTAACAGCTGGCTGTTGTGCCACAAAAGTTACATAATGCCTAGGAAATGATATTGTGGTTGGTGGGAGAAACCAAGCGGGAGAGGGAGGGACGAAGAAACTCACAACGCAAACACCACTGAGGTCGGATCCTAGCCATGTTAACAGGTATATCCAGCCATACGTGTTCATCCTCTTTCGGACACTAACCAGGGAGCCGAGAGGCTCCAACCGAGGCCAACTTCGATGTGAAAGTCCCGGTAGAGTCTGAAGATAGCGAATTATTCGGGCTCATTTCGATCAAAAAGTTAGAGAAAAGCTGATACAAGACAACCCTGACGAACCTCACCTGTCATGAGAAATTTAGGAGACAGTTTTCCGTAGACCTCTACACAGTCTCGAAGTTCACTTTAAAGGACTTCAGAATGGAAAGGAGTTCAGCTGACATGCCCTTCATAAATAGGCTGTGGCATAAGCTAGTACGGGCAACAGAGTCGAAGGCAGTTTTCAAGTCAAGGGAAACCACCATAGTCGGTCGGTTGCATTTGCTCTAATACTTGGCAAAAAGTAACTGTGTGATCCATGCAACCGCGACCAGATCGGAAGCCAACCTGACTTACAGGGATTCGGTTCTCACTGGGACCTGTAAGTTGTCGAAGAATAATGCCAGTGCAAAATTTGAAGGCGGTGGAAATGAGACTAATACTTAGGTGCTTTTCACACGTAGCCCCGCGGACCATTTTTATTACGAGCACTACAATTGATAGTCCTTAGTTTGAAGCCACTTCTTTATGGTCTCGCATTGTAGTAAATAAAGAGGCAAGTCTATTCACAACGAGTCTTCCCCATCTTTCAGCACAGCTGGAGGAAGGTATTCGGATCCGGAATCCTTGTTCCGTTTTAACATGGAAAGGTCATATCGAATTTTTTCCAAAGTGGGATGTATAACATCAATTTCCCACATCGGCTCATTTGTTTTCGCAAGAAGCAGTGTCGCAGCAAGCCTACTGAACCCCTCTTCAAAATGTTCCGCCAAACGGGCTAGTCGGTGGACGTTGTGAATGGATCAGCTGCCTGTCTTTCTCAGCTATTGACCCGCTAACGGATGGCTTTCTCGGTCCCGTGTTCCGGATGAACGGGTATAGCGCTCGACTGTTCTCCTTAGCAGTGGTTTTCTCCATTCCACTGTCTTTGCCATTCACCAACGTTCCCGGTCTATTCGAAAACTCCTTGCGATGCTTCCTTTCAGTGAATTACGGACACGCTGGAACTCACTGTCTACTGGAGCTTGTTTCCGTGCTTCGATCAAGCTAATCGACGCCTCAGCGATCCGGTTGCGGGCACGACGTCTCAAGTAGGGTGCACAGCATGCGTCAGAGGCATTCCTCATGACACATTTGAGACGATCCCACTCAGCGTTCAGTTCACCAGCCTCATTCATTGGTAGGCCAGTTCGTTGTGATGTTCTTGAACTGCAGATTGCGAGTTCAAGTTACGGGTAGGAAGAAGATAGGCGCTTCTTCTAAGCAGGAAGAATGAGTGCCAAGCATGCATGCACTAGAGCATGGTCCGAATTCAGTCGCATGCTCCGAATTGACCGAAAGTCTTGGACTGATGTGCGCCACCTGTAGATCATAGCTTTATGGTCAAATTGGGTCCAGGTCATTGAGAAATTCGGTGGGCGGCAGGTGACACGGTGTGAGCGCTTGTGCTGAAAAGCAGGGCTGCTAAGATAAAGGTTGTGTTCGGCGTATATTCGTAGGAATCGATCACCATTGTCTGTTCGGCGTGCGTCGACTCCGAAGCGGCCGCCCAGAGACGGTCCATTCCAGTAGTTTGAGACGGTATCAGTCATGGTGCAGTCACATAATGGTGTTCCTGCATTCGGTTTCTTGCATCTGTTTGTAAATCTTTCTTCATTTCTGATTATTTTACTGCCCTTCTTTTGTCGGCTGCTGACCGAAAGAACTATAGGTGTGGCTTGCAACACTTAGATCACCGGTTCAAATCCGCATAGGGGCTGGCCTCCTCGCGGTTTACTCAGCGCACGCGCGACTGATGGTGGTTGCGTGGCAGCGAAGCATCGGTACTGCTGATGACTTCCTTTATGCTTCCGTTTTGTTTCCATTTTATTTGCATTTATCCCTGCCATTTTTTTCTGTTTTTCATTCAATGTGAGTCGTGGCAACTGGATCCACCGTACTTCGGTGCTCGGATCATAGTTGTTCAACTGAACTGAACTGGCCGCACCACAATGATTGTACTCTTCTCTTAGTCCAAGGACTTGTATACCGCTGTCGCGGGCCCGTGGCTTTAGGGATCACAAGCCCGTCTCGTAATCTGAGGTCACGGTTTCACGCTTGCCTAGGGCAACGGATGCGCCTCTCAGTATCCTTAACCCATGCGCGACTGGTGGTGGTTGCGCGACTGCGAATCCTCGGTGCTGCCTACCAGCGTACTGCTGATACCATTTTCTGCCTAATAACTGACTGAGGTCTCTGAAAGTCATACTTGCTTGGAAGCGATGACGTTACTAACGCTGGTAACACAACTACCTAAACGAGCAGATCATTCGATCAGTTCTAACGATTGTTCTATGGTTACTAAAACCAATGATTTCTTGGTCCAGTCATTCAGTAATACTTCGCACTTCAAAGACGCGCCTTGCTCGCAGGACTGCCCACCAACCTATTCGGTGGTGCTTGCATAGCAACGGTCTAATCCAACGATAATTATGAGTTTTATGCCCACTTGACACCCTAGAGATTGACCTAGACTGCTCGTTCCAACCTGCTGTCCATGATTATCGAATTGTTTTCATCCATTTCGTACTCAGGTCCACGCATCAGTTGCTGTTAAAATGAGCATCGTTCTCAAGACTGCTTTTGAGTTTTCTCCATTTAATAGGATTCCCTTGAATCACTTTTATGTTGGTCGTCACTTTTATGTTGGCCGTGGCAACGAGACTGGACCTTAACGTGGTGCGACAGTTTGCGTACCTCATTGACCCATTGAGCTATACTGGGCGATGCCTCCGGGCACCTTGAGTGCTACTCCTACCAGGTTGGTCAATGGTGAGAGGTCAGACAAACCCAGTCTCCTGGTTCTTCAGGTTGGGGGTTTGAAATGGGATGGCGTCCATTTCTGTAAAACTAAATCATTGCCACCTCCCCACTGTCTTGCGGACAGGCTTTTGAGCCAAAGGCTTTGGATGAGGACCCTAATCGTCCTCCTGTCTACTTCTGAGCGCCTTGGCAGTATCTCAGCCCACATACAACCATGACATTTTCTTCAAACACAAACTTCATCTTGCATCGGCCGTCGCGCAGATTATCAAGGGTCGCCTTATTTGCTGCATACAGCAGGGCGGATAAGCGAAAACATGCTACTGCTGGTGCCTCCCTTCTTTCTTTTCCACCTTTTCCTCTTACTCCCATGCCGACCTCCATTCCTAATCTTCCTTCTATAATTCCCAGCTTAATTGACAGCAACCGAAATGCCACTGGAGTAGAACCATCTGCAGCCACCATCCCACCACACCTATCGGACGCCTATCGGCAAAAGACCCTTATAAGGCCACGCTATCCCGTTTCCATGGCGACATTCAACGTGCGCACTCTAAGACAAACAGGTCAACAGGCTGCACTCGCACGCGCCTTGGACACACTGGGTATTGATGTGTGTTGTGTGTCCGAAACTAGGATCAATGACCCTAACGGGGTTTTTGAATTAACTGCACCCGGCTTATCCTCTAGCTATTGGTTGCACGCATCCGGAGACGCCGATGCAGCACTCACGGGTCAAGCTGGTGTAGGTATCATTCTAAGCTTCAAGGCTGAGCCATCGTTGGTTGATTGGATTCCGGTGAACAGCCGTTTATGTGCATCCCGTTTGACGACATCAGCTAAGGTTGATTCACGAAGTAGTACAAAACGCTGTTTTTTCGTGATTTCCGCTTATGCTCCCACCGACTGCAGTTCAAATGATGTCAAGGACACATGCTATCACGAACTGAATGCGCTACTACGCAGTGCTACTAGTTCAGATATTATAGTACTTGCAGGGGATATGAACGCACAAGTAGGGCGTCTGAGCTCTTCAGAAGCTCAGCCAGATGGTAATTATGGACTTAACTCCGAACGGACTGACAACGGTGAGCGTCTGATGCAACTGTGTGCGGAGCACCAGTTGTTTCTTAGTAGCACTGCTTTTAGACACAGTGGGCGCCGAAGTGCCACTTGGCGTCCTCCTGTAGCTGGCCAGCGATGGACCCAAATTGATCACAGTGCCATAAGTTACAGATGGCGTGGTTCCATCCTGGATTGCCGCTCGTACTGGAGTACCTGTGTCGACTCTGATCATGCCTTGGTACGTTGTCGTTTCTCCATGATTTTTACCGGGAGGCGCACCAAGCGTCCCATACGATTGGCAACGGAGAAATTGTCTCAGTCCTCGGTCACGCAAGCCTATCAAGACGCACTGCATACTGAACTTTCGCAGTCTTGTCGTAATGACACAGCTTCAGTGGAATAGGATCTCGGCGGCCATGCACGACACAGGAGCATCTGCTTGTGGCACTATCAATCGTCACCGCACCAGTCACTGGATATCCGAGAGGTCGGTGAACCTGTTGGAATCTAGAAGACACCTCCCGGCTGGCTCTGAGCACAATATGACCAGACGGGCTATTAGGCGTGAACTAAAGCAGAGCCTGCGTGCTGACAAGGAAGCCTGGTGGACCAGTAGGGCTCAAGAAATGTAGGAAGCAGGAGCAGTAGGCAATTATCGCAAGCTCTTCCAGCTAATCCGCACCACTGGTCCCAGAAAACCAGGCGTCAGTGGGACAATCAGAGACAGCGTGGGTGCGCTGATACCCAATAAGGAGCGCCGTATGGCTCGTTGGGTGGAACACTTTCAAGATCAGTTCAGCTGGCCTCCTGCTCCCGGACCTCTTCCTACTCAGGTGATGCAGGACGAGCCATGGACGGTTAGTTTAGAGCCTCCGTCGGAGGCCGAGATCCGAAACGCCATCACAGCCCTTAATCGTTTTCGTGCCGCTGGCCCGGATTCCCTCCCCCCTGCACTATTTAAGAATGGAGGTGAGGTCCTCTGCAAAGCACTGACCTCCTTATTTGAATGTATCTGGAAAGAAGAGAGCGTCCCGGCTAATTGGAGCGAATCGATTATGGTGGCAATATACAAGAAGGGCAGTCGCACAGACTGTTCTAACCACAGTGGTATTAGCCTAACGCCAATTGTGACAAAATTCTTGTCCTCGATTCTCCTTCGTCGCCCCACTGCGGAACGGGAATCTCGGATTAGGGAAGAGCAGGCTGGTTTCCGCCCAGGACGTCGCTGTATAGACCATATATTCACTTTGCGGCAGGTGCAAGAGCAGCGCCACGCATACCGCAGACCGACAATAGCTGTGTTCCTCGATTTCAAGAGTGCGTTCGATTCAGTCGATCGATCGATTCTGTTCGAAATACTTGCGCGGAAAGGTGTTCCCACGAAATATGTGAACATCTTGGTGCTCTATACTCGAACACTACA
This sequence comes from Dicrocoelium dendriticum, assembly GCA_944474145.2. Classification (NCBI taxonomy): domain Eukaryota; kingdom Metazoa; phylum Platyhelminthes; class Trematoda; order Plagiorchiida; family Dicrocoeliidae; genus Dicrocoelium; species Dicrocoelium dendriticum. The sequence continues at coordinate 122,605,403 of OX104067.1, read as the reverse complement.
GGCCGCGTCAGGGTCTACGGTGTCCTATCGGATAACTTTCCGACCACAAGTGGCGTTCGTCAGGGTTGTCCGATTTCCCCATTTTTGTTCAATTTCGTCGTGGATTCTATCATGGAGTGTTCCCTTGCGGAATCTCACGATGCAGGCATTGAAATGCTGCCTGGTGAAAGGTTAGTTGATCTAGATTATGCGGACGATATCGTCTTGCTTTTCGACGATGTTGGGGCGGCCCACTCAACCCTGAATAGCCTGTCCAGAGTGGTCCCATTGTTTGGTATGCACTTCGCACCTTCAAAGTGCAAAGTGTTGCTGCAGGACCACCAGCCACTTGATGACCCCTTGACGCTTGCTAACGAGGAACTCGAGGTGGTTGATCAATTCACTTATCTTGGCAGCTGCATCAGCAATGATGGGCGCATAGAAACTGACGTCATCTCACGCATTGCAAAGGCCAGAGCTACCTTCTTGAACCTGCGTCATCTTTGGCGATAGAAGGGAGTTTCCCTTCGTCTGAAAGGCCGTGTATACAACGCCACAGTGAGGGCCGTTCTGCTCTATGGTAGTGAGACTTGGCCCCTTCGGTCTGAAGATCTGAGGCGCCTTCAAGTGTTTGATCATCGTTGTCTGCGAAGCATTGCTGGAGTCAGATGGCACCAGCGTGTCCACAACGATGATGTGCGTAGGCGAGTACTAGGTGGTGATAATCATGCTAGCTCCCTAGAACAACACATAGCACTGAATAAGTTGCGTTGGCTCGGGCACGTGCTACGTATGCCTGGTCACCGCTTATCTAGGAGGGCCTTGTTTAGTCTGCCAGGTGTAGGATGGCGCAAGGCTCAAGGTGGACAGAAGTTGACTTGGCAACGGGAAATGAAGACACTGACGACCAAACTGGATACCGTTGGTCCGTCTCGCCTTCCGGGTTGGAGTCCACGTGACTCGCCTTGTGCTTGGCTTGAGACTTTCAAAGACATGGCTCGCAGTAGACACCAGTGGCGCGTCTGCTGCCGTCTCCTAATCGGATTGCCTGTTTAAAGTGTGTTTGGTGCAGAGTTATCTGCGGGGTAATGGCTGATTATGACGCGGGACAGTGAAAGCCGCAAGGAAGCTGTCCCGCCGATGCCTCCTTATCTTTGTACGATAGCCAGCTGTTTGTGACGGAATGTTGTCTACACAAGGTGTAGGCGCCGTGGCCCTGAATGTTTGCTTAGGGCATTAAGGTTTTCAGGTAAGTCCCCCTTCTCTCCCCCTTCTTGTTCTTTATTTCATAGGTCCTCATGGTTGTATGGCAGCGAAGCATCAGTTCAAATGGCTGATGCATTGTTGTTGCTGATGATGATGGTGGTGGTGGTGGTGGTGATGATGATGATGCTACTGATACTGATTCGAAGCAGCGAGTAGAGCATACTCTGTGTAGCTGCATCAATTGTCGCTCTTGGAAATTAACGTATTAATTGTCGTTCCGCTCTCTATATTTTGCATCTGCAAGGTGTTTGTCTAGAAGCTTCTTAAATTGTGCCACTGAGTTCGCCTCTATTACTGGCTGCGGCAAGTTGTTCCAGGTATTCACCACTCTACTTTCGAAACAGAGTTGGTGAGCTACCCGCTTCAGCTGCGGTACGATAAGTTTGTACTGGTGTCCTCGCGTGCTGCTTGGTGTGCGCAGATGAAGCAGTTGTCTCAACGTGGGGTATTCACTAAGATGTAATATCCGGTGCGTCATGATTAGGTCAACCTACAGCCGATGATATGCTAGGGTGTACAGCCCTAGTTTCTTACATCGGTCTTCATATGGCATACCTCGTAAGTTGGGAATCAGCCTGGTGGCTACATGCTGCACCCGCTCAAGCTTTTCTACCCCGCCCAGCGTGATGGGACAATGTGCGGGAGAGCCGTACTCTAGCATTGGTCGTATTATCGAGACGAAGAGGCGAGTGGCAATCTCTTCGGACCAATTGCTGAAGCTGCGCCTGAGCGCCCAAAGCATCCGAAGGCTGTTTTGGTACAGCCTATTCGTGTTGTCAATGGACTTTAGGTCGCAGCGTGTGAGCACACCGAGGTCGCGCACAAAAGACGCGGGATGCAGTGGTTGACCAGCCACTGTGTATGTTCGGCTGTGCTCGCATTTACCCAACCTCATTAATTGCGACTTAGCAGGGTTGATCGGAAGGTTAACCTCTGCATACCATGTCGAGAGGCTGTCGAGATCCTCCTGAAGTAAATCACAATCATTGAGTGTGCGGATTACTCTCCACACCTTCAAGTCATCTGCGAACAACGCACATGGTAATTGGAGTAGCTTAGGCACATCGTTTACATGGATCAGAAACAATATCGGCCCCAGTACAGTGCCTTGGGGCACGCCGCTGCTCGATGGATACCAGTCAGTTAGATGGTTGTCCACCTGGACTCTCCACTTCCGATCTACAAGGAAATTTCTGATCCATTTGTGTAGCGAACCACCAACACCGTACATCCTCAGCCTGTCAAGGAGCACTGCACTGTTAACCTTGTCAAAAGCCTTACTGAAGTCAATGTAAATGACATCGACTGAATGGTCTTGGTTCATCGCTTGTAACCACTCGTGCCTTGTCAACAGTAGGTTGGTGATGCACGAGCGACCTTTCAAGAAACCATGCTGTGCTGATGTCAACAGGTTTCTCGACTCGAGAAGCTGCAGAAGGTTCTTCTTCACGATCTTCTCGAGCGTCTTTGCCAAAACAGCAGTCAGGCAGATCGGCCGGTAGTTATCCACGTTACTTAGGTTACCACCTTTCGGAATAGGCTTTAGACTGAGCATTTCCAGTCGTCTCGTAACAGTCCAGTAAATATATATATATATATATATATATATATATATATATATATATCGGCTGGGGCGCCAGAGTTGCAGACACGGAAGTGTTGCGCCGAAGTGGGATGTATGCAGTGGACTACATACTTTTACTGCGACACCTGAGATGGCTCGGTCATGTGAGCCGTATGGATTCGACGCGGATACCGAAACAACTCACATACGGTCAGCTGAGTATTGGGAAGCGGCACGTGGGGAAACCAAAGTTACGTTACCAGGACATGATTAAAGTGAGCCTCTCACGTTCTAATCTTGATTGCAGATCATGGGAATCGAAGGCGGTTGATCGGCGTGCATGGCGCGGTCCAATCACGAAGGCAGTTGCTGAAGTGCGGGAGAAAGACCTCATGCATGCAGAGAAGAAGCGGCAGTTGCGGAAGCGGCAAGCACCGATGAATTATACTCCATCGACATCGAGCGCATTGTGCTGTAGAACATGCGGTCGCGAGTGCCTTAGTCAGGCAGGCCTAGTGAGCCATGAGAGAGGTCACTCGGGACCACTGCCGAAGCGCCGACGGGTCCAGCAGTGAACGTAGGCAGCACTGGCGCAGCGTTTGTAGGCACGCTGAATTCGATTTACTAACCGCATGGTTGCATGCTAAGTCTCTTTATTTCAGGTGGTGGGTTTTCGGTTCTCCCCTAATGCCTTTCTTTCTCATATAAATGTCAAGTGGGCCATGAGCTAGGTCCTTTGGGACCACTACAGAAGCGACGACGGGTCCTGCAGAGAATTACGACGAGCCGGCGCAGCGTTTGTAGGCACTCTGAATTCGATTTACTATTCGCGTGCTTGCATGCTAAGTCTCTTTATTTCAGGTGGTGGGTTTACAGTTTTTACCTTAATGCTTTTCTTTCTCATATAAATATCTCCCTATACTCTATTCCATTAACTTGCACACATCGCTTCAGCCAATTGTATTCGATTTCCATAACATTTTTGTGTTCGTGGCATTCCGTGAACTATACTTCCTGACCTCGTGCACTTAGCTAGGATTTGTTTGTAAACAACTTATTACATATGCTATTTACTTAAGGTTTATATAACCGTTTCCTTATGCATTAATCGAATTTTTCTCTTTCTCTTTCTCCCTCTCTCAAGTGTTTGGCTGTTGTTTGATATCCTTGGTGTGGCTGCGCTTGATGTGCATGTTTACAAGGTGCCTACCTGTCTATTACCCACTACATTGTTCATACTGGCTCCAGAAGACCGTTGGTCGTTGCTGGAGGGGACGGGGTGCACGGTTCTTGTGGCCGTGTTAGGCTCGAAGAGTGGTTCCATGCACTCAGTGTGGAGCGGACTACGGTCCAGCCACCGCCTTGTGTGCGCTTGATTCCCAAATACAGTGTGCTTGTGTTTGCCTGTGAAGGAGTGTGGGCCGGCTCCGTTGATGAAACGTGGTTCCCATCCGCATGCCTCCCGGTCTTATTCCTTCGGGTTTACACTGGATATGGGGTATGTGGTTGGAGCTGTGGGTGGTGCAGCGCAAGCCATCCATGGTCCCTCTGTAGGCGCAGGCGTCCTGTGGCTTGCCACAGTGACAGGCAAATCCGAAACCGGATGCCGCCAACCATGTATGTATGTATGTATTTCATGCGCATGAGTCAGCTAACTGACCATGTGCTAGACTTACTGCCTTTCGGGTGTTCATTTAATCGAAGGCTTTGGCTGAGGACCCGAGTCGTTCTCCTGTCAGGTGTGGGCGCCCTGGCAGTATCCTAGTCCATCCTCTCCGGAGGTTAGGAAGTGGTCGATGGCCCACTTCTCGTAAAACCTAGCCATGGGAGACAACAGGTTACGGGTTATATTCTCATTGCTCGATTGGCGTAGAGCACGAGTGCCACGCATTGTCTCTGATGGTGGGAGGACACCTCCGGGTGTTCAATGGTTTGCTACTGCCCGCCTCAAGCCAGGCAGCCCCTGGTCAAATTGGTGCAAACCCGTCAAAAACCCACCTGCGTCTGGCCGTGGTCGCAGGTGCGTACCCTACTACGGTCGCAAAACATATGATAACTGTTCCAGAACCTCAAAGGCTGCGTGTGACGACCGTCAAGCAGATCCCAATCTGTCTCTGCAATCACATTCCCGAGCTGGATCTGCTCTCCACTGCCTTGTGGGTCAGGCTATTGAGCCAAAGGCTCCGGGCGGAGTCCCTCAAGCAAACCTCCAAATCACCCACTGCCTTGTGGGTCAGGCTATTGAGCCAAAGGCTCCGGGTGGAGTCCCTCAAGCAAACCTCCGAAGGACAACGACCACCTCGCGTGCGATTGCCCACCAATGCAATCGTATGCCTGCGCGCAAAGCACTCAGCATCGGGTGCTGGAACGTGCGCACACTACTGGACCGGAACTCGAGCGAGCGCCCGGAGCGACGCACTGCACTGGTCGCAATGGAGCTGGCGCGCTACCACATCGATATTGCGGCGCTCAGTGAAACTCGGCTCGCTGAGCAAGGTAAGTTACATGAAGCAGGTGCTGGCTACACATTCTACTGGGTGGGCAACGCCGCCTCAGCACCACGTGAACATGGGGTCGGATTTGCAATATCCGACCGCCTGAATGGCCAGCTGGTGGGTGAACCCACGGGCATCAGCGCGCGGCTGATGACTGTTCGCCTACGACTCGGAAGAGGTAAGTTTGCTACTTTTATAAGCACGTACGGTCCGACCATGTGTTATCCTGATGACACGCGTGATCAATTTTACACCGAGCTATCCTCCGTGATACGGTCTGTGCCGAGGAGCGACCGACTATTCCTGCTGCGTGATTTCAACGCGCGCGTTGGGCGTGATGCATCAGCATGGACGGATGTTATCGGTGCGCATGGCATTGGTTCAGTGAATGCGAACGGTGACAGGCTGCTCTCACTGTGTGCCACTCACGGCCTGACGATCACGAACACTCGGTTTGCACTGAGTGCGAGTGGTATAGCAACTTGGACGCACCCACGGAGTGGTCACGCTCACCTGCTCGACTATGTCATCGTACGTCAGCGTGATATGCGTGAAGTGCGCATGACACGTGTACTGCGTGGAGCTGAGTGTGGCACTGATTACAAATTGGTTCGGACCAAACTGTACATATATTTTCGTAAATCGATGTATTGCACTCCCGCCGTGAATCGGGGTAAATTTAACATTCTCTCCCTCGGTACTGTGGCGAAACGTACTGAGCTGGAGAAGGCGATGGCTGCACACCTGTGTGGTGATGTGGACTGTATAGCCACAGTGGGCGAACTGTGGCACCACATTCGCGACCAGGTGACAGCTGCTGCGGAGGAGACCATCGGGCGCGCAAACTGTAAGCGGCCTGATTGGTTTGATGACAACAATGTGACGATTGACGCATTGGTGTCAGAGAAGAATGCAGCATTTGCTGCACATGTTGCAGACCCCAGTGACTTGGGAAAGAGTAGTCAGTTTCGCAAACTTCGACGGCGACTGACCCGAGAGCTCCGTCGCATTCAAAATGCATGGTGGATGGAGAAGGCGAAGCAGATGGAATGCTACGCCGAACGCCGCCAACACAAGGAATTCTTTGACTCCTTGAAGGTGGTGTATGGACCGAGATTGGAGCCGCTGAGGACACTGATCGATGGTAGTTCAGGCGCTACCTGTACCCAGACTGCAGACATAATGCAGATCTGGCGAAATCACTTTGACTGTCTCTTGAACAACCGTTCAGAGATCGACTGGCCTACATTGAATGGCCTGAAGCAGCACGATGTGAAGGCGGATCTGGCGGATACGCCGACACTGGATGAGACGCAGAGAGCACTTGCTCAGCTGCGAAACGGCAAATGTGCCGGAGGTGACGGTATCCCACCTGAAGTATTGAAACACGGTGGACCCGCGTTGTTGACTGCGCTGCACCACTTGGTGCAACGTGTATGGATTGAGGAGGAGGTGCCTCCTGAGCTGAAGGGTGCCCTTGTGCTACCACTGTACAAGGGTAAAGGTAGCAAGCAATGTTGCACAAATTATCGTGGCATCAACTTGCTGAGTTGTGTGGGCAAGGTGATTGCCCGAATCCTGCTCAATCGCCTCGTGAGTCAGGTTGTGGAACCTAACGTGGCGGAAGAGCAATGTGGATTCCGTTCGGGTCGCAGCACTATAGATATGGTGTTTGCGGCTCGTCAGTTGCAAGAGAAGTGCAGAGAACGACACCAGCCATTGTACTCACTTTTTGTTGATTTCACCAAAGCATTTGATACGGTGAACCGCGAGGCATTGTGGCTGGTGTTGGATAAGTTTGGTTGCCCGCGTAAGTTTGTAAGTTTAATTGAATGTCTGCACAGTGGTATGCGAGCGAGGGTGCAGCTGAGTGGAGAGACCTCGGATGACTTTGCAGTTGTCTCTGGTGTGAAGCAAGGCTGTGTCTTAGCTCCTGCCCTGTTTAATATCTATCTTCATGCAATGTTGTCTTGTGCTTTTGATGCGGCTTGTGCTTACGGTGTTCGTGTGGAGCACCGTATTGATGGTGGGTTGCTGAACATCCGTCGTTTCGGTGCGAGAACTCTAGTCTGTGAGACAACTATTCGTATGTTGCTGTTTGCTGACGACTGTGCGTTGTTTTCACACAGCGCGGATGAGTTGCAGCACATGACTAGTGCTCTGGCTTCGACAGCGGTCAAATTCGGGCTCACCATCAACACAAGCAAAACTGTCTGTCTGTTTCAGCCTTCACCGGAGGTGCAATCTTCAATATTGCCGCGAATCAGCATTGGTGCTGAAGTATTGGAAACCACCTCCCGCTTCAGCTACCTTGGGAGTGTGATATCGACTGATCAACAGCTACACGTTGAGTTGCGTAATCGCGTGTCGAAGGCGGCAGCGGCATTCGTGAAGCTTGAGTACCGAGTGTGGAACAACCATCAGCTTAGCATTGGCACGAAGCTGATGGTGTACAAATCCATTGTGCCGTCCGTTCTTCTATACGGCAGTGAAACGTGGACGATGTACCAGCGGGATGTGCGATATCTCGAGCGGTTCCATCAGCAGTGTCTGCGACGAATTTTGCGGATCGGTTGGGGCGCCAGAGTTGCAGACACGGAAGTGTTGCGCCGAAGTGGGATGTATGCAGTGGACTGCATACTTTTACTGCGACACCTGAGATGGCTCGGTCATGTGAGCCGTATGGATTCGGCGCGGATACCGAAACAACTTTTATACGGTCAGCTGAGTATTGGGAAGCGGCATGCTGGGAAACCAAAGTTACGTTACCAGGACATGATTAAAGTGAGCCTCACACGTTCTAATGTTGATTGCAGATCATGGGAATCGAAGGCGGTTGATCATGGTGCATGGCGCGATCTAATCACGAAGGCAGTTGCTGAAGTGCGGGAGAAAGCCCTCATGCATGCAGAGAAGAAGCGGCAATTGCGGAAGCGGCAAGCACCGATGGATTGTACTCCATCGACATCGAGCGCATTGTGCTGTAGAACATGCGGTCGCGAGTGCCTTAGTCAGGCAGGCCTAGTGAGCCATGAGAGAGGTCACTCGGGACCACTGCCGAAGCGCCGACGGGTCCAGCAGTGAACGTAGGCAGCACTGGCGCAGCGTTTGTAGGCACGCTGAATTCGATTTACTAACCGCATGGTTGCATGCTAAGTCTCTTTATTTCAGGTGGTGGGTTTTCGGTTCTCCCCTAATGCCTTTCTTTCTCATATAAATGTCAAGTGGGCCATGAGCTAGGTCCTTTGGGACCACTACAGAAGCGACGACGGGTCCTGCAGAGAATTACGGCGAGCTGGCGCGGCGTTTGTGGGCACGCTGAATTCGATTTACTAACCGCGTGCTTGCATGCTAAGTCTCTTTATTTCAGGTGGTGGGTTTACAGTTTTTACCTTAATGCTTTTCTTTCTCATATAAATGTCAACCAGTACTCTATTCCATTAACTTGCACACATCGCTTCAGCCAATTGTATTCGATTTCCATAACATTTTTGTGTTCGTGGCATTCCGTGAACTATACTTCCTGACCTCGTGCACTTAGCTAGGATTTGTTTGTAAACAACTTATTACATATGCTATTTACTTAAGGTTTATATCACCGTTTCCTTATGCATTAATCGAGTTTTTCTCTTTCTTTTTCTCTTAAGTGTTTGGCTGTTGTTTGATATCCTTGGTGTGGCTGCGCTTGATGTGCATGTTGACAAGGTGCCTACCTATCTATTACCCACAACCTCGTCCATGCTGGCTCCAGGAGACAGTTGGTCGTTGCTGGAGGGGACGGGGTGCACGGTCCTTGTGGCCGTGTTAAGATCAAAGAGTGGTTCCATGCACTCAGTGTGGAGCGGACTACGGTCCAGCCACCGCCTTGTGTGCGCTTGATTCCCAAATACAGTGTGCTTGTGTTTGCCTGTGAAGGAGTGTGGGCCGGCTCCGTTGATGAAATGTGGTTCCCATCCGCATGCCTCCCGGTCTTATTCCTTCGGGTTTACACTGGATATGGGGTATGTGGTTGGAGCTGTGGGTGGTGCAGCGCAAGCCATCCATGGTCCCTCTGTAGGCGCAGGCGTCCTGTGGCTTGCCACAGTGACAGGCAAATCCGAAACCGGATGCCGCCAAACATATATATATATATATATATATATATATATATATATATATATATATATATATATATATATATATATATATATATATATATATATATATATATATATATATATATATATATATATATATATATATATATATATATATATATATATATATATATATATATAAATCTGTGGTACAGATATTGTGCCATCGGAATCATGGCTGAATAGGAAAACAATATGAATAATAAGAAAAGAGCAACAACAAATGCTTTTTTGTCAAGTTTACCACTCACAGTTTTTGAAATTTTTTTAGTTTGTCTTTTTTTAGGGGGAGGAAGAAGGGGAACCACAACACACTGATGCACTCGTCCGCCATTGAGATCGATATTGAGCCATAACTTCCAAGGTCTTCAACCAGCAAGTATCCTCATCTCTCAGACCCCAACCAGGTAGTCGACAACAACCGGCCGAGGCCAACTGTTTCGTCAACTTTTTCACGCGGCTTCTCCATGTTGTAGGCTGTCCACCAGACCGTCTCTTCCAGCCCTGTCCAGCAAGTGCAAACAACGCACGACGCGGGTAACGCTGGACAGGCACGCGCAATACATGTCCCAACCACCGCAGTGGATGCAGTGAGACGAGCTCCTCGAGCGAGTGGCTTCCACGTCCCAAAACACGCTGTCTAACTTCCAAATTGCTTACGTGGTGCTGCCACCACACACGGGCAATGGACCGCAGACAGCGATGCTCGAAGACGGATAGCCTGCGCAAGTCATCTTTACGAATGGGCCAAGTCTCGCATCCGTACAACAGTACAGCACGAACAGTTGCACAATAGACCCGCCCTTTGATGGAGAGACGAATGTCGTGGCGACGCCACAAATGCCTTAGCCTAGAAAATGCGAGGCGTGCTCTCGAGATGCGCATCGAAATCTCGTCTCCAACAGCCCCGCCAGCAGCGATGCAACTTCCCAAGTAGACAAAGCTCTCCACAACCTCCAGTGTCTCACCAGCAAGCGTGAGTGCAGGCAGAGGCACCTGCCAGTCTTGAAGGAGAGCCTTGCATTTGGATGGCGAAAAGTGCATACCGTACTTTGATGCTTCAATCGCCAAGCGGTTTAATGCAAGTTGGACGACCTATGGATCGTCACCCAGCAAGACGATATCATCAGCATAATCCAAATCAACAACTCGACTACCTGGGAGGAGTTCAACGCCAGCGTTCAACGAATCGCTCAAAGCGTTCGTCAGGACATCCACAATGGCAAAGTTGAATAGGAACGGAGAGATAGGGCATCCTAGTCGAACTCCACTGGAGACCACAAAGGTAGGCGAAAGCATGCCATAAGCCCTAACCCTGCCCGAGGTCAGACTATATAGAGCGCGCAGTATGGAGACGAACATCTTGGGGACACTATATATTGGAATATGTTTGGAACCGACTGTGATTTCATGATTTCAGAAGGTTTTGTATACAAATCGGTTTTTTGGTAGAGTCTTATTGTGGCAACGTTTCGCCCTTGACACAAAAGCTTCTTCAGGCCAGGTGAATTGGTACAAAATTAGCGTAGCTTTTTTATAGGAAGGTTGCAAGACAAAAAACATGAACCATTGGATAATAGTGTTACAGTCAACAGGTCACTTGACCTGGCCACTTGACCTGTTGACCTGTAACACTATTATCCAATGGTTCATGTTTTTTGTCTTGCAACCTTCCCATAAAAAAGCTACGCCAATTTTGTACCAATTCACCTGGCCTGAAGAAGCTCTTGTGTCAAGGGCGAAACGTTGCCACAATAAGACTCTACCAAAAAACCGATTTGTATACAAAACCTTCTGGAATCATTCTTGGGGACACCATTCCTCAGAAGGCAACGCCACAGTACTGTAGGATCGACAGAATCGAAGGCTGCACGGATATCCAGGAACACAGCAGTCGTTGGCCTCTGATACACATGGCGGAGCTCGAGGATCTGGCGAAGTGTGATGGTTTGATCGATGCAGCCGCGACCAGGGCGAAACCCAGCTTGTTCTTCTCGTTGCAACGATTCGCGTGTTGGGGATAGCCTGCGAAGTATGATGGACACCAGCAACTTGCAAGCGACGGGGACTAAGCTTATTCCTCTGTAGTTGGAGCAGATTGTGCGCAGGCCCTTTTTGAAGATGGGGACGACTATCGATTCACCCCAAGATGATGGAACCTTCTCTTTCGACCAAATTTTCGGGAACAAAGCGGTGAGTTCTCGGATCAGCGATGTGCCACCATCTTTAAATAGAGCTGGGTGAAGACCATCAGGGCCGGGAGCTTTATAACGCTTCATGTGCCGGAGCTCCTGCTCGATTTCCTGGGAAGTGGGAGGGTCTGTTGGGGTAGACCACTCGGCCCCAGCGCGAGCGCCAGAGATATCAGATGGAGCTGGGGGCCGACAAAACTGCGAGCCAAAATGTTCGGCCCATCGCTCCAACCGTCGTTGAAGATTGGTGATTAAAGTGCCATCCTCTTCGCATATTGTTTCACTTATACCAGATCGAACACCTTCGGTGACTCGAATGAGATGAAAGAGTTTTCTGGTATTACCAGTGAGACTAGCAAGCTCCATCTCCCTAGCACGTTCACACCACCAAGCTTCGCGGTCCATTTGCAGACTCCTGCGCAACTCTCGATCAAGGTATTGGCGTTCCTCACTGTGTCTGGAATCCGATGGGATCAAGTGGCGTTTGTCACTCAGCGACAAGGAGTCGGCGGAAATCTAGTGCTTCGTTGGGTGACGGGTAACTCCACAAGTGTGGATACTGGCGGAAACTAACGCATCTTTGATATGCGCCCACTGCGAATCGAGATCACCGTCAATAGTTGAGCCAAGCAAGGTTGCCAGTGAGGCTTGGTACTTGGTTAAAATCGCAGGGTTTTGTAGATTCGCGACGTCCGGTCGGTAGTGGGCGCGCTTAGGTGATCCTCCGAAACGCATGCAAATCTTAGCACGAACCAATGCGTGATCAGAGTCTAGGTAAGTTGACCAGTTCGACCGGCAGTCCGTTACGCCTCCGCGCCATCTGTAGCTGATTGCTATGTGGTCAAGCTGGGAGCACTCTTGCGTTTGTGAGGGCGGGCGCCAGGTAGCAGTGTGTCTCCTCGAGTGTCGAAAACTAGTGCTCGAAAGAAACAAGCGATGATCAGGGCAAAGAGCAAGCAGTCTGTCTCCATTTTCTGGTCGACTGCCACTGAGACCAAAACTACCCCCAATGTGGTGCTCGCTTGGTAGAGGGCGGCCAACCCGTGCGTTAAAGTCCCCGGCAAGAATGACTATATCCGTCCTTTTGGAGGAACGCAGAAGTTCATGTAGTTGTTGGTAAAAGCTATCTTTAACTGCATCCGGGCTGCAGTCTGTAGGGCGTAGGCGGAGACGACAAACAAGGCACGCTTAACGCCTCGACGCTTGCTTACGTTACATGAACCTCTTAGTCTGACTGCACATAGTCTGCTGTTGACTGGGATCCAGTCAAGCAGAGCGGATTCAGCCCTGGCATTTAATACAACCCCAACACCAGCTTGACCAGTGGCGGCAGATTCTGGGTCTCCGGAAAGCCGCCAGTAGTATTTGGCGTCAGAGTTTACCGGAGAGGCCATTCTGATGACGGCGCTAGAGTCTTGTAATCTGGTCTCTGAAAAACAATAGATGTCTACCGAAAGCGTTTCAAGAGTACGGGCCAGACATGCTTGTCGTCCGATCTGCATCAAAGTTCGAACAGTAAACGCTGCGAGGATGAATGGAGAACCAGGTCGAAGAGGAGCTGGAGCTTCGGTGGAGTGAGAGGCGGTTGCGATTGCAGGACATTGAAAACCGGGAGTTTGGCTGTTACTTCCATCAGCTGCGAGACGTGGGTCGTTTGTGACGGTGACCGTAGAAGACATAAGAGTACATGTAGGTGAAGGACGGAGGTGGGTGGTCTGTGAGTGGACGTTGAGCGGTTGAGTTAGGACAGAAGAGCAGGTGGACACCATCCAACAGTTCCACTAGTTCGAACGTGTCCTTTAAGCTGTGCTTAACCATTGACTTCTTAACTGGCTCCAGTATTGTCACTAGCCATTTAGCCAGCTTGTGTTGCGGCGAGTTGCTCATGGATAAGATTGGAATTACTGCGACATCCACCTTGTGTAATTTTGGTAGCCCAAAGCTGAGGTGTCTGTGTGTCTCTAGGTCTTAAGGATTTTGCGGTTGCAGCGGTAATGAAGTTTCCTTCCAACAAAATGTGCAATTCCGTGTTTATCCTTCTCTCTAGTTCAGCCGCGTTGTCAGTGCTATCCTCAGGTTCGAACTTTGTGTGATCATTAAGTATCATCATCTTCTTCTACACATAGGCGGATTTGTCTAACACCACAGCGCCCGATCCCTTGTCTGGGTGAAGGATAACTACTTTTCCTTCGGATCTGAGCTGCTTTAAGGCATCTAAATGCTTGGACTCCAGGGGATCTTTGTCTGGAGGTCGTAATTCGATATTGATGTTCTAGATCAACGAGTTTTGCTTTCAGCCACTGCTCGTTATCCCTGGATATTAGTGTGAGTCAATCAAGTTGTCTATAGAATACCTTCAGCCGCGCCTGGGTTTCTACCTGTTTAATGCTCCAAGGGGAACACAAAATGTTAGACCACAGGCCAGTGCCTCAAGTGGCAGCTAAGTTAATTTGATTGATGAGAGGTTAGATACATATCTCGATGTATCTTAATGGAAGATCCATCACAATGACGCGGAGGGTCATTTTGCACTGTCGGCAAGTCCATGTCCAAGCAGTCGGCCAAGTCCAGTTCATCGGCTCCATTTAGAGCCCTCGATCATCCTGCAGATTGGCTTGCCTCAATGTACGCACACTACTATAGAGCGGTCACTAGGCAGCACTTAAGCGAACATTAGAGACCTTCCCGATCGATAACTGTTGCTTATTTGAGTCCGGCCTGCAAGACTCGAGCTCAGTTCTCACTTTGCGATTCCCTTCAAGTTACACTAGCAGCAAGTTCTCATTGCGCCTTTCCAGTGACGATACAATTGCGAGCATCGACCAAGCCATTGTTGATATTGCCCTTAGTCTCCGGGCTAAAGCGTCTCTGGTTGATTGGATTCCAATCAGTAGCCGGATGTGTGCGGTCCGATTGGCTAACTCGTTCAAAGCTTCGAAGTCGCACGGGAGTAACAGGTGTCTATCCGGCATCGCTACCTATGTACCCACAAACTCTAGCGATGATTCGGTAAAAGACGACTTCTACCGCCGAATGAACGAGCTGCTTCGTCACAGAAGAAGCTCGGACACTGTAGTGCTGGCTGGGGTTCCGAAAGCTCCAATTGGAAAAGTAGCCACTGATGAACCGCATCTGGCGGTCAACATGGTGTAGGCTCCTATAATGATAACGGTGAGCGGTTACTTCATTTGCGGGAGGAAGCTCGCTTATTTCTTGCGAGCACTAATTTCCGACACAGCAACCAGCTGATGGGTGGACTTGGCGCCCACTAGCCTCGAACCAGCTATGGACACTATTGATCACATTGCCGATAAGTTACCGATGGAGAGGCTGCGTCCAGAACTGTCGCTCGATTTGGAGCACATGTGTGGACACCGACCATGCACTTGTATGTGCTGACCTGCGGATGCGTTTTGGCGGACGCCCACGACGACGCTGTGAGCGCATTGACACTAGCCAACTGACGAAGCCAGCTGTTCTGAATGCCTATCAAAGTACGCTGTCATGCGAGTTGAGTAAACGCTCACTGGATGCAATTGAAGCTCACTGGTCTCATATTCACCAGACCTTACTAGCAGCAGGCAAATCCTCATGTGGTATGTCTAATCGCCAACATGGACATTGGGTCTCTTCGCAGTCTCTGGAACTTATCGATGCTCGCCGGCATATTCCGGCTGGAAGCGAACACAATGAAACTCGCAAAGAGCTCCGGGCAAAACTCCGTGCTAGCCTGAAGAGAGACCGCGAATCCTGGTGGTCTCATCGTGCATCAGAGATGGAAATGGCCGCTGCCCTTGGTAACCATCGTAGTTATTCCGTCTGATACGGGAAACGGGCAGCAGGAGACCTGGTGTTAGTGAAACTATACGTGACGAGAGTGGACAGCCTATCCACAATTTGTCAAAACGCTTGGAGCGTTGGGCTGAGCATTTTGAAAGGCAATTTAATCGGTCGGAATTGTTAGATTTCTCGCCGGCCACTGATCGCCCCGCTCCGTGGGCTGTCCCTTTGGATCCACCTCTCGCTCAGAAGTCGAACGTGAGATCGGACTGTTGAAGTTAATAAAGCCGCGGGACCAGATGATCTTCCTTCAGCCCTCTTCAAATTCGAGGGACCTGCTCTTGTGGATGATTTATACGAGTTACTAGTGAAACTGTGGAAGCAAGAAACTGTCCCAACCGACTGGAGCCGCTCCGTCATAGTCCCAATTTTCAAGGGAGGCTCACGATCGGAATGCGGCAACCATAGAGGAATCAATCTGATCTCCATCGCCTCCAAATTGCTTGCCTCCGTATATCCTTCACAGACTGACTGGCACTAGTGAAAGCCATATTCGTGAAGAGCAAGCCGGGTTTCGTCGAGGTCGTGGCTGCATTGACCACACCTTCACTTAGAGTCAGTTGGTGGAGCACCGTCACTTATATTGGCGGCCTACTGTCGTCGCGTACCACGAAATAAACGGTACATTCGATTCGGTGGATAGACGTGCAGTTTGGAAATGCCTACTCAGAACAGGTGTACCTGATAAATATGTAAATATTATCCGAGCATTATACGCGCGTAGCTCTGGCAGTGTGAGGGCTTACGGCAAGCTGTCGTCGCCCTTTAATATCTCCAGCGGTGTGAGACAAGGATGCCGACTGTCACCTTTCCTCTTCAACTTCGCTATTGACGAAGTCATGGAGATTGAATTTACAGGACACGACTTTGAGGTGTGGATCTGCTCCCAGGAGAACGACTTCTTGACTTAGATTATGCGAATGTTATTGCCCTAATCTGTGACAGCTCCCAGACGTGCCAAGCTGTACTGGACAGCTTAGCACTCGCTGTCTGCCTCTTCGGGCTTTGCTTTGCACCATCGAAGTGCAAAGCGTTCCTCCAAGATTGGTCGGGTCCGCCTCCTAAGCTGCCGTTGGGTGGGGATCAGCTAGAAGTTGTTCAAAAATCCAACTACCTGGGAAGTTGTATCAACGCCCATGGGAGCGAGGATGAGATCACGAACCGTATAGCAAAAGCTGGAGACGCTTTTGACAACCTTCGCCACTTATGGAGCCGGCGCGACATCACTCTTGCCCTGAAGGGTAGAGTGTACAATGCAGCAGTACGTTCGATTCTAATCCGCGATTGTAAAACCTAGTCCCTTACATCAACGAACATAAAAAGGCTAGTTACTTTCCACTACCGGTGCCTTCGCAATTTAACTCACATCTGGTAGGAACATCGCGTGAGAAACGAGCGTGTTCGACGCCTTCTTTAGGGCTCAGGAAAAGGAACTGAACCGCTCAGCACCGTTATTTAACGCACCAGGCTCCGATGGCTCGGCCACGTGTTACGCTGGCCAGCCCACCGACTCCCGCGACGTGCTGTGTTTGCGCTGCCGGGATGTGGATGGAAGAAGAGGAGGGTGGCCCAAGCGATGATTTGGTCTTCGGGAATGAAGGCCCTCACTTCTGAGCTGGCCTCAGTTGGAGCGTCTCGGCTCCCTGGTTGGGGGTCCAAAGACGATGAACACGTTTGGCTGGATACACTTGTTGATATGGCTAGGAGCCGACCTCAGTGGCGTTCCTGCTGTAAGTTTCTTTGTCCCTCCCCATCTCTTTTAGCCTCCCCTACCAACGACGATCTCATTTCGTAGAGTAATATAATTTTACATAATAATATTTTTCGTTGTCTAGTAGCCGGCTGATAGCTTTTCGGAACGATGCCCTTCCGTTGCTGGTAGTTCTGCTGGCATGCAACTACTGTATTTCTATTCTCTTTCTATTATGTATTGCGGCACAAAAGCTGAGGTGTTTCCCGCCTGTAGCCAACGTGTATAATAATAACAGCAGAAAAATGGTAAAATAGGCTCGAAGTTCTTGCTAATTACATAAAGGCCATGTCGATTGATAGGTAACCAAGGCACATGAACTAGATGAGCGGATAGAGGATAGGCGTTAGGAATTAGATCATGTTATTCATCATGTGGATTACACAACACAGAGGTGGAGAGTGCAGTTAACCATGAGGCATACGGTGGGTAAACAAATAGTTGGTGGGAACACAGAGTTAGCTTGCTTCATCGATCTCGCGAATTGTGAGGTAACTTTACCGTGTACATAAAGTAAAATACCAAGTTCAATTTGGTTTGTTACAAGTTTATAAACTTCTGCCGTGATACTGTGCGTGAAATTAGGAAAACCTGGACCGAGCGTATTGAAAAGCCAATGAACCACAAACCTTTTGAGTCTATTTTATATTTTGATCCATCAAGATGTGTAACTATTCTCCCATCAATCCAATTAACTTAGCTGCCATTCAAAACACTGTGCTGTGGTCTAAAATTTTGGGTTCCCCTTCAGAGCATTAACAAGATGGAAACCCAAGCGCAGCTCGAGGTATTCCATAGACAACTTGATGGACTCACACAAAAATCCAGGGATAACGAGTAATGGCTGAAAACGTACCTTATTGATCTAGAATATCTATATGGAATTACGACCTGCAGACAAAGATTCCCTGGAGTCTAAGCATTTAGATGGCTTAAAGTAGCTCAGATCCGAAGGAGAAGTAGTTATCCTTCACCCAGACAAGGGACCGGGCGCTGTGGTGTTAGACAAATCCGCCTATTTGGAGAAGATGATGACGAGACTAAATGACCACACAAAGTTCGAACCCGACGATAGCCCTCAAAACCCGGTTGAACTAGAAAGAAGGATAAACACGGAATTGCAAACTTTGTTAGATGGAAGTTCATTACCGCTGCAACTGCAAAACCCTTAAGACCCAGAGGCACACAGGCACCTCAGCTTTATGGGCTGCCAAAATTACACAAGGTGGATGTCCCACTGAGGCCAATCTTATCCATGAGCAACTCGCCGCAACACAAGCTGGCTAAATGGCTAGTGACAATATTGGAGCCAGTTAAAAAGTCACTGGTTAAGCACAGCTTAAAGGACACGTTCGAACTAGTGAAACTGTTGGATTGTGCCCAGCTAAGTGGAAAGACTATATCTAGCATCGATAATTTATCACTATTCATCAAGGTACAACTGAAAGAGACTATCCAGATCATATGCAACCATGTGAGTGAGAGCCAATTACAGCTGGGTATCCGAGTGTCCAAAATAGACCGGCTGCTGCTGTTAAGTACGTCGAATGTGAAGTTCAATTTTCAAAAGCAAGTGTTTCGGCAGGTGCATGGTGTTGCAATTGGTAGTCTACTCGGACCGCTCTTAGCGGATATTTTCATTGCTCACCTTGAAAATCAAGTCAAGGACCAAATCCACCAATGCGTGCTATTTCGCCGATACATGGACGATATATTGATAATTTGTGATCAAGCGGAACAACTAAAGCAACTGAACACCAGATTAAATGACGTGCATCAAAACATCAGGGTGACAATAGAACGAGAGCAGAATGATAGCATGTCGTTTCTTGACGTACTGATCGAACGCAGAACTGATGGATACGTCGGTACGTAGCTCGGTATACCGCAAATCGACGTGAAAGTGCTAGGATCTGAACTTCCATAGTTTTGTACCCAAACACTACAAACAGGGCTTGGTGCAGACTCTGTTTGGCAGAGCAAGAAAAATCTGCACGCCAGACAAAGAGGTGCGATTCCTCACTAACACCCTAGAAGAAAACGGGTATCCAAATGCTTTCATCGCTCACTTCAGTAAGCAGAGGGAGAAAGAGAAGGTGCCTACTGTGCCAAAGCTTAAAGTTACACTGAAGCCACCGTTTAAAGGAGATGATGTAGGCCAAATATTTCAACGGCGTTTGAAATCCGCGGTTGCACGAGTGTATTCAGCGGTGCAACCCCTACTGGTATGCACAACGACGCGCATTCTCACACCTTCGGTTAAACCGCAGCTACCTCTTTCAATCCGTTGTGGTTTTCTTAATCCATCGCTTCCCCTCTATCTCTCTAGCGGTTTGAAATTCTGATGCTGTCTATCTTCTTTCCTCTTTAACTTCGCGATTGACCAATTCGTGAAAAGGCAGTCGCGCGGAACGCCCTAGAACTTATGCAGCTGCTCCTATTTGACCGAATTCATGACTTGGATTATGACGACGACATTGCGCTCATTAGTGACAGCTTCTGAACTTGCCAAGTTGCACTGTATAAATTAGCTATGGCTGTCAGTCGTTTTCGGCAATGCTTTACACTTTGGTACTGCACTTATTCTCCAAGATTGGCAAGGACTTGCGATTGCTCTGACTTGGCGATGATCAGCTATTTGTCCTCCAGTGTTTCAAGTATATGTGCAGCTATTTTAGCGTCCTTGGGATCGAAGATGAGATCAGGAAGGGTATCCGGAATTCTCCACGCGTTATTGCTCATTGCCACCAACTGTTCAGTCGGCGTGACATCTCGCT
Organism: Dicrocoelium dendriticum; assembly: GCA_944474145.2. Lineage (NCBI taxonomy): Eukaryota > Metazoa > Platyhelminthes > Trematoda > Plagiorchiida > Dicrocoeliidae > Dicrocoelium > Dicrocoelium dendriticum. Next base: position 122,585,404 of record OX104067.1, on the reverse strand, counting down.
CCGAAAGACAATATCCAATGTAGTCGTCCGTTCACCCCTCCTGTACAGTTGTGCGAATTGGCCCATCATTTCGACAGACATAAAGAGGCTGTCGAACTTCGACCATCGATGCCTTAGCAACTTAGCTCATGCCTGCTGGGAACACCGCGTGAGAAATGAGCATGTATTTTGTGCAGGTAGAGCGGGTAAACCGCTTAACAAGAATACGTCACGCCCCAGGGTCCGATGGATTGTCCAATTGTTGCGTATGCCAGCCCACCGATTGCCGCGACGTGAGTTGATTGTACGACAGCCTTGGGGATAGAATAAAAAGAAGGGTAGAGAAGCGATGACTTGATCAAGAGAAATGGAAAACCTTGCATCGAACGTGCCGTCGGGTGTTGTCTTCCAACTGTTGGGCTGGGGTCCTGAGGACAATGCGCACATTTGATTGGATACACCAGTTGACATGGCGAAAGGCGGACCTGCATGGCGTTTGTGTTGGGATTCTCCATTCCCCTCCTCCTCTTTAGCTTCCAACTCCAACAACCATCAAAACCCAGTGCAAAATTCGCTATTTAGCTCTGCGTTGTTGTTGGAGCTTCTGTCGTCTGTAATGTTTGTAGTATTGGCTTTTTTTCTGAGGCACAGCAGTGTTTCTCACCGTCGGTTAACACGTATTGATAATGCTATAATATTACTTGCAATGTTTCGGTAGTATAAAATATTACAACATAACTGATCGACAGAACCCATGTACTAGTGGCGCATATGCTGAACGAGAAACTAATTAATCGATCAAAACCATATCATATCGTCAACGACAAGCAAGAGGAACTCCCACATCTCAGGAAGTCGATCTGACGTTCAATCACGTAGCTTCATAAACTACATGCGCGGATATCGATGCTGTGTTGAAAGCGGAAATCTGAGTAATACCCTACGCACTGCACGACCCCACTAGCTGTGGTTTCTTCGGATCAAACAATCCACACTTAAAGTTATTCGCCACAGGTAGGTCGGAAGGCTTTTATCCGCGCCAAACCATTTAATCTCATGTTGGTTAGTTTCTGCAGCTGATGTTGCAAATACCTTCTAATATTTCTACTCCGGTTTGCTTTTTTATTCTGAGCAACTCGTTCCAGCTGTTGCCCACTGATTAGTAAGCAAATTTGATCGCATGTAGTCGAAAAATTTCGAGACCATTCTAAAAAATCCAATGGTGTAAGTTAGAGCAGTTCTTATCCGGTCCATGGCGGTTGCGGAAATTTCCGATGTCAGGTAACGCATAACGTGTTCTCTGGAATACCAATTCTTCTCAATCTATCTGAACAGATGATCTCCTTCCAATTTCTCAATTGCATCGTGTAGCAGGAAGTACTGTTCGTCTAAAGAAATTTACGGCGTGTCCGCGTCTACTATGTGGCGGGTGCTAGCAATCTGTGAATGCATGGAAGCCTGGCGCTCGAGCCTAAATTCAATCAGAAAATATACATGGTGGCTAGATTTTGTTCAGCGATGGCATTCGTAACTAGCACCTCACGCATGCTCCTACGGGAGCAGGATCCTGGAGGCTTAGTTGAAAGCTGACAAGTAGGAACAACTACGTAAAATGCTGCATTAAATACCGATCTCCAGTTGGTCTGGAACACACCAAAACCGAGAATTCACGTCAGAATCTAAGGAATGCTTATGACCGATCCTACTAGGGTAAATAACCGCCGTCCAATGGAATTATGGTGACTGCTTAACTCAAACTACTTGTGACGAATCTTCTCAAAATAATTAAAGATCCCCAACTAAACTGAAAACAACATGGGACCTTGTTTTCAATGGAGTTGTAACAATCAGACCTCTTTAGCTTATAACAGTCTTCGATGATGATACATGCTATCGCCTAGCGAGCTTCCGGTTCAATGTGCTATTAAGTGAACTAGGACGATGCCGGTAATAGGAGGGCAACTCGATCCAGCCTGTAACTCAGCCATCTGCGATTTAGGCGATATCTAATCAAATGGTCATAAATGAATCGGATAAAGAGATGAGTAGGCAAATCGATGTAAGGCTTTCGTGCTCTGCAACGCTGCCACCAGCTTTACCTTCAAGCTGCGACATTTCGGGGAAAGAAACCCAAGAGTAGCTAATCAATCGCCTATGATTTTCCCCTGTAGATCTTCAAACATTTCACCAGCCAATCATTGCGCATCCTCTATCCAACTAACATAATACTGCAGGTATGATACCCGAACTGGTACACAGCATACCAACAATGGCCGAATCACAGATTTGTACAAGGTACGCTTCGGGTTTGATATTTCACATAGATCTCCTTAGGTGACATAGCAGTCGACGACCTCTGACAGCAGCATGCCAGCAGTACACCGAAGGCATAGAGCTCTTCTCCATGATGAGACAAGACCCAATGCTTTAGAATCAAGGTTCGGTATCAAAGACTCGACGATAGTTTGTGCCGTGATCACGACTTTAAGTGAACTCTAGACGTGAAAGTATGGGTGTTTGGGAGCAATTTGCATAAGTCGGACCATTCCGCCAGTTTCCGGGTCTCTAGTTAACCTAGTCGGATAATACTTCCTGAGAAGCTCCAAGCTGACTGCAAATAACGGCGGAAGTCCTCCAGGAGATGAGCGAGACCATTATTATACTTACACGAGGCACAGCAATGGATCTAGTACCGGAAATTACAAGCAGTCAGGATGCTTAAGCTGAAATCGCTAACTACAACACGGAGTGGCCAAATCAGTTACTGAGAACGCAGGCTAAACCAAGTCAACTCTTTTGGCATGAACCGGTAATTCAGGGAACCAAGTGATTTTCAGAAGTTTGAACAGCGAAACTTCATTGAAAGCCAGTTATCGATCCAAAGAGTTATCTCATATGAAGAAGTAGGCAAATCAAACTGTCCCCCTCGATCAAACCGTGAACTATCAAGTGTGTTTGAGAACTCGGTTCCTGACAATATTTTTCGGTCGATTAATCAGTGTAGTAGTCAAGTCGACCTATCAATAATTGTGAGGTACGGCTTCAGAGCATCTACCGTATTTTAGCGAGTTGAACGAAAAACCTCTGCAACAAGGGCTGCATTTGGCTGTGAGATGCGAAATGCCTGAGTCAACCCTCATGGGATTTTCAATTCCAGAACTAATCAGACCAGAGATCACTCGTGTTGTAATGGTCTCGTTGAAAACCTAGTCCGCCATACAATCAGCTAATTCTTCAAACTTCGAGCACCCGGAAAATGTTACTTACCACTTCAGTGTCGTAATGACTGTCAAATAGTCAGCAAACACCTTGTAGATCTGCTTTTTGAGCCCTGAGCAATATATGCATTTCTAAAGTGTTTCGATTCAACATAATTTGTGTATTTCCCATCGTTATCACAGTCCTTAATTTCAGTGATTTGATCTGGATCGGAATCGCCCTAACCCAATTGATAAATGAACGTCCGGCTGTGTTGAAGATCGATCAAACGTGGTAATACGGTAGAAGCATGCGCAATTTCATGGGCTGTTTAAAACTAGGAAACCAACCTTACTCGGGCACATGTCATAATAACACGCACGTAGAACAGTTGGCCGCAGACTTCAATCTTTTTGCACTTCACAAGACTGGATTTTATTGATCCTTATAACCTGTAATTTTTATGAACTGACTGATTGCTAGTCGCAGACACTTGCGCTTCCCCGGATAGTCATGCGCTACGCTGATCTCTGCTCACGCTTACTTGCACTCCAGTGCTCGTGGCTCTTGGCAATACTCGCTGGATCTAGTCGCTCATATTATTCCCCTTATTTTCCTAGTTTGCACCTCTCTTACTTAGCATCACTTGCGATTAGCATCTGAGTATCAAACTAAACCCTACACAGCCCCACTATATGTGCAATTTCCTCGGCTCATACAATGCAAAATCAAAGCGATTCGCCGCAGAAAGCTTGATCAGTTTATTTTTTTAGCTCCAAACCACTTCATGTCAAGTGCACTTACTTCGCCAACACGCAATTCAGACGAACGACATATCAATACCTGTTTATTGGTAGTCATGCATGTACGTTTCATGTTTCTGTGTCAAATAAGCACCAAATTCTTTATCCAACGGCCTATTAACACGTAGTCTACCAAAGCAGCAGGAATTGCAGCTATCGTCGCGGTTGACACGAGTTGTCACCAGTGGTGGGATTTCTTAACAACACCAAAAGCAGGGACACAGGTGATATGACTACCCCGGATACAGCTGCTGACAGAACACTGTGATGTATCTCTAATTGTTTATTTTTGTTGCACCAGTCAATCCCATGGTGTCGTTAACCGAAAAATGGTAGTGGATGTAGATTGTGTAAGAGCTAACCGATTTATCTGCAACTTTTCGTAGCCAGGCTATGCAACATTATTACTGTGGCTTCAAGAGCCTTGTAAGCGAGTTCTAAATCCAAGTGCTTATTGATCGAGAGTTAGGTTGTATGTCAGGCTTCAATTAACGCGAGCCTTGGCGGCTTTTCGACATGCTTCGGATCGAAGTGGTTGACTTCGGCGTCCATACACACGGACATCAGGGAGTCTTGACTGCGACAGCGAATGAACAATGTGCAGTGTTACGATGGGTAAAAGAGCAGGTGCTCGACAAGTCTCGTAGGTTGAATGAAGTGAAAACTAAGAAAGCAAAAGATCTGTAAATTGTCAGTTTAAGCGTCCACCAATCTAACTGCACTGATCATCATCATCCTCATTATACACGTTTGCTAGAGGTGGGAAACACCTAAGCTACTGTGCTGCAATACACAAAGGAAAAGGAAAATAAATACAACAGTTGCATGCGAGCTGAGCTACCAGCAACGGATAGGCATCGTTCCGGTAGGCTACCAATCGGCTACTAGACAACGAGGAAACTTATTATGTATAACGCTATTACGTATTACGCTACAAAATGAGATAGTTGTTACATGGGGAGGTTAAAAGGGATGGGGAGGGACAAAGAAACTCCTATCAGAAACGCCACCGCATAATGATGTTTTGCAATGGGAATTGCATGTGTGCACACAAACAGTTGGGGAGCTGTTAGGAGAATAGCTATTTGACATTCATTTTTGTCAAACGAGCGTAATAGAAATTCGTTGTTTTTCCATTTTCTACTTCTTGACTGCTGGTTAAACGCTTCACAGTGTTAGCCCGATTGTTACATACACGTCATTGTTAACGGATCTTAACGGATGCTTATCTCCTTTTCAGCTTCAGCAGGATCATTTGCAAGGACATATTCCATCGGTTTTTCTCCGCATCACTTTTCTATTTGGTTATGTTGAAGGAATCTTTCGTTTTCACACAATTATTGTACTAGCTGCAAATTGTCAGGTCTGCGCTTCTTTTTCTCGTTTGTTTCCTGACATTTGTTTACACGTTACGTTTCGTTATTCTGATTGGCCATTGTCCGTCACTGCAAATGGATCTTCGCTTTGCGCTTAGGGTCCCATGATGCTTTTGTTAGGGACATAGGCTATTCGCTCGTTCAGTGGTGACACAGCAGGAACACTTTTAGTTCAAGTAATCTGTAAGATAAAATAAGAAAGAAAATATAAATTCTCACACATGTGCCGTTACCCTGAACCAACGGGACAAGCAAATCCATTTTCCACAGTAGCAGCGTTTAAAAATTAGTGTGCAGGAAGTGAAAATGCGCACGTTGGTTGGTAACGTTAGGTTGACGCACGGACGTGGAGGGTTATATGGCGTAACGTAAATGCATGAGTGCATCTTCGAGACGTTTTGTGAATACCGTCAGTGTGGGGGAAGAAATAATGCAAGTGGGGAGTGTGTTCCATGGTTGACACATGCGAAGTGAAAAGAAATTCCGGCGACAATCCAACCGGCTATACTGTGTGATCAGCTTTAGCTGGTGACCTCTCAGGGTGGTATTGCGACCCAGCTTCGGAAGGTGATGACGAGCATGGTTGAGATTCCTCAGGATCCAATATGCCATTATCAAATCTCCACACAGATGTCGATCTCTGCAACTGTTGACACCAAATGTACTCAATCTCAGTCGGTAATAAAGCTGAAACAGGCCCTCCGCATGCTTGGTTTACCTTCGTTGTGGCATGTCAAGTGCGGTGAGGTCGTGCTTGTGCTAGGACTACCAGGTGTGGATGGCGTATTCCGAATGGTGCTTCACGTGGGCATTGTGCGTAAGAGAGAATATTAAAGGTTCAAAACGCCCGAAAGTCTTCCGCAAAATACCAAGATGAATAGTTCTTGGTCTGATGTGAACAGCCGAGATCCTCTTATAATGCCCCCCCCCTAGGTCGCCTTTAGTAGAATGCGCGCTGAAAAACTTGATAACCCAGCCTGTACTCCCAACTGAATTGACGGTGCACGCTCAATGTCCTAAACTTAGTGGCGTTAAAATGAAGTAGGTTCGAAGTCCCCCATTCGTATGACTTATCAAGATGATATTGAAGCAATATGTGGTCACTCGTTGATTTGAAAGCCCACCTTATCTTTAGGTCATCACCGGAGAGTAAGAAACTGAGTGTTAACTCTGGTTAGATCGTTTACATAAATGAGAAATAGGCATGGACCAATTGTCAGCAAAATGAGTTCCACACCGGTGGACTCACTGCGGTATTCGTAGTATCAAATGGAAATCCGTTGTAAGTCCATAAGAAATAATGACAATTAGAACGTTCATGAACATTGTACCTTCTCATGGTGAACACTGACTGGAGTTGAAAAAGTTTGGACGTATGCTGTGACTTGACCGGTAGCGAAATCTCTGACCGACACTCATGTTTGACCATGGGCAAAGGGGTCATGTGAGATATTGTAGCGAAATGTGTGCACATTCAACTTAGGCTTCGAACAGTACCAGCGTCGAAGCACAAAGGACAGATTCCCGTACTGTATTCAAACCTTTGCAAACGCTTGGGGAAAAGAAGTTCCCGTTTCATTAGGATGAAGCAATATCAGAAATCAGTTCAAGGTGAAGAATTCTTTTCGGTAACTCTCATCGGACCCAAACATTTACAAAACACTGATACTGTGGGGTAAGCGTCAACTCGGGCTGGGATTGACTTCTGGACTGTTTGAATGATCAAAATCGATAACTTGAGACAGAGATAGAGATGGTAAACCAAGTGAACTAAATAAACATGTACACGACTCAAAGATCAGTAGTCCGAAGTAATTAAGTAGGTAAGATAACAGCCAAATAACTAAGTAACAGTGTCCGTTAGCCAAGGTAGTAGTATCGGCTGTATGAATCGTTTTTGTATATATAATTCCGGCTTCAGATGGTGAATGTAGATAGCCTCGGCGATGGATAAGAGCTGTTTGCGGAATGCTTGGGTGTAGTGTTCAGGTAGTGAATAAATGACTTTGAAGTTATTCTATGAAGCTGTATGGCCACATTCAAGAAGGTGCGACATGATTGAGCTGTCTGAAGACCTCGTTTCGCCTTTATAAAACCATTCCGGGATGTGTTCACGTATCCTCTGGGATAGGCGCCTCGTCGTGCGACCCAAGTGTCGTGCACCACAGGAGCACGAGTACTGATAAACCATCATTGAACGGGTCAACTACGGTAGTCTATCCTTCAAAAGTTTTGTAAGCAACGGCTTATGGTGAAAAACGATCCTCAGGCGGACCGCGAAATAACTTTTCTCGACAGCATATTTCAGGCGTCTAGGTAACATATTAGCTGCAGAATCACCCTTAAAGGGTATATGCATGAAAAGCTCTTTCTTAGGCGCAATGTTCCTAGGTGACCTTCGATTGCATTCCTTCAAATGTTTCATGATAAATTTATCAGGATAGCCATTTTCCCTGAGGGGGTCGCTGATTCTCTGTAGTTCTTCGTTGACTGTATCTGGTGTACACATACTGCGCGCCCTGAAGGTGAGAGGTCTGATTAAACTCCGCTTATGCTGTAGTGGTACTGCGCTGTAGAAGTTAGTGCACTGCCCAATCCATGTGTGCTTTCTGTGTACCTTTCTGCTGCATGATCTGTCCGAGTTACGGATAACCTCTACATCCAAGAAAGGTAACCGGTTTCCGAGTTCGTGTTCACAAGTGAAATGGAGATTCCCGTGTGCGTCATTGAAAGCTTTCAGCAACTGTTCCGCATGCTTTTCGGATTTGCAAAGTACGAAGGTGTCGTCAACATACCGTAAGTACATTTCGGTCTCACGGATGTGTGTGCAAGTAGGCCTTGTTCCAATTTCGCCATGAAAATATCAGTCAGCAGCGGCGCCAAAGAGATCCCATGGCCACTCCATAAATCTGACGGTACAATTCACCATTGAAGTTGAACTGAACATTTAACGTTCAACGAACTAGAACCTCCTTTAGCAAATTCTCCGGAAAAGTTATGTATATGGGCAGTTGCCAAGCAAGCTCGCATACGTAATCCACGGTTTCGAGCAATGGAATGTTTGTGAACAGCGACTGGGCATCGAATGATGTCATCCTTTTGTTAACAAGATTGCTTTCAGATATCCTCTCAATGAATTCGAACGTGTCTCAAACGCAGTAAGCACTAACCAAATTCCGCAACGGCTGCAGCTTCGCCACCATCCACTGGGCCAACAAATGCTGAGGAGAACCCACCATGTCGAAGATTGGGCGCATTGGGATGCCTTCCTTGTGAACTTTAGGCAGGCCATATAATCTCGGTAGGTGTCCACCTGAAGCTTTTCGAATTCGTTCTTCGTGGTAACTTTGGCTTGCATCATTAGTCTGAGGCAGCCCGTTAGCTGTTTCTCTAACTCTCCTGTGTTGTCTTTTCCTGCCATGAGCCACTGAAACTTACTCTCCTCAATGAGGATGTGCTGCATTTTATAGATATAATCCACCCTATCCATTCGCACCATGCCGGAGCACTTATCTGGCTTAGAGATTATTAACTCCTTGTTTAACTTGGTGTACCATCTCTATCTCTGTCTCAAGTTATCGACTTTGATCATTCAAACAGTCCAGATGTGAATCCCATCCCGAGTTGACGCTTTCCCCACAATCAGTGTTATGTAAACGTTTGGGTCCGATGAGAATTTCCCGAAAAGTATTCTTCACCCTGAACTGGATTCTGATATTGATTCATATTAATGAAATGGGAATCTTTGCCCGTGATTCATTAAAAGAAATTCCGACAACATTCCATATGACTATATTGCTCTGCCAGTTTGAAATTGCGTATTCTCAAATTACTGTTGCGACTGAGCACCAGCAAATGGCGGCACGTGTGTTTCGGATCTATCCACGTCTGGTAAGTCAAAATTAGTTCCCAACTAATCGCCGATATCGTCTGCTGAAAATCCCGTGCACACGAATCCTTCAATTCTATGACAAATTTGATATAAACGTTTGACATACTTGGTTTCTCGGCTTGGTGGTAGCTCTAAGACGGTTAGATCTGTCCTCAGCCATGGCTCCCTGACCTGTAATGGGTAGTCCACATTTGGAGGGATGAGCCGGAAATCTGTTGAAAAAGCAAAGAGTCCAATCGTCTGAATGCATGTCTTATGATGGCCGCGTGTTAGATGCTCTTCCATGATGCCGTTACAGCCTGATTCGAACACCCAAGGTCGACCTGGACCAAAGCGTCCTGATACTTTTCGCCAGAAGACCTTCGTAGCTCCTAATTGCGGAGTTTGTAGGAACTCACCATCTGGTTCCGTAGGTACCGCACTCAACTGTTGCTTAAATTGAAGCAAAGTAGATTCTGGATTGCGCACGTGTAAATCCAATCCAAAATGTTGGTAAATCCAATCCCGTCGGCCGGTGGCCGAGTGGTCTGCACGTTTGGTTTGCGACCATAAGGTCACCGGTTCGAATCCGTGTAGGGGTGGGCGTCCTCGCGGTATACTCAGCCCGCGCGCGACTGGTGGTGGTCGCGCGGCAGCGAAGCGCCGTTACGGCGTACAGCTGACACATTAGGCTGGCTTGCCGAACAACCTCCTCGTGGTGCCAGCTGGGTGGTTCGGGATTTTCCCGTTCCAGCAAATGGTTCGGCGGCAGTGTTCCAGGACGTGGTGGGTTTTCGCCTGGCAAGCGTTCTCCCTATAAAAAGCCACATATGTCCGTTTAACAACACTGTGACGTGGCGGACGTGACTCGCCACTAAATAAAGTCACTGCCCCTTGCTTCATCCTGGCGAAGCATTGTATTCCAGCAAGTTGATGCTGTAATTTCGGGGAGCATTGGGCCCCTGTTTGGCAAAGGAACAAACGAAAGGCGTATGAACTGATCAATCAGTCACCGGCTCCCAATGGGCGCGATTCCCTGAATTCGCTCCGCTGCCTTGCGGACAGGCTATTCAGCCAAAGGCTCGGGGTGGTGTCCCCTAAGTCAACACCCTACTTCGGCTTGGGCAACCGGGTAGTATTTCGCCCTCTGACGAAACCGTGGACATTGTTGTGTTGTGTTTTCTTTTACTATTTCTGTACCTTGTTTTGAGTTCCATGGTTTCCGATGGTGCAATGTCTATTCATAGACTGTTGCAAATATATATATATATATATATATATATATATATATATATATATATATATATATATATATATATATATAAATCCAATCCAGGTCGACTTGAAGTACTGTGATATAATCTGGTGTATTGATCGCCCTGCACACTTTGATGTCAAGGACACAAAGCAAGCAGTTCGAGTTTATGAGGCGTGTAATATCTTTGATATACGTCAAAAATAACTGCGGTTCTAGTACCGATCCTTGTGATATTCCGCGTTTACCTCGGATGGGATCTGACAGTGATTTACGCACCGTAATTTTAAGACCCAGTGTAGAAGAAAGCTTCAGATCCATCCTAGGAGAGGATCACCAATATCAAATGTCTGCAGTTTGAAGAGCAGAATGTTATGATTTAACCGGTCGAATGTGTTTGAGAAGCCGAGACAGACTGCATCAACTCCTGTGCCAAAGACTACCGCTTCAGTCCAGCTGGATCGTGCTAGTAGTAGATTTGCAGCACACGATCGATTTAGTTGGAAGTCATGCTGTTCCGGTGCGAGGTAGTTGCATTCTTCTAGGTAGGCCTTTAGCGCATCAGAAACAATAGCTTCCATGACCTTTGAAAGAATCGGTAGTAAGATTACTGGACGGTAGTTGGCTGGATTAGAACGACTATCTCCCTTGTGAATAAAAGTAATCACCCCCTGTTTCCACCAGTTGGGAACGTACATTTTTTCAAAACAATGTTGGAAGAATCAAGGCAAAGGCTCAGCTAAACTCTCTCCGACCGCTGCTAGCGATTTCGTGTGTATCTTATCAGTTCCAGGAGAGCTGCGCCTGTGCATACTCAGCAGCTTTTAAGCACAGCTTTTGCTGTGAAAGATATGTGAGGAAGTTTTTGGGGGTGAAACAACCATTGCGCGCAGTAGCTGGACTGAAGCAGTTGACAGAGGAATAGGAGTCGATGTCATATGCCTGGCGTTTTCAACAGCGTTTGATCACAGACCACCGAATTCTCTGTCGACACCGGCAGACGCAAAACCGACGCTCTTTAAGTTTGAAGGCATTCTACGTGCAATTTCAATGGATCGAGAATTATTAAATACCCTTCAATTTTTCCTTGCGTGCTATTTCCATCAAAGGAAAAGCTAGGAAATATGTCCAACCGTTTCTCAAAAAACTGTGCCAAAGCTTTTTCATTCACTCTGTGGTTCGCCTTGTAGTGGAATCTTTTCCCACCACATCACACACCAAACTCCACTCATACGAATCGGAATTGCTAACACTACCCAGTGGATCGCAAAGCGTAGGAATTATTCCATCGCTTTAGTACCTAAGTTGTCTTGCTGCTTTCCTACAATCCGTTCGTTAGTCGCAGTTCCTTTTGTGACGGGGCCTTTAAATCGCCCGTTGCCAGTTTCGCCCAACATCATCTTTACATTATCTACTGTATAAATCGCAGTAGTACATGAGTACACTGACAGATAGTTTGTTCAAACAACTTCCAAGGTCACTGGAGCTATTTACCCCATCCAACGTTGAACATGGTTGGCTGCATCCGGTTTCGGATTTGCCCTTCACTGTGGCCTCCACAGGGACAACTACAGGACGCCTGCGTCTACAAAGAGACCATGGATGGCATGCGCTGCACTACCCACAGTTCCATCCGCACACCCCGTATCCAGGTTTATAGAAGATAATTCAGGTAGAAATTAATATAAGACAAGCATTAGGACAAAATTGAAAACCGACCACCTGAAATAAAAAGACTTGGCATGCAAGTACGCGGTTATCAAATCGAATGCAGGGTACATACAAACGCTGCGCCGGTTCTGCCTACGTTCTCTGCAGGACCCGTCCTAGCTTCGGTGGTCTTCCCGATTGGTCTCGCTCATGGCTCACTAGGCCCGCCTGACTCAGACACTCGCGACCACATGTGCTACAGTACCATGCACTCGAAGTCGATGGAATACAGCCCTTCGGCGCTTTCCGCTTCCGCACTTGAGCTTCTTCTCTACATGCATGAGGGCTTTCTCTTGTACCTCGGCAACTGCGCTTGTGATCAGATCGCCTCATGCACGTCGATCAATCGCCTTCGATTTCCATGACCTGCAATCAAGATTAGAACGTGAGCGGCTCACTTTGATCATGTCGAGGTAACGTAACTTTGGTTTCCTTATATGCCGCTTCCCATTACTCAGCTGACCGTATAAGAGTTGTTTCGGTATCTGCGTTGTACCCATAAGACTCACATGACCGAGCCACTTTAGGTGTCTCAGCAAAAGTATGCAGTCAACTGCATACATTCCACTTCGATGCAACACTCCCGTGTCCGCAACTCTGTCGCCCTATCCAATGCGCAGAATCCGTCGCAAAACTTGATGGTATCGCTCGAGATATCGCACATTCCGCAAGGACATCGTTCACGTTTCACTGCCGTATAGGTGAACGGACAGTGCCATAGGTTTGTACACTATCAGCTTTGTGCCAATGATAAGCTGGTGATTGTTCCACCCTCGGTACTCTAGCTTCCCGAAGGCCGCCGCCGCTGCTTTCTAGACGCGGATACACAGCTCAATGTGTAGTTATTGGTCAGTCGACATCACACTCCCAAGGTAGCAGAAACGGGAGGTGGTTTCCAATACTTCAGCACCAATACTTATTCGCGGCAACATTGACGATTGCACCTCCGACGAAGGCTGAAAGAGACAGACAGTTTTACTTGTGTTGATGCTGAACCCGAATTTGGTCGCTGTCGAAGCGAAAACACAAGTCATGTACTGCAACTCATCCGCGCCGTGTGAAAACAACTCACAGTCGTCAGCAAACAGCAACCTACGGATAGTTGTCGCACAGACTAGAGTTCTTGCACCGAAACGACGGATGTTCAGCAACCCACCATCAATACGGTGCTCCATACGAACACCGTAAGCACAAGCCGCATCAATGGCACAAGACATCATTGCATGAAGATAGATATTAAACAGGGCAGGGGCTAAGACACAGCCTTGCTTCACACTAGAGACAACTGCAAAGTCATCCGAGGTATCTCCACTCAGCTGCACCCTCGCTCGCATACCACTGTGCAGACATTCAACTAAACTTACAAACTTATGCGGGCAACCGAACTTACACAACACCAGCCACAATGCCTCGCGGTTCGCCGTGTCAAATGCCTTGGTGAAATCAACAAAAAGCGAGTACAACAGCTGGTGTCATTGTCTGCACTTCTACAAATGACGAGCCGCAAACACCATATATGCAGTGTTGCGAATCGAACGGAACCCACACTGCGCTTCCGCCAAGTTAGGTTCCACAGCCTGAATGACGAGGCGGTTGAGCAGGATTAGGGCAATCACTTTGTCCACACAACTTAACAAATTGATGCCACGACACTTCGTGCAATATTGTTTGCTCCCTTTGCCCATGTGCAGTGGTAGCACAAGGGCATCCTTCAGCTCAGGAGGCACCTTCTCCTCAATCCATACACGCTGCACCAAGTGGTGCAGCGCAGTCACCAACGCCGGTCCACCGTGTTCCAATGCTCCAAGCGGGATTCCCACGGCCCCAGCATACTTGCCGTTTCGAAGCTGAGCAAGTGCTCTCTCCGACTCATCCAGTGTCGGCGTGTCCGTCAGACTCGTCGTCACATCGTGCTGCATGAGGCCGTTCAATGTAGGCCAATCCATCTCTAAAATTTTGTTCAAGAGACAGTCGAAGTGTTTTCGCCAAATCTGCCTTATGTCTGCAGTCTGTGTGCAGGTAGCGCCTGAACTACTATCGATCAGCGTTCTCAGCGGCTCCAATCTCGGTCCATACACCGACTTCAAGAATTCAAAGGATTCTTTGTGTTGGCGACGTTCGGCATAGAATTCCATCTACCTCACTTGCTTCGTCCACCATATATTTCTAATGCGACGGGGCTTTCGAGTCAATAATCATCGAACTTTGCGAAACTGACTTTTCTTCTCCAGGTTAATGGGATCTGCCATATGTGCAGCAAATTCTGCATTCTTCTCCGACACCAATGCGCCAATCGTAGCATTGTTCTCATCAAACCAATCAGGCCGCTTACAGTTTTCGCGCCCGATGGTCTCCTCGGCAGCAGCTGTCACCTGGTCGCGAATGTGGTGCCACAGGTCGCCCACTGTGGCTATACAGTCCACATCACCACACAGGCGTGCAGCCATCGCCTTCTCCAGCTCAGTACGTTTCGCCACAGTACCGAGGGAGAGAATGTTAAATTTACGCCGATTCACGGCGGGAGTGCAATACATAGATTTACGAAAATATGTGTACAGTTTGGTCCGCACTAATTTGTGATCACTACCACACTCCGCTCCACGCAATGCAAGTGTCATACGCACTTCTCGCATATCACGCTGACGTACGATGACAGTCGAGAAGTTAAGCATGACTACTCCGTGGGTGCGTCCAAGTTGCTATATCACTCGCACTCAGTGCAAACCGAGTGTTCGTGATCGTCAGGCCGTGAGTGGCACACAGTGAGAGCAGCCTGTCACCGTTCGCATTCGCTGAACCAATGCCATGCGCACCGATAACTTTTGTCCACACCGATGCATCATGTCCAAAGCATACGTTGAAATCACCCGGTCGCTCCTACGCACAGACCGTATCACGGAGGATAGCTCAGTGTAGAACTGATCTCACGTGTCATCAGGATAACACATGGTCGGACCGTACGTGCTTGTAAAGGTGATAAACTTACCACTTCCGAGTCGTAAGCGAACAGTCACCAGTCGCGCGCTGATGCGTTTTAGTTCATCCACCAGCTGGCGGTGGAAGCGATCGGAGGTTGCAAATCCGGCCCCGTGTTCATGTGGTGCTGATGCCTCGTTGCCCACCCAGTAGAATGTGTAGCCAGCACCTGCTTCATGCAACTCATCTTGCCGGCCGGTGGCCGAGTGGTATGCATGTTTGCTTTGCAACCATAAGGTCACCGGTTCGAATCCGCGTAGGGGCGGGCGTCCTCGCGGTATACTCAGCCCGCGCGCGACTGGTGGTGGTCGCGCGGCAGGGAAGCGCCGTTACGGCGTACAGTTGACACAATACTATTTTATTTTTTACCTTTTTTGGCGAGCCGAATTTCACTGAGCGCTGCAATATCGATGTGGTAGCGCACTATTTCTATCGCGACCAGTGCAGCGAGTCTCTCGGGGCGCTCACTGGAGTTCCGGTCCAGTAGTGTGCGCACGTTCCAGCACCAGATGCTGAGTGCCTTGCGCGCCGGCATACGATTCCCTTGGTGGGCACTCGCACGCGAGGTGGCGTATGTGCTTCAGAGGTTGGCTTGCGGGACTCCACCCGGAGCCTTTGGCTCAATAGCCTGGACCACAAGGCAGTGTATGGTTTGGGGGTTTCCTTGAGGGACCCCATGCGGAGCCTTTGGTCCAATAGCCTGTCTCACAAGACAGTGGGGAGCAGATCAAATTTGGGAATGTGATTGCAGAGACTGACTGGAATCTGCTTGGCAGCCATCACACGCAGCCTTTGAGGTACTGGAACAATTCGTGTATGTTTTTCGACCGTAGTAGGATACGCACCTGCAACCACGGCCAGACGCATGTGGGTTTTGGCGGGTTTTCACCAATTTGACCAGGGACTGGCTGGCTGGAGGCGGGCAGTAGCAAACCATGGAAAACCCGGAGGTGCCCTTTCACCGTCAGAGAAAATGGAGTGACTTTGCAAACACAGGGACTAAGTTAGACGGTACTTGGACGTCTTTGCACCTTGTTTTGAGGTCAACGATCTGATGCAACGGTATTTGGAGCGTAATCTCAAGAAACTCTGCGCCGAATGTACCTGACGCTGAGCTGCAAGAGAGATCTGTCCAGCAAACCTCCGGGAGTTTGAAGTCGCCCATCACCAAACACCTGTTTTTGGACTTGGAGCGAACAAAGTCAGGTACCTCTTTGGATACACTCCCAGGTCTTCTATACACACTTACAACTGTAACCTGATCTAAGGATCTGCTAATCACAGCAGACAGAGCTTCATCAGTTTTGTCTGCAGAGTGAAATATCAAAGTCTTCAAAATGTCCAGTGTGTAGCTCATATAAAAAGCGACGCCCCCTCTTTGCAGGCCAATAGAGAGAGCGTATTCAAATAGTGCGTAGACAGATAGATGTACTTCACCAGCTGTGATGTGCTAAGACAGCCAGGTTTAAGTGAATGTAAGTATGTCTGGATTATACCTATCTACAAGCAGAAGTATCCCGTGCACTTTATTCCTTAGGCTGCGCGCCTTGATTAGCACTACCTGAAAGTATTCTTTATGAACAATGAACAATGAACAATGATTTATCACGGGATAAAAGCAAGTGCTTGACACGTCCCGTAGGATGGTTGAGGTGAATATGATGCAATCAAAATATGTCTGGGTCATCTATCGAACGTCTGCCGAGATGAATACCTTGATAATTAACATCAGTGTAAAATGAAAAAGAAATATCGCGCGTAAGCGTTAAGAAAGACACTGGGGCGCAGTGATAGTTGAGGTAAGGAGTGAGAAAATAATATATGGTTGCTCACTTAGGTCCATTTGATACTGTAGTCCTGTTGAAAACTTGCTTGGCGTAATCCACAGTAGGGGAGTTTAGGTAGCAAAATGTTGGGAGCTAAGAGCAACATCTAATCATTTTTTGAAAACATCCAGGGTAGGAGAGGATACAACTGAGTCTGGGAGTGCGTTCCAAGGTTTGCAAACCCGAAGGGAAAAGTAATTCCGTCGACACTCTAATCGGCTGTATTGTTCCTTCAACTTTAAGCAGTTACCCCTGAGCTGCGTGTTGTGGCTAAGTTTCAGCAAATGGCGGCATACGTGGTTGGGGTCACTCAATATTTGATACGCTAATATGAGATCACCGCGCAGTCTTCGATAGCGCCCGCTGAAAATACCCAGCAACTTCAGCCTTCGGTGGTAAGAGTGATACCGCAGGCCCTTCAGGTTCTTTGTTGCTCTCCGTTGTGGTGCCTCTATCGCTTCTAGGTTAAGCTTCAACCAAGGTTGCCAAGCTTGTATAGCGTATTCAACATGCGGACGCACGTAGGAATTGTGCATCATTGGGAAGCTTGATGGGTCAAATCTCCCGAATGCTCTTCGCAGCATGCCGACATGCTGGTTGCCTCTTTTCGCAGCAACCTCAGCCTGTTTTGAACAGTTGAGGTCGCTCTGTACGATCACACCTAGGTCACGTTCCTGGGAGCTATTCTGCAGTCCGTTTGTCCCAAGTGAACAGGTGTAGTTATGACTATGGCGTAACTGGACAACGCGACATTTGTCTACGTTGAACGGCAGGGCGTTTTGAAGTGACCAGTTCGACACTGTGTTAAGATCGCACTGGAGCCGTTCGTGGTCGTCCGGTCCTCTGATCCTTCGCCATATCTTGATATCATCAGCGAAAAATAGGAAATCGGAAGCAATCGATCTCGCCAAATCGTTAATGAACACCAAGAATAGACGAAGTCCAAGAACCGAGCCTTGTGGTACTCCGCACGCCACATCGATTGCATCAGACAATGATTCTCGGACTCTCACCACTAGCCGTCGTTCTTGTAGAAAATTTTCAATCCAACTCAGGATTGGGTCTCCAATGCCGTAATTCCTAAGCTTCTGAAGGAGAATGCGACGGTTTAAGCGATCAAATGCTTTTGAGAAGTGCAGGTAGATGACATCGACTCCTACTCCATCATCAACAGCTTCAGTCCAGCTATTACGTGCAATTAATAGGTTAGTATTACACGAATACTTTTGACGAAAGCCATGTTGCTCTGGGGCTTTAAAGTGTGGCTTTCCAGGTATTGCATCAGCGGGAAGTAGTGTTATTGGACGGTAGTTGGCAGGATCAGTGCGGCTACCTCCTTTATGGATAGGAGTGATGACCCCTTGCTTCCTTACTGGTGGAATATGGTTCTCTTCTAGACATCGCTGGTAGAAAATAGCCAGTGGTGCTGCTAAATCACTAGCTACTGCCTGTAGAGCCTTTGGTCGGATGCTGTCAGCTCCGGGAGAACTGTAGATACGCAAGCATAACAACTTCTTCAACACTGCTTCCGCAGTGAAGGAGATGTTTTCTAAACCAGATGGTGGAGTAGTAGAAATGAGGAGAATGTTTGTGCTCGTTACCTGCTGGAAAGTTTGGGAGTAATGAAGCCGTAGGAGATCTGCTGCTTCCATTGCTGATCGCGTGCACCCATCAGCAGTGACTAGTGCTGGAACACCTCGCTTTACCTTTCGAAGGCCGTTAACGTGCCTGTACAGGAGGTTGCGGTCCGTGCAGAATCGCTTCATTAACTTCTGCTGATGAGTGACCTTGTCTTCGCGGATCAGTTTCACACAGAAGTTACGATGGGTCACGTATTCAGTCCAGGTCTCGGCATTCGGGCAGTCCTGGTGATGTCGCCATGCCAAATCCCTCCGGGACATACATTTACGTGTTCTGCTCCTCAGAAATGAATTACGCTTGTTTTTATGTTGGAAGGACTTCTGCTCTGATGCGTGCGCTATCAGTGTACTAAACGTCCTTGTAAAGGTTTCCCAGGCAACATCTGGTGAGCATTCTGTTAAGAAAGTCCAAGATGTATCCTTAACAAGCTTAGACAACACATTGTAGTGCATGACAGTATACACTTTATCCTCCTCCTTTCCAGGGTACTCCGCATAGCAAATATAGTCAAAGAGTAGAGTAATATGATCACTATAACCCAGTGGTGTGCTTGTAACTATCCCGCTAACCATGAGTTTTTCGTTAGTGAGCACAAGATCCAGTATCGACGGCGTGTTAGCAGTTCGAAATCTGGTGGGAGAGGTTACGTGGTTGTAAAGAGGGTGGCTAGCAATAAGCTCTTGCAAACAGGCTTGAAACTGCATACCGTCGGTTGCCGGCGTTTCTATGTCATGCACGTTAAAGTCTCCCGCGATAAGAACGTGGGTGTAAGACTTGTTCATAGCAAACTGGAAAATGTGGTACAGTTTGGAGTTCATTTCCGAAGTTGAGTTTGCCGGGCGATAAATCAAGGCTAGTAGGCATGTGTCCTTGTTTCGCAACCATAGGCGGCACCAAAGCGAATCGGGAGCTCGGATTTCCGGGTGGTCGATAACTTCACATCGGAGGTTTGTATTATAGTAAAGAATCACACCACCCCCCTTCCGGTTCTATCGGTCCGAAGCAGTGACATACCGGATAAATTGATCTCAGAATCGGTTATCTCAGGGTTTAACCATGTCTCTGGAATCATGACGACGCCCCGCGGTTGTGAGGCATGGAGTTCTCTAAGTTCTGCCAACTTGCTTAGATGGCCTTGGGCGTTTGTATACATGCAAGATAGGGTGGTGCATTACCAGAACGGGCACTAGTAGAGCTGTAAAGGACACTCGGCTGACCACCCGAAAACCCACTAACCGGCGATCTTGTTCATCGTCTGCTCTCCTGCTTTCGAGGTTCTTGATGTTCACCTTTAGCTTCAGCCTATCGGACAGCGGAAGGTCCCGCTGAACACTAATATTAGTACCTTTCAGCTCAAAAGCAAACAGCACGAGAGCCTGGCGTTCCTCCGGGGCTGAGAGAACTACACGAAGTATCCACAATCGAAGCTTTGGTGTATTAACTAGGACGTTCCTCAGTTTAATCCGCTTCCTGACAGTAAAGCCTAGAAAATCAGGTGGAAGTACCTTCTTTACGCATAGTTTAAACCAATGAAGGTTGTCGAACATGCGTTTAGAAGGAAGGACAGCAATGGATCCAGCCGCGTTACGGACCAAATGTCGTGGTAACCGTAACCAACGTGATTCGGTCATCATACCATGGTTTTCAACTTAGATTTAATTACGCTCTTAGGTTGTTAATAAAGCGATTGTTGCTTTTTGGTATTTTATTTTCCATTGTATTTTAAATAACATTTCAACGTGTCACTTTGACGTTGTATATTTTTAGAAGCGTGTTTTTGGCGCTAACAGTAGTGAATGCTTAGTTCAGAAAGATGTGTTCACATAGTTACAAACATCTGATACAACCTGGACAGAGAATAAATTCGCACAATTTTCTTGTTTAAATTTAAACTTGGTCAAAATGTAGCACAAACTGCTCGTGACATAAACACTGCATTTGGCCCTGGAAACACGAGTGCAATGGTTAGAAGAGTCTTGAAGACGAAGAGTGTTGTGGACGTCATCAGAAGTGAAAAACGGTCAATAATGAGACTTAGTTGAAGTGGACACACCTAAAACTATTTGAAGTCTTGTTTAAGATTTAGCAGCATCGCATGTGACGGTTTTCAAATAGTTACAGGAAGGTTGCATATCGAAAAAGCATGATAATTGATTACCGCACGAAACGAATGAAAACAAAAGAACCCGTCACCCTGAATTGATGTCTTCCGTTGTTCTGCGCAATAATAGAAATTTGCTCAACCGGATTGAGACTTGCCATTCTTGAGGTAGATCATTTAGGACAATCGACGACACACTGCTTAATGGCTGGACTTGGATCGAGGTCCCCAAAACCGAAATTGCATCAAAAAGTTTATGGTGACGGTTTGGTTGTCTGCAGATGATCTGTTTGATCAAGATCTTATGAATCCAGGTAAAACCGTTAGAGCGGGGAAGTATTTCCAAAAAGTTGCCTAAATGCATCGAAAACTACAAAACGAATGTCCACCACTGATCAGCAGAAAGAAGCCACTTTTCCACGATAGCGCTCGGTCGCACTTCCCACAACCAAACCTGCGGAAGATGCACTAGCTGGGCTATGAAACTTTGGCTCGAGAACCATACTCCCTTGAACTCTCGCCTACCGATTACCGCATTTTTAAACATCTGTATAACTTCTTCCGAGAGAAATGCATGAACAGGGTATCACATCCAATTTGTATAGAAGGAAGAATCGTAAGCTTGTGGAATAGACTACCAGAAAGAATAATAGAGGTCGACTCTGTGAAGTGTTTCAAAACGCGTATAGACGATTAGTTTGGAAACCTGTGTTTTTGTGAAACAGTGCACATACAATGTAAAAATTGCATCCTACACCCAGAAATAATGACACCAATACGAATTCCTAACCGAACAAAGATAAAAGATTAACTAATTAAACACTACCGATGACGAGGCGCAATTAAGTGCTTTTGATTATTAATAATTCGATAGAGTTGTGCAGAAACTTTTCTACTTGTTCTTAACTACCGTCTCAGTATCAGAAACCAAGAGAATGCCGAAACCGCATACAACGAGTTCATCACCACCAGAAATCCGTACTTATATTCATCCAGGATAAATAAACCAGTTTTAGTTAACAAAAATGCGTCAATTTAAATGATTCTTGTTTCGAGAAACATGTCTTTGAGCCATAGTATGGGCATACAGGTTTTAAACTTAAAAATTCCCTTTCCTTTAGTAACAACGTAATACATGGCTAACATGAAAATACAATGCAACCATTGTTTTGAACGTGCTCCGCCGTCTACGCTGCCTTCTTCTAATCACCAAGTGGGCAGCTAAGCGCGTCATCCCGTCTCTGCATGCTCTGCGGTTGCAACGCAATGGTGGCACAGCCCACGTGACTCTAAACTAGCCGCTGAGCGTGATTTACCGTCACGAAACGCATTCGGAATGCGTTTCATATCGAACCTTCTCACGTGTAGAGGAAAACAGCTCATTTTGTGTCGATTCATGATGCATGTAGCACATCAAATCCGCCAATTAATGATCCAATAATTTTATTCACGTGATTCATCATTACGTTGTGTTGTGCATTACATCAAACTATTTTATGCTATGGTCAGGCATTCCGTCGTGCTTTTATGTGTTTCAAAGTTGGATTTGAGTACGCCTTGTACACTGGATAAAACGATTTTCACAACTGTTCCTCAGGATGTCATTGAAAGAAAGCTCGATAATGTTCAATGGCTACATTTCTTCTGATGGAGGCGCTCATATCATTTCACACCATTCAATCAATGAATTCATTGTCAGAAACGAAAGCGGAAAGACCTGTACAATCAGGTATCGTCAGGTATGGCGAAATATAAATACACGTTTGCACATCTTGTTTTACAAATCCATAAGAACATTGTTCGGTCGGTCTGGTCCAAAGATGAAGAGGTCATTTTGGTAAACAACAAAAAGATATCAACATGGAAGTTGGACAGCATGTTACCACTGCCACATAAAAAATGTACATACAGCACATCAAGTGAAGTTGTCCACCCTACCTAGACTCTAGTTCCTTCAGCACACGCAACACCAGCTCTTCCTGCAAAGGCTTACCCACCACTTGCACACTAAGTGGTAACCCTTCAGTGCCCAATTGGCTCCGCATCACTTCTTCATGGAATGAATCACCGCTAATTTTGTAATCTTCCGCCCACTTATTGGCCTGTTGAGTATCATTTTGGTTAACCTTACCCATGGGCACCACGCCTGCGGGGTAGTCAACAATGTTGTACAAAAAACAATAGATTACTGGTGGGTTAGCGTAGAATGGTGAGAGTCCACGTTTGTATGCAGGGAATGCCCATACGGGACAGACAAGTACGTCGATGTTGTGCGGTCGCATCCAGGCAGCTTCAAATTGTTTTCGATAGTCTTGTAACTGCTGCAGTAGATCGGTAAGTTTACTGACTGTGGACACTCCCCGAGCGATCTCGGTCAAAACCGCTGGTTCTCCGATTTTTTTGCGAATTACCGATTCCGCCAATGGCAAGAAGCCCGAGGGTAATTCAAGCAATTGTTTCACTGGCTTCGTGTATTCGTTCAAAGGTTCATGTGACAGACTTTTCCGTACTGCTTTGCCTCCAACCGCAGCCAAGGCTTTGGATCCCAGCTTGAGTGCCTTGCGGGGTTCCGGTGGGTCGAATCGAACGATGTCGTGTCCATGTTGCCGCAAACGTTCCACTGCCTCATGCACAGCACGTCTGACCGATGGTACGGTTTGTACAACCTTCGGATCCGCCAGTGTTTCATAGAACCCTATGACCAATCTCGCTTTATCGCGGCCTTTATAAAGCGTCTCGTTAAAAGGCAAGTCCGGGACAGCAGGATCCAGCTGGGACATCAACGGATGCAGTAGCGAACGCATTGCCTTGACCAAGTCGCTCACTCGATGGCCCATTGGTCCGGCAACCACCGTCAAGCCCACCACCGAATTTGGGAACAGCTCAGCTATACCGCGATTGCTCAGTCGCTTGGATGTGGGCTTCAAGCCGGTCAGACCACAAAATGCACACGGTATGCGAATACTACCCGCCAAATCGGTCCCGATACCAAGCGGAGATCCCCTTTGGACCAAGAGTACCGCCTCGCCGTTGGAACTACCCCCGGGTTCGCGATCCACCGAGTACGGATTCCACATGTTACCGAAGACAGGATTTATTCCACTAGTAGTCAAGGCCATTTGGGAAGTGGCAGTCAATACAAACGGGATGGCGCCTGCTTTCTTCAACACTTTGACGACAACACAATCTTCCTCGGCAGGTTTTCCGCAGCGCCTTAGCAGGCCAAATGTGGCATCGTAACCCTGTATACAACACAACTCTTTGACGCTTATTGGGATTCCATACAAGTCTGAATGGAAAGACGCGCTGATGGTCAACTCTTTTGCCTGCCGCTCAGCCTCACGGACAAATTCGCAGATACCGGAATTACCTTTCTCCATAAGCTGAACCGCTTTCGCCTGAAACGCATGTAGCAAGTCGGATGGACTGATGTGTCTGTGACGTATTCTGGCTTGCAGATCGGTGAGTGTTAGGTTTGTCAATGGGAGAAGATCCTCGGAGCTCTTGAGCCGACTCTTCAATTGGTCCACGTATTGTTCAATGTCGTTAAGCTTTTGGGCTTTGGAATCCTTAGCAGATTTTCTTTTGCTGGATGACACACTTATTACTGACATCGGTCCACTTGGAAAGCTCTTGGTGAGTAGGGCTAAAAATTAAACGAAGATACTGTGAAAGAGAACATCCAGGAAATTGGTACTCATTGATTGATGTTACCTTCATACTTACCCTGAAACATGCTACAATGGACAGGATCAAGAGCCAGGCAGTGCAACGCAAAGATGGCCGGATTACTCGTAGTTTGTAATCTATAATGTGCACGCATAGTCCTGACAATCTAAACAGTTGGATTTGATACACATAGTTCAGATAAAGATTTTCACACCGAATTTCTAATTTGTCTTACTTCTTCAATACTTACTGTGCTCTAATGCAAAACACTAACCATGTGCTACACCTGGACCTTCTGCCTTAAGCGGCTACTGTACCCGGTTGTAATAATTACCATAAACTAATAAAGGCATTGACTCATCAGAATTTCGGAAAGTCCGAGTTCACTGCAGATATCTGCAGACTACTTTATGCTGAAAAACATGAAAACCTAACAGAGAAGTAGGTGCAGAATTCAAGCATTTTACTCTCAATTCTCTTAACTTACCTGGGTTGCTCTTCATTTGTGATTTCTATTTTCTGTTCCTTGGTGCTTCACACAACCATATTTGCCGCTTAATCCACTTCGATTTATTCTGAAATTTCAATAGCGACTTGTCCCTGGTAGGGCTCGAACCCACAACTGGACTGTTGCCAGTCAGTGGTTGAGACCACTGAGAAACGGGGGATGGCATCGATCATCGTAAATAAATTTCCAGATGTGATAGAGGACAGCTCACTATCCACTGATTTACCTGTTACTACCTTGTAGCTTAGTGGTCTCAGCCACGGACTGGCAACTGTCGATTTGCGGGTTCGAGCCCTAACAGGGTTAGATGGAATGCGCACTGCTGACGATTCCCGAAAGGATGAAACGAGCGTACAGTGCTTTTCCGGGTGTATGGTGGCTGTCTGAGTGAGCTTAGACGTGACGAATTTCTACATTTACCGTACAAACCCCCTAGTACTCCACTGTAAACAGCGATTTTTGTCCATTGATTTTAACGGATATACTGAAGATGGCTAGAGATGAAAATTGGTGTGTAGACAGGAAGTTAACGTTAAAGGTTCAATGGAACAATGGTTTGTACGCGTAAAGAAACTAAAGCTTAACAACGCCAGTAAGATGGTCATGGTGTAATTTCAAAGTATAAAATATGGTTAGCAAAATGGTGTTTACATCGGTGAATTCACTGAGGTATACCTAGTATAAGCTGTACATCCAAGGTAAATTCATGAGGAATGACGGCAAATGTGATGCTGGTAAAAACCGTGTCCTTTTCTGGTGCACACATACACGAGGTTACAAGGGTGTAACGAAGTCTAGGCTGTGACCGCTAGTGAAATCTCTTACAGACACTTGTGTTTATCCATGAGTAATGAGTCGTAGATCATGGTACAGTGAAATAAGTGAGCGGTCAACTCGGGTTTCGAACCCTGCCAGCGTTGGAGCACATATGACAGATTCCGGTACGGCATTCCACGTTCTGCAAAAGCGTACGGAAAAGCAATTCCAACAGCATTCCAAAAGACTGTGCTGCTCCGCCAGCTTGGAATTATTGTCTCCTAAATTCCTGTTCTAACTGAGCTCAAACAACCACCGGCACGTATCGTTAAGGACTTTCAAAATCCAGTAAGTCAAAATGACGTCTCGGTGCAATCGCCGATGCTGTCCGCTGAAGACCCCGAGCACTTGTAGCCTTCATTCATACTGTAAATTATAGAGAGCTTTGACATTTTTGTTGCCTGAGGTTGGGGTATCTCCAAGCCTGTGAGCTCTCTCCTCAGCCATGGCTGCCAGACCTGCATTGCGTACTCCTGTTATAAACGTCCTGGTTGTGTTTCGACTTTTCCTCGGAACGGACGAACTCTTCACTCCTTGTTCCCTGTGCGCCGAGTAGCCTAGACGACTCGTATCTTAAAGGCTAGTGGATTTAGTAAGCAGACGAAAACTCGCGACTGATAAAGCAGACTGAACGTGTACGCCACATAACTTCAGGAAGAAGACTGACCAAGAGTACAAATGATTTATCGATACAACGAAGGCAACCGTGCTTTCTGCACATTCATATTTATAGTTAATGAAGACAGTGGTAATTGTATAACATATAAGCGAGGACGTATGCTTCCTGGCACATGAGTTGCCATGTTGTTGTCCTATCTCCGGCCGGTGATGGGCGGGTTCGATATTGCTGAGATGTTAGTCACATCATAGTTGTCTAGCGTGCTCAGTATTTATGGTATTGGCAAGAACACGGCGCAGCAGATAGACGGCCAACTTAAGGAGAGTCCGGGAGCTACGATAGTGAGCCTGGGGCGAGTTCAATAGAAACTGTGCGGGATACGTTGGCGGTTTTCTCCCTGAGGACAACTCCTTTGATGTCTATGCAGTTGTATGAACGCTTGGCGGCAGTTTCCGTAGGGAGAGCTCCTCTCTGAACTGGGTACTTTGGGTCTCTGAATAGCGACTGTGTTTTCCGGGCCCACAATGGACTGGTTCCTCTGAAACCCGGGTGTTTTTCGGGCGTGCAGTGTACTGCTGCCTCTGAAACCCGGGTGAGCTTTGCAGAGCAATGCCAGCCCTGTAACAACTCTACATATGGACGTTTGCATGAGCCGAGAACTTTTGCAAAAATCGAAGAATCAAACCGTCCACATGCACGCTTCAGGAGCCCCCGGGTTGGATTTTTCGCCTGGACGACGTTTCCGCCTGATTGGTTCATTCAACGTTGACCTGGACCAAAACTCCCAGATCCTTCCAGCCAGAGGACGTTTAAAGCTACTGGTTGCCGACTTTGTAGGAGTACGCCAACTTGTGTCGTAAGTGTCGCACTCTACATTCGCCCACATTGATTTGAAGTAGATCCTGGATTGACCACGCGTATACCCTATCCAAATCAGCTTGTAGTACTGTGATAGCATCTGCTGTATTGATGGCCCACTACACCTTGATGTCATCGGCCTAAAGCAGCCAGTTCGAAATTATGAAGTGTGTGCGATATCGTTGATTTCCGTCAAAAGTAACCGCGGTCCCAGTACCGAACCCTGTGGTACACCGCGATCAGCATGGATGGGATGACGACCCTTCACCCACTTGTACTTCCAAGCACCGGTGTAGAAGAACGCTTCTGATCCATCCTAGATGTGGATCACCAATACCAAAGGTTTGGAGTTTGAAGAGCAGAATTTTATATTCTAACTGATCAAATGCCTTTGAGAAGTCGAAAAAGACCACATCAACTCCTGTGCCACAATCAGCTGTTTCAGTCCAGCTGGAATGTACTGGTAGTAGCTTTGCAGTGCGCGATCGATTTCGTCAGCAGCCATTCTGTTTCGGTGCAAGGTAGTTTAATTCTTCCAAGCAGACCGTCAGCGCATCAGAAATAATAACTTCTATGACCTTTGAAAGAACCGGTAGTAGGCTTATGGGACAGCAATTGACTGGATTGGAACGATTAACTCCTTTGTGAATAGGAGTAATCATTTAGTGTTTGCACATGTCAGGCACGTACATTTAATGAAAACATTATTGGAAAAATCGAGGTAAGGGCTCAGTTTGGCCTAGTCAACCACCGTAGTTTATAGGCTCGGTAGGAATCATCCGCTAAAGAGCAATGGAATAGATTACTACTACTACTACTACTACTACTACTACTACTACTACTACTACTACTACTACTACTACTACTACTACTACTACTACTATCACAGACTACTGTTGTGGAAAGAGTAAGGTAGATTGAGGAGAAGTCCACATACAAGTTTAATGGATACATCTCCGACCACGTCCCCCTGGCGCTGTGGCATAAGCTGCTGACTGGCGATGCAAGTCGCTGGTGTTCCTAAACTCGATTCATAATGGGTCGGATGGAAGTGCACTACTGATGATGCCCGGCAGGCCGGTACTGAGTTCTAGTGCTTTTCCGGGCACGTGGACGGCTATCTGGCTTAGAACCTGCTGCGATGAACTTTCGGTTAATCATCTCCTAGGAAGCCCATTGTGAACGCCGTCATAAAGCGTTATTCGATAGACAAATGAAGCATACACTCTTTAAATTGATTCAAGCCATACAAACGTACATGCTTCACTTAACTGAGGTTCCGTTTCATGTCGGAAACTGACAGGTGGTATCGACCACCTATCCTAGGATTTTATGGACCCAGCTACTTTCATGTCATCTTGCGGAAACTGACAAGCTTATGACGAGCTTCCAACACAGATTCCTTT
This sequence comes from Dicrocoelium dendriticum, assembly GCA_944474145.2. Classification (NCBI taxonomy): domain Eukaryota; kingdom Metazoa; phylum Platyhelminthes; class Trematoda; order Plagiorchiida; family Dicrocoeliidae; genus Dicrocoelium; species Dicrocoelium dendriticum. Next base: position 122,556,792 of record OX104067.1, on the reverse strand, counting down.
TGAGAAAATCACACAGCAGGTTCGATTTATCTGGTTCAAGCCGCACTATTTACTACTTTTGTTGTGAATCCTCTAACACACGGGTTCTACGATTGTTCGACTGATGACCTTACGGTGCGTGGATGATCGAACAGGTCTGGATAAGACTCGGTCACTGCAGCAGCGACCACGAATATAGTAAAATCGGAACTGGGGCTATGTGCCGCCTGTTCTTACGTTCACTTGTCAATTGGCCCGGGTACCTTAATAGTTACCTTTTAGAGAGAGTGGTCAACTTACACTAATATCTTAGCATATCCATATGTCTACCGACAATTACGGTTCCAGATGGCTGAGGAGAAATCTCGGAATTGGCGTGACGAGTGCGTATTGATAACATGTACAATGGGTCCGTGTGCTGATTAAAAGACCAACACCGTTGCGGTGCTTGCTAGCTAGCGGTGAATGTTTGCATGCGTCGCGATGGAACAGCTTGATGTGTCCAACCGTGGTGTCGTTTGTTTGTGATACTCACTGGTAAGACAAACAAAGGTAACCTGCTTTCCAACATTTGGCGTCGGACACTTAAATGTAAGCAGGACCGTTGTAGAATCTCCTTTAGTGGTCAAGAAGTTGCTGCCTGTTAATAACTGGAAGCTAGTACATCTTAAAGTCTGTTATTCTTGTGATTCGCACAATCTAGTGATATTCGTACACATCGCCATGGTGGGTCTATAGTTAGTGTATGTCACAGAGATGTGGCCATTGAACACTGGAACCATTTGGAGGCTAGATATGCATGACCACTGATTGCTACCCAAACTCGACGGTGTCCCGTGGGGTCCCCATTTGGGGTTTGGTGGCGCGTTTGTAAACTTTTCACTGGAAATATTAGAAATATACTTACTGAGCTTACATGCCATCACTGGGACGCACTCCCCCAACCAGTGGTTGCTGCATCGATACTAGCCGTATTTACATTTGAAATCACTAATGAGCCACGGCGCCATCATCAGCGAAACGTGTGACCAACTTCGTCCCATAGGATCTACTATTACTCGCCTTTATGGCCTTCCAAATATGCATAAGAATGACACACCATTGAGACCCATATCAGATATGGGGAATTTGCTGTATCACAATATTACGCAATGGCTGACAAAAATGCTGTATCCCATCTGGCAAATGATCATCTCCAATCAATGTTAATCTACCGGTTCACCTGCGCGTGCGGGGCCAGGTACACTGGACGGACGACCAGATATTTAGGTAAGAGAATTAAGGAACACCTCCCAGGTTGGCTCTACAATCGCGAGAATAGGACAAACTACAGCGCGATTACGAACCATCTAATCAACAAAGGCCACCACATAAACAAACAGTCTTTCAGATTCTCTACAGAATATCACCAATGCATAACCATCGTATAAGAGCAAGTCTACTTGTTACCGCTGAGGTAGTATGCCTACGCATGACAAATCCGGACTTGTGTGTCCAGAAGAAGATAGTACAAACACCACAGCTTCCCTCGCCGACCACCAGCCGGGAAGGAAGTGATGGTGCTCCGCAACTCCACTTGACTTCAGCCATGTGCTCAGATGACTGCCATCATGATCACAAGTTAAATTTTCTGATCAATGCTTCCTTTGTTACGCTGACGATTATGACCGACTTTACCCTACTGTATATTAGTGTACTAGCCTGAAGAAGAATTAATCGAAAAACAATTGTTCGCATAAAGCTTCGTATTTTGTTTCGTATTCTGAAATTGACGTATCTACGATTGCCGCACGCGTTATCCCTCCTTTCGGTTATAAGGATACCACTTTCGCTATACTAGCCGTAAATCATTAGCGTCATAAAACAAAACAACGAACCTTATTTACGCTCGAATACACAGAAAGCAAGCGGTTAATTTCTAGTCAACAAATGCGTCATCTGCTTCTTCCTGCTGCTCGCATGAAAGCATTCACCAGACCAACAAAAAGGACTAGCAACACACACGTCTCTTTACTTTCAATAAATAATTGTCCTTATGAGTAGGGGAATTTGGTGTAGATACTTGAGTTTCACCACATTAATCTTCCAAATCAGATGATCATCCATATGCCCGGAAAAACACCAGACCACAGTTTCAGTCTGTTGGGCATCACCAGTAGTGCGCCTCAATCGGATCCATCGGGATTCGAACCCATGACCAACAGCAGCTTGCACGGCGAGTCAGCAGCTTATGTCACGGGGGACAGCTTCGGACCATCATGATTTACAAGTTAACTATGATATAGCGCCTCTTATCTTCAACTTCTATGCAAGTTACGAACATTACAGAGGAGACGGTTGGCCTCGAAAGACAAGACGTCCACTAACCGTAGCTATGCCCGACATAGCATTTAGAAACTGTCAGTTAGCTTTTAAATCATGATAGTTCAAAGCTGTCCGCCGTGGCCCAGTTGCATAAGCTGCTGACTGACGGTTCAAGCTGCTGCTGGTCATGGGTTCGAATACTGATGGATCCGATGGATGCGCACTACTGATGATGCTCAACAGGCTGAAATTGCAGTCTGGGGTTTTTCCGGACATGTGGACGTCTATCTGATTTGGAAGCTGACTGTAGTTAATCTCAAGTAAATACTTGTCCATTGTTCATCGAATCTGTGTCATCTGAAACGATCAGTTCAGATCCTGAACCACCAAATGCTGCCCACCTCGACCTATGCTGCTCATAAGTCCTTCATATTCTGCTGCAATGGTGCAATGAACTAACGGTTTATAACGAGTCTAAAAGCGAATGCTTGATATGTCCCGTAGGACGGTGACGGTGAAAATCGCAAAATTAAAAAACCATGGCGGTAAACGAACGTGAGATACATGACTGACCAAGGACTTTGGAGTAGCATATACGCGAATATTCCTGCCTGCAATTTAGGGGATTTATGACGCCGTCCAATATCTGTTGTGCACCAATGTCGTCATTTGATGTTCACGGGCTATATCACATTGTGTATATGCGTCAGCTTATCGTCAAGGCATTTTTAGAAAAGAGGTAAGGTGGGGGTATTAATTACATGTGCCCGGAGCGCATTCTAAGGCTGTGATACTCGGAGGGAAAGAAAGTTTCGTCGACATTCCAGTCGGCTGTACTGTGTGATCAGCTTAAGCTGATGACCCCTTAGAGATGTGTTTTGACTGGGTTTCAAAAGCAAAGTGGCATGTGTAGTCGGGGCATTTAAGGATCTGCTACATCATTATGAGATCACCCCTTAGACACCGATAACGTCCGCTGTTTATGTTGAGGATTTTCAGCCTGAGCGGCTCGGGAAGGCGGGACAAACCTCGGACGTTCTTTGTCGCGTTACGTTGTGCGGTATACAGCGTGGTGAGGTAGTGCTTCTGCCGAAGTTGCCACGCTTGCATAGCGTAATCCGTGTGCGACCTCACGTACGCATCTAACATTTCGGAATGATTGAGGCGTCAAACTCCCCGAAAACTATACAAAGAAGGCTTCTTTGCTTTCATTGATGCCTTTTCAGTTTACCTCAATCAGCCAAGTTCCTCTTGCACAAGCACGCCAAGATCGCATTTAGAAGAAGCCCGCTGTAGATATTGTGGCCCTAAGCGGTAGTTGTGCGTACGCTGAGGGCGTATGCTCAGCTTTTACAATTTGTGCTCTTGAACTGAAGCATGTTCACGATGGACCATGTGTACGCTTTGTCCAGAACATCCTTTAGGGCTGTATGATCATCCACTGAAGCGATAGCATGCCATGTGTTTATATCATCTACAAATAACAGACAGGTTGTAGACAGTACACTTGCAAGACGATTTATGAAAATCAGGAACTAGTGTGGCCCGTCGCGAGCCCTGAAATACGCCGCATTGCATTGTGTTTGGTACCGATAGGGTGCTGCAAATCTCACTTTCTGTTGACGTTGAACGAGAAAGACACCTATCCATCCCAGAACAGGATCGCAGATACCCTAATTCTAGAGTTAGTGCAGTAGAATGCGATGGTCTAGGTGGCCGAATGCCTTTGAAAAGTTCAGGTAGGCTGCATCTTCTTCTACACCATCGTCCACAGATTGAGTCCAGCTTGCACGCCCTTTCAACAGATTAGTGGTTCAGGACCGTTTGGCGTAATCCATGCTCTTCCGGAACGAGCATTTGGTTATTTACCAGGTACTCCATGAGCGCTTCAGCTACAATGGACTCCGTGATCTTGGAGACCACCGGAAGTAGTGTTATCACTCGATACTTCGCTGGTTCTGCACGTCTATCACTTTTGTAGATTTCTTTGATGATTCTGAATTTCTAAGTCTTTGGGACGTGCACCTTTTTAAGACCTCGCTAAAAGACTAATGCTAACGGTTCAGCTAAACACATGACGGTAACTTTCAACGCCTTCGGGCGAACGCCGTCCGCACCCGGGTGTTGTATTCGCGCAAGGACATCAGCAGCTTCAAAACACCTGCAGTTATGAAAGCTAGGTGGTTAAGGCCTGATGGCGGCATCTTCTGCGTATCCATGGTGTAGGATGATTACCCGCTTAGGAAGGTACGACCAGATTGCTCTCCAAGAATGTTGTCCGCCTCTTTTGCCATTTGTACTAACCCGCATACTGTGTGCAGAGTAGGAATTCCGCGATTAACGCGGAAAACTGGGTAAGGTAACATAAAATGGTTGGCATAGATATTTGATAAGCTGCCTCAAATCGACCTCTCCGATGTGGTCATCGATTGAAGAGTGTATTACGTATTGTTGTGCCAAAGAAGGAGGATCATGTGTACCGGCCGGTTACTATCTAGCAGACCGTCATCTGTCTACCATTTGAATTCACATGACCATACCTTATAATGGGTATTGGTCCTTTTCCTATGTTTGAAGAATATGTGCGCAACGGTCGGATCACTGCAGGACTTGATGTACTGGTAGCCCGGGTTAATCGTTCCTGGGTTTAACTGTTCGCCGAGCTTCGCATACGAGTTGCTCAATAACACCATCGAAGACATCCATTTTACGATCGAGTCGGAGATAGAAGACCAGCTCCCATTTGTGGATGTGTTAGTCACCAGGACGATTGACGGAGGGTTGCAAACATCGGTTTACACGAAAGGAACACACACCGACCAGATTCTAAACTACTACAGCAATCACCCGAAATGTCACAAAATAGGCTGCGTACGAACTCTCTTTCGTAGAAGTGAAACACATTGCAGCACTCATGAGGCAAAGCAGAAAAAGTTATACCTGTTCAGATCATTTCTTCTAAATGGATATCCACATAACTTTGCCCGGCGATGTCTAAGCAACAAAGCTACCATCTCTTAGCCTGCTCAAACGACAACGAAGCAAATAGTTCTACTTTATGTAACGAATATTGCCGAGATGACGGCACGATTATTCAAACAGCACGGTCTTACAGTGGCCCATAAACCAACCGCCACATTGCGGAGAACCCTGTCGAAACCTAAAGTTAGACCTGAAGCACACGAAAGACGACAAGTTGTGTACAAGATACCGTACCAAGATTGCGATAAGAACTACGTGGGTCACACAGGAAGGCAACTGTCTACAAGAATACATGAGCATAAGAGATCTTGTAAGAAACAGTACGCACTCTCACTGGTTTCAACATATACAGACGAAGAAGGACATCACTTTGATTAGAACAACGTAGAGGTCCTAGAAAAGGAGACACGAAAAGGAAGCGTGTTCCTCGAGGTATGGTACTAGAGGAAGCACTCGATAAACATGCACCTCGAGTTTGAACCGGTTTACGAAAAGCAAAGACGGAGAGAATTAAAACAACTTAAAAGCCGTCACGAGCACCTAAACGAGTCGTTAACGATACAGCTGCAACAGCCGGGACAAAACCATCATAAGGATCTCCCGTGTCTACCCGAGAAGTTGGGTAGGCGGATGGTCACGGGGCACAGATCGAGAACCTCAATTCAGAACTCACTTGCTCATCATCATGATTATACACGTTAGCTAGAGGTGAGAAACACCTCAGAGACTGTGCCGCAATATATAACAGAAAAAAGGGAATAAAATGCAGCCGGTGCAAGCCAACTGAGCTACCGGTAACGGATGGTCATCGTTCCGGTAAGCCACTAGCCGGCTACCAAGCAGCGAAAGAAATTTACTATGCCAAATAAGGTTATATAGTGAGATCGTGGTTGGAGGGGGAGTCTAAGATGGATAGGGTAGGACAAAGAAACTTAAAGCAGGAATGTCAGTGGGGTCGGCTCCTAGACAAAGCAGCAGTTGTATCCAGCCAAACCTGTTCATCGTCTTTCGGACCCCAACCAGACAGCTGAGACGCTCAAATAGAGGCCAGCTTCGAAGCGAGGGCCTTCATTCCTCGCACCCAACTTATCGCTTGGCCACCCCTCCTCTTCTTTCATCCACACCCCCGGCGCGCAAACAGTGCCCGTCGCGGGAGTCGGTGCGCTGACATGCGTAACACATGGCCGATCCATCGGAGCCTGGTGCGTGAAATAACGGTGCTGAGCGGTTCATTTCGTTTTCCTGTGCCGTAAAGAAGGCATCGAACACTCTCGTTGCTCACTCGGTGTTCCCACCACATGTGAGCTAATTTGCGAAGGCAGCGGTAGTCGAAAGTAACTAGCCTCTTTATGTTCGTTGATGTAAGGGACTAGGTTTCACAAACGCAGAGTAGGATCGAAAGTACCGCTGCATTGTACACTCTACCCATCAAGGCGAGAGTGATGTCGCACCGGCGCCATAAGTGGCGAACGTTAGCAAAAGCGCCTCTAGCGTTTGCTATACGGTTCGTTATCTCATCTACAATCCCACGGGCGCTGATACAACTTCCCAGGTAGTTGAATTTTTGAACGAATTCTAGCTGATCCCCACCAACGGTCAGCGTAGGAGGCGGTCCAGAGCAATCTTGGAGGAATGCTTTGCAATTTGAGAGTGCAAAGCAAAGCCCGAAGTGACGGACAGCCAGTGATAATCTGTCCAATGCTGCTTGGCCTGTTTGTGAGCTGTCGCAGATTAGGGTAATATCGTCAGTATACTCCAAGTCAAGATGTCGTTGTCCTGGGAACAGATCCACACCTTCTAAGTCGTGTCCTGTAAACGTGATTTCCATGACTTCGTAAAAGCGAAGTTGAACAGGAAAGGTGAGAGCGGGCATCCTTGTCTCACATCGCTGAACATATTAATGGACGAAGACGGCATGCCGTAAGCCCTCAATATGCCCCAGCTACGCGCATATAATGCTCGGATAATATTTACAAATTTATCGGGCACAACTTTCCTGAGTAGACAGTCCCAAAGTGCACGGTTATCCACCGATTTGAATGCACCTTTGATATCGAGGAATACGACAACGGTGAGCCACCAATATGTGTGACGGTGCTCCAACAACTGACGCAAAGTGAAAATGTGGTCAATGCAGCCACGACCTCGACAAAATCCGGCTTGCTCTTTACGAATATGGCTTTCACGAGTGATACTCAGACTGTGAAGGGTGACAGAGGCAAACAATTTGGAGACGATGGAGATCAGACTGATTCTTCTATGGTTGCCGCATTACGATCGTGAACCTCCCTTGAAATTTGGGACTATGACGGAACGACTCCAGTCGGTTGGGACAGTTTCCTGCTCCCATAGTTTCACTAGTAACTCGTGTAAATCATCCACAAGGGCAGATTCCTCGACTTTGAAGAGGGCTGGAGGAAGATCATCTGGTCCCGCTGCTTTATTTAACTTCAACAGTCAAATCTCACCTTCGAATTCTGAGCGAGAGGGTGGATGGAAATGGACACCCCACGGAGTGGGGCGATCAGTGGCCGGCGAGAAATCTAACAATTCCGACCGAATAAATTACCTTTCAAAGTGCTCAGCTCAACGCTCCAAGCGTTTCGACAAGTTGTGGATACGTTGTCCACTAACTTTACGTATGGTTTCACTAACGGCAGGTCTCCTGCTGTCCGTTTACCGTATCAGCCGGAATAGGTTACGATGGTTACCAAGGGAAGCGACAATTTCCATCTCTGACACACGAAGAGACAACCAGGATTTACGGTCGCTCTTCAGGCTAGCACGGAGTTTTGCCCGGAGCTTTTTGTGAGTTTCATTGTGTCCGCTTCCAGCCGGAATGTGCCGGCGAACATCGATAACTTCCAGAGACTGCGAAGAGACCCAATGTCCATGTTGGCGACTAGACTTACCACTTGAGGAATTTCCTGCTGCTAGTAAGGTCTGGTGAATATGAGACCAGTGAGCTTCAATTGCATCCAGTGGACGCTCACTAAACTCGCACGACGGCGTTCTTTGATTGGCATTCAGAACGGCTGGTTTCGCTAGTTGTCTGGTGTCAATGCACTCACAGCATCGTCGTGGGCTTCCGCCAAAGCGCATCCGCAGGTCAGCACATAAAAGTGCACAGTCGGTGTCAACACATGTGCTCCAAATCGAGCGGCAGTTCAGGACGCAGCCTCTCCATCGGTGAGTTATTGCAATGTGATCGATTTGCGTCCATAGCTGGTTCGAGTATGGTGGGCACCAACTCACCCACAGGCGGGTGCTGTGACCGAAATTAGTGCTCGCAAAAAATAAGCGAACATCCTCGCACAAATGAAGTAACCGCTCACCGTTATCCTTACGGAAACCTACACCATGTTGGCTGCCCAGATGCAGCTCATCAGTGGATAATTTGCCAAATTGAGCGTTCAGATCCCCATCCAGCAGAACAGTGTCCGTGCTTCTTCTGTGGCAAAGGAACTTGTTCAATTGACGATAGAAGTCGTCTTTCACCGAATCATCGCTAGTTTCTGGGTGCATGGGCAACGATGACATATAGGCACTTGTTAGTCCCGTGCGGCTTTGAAGGCTTGAACGAGCCAGCCAATCGGACCACACACATCCGGCTACTGATTGTGATTCAACCAACCAGAGCAGTTTCAGCCCGGAGACTCAGGGCAATACCAACACCGGCTTGGCCGGTGTTCGAAGGTGCATCAGCACCGGAGAGGCGCAATGAGAAATTGCTGCTAGAGTCACCTGAATGGGATCGCAAACTGAGCACTGAGCTCGAGTCTTGCAGGCGGGTCTCTGATAAGCAGCAGATGTCGATTTAGAGTGTCTCTAATATTCGGACAAGTGCTGCATGTTGACTGATCTGAAGCAATGTGTGAAGATTGAGACATGCCAATCTGAAGGGTGATCGAGGGCTCCAAATGGAAGCCGATGAAGTGGGCTTGACCGCTTGCTTGGACATGGGCCTGATGGCAGGGCAGGAATGACGCCCCACATTCACTTGTGAGTTGAAACGAAAAGGTAAAAGGTTATCAAAGCAAGGTAGGGGAGGGCCGTGAATCTGGGGTTGAAAATAGGGGGGATAAAAGTGAAGCTGCAAAGGGGTGAAAATGCGTAAGAGGGGGAATAAGAAGATGGTAGGATTTAGCGGTAGCATCCAAACCCTATCCACCCTGCTCGATGTAGCAGATAGGGCACCGTTGATTATCCTCTGCGGTGGCCAGAGCATCAAGAAATTGTTTGACGAAAGATTCGCTGTATTGCGTGGACAGGATACTGTCAGTTTGCCCAGACCTATACAGGAGAACGATTAGGGTTCTCAATCAAAGCGTTTGGTTCAAAAACCTGACCGCAAGGCAGCGATTTTGGCGTAGGGCTACAGGGAGTTCGTTTTAGGGAATAAGGAGCCAACTTCATTTCAACCCCCAACCTGGCGGACCAGGAGGCTGAGCTTGTTTGGCCTCTAACCATTGACCAACCTGGTATGAGTTGCTCTGAATGTGCAAAAATGCACCACCCAACATAGCTCAATGGATCTCTGAAGCACGCAAACCATCGTACCAAGTTAAGGTCCAGCCTCATTGGGTTCCTTTTCTGTCGATGTGTTGGTATGATACGCTGTTGGCCAGCTACTGAGAGGTTTCTATTATACTTATTTCCTACTGACTCTTACAACAGTAAATCCTGCATTGCGCCCAACACAGCATGAGTGCCAATATTGAAGCTGACGAGAATCGTGACACTGCTGCTGGTTGTAGCCGATTTACATTGACGTACATAGTTGTCTTGGTGTTTGGTTATAGCATTTGTCTTAAATACACGGTGTTTTGTTTTGGTTTCACAGACATGCATACAAACACCTTTTTGGTAGCTATCAGAATGTTGATAAAGATGGAGTTACCATTTTGCTAACACTACTGTGCCCAAGTACTGCTTCATCATAAAGCAGGTTCAGTCTACTTGTTACCTTGTGCAGATGTACAATGAACAATGAACAATGATTTATGAACAATGATTTATCACGGGATAAAAGCAAGTGCTTGACAAGTCCCGTAGGATGGTAGCGGTGAATATGATGCAATTAAAATATGTCTGGGTCATCTATCGAACGTCTGCCGAGATGAATACCTTGATAATTAACATCAGTGTAAAATGAAAAAGAAATATCGCGCGTAAACATTTAGAAAGACAATGGGGCGCAGTGACATTTGAGGTAAGGAGTGAGAAAAATAAAATATGGTCGCTCACTTAGGTCCATTTGATACATTAGTCCTGTTGAAAACATGCTTGGCGTAATCCACAACAGAGGAGCTTAGGTAACAAAATGTTGGGAGCTGAGAGCAACATCTAATCGTTTTTTGAAAACATCCAAGGTAGGAGAGGATACTACTGAGTCTGGGAGGGCGTTTCATGGTTTGCAAACCCGAAGGGAAAAGTAATTCCGTCGACACTCTAGACGGCTATATTGTTCCTTCAACTTTAAGCAGTTACCCTGAGCTGCGTGTTGTGGCTAAGTTTCAGCAAATGGCGGCATACGTGGTTGGGGTCACTCAATATCTGATACGCTAATATGAGATCGCCGCGCAGCCTTCGATAACGTCCGCTGAAAATTCCCAGCAACTTCAGCCTTCGGTGGTAAGAGTGATACAGCAGGCCCTTCACGTTCTTTGTTGCTCTCCGTTGTGGTGCCTCTATCGCTTCTAGGTCGCGTTTCAACCAAGGTTGCCAAGCTTGGATTGCGTACTCAACATGCGGGCGCACGTAGGAATTGAGCATCATTAGGAAGATTGATGGGTCAAATTTCCCGAATGCCCTTCGCAGCATGCCGACGTGCTGGTTGCCTCTTTTGGCAGCTACCTCAGCCTGTTTTGAACAGTTGAGGTCGCTCTGTACGATCACACCTAGGTCACGTTCCTGGGAGGTATTCTGCAATTCGTTTGTCCCAAGTATGTAGGTGTAGTTATGCCTATGGCGCAATTGTACAACGCGACATTTGTCTACGTTGAACGGTAGGGCGTTTTGAACTGACCAGTTCGACACTGTGTTAAGATCGTGCTGGAGCCGTTCATGGTCATCCGGTCCTCTGATCCTTCGCCATATCTTGATATCATCAGCGAAAAATAAGAAATCGGAAGTAATTGATCTCACCAAATCGTTAATGAACACCAAGAATAGACGAGGTCCAAGAACCGAGCCTTGTGGTACTCCAAACGTCACGTCGATTGCATGAGAAAATGATTCACGGACTCTCACCACTAGCCGTCGTTCTTGTAGAAAATTGCTAATCCAACTCAGTATTGGATCGCCAATGCCGTAATTCCGAAGCTTCTGAAGGAGAACTCGATGGTCTAAACGATCAAACGCTTTTGGAAAGTCCAGGTAGATGACATCGACTGCAACTCCATCGTCAACAGCTTCAGTCCAGCTATTACGTGCAATTAATAGGTTAGTATTACACGAATGCTTTTGACGAAAGCCATGTTGCTCTGGGGCTATTAAATTGTGGCTTTCCGAAATCCAATCCGAGCGAACGACCTAAACCCATTAACATGGTGGGATGTTCACTTCAATAAATTTAATGAAACAACAAATAACTGCATTCCAACGAAATGATTCGAATTCAGTATTTTGCGGTTTCTCATCAGGCATTGATAGGTTGTCTATGAGATGTGTAAGTTCCCGACGAGAGTAGCGAACGTATCATGTTATTCGCTAAGTCTGGACAGTTAAAGGTAATTTAACCCCCTCCAGCAATCCGTTGAGAGACAGCACTGGGCTATTCGTGGAAAAGAAATATCTGCTTCTGATTCACTCCAATCTCATCAGACTGAAGTATTTTGGCTATAACAGGTTTGTTAAGTACCCACAACTATTCACATCTTTTCCAACACATAGGGTATTCAAGCGCATATTTTGTGCGCAAGTGGAGTACGGAATTGAGGAGTGAGCTGGAAACACTGTTTCATCGATGTGCACTCCTAATATATTTTAAGTATCCTACAAAAGGGACCTTATGAATAATACACATACTACTACTACTACTACTACTACTACTACTACTACTACTACTACTACTACTACGACTATTACTACTATTACCACTACATTTGCAACTACTACTACTATTACTACTAGTAGTAGTAGTAGTAGTAGTAGTAGTAGTAGTAGTAGTAGTAGTAATTGCAGCGGTAGTAGTAGTAGCAGTGCTAAGAGTATTACTAGTAGCCGTAGTAGTAGTAGTAGTAGTAGTAGTAGTAGTACTGTTAGTAGTAGTAGTGATAGTAGTAGTAGTAGTAGCAGTAGCAGTAGTGATAGTAATTAGTAGTAGTAATAGTACTACAGTGTCCATGTACTTCCCCTCCATCCTCAAGCAAATTCAGTGAACTCTATGGAACCCAAATGGACAGGCAGACGGCGCAGTCATGGGCAGTCCACTGGGGCCTCTGTTGGTTGACGTCACCATCAGCCACTGTGGAAGCATAGAGCTACTTCGTTATATACAAAATATGCAGTATTGCTGTCTCTACGTGGTCAACGCCGTCGTCGTGGTCGAACTCGTTCAATAAGCAGCACAATTCCTAGACATTGTTACAACTGATACCCTCCGATGGAGTCCACCATTGTAAGCGAACCTAATGATACCTTCCATTTTCTAGGTTCAACTTAAGAACAAATTCAGATGGAACCCCGTTATCATCTATACACTGAAGACCTATATTTATCGCGTCCCACGAATACAAGCAATCTTTTGATTCCCCTCACTTTCTAACTGGCTCGCCAAATTTGCATGTTTAAGGGGATCTGGAGCGTGTCACATTGAGACCATGGTAAAAGGTATATACGGTCCAACCTGCTATAACGAACATCTGTCTATGATGGCCATGCAAAAACATTCCCATCGTTTTCTCCTATGAGGAACGTCCCCATGCAAGAATCCGCCCACGGTAACCATCTGTCCAAAGTGACCAATTTTTGACGGTCCCTCAAGTGGTCGCTTTAGACTGGTTTGGCTGTAGCTAGAGCAGTGGTCCTCAACCTGTGGGTAATTACCATCAAGGGGGGAAAATGGCTATTTACGGGCGGTAAACGTAAGTAAGGGGATTGGGTCGTAAATCTGTAGTCCAACAAAATTAATAACAAAGTCATCTGTATCAACACAATTAACAACAATATACTCACTATTAATTAGCCAGCAGTGACTAATGGTTAGTGAGTGTACAGCAAATGGGCCAATTTCCAACGATAAATTTTATTAGCTAATCCACGAATGCAACCCTGTAAAGCAGTGCAGGCAGATAGCACCTATATCGGCTCGTTCATCGATCGTTGTTCATCTGAGTCTGGCAGTCATTCACCGGATCGAATTACAGATTTGAGTGAACACTGCGGTGGCAGCACAGGTCAGTCAACCAGGAAAAGTAGCGAGCGAATGCTTACAAGGCAGAATGGACAAAACAGGCGATTGATTCATTGAGTTCATTAAGTGGTAGAGAGCAGGAGGTCCCCTGTCAGCTCCTTCACTTCCCGATCTTCCAAGGATTGCAGGCGTAGTAGCTGTGTCATAGTTCTGGATGTAGTGTCAGTCCTACAGGATCCTGGAGTACTCAGTAAGAAGATGTCTAGCAAACGTTTGAAACTCGCTTCTGTCTGCACATTGACAATCTGGTCCGGCAGTCGGTTCCAGCCATTAATTACTCGAGTAGATAGAGCAACATCTGAGCGGACTTTGAACCTCCTCGGTTTTAACAGCTTCCAGCTGTGACCTCGAGTCGAACTGCCAAGTCTTATCTGAAAAAGCTGCCTCAGCTCGTTTCCCAGTTCTCCTCCTAGGATACGCCTAGTATAGATGAGGTCTCTGCGACATCGACGATAGTCTAAGGGAATATGGTTCATCCTCTGTAGTCGGGCGGGGTACGCGAGTTCGCGTAGCCCAAGGACAAATTTCGAGGCACGTCGCTGAACTTTTTCTATCTTGTTACATGCATACTTTGATGGAGGGGCTATAGCCGGAAGTCCGAATTCAAGGATGGGACGGATGTGGGCGTTGAAGAGAAGTCTAAATATCTGCGGCGTCCTTTTAGAGAATGATCAGGATGTAGCGATACAGGGGGGTGGTGGTGGGATCCTGTCATCCAGGATGGAGTTGGAAGGGATGGTTGAAACAAATGAGAAGCCAATGATATCTGTGCATGTTTGCTCAGAGGTCATACATCAGAGAAAGGAAACAAATGCAATTGGAGCACTCTGCACTAGGTGCATTAGCCGAAAACACATAAATTGTTTGAACTAAGCAATATCAACCGTCTCATTAACTTACATCACCTCTTCATTTAAGGAAACCTTGCACAAAATAGGTTTTGCTTTATTTGTCTGATGACATGTAATTAAATATAATATGCATTTTCCGTAAATTAGATCAAAAAATGTAATAGGTAAGTAGCTTTTTAAACTGTAATATTTTTGGGCGTAATTTTCTAGTGAACTCGCTTTGGGGATAACAACCACACAGGGCTTGTGAACCACCGACCCAGAGTTTCATCGCAAGGCACCCGAACGAAAAAGCCCGGAGAAGCTACAAACTGAGTTCCACAAGAAACGATATAATCGCTGCCCTAACATTTAAGAGTGAACCAGATTCCAGTATCGCCTCTACCACTGTAGCAGAAAGCGTGGTTGAACGGTTGAGTTATTTTAATGAACTAAGCCAATAGTTGTTACTTAAATCCAACCGGAATAGACCAGTTTACCAAGTTACCACTGCATACATCCCCAACTTTCACTATACTTGGAATGCATAGACACTAGACGATGGGTAAATACCATGAGTGAATAAGCGAACTATTTGGTGGCGAACGCGGAAATCTCTGACTTCTGGACAACATGACAGAGGGTTTTCACTTTAAGGTCGGATCAACTAACGTCAGGTTTTGGTTTTGATGTAGTGTATGACGTATAATGTGTGCAATTCCTGCATCACGTGTTCTACAAGCTAGGATTTGAGTGAGAGTCCTTCAATAGTTGGGGTGAAAGTGCATGTAAGCGGTAGCGCACCAGTCGAACTACAGTCACACCTGTCTAAGGCGACCACTC
This sequence comes from Dicrocoelium dendriticum, assembly GCA_944474145.2. NCBI lineage: Eukaryota > Metazoa > Platyhelminthes > Trematoda > Plagiorchiida > Dicrocoeliidae > Dicrocoelium > Dicrocoelium dendriticum. The sequence goes on along the minus strand of OX104067.1, from coordinate 122,541,438 downwards.
AAAGGACCGACTAAAAGAGGTCGCCTTAAACAGCAGGTCGCCTTAAACAGCAGGTCGCCATAGACATGTGATCACCATAGCAGGTTTTTATGTATATGGCAGGCTGGCTTGCCGAACAACCTCCTCGTGGTGCCAGCTGGGTGGTTCGGGATTTTCCCGTTCCAGCAAATGGTTCGGCGGCAGTGTTCCATGACGTGGTGGGTTTTCGCCTGGCAAGCGTTCTCCCTATAAAAAGCCACATATGTCCGTTTAACAACACTGTGACGTGGCGGATGTGACTCACCACTAAATAAAGTCACTGCCTCTTGCTTCATTCTGGCGAAGCATTGTATTCCAGCAACCTTTTGCTGTACTTCTGGGGAGCATTGGGCCACTGTTTGACAAAGGAACAAACGAAAGGCGTATGAACTGAGCAATCAGTCGCCAGCTCACAATGGGTGCGATTCCCTGAATTCGCTCCGCTGCCTTGCGGGCAGGCTATTCAGCCAAAGGCTCGGGGTGGTGTCCCCTAAGTCAACACCCTACTTCGGCTTGGGCAACCGGGTAGTATCTCGCCCTCTGAGGAAACCATGGACATTGTTGTGTTGTGTTTTATTTTACTGTTTCTGTACCTTCGTTTGAATCCCATGGTTTCTGATGGCATTATGTCTGGTAACAGGACTTTGCAAATATATTGTATATGGCTGGGTGAGGGCTATATCAGCTTGGCAGTTGGTGGGCTCTAGGAGGGAACAACGAGTTCTTCAGTTTATTGGAGCAGAAATACGTCCTCACTTCTGTTATGGAGATTGTCTTGTATCATCATCATCATCATCATTACACGTTAGCTGGAGGTGGAAAACACCTCAGCTATTGTGCCGCAATACAAAAGGCAAGAAAAGAAAAAACAAACAAACAGTGGCACGCCCGCTGAGTCCCCAGTAACGGATGGACATCGTTCCGGAGAGCTAACAGCTGGCTGCCGTAAAAGAAAGTCATATTATGCCTAACGATTGAGATCGTGATTGGAGGGGGATGCTAAACAGGAGGGGGATGGACAAAGGAACTCACAACACAAACGCCATTGGGGCCGGCTCCTAGCCATATCAGCAAGTGTGTCCAGCCAAACGTGTTCACCGTCCTTAGGACCCCAGCCAGGCAGTCGGGATGCACCAACCGACGCCAACTTCGAAGTGAGGGTTTTCATTTCTCGCGACCAAGTCATCACTTGGCCTCCCCTCCTCCTCTTCCAACCGCACCCACAACGCGCAAACAATGCACGTCGTGGGAGTCGGTGTGCTGGCATGCGCAAGACGTGGCCCAGCCATCGGAGCCTGGTGCGTGATATAATCGTGCTGAGCGGTTCACTCGCTCTTCCTGCACCAAATACGCGACGTCGAACACGCTCATTGCTCACGCGGTGTTCCCACCAGACATGAGCTAAGCTGCGAAGGCAGCGATGATCGAACGTGACGAGTCTCTTCATGTCTGTCGACCTGATGGGCCAGGTTTCACAGCCATATAGGAGAGTTGAACGGACGGCTGCGTTGTAAACTCTGCCCTTGAGGGCGAGAGTAATGTCGCGTCTGCGCCACAGGTGGCGGAGATTGGCAAAAGCACCTCGAGCTTTTGCTATACGGTTCGTAACCTCATCTTCAATCCCACGGGTGCTAATATAGCTGCCCAGGTACTTGAATTCCTGAACGACTTCTAGCAGATCACCACCAAGCGTTAGCGCAGGATTGGGTCCCTGCCAATCTTGGAGAAGTACTTTGCATTTTGATGGAGCAAAGCATAGCCCAAAACGACTGACAGCCAGTGCTAATCGGTTCAGTGCTGTTTGGCATGTTTGGGAGCCGTCACAGATTAGGGCAATATCGTCTGCATACTCCAAGTCAAGAAGTCGCTCACCAGGGAGTAGCTCCACACCTTCTAGGTCGTGTCCAGCGAACGCTGTTTCCATGACTTCATCAATAGCGAAGTTGAAGAGGAAAGGTGACAGCGGGCATCCTTGTCTCACACCGCTGGTGATACTGAAGGGTGGCGAGAGTTTGCCATAAACCCTCACCCTGCCCGAACTATGTGCGTACAGCGCTTTGATAATGTTTACATATTTATCAGGCACACCTTTCCTCAACAGACAGTCCCAAAGGGCACATCGATCGACTGAGTCGAAGGCACCTTTTATGTCAAGAAACACGACAACGGTGGGTCGCCAATAAACATGGCGGTGCTCCAACACTTGACGCAATGTGAAGATGTGGTCGATGCAGCCCCGACCTCGACGAAATCCGGCTTGCTCTTCACGAATTTGGCTTTCACGAGTGCCAGTCAGTCTGTGGAGAATGAGAGAGGCAAGCAATTTAGAGGCAATCGAAATCAGACTGATCCCTCTATGATTGCCACATACCAAACGGGAGCCTCCCTTGAAAATTGGGACAATGACGGAGCGGTTCCAGTCTGTCGGGACTGTCTCCTGCTCCCAAAGTTTTACTAGCAACTCGTGTAGATCACCTATTAGAGCAGGTCCACCGAACTTGAAGAGGGCTGGAGGAATAGTATCTGCTCCTGCGGCCTTATGCAATTTCAACAGCCTGATCTCACGTTCGACTTCTGCGCGTGAGGGCGGATCCAAGGAGACGGCCCAAGGAGAAGGGCGCTCAATGCCCGAAGAAAGTGATAACTCAGGTTGGTTAAATTGCATAGCAAAGTGTTCAGCCCAACGCTCCAAGCGTTTTGACAGGCTGTGGATCATCTGCCCACTCTCGTCGCGTATGGTCTCGCTAACACCAGGTCTCCTGCTGCCTGTTGCCCGTATCAGACGGTATAACTTACGATGATTACCAATGGCAGCGGCTGTTTCCATCTCAGATGCACGATGAGACCACCAGGGTTCGCGGTCCTTCTTTAGGCTAGCACGTAGTTTCGCCCTGAGATTTTTGCGAGATTCATTGTATTCGCTTCCAGCCGGAATACGTCGGCGAGCATCCATAAGTTCCAGAGACTGTGTAGAGACCCAATGTCCGGTTTTGCAATTTGTTTTGCCACATGAAGACAAGCGACAAAAAAAACTAAAAAAACGAAAACACGCCTGCTAATAGCACAACGCTTTGACGAGTGTGCGATTTGGCGAGAAACCATGTGGTGGGGCGACCAGTGACGAGTGATCTTCAAAAACCAAAATTCTTCAAAACGACGGTGTTTTAGTGGGGTGGGGTCGCCTTACGACCCTCCCACTCCCAGGCAGCTACTGTCTGGCCCAGATGGTCAGAGAAGCGCTCTTGGTACACCCACAATCTCAGAACACATCTGCTTTCGCCAAGCTGGCTAGTGTCAATCAACTAAAGTCAATATCATACTATTCCATTATATCCGTTCACATCGGATCGACGCTCGCGCGGGCGCGGCGCGGACGTCCACACCAAAGGCGCGAAGACCAAAACGCAAGATCCCGCAACCGAAAAAACCGCACAACCGGCTCCCCGAACACGCAAGCGCACCCCAGAGGCGTCGGCAAGAACCATTACAAGTGTCGTGGCGTGGTCAGAGTCCAACTCTCCCGCTCGCGTCGCTCCCCCCGCGCCGTACTCTTGCTCGTTTGCTCTCTTGGGCATCTCGTCGTGTCGCAACCTCCAAATTCGAGCGACGAGTTTTGGACAGAAACGAGAAAACCGGACAAGAAATCCGGGGCAGCCATCCTCCAACCAGCCAGTCTCCATCATCCAAAATCTCCCCTCCTCTCCACAGCCGACTCCCAAGATCTTCCATCGGTAACATGGATCTGGCCGATATGAATCGATTTTGCCGTCCATGACTGCCCGATGCGGCTTTTTCGAGGCTCTGGTTCCCGAGGAGGCTGCCGGTGGCCCGACCAAACGGCCCGCCAAGTCACACTGAGTCAAAGCGCCTTCTGAGCGGGTTGCCCAACTTCTGACTGTCTACTAACGGCCAAAAGGTTCAACGATACACTTCCTTCGGGAACACTGATGGAGACCCACATTGCACTTCAGCCTCTGCCACACTCGACACAGAACAAGACTTCTGCTTTCCTGGAAATTAGACTGCACACTTCTGCGGGTGCTGGGGTGCTGCTTTGTGCTGTGTGGCTCTGCGCTTTTGGTGTGCATGGGTGCGTTCTGTGTGGGGGGGGGGGTTGCAGGCTGTGGTGTCGAAAATTTTAGTGCTCTCCTTTCTTCTC
>OX104067.1:122430713-122536762 GCA_944474145.2 Dicrocoelium dendriticum | reverse complement strand
TCGGACATTCCGTGGAAAGAACGTTCGAAGGATAGGAACAATCAACAGGGAAGTAAGAAACACGAGCTGAAAATCGTCATTATTCATGGCGTCCCTGAGTCTCGAGCTTCGTCTCCTGAAGAAGTTCAGGCACATGACCTGGAGCAATTGCGATACATTTGTGAGGCGCTGACTTTAGAAAATGTCATTGCTACCTCCCTGACAAGAATTCCCGTGTCACCAAATTACAAAGGCTGTGGTCCTAGGTTGTTGAAGTTGATCTTACCATCTGAGCTAAATTTACAGACAGTTCTAGAGAACTGGGGTAACTTACGGAACATGCTACCAACAGAAATTCGACTAAAAGCAGCAGGTTTACGACCAGAAGATACTGGTTACTCAATAGGGAGAACCTACTCAGTGGGAACCCCCGTTGTTGCAGAGTCCATCACAGAGACTGATCTGACAGTCGTTATAGCATCTGGCGAGACACTGCAGGAGGTGTGTGACCATCAGTATCTTTATGAAGCTGATTGCATGGTGCAGAGAGTTATTCCCAGTCACTTTTGGGAGCCAAAGACTAGTCAAAAAACGAGTAGCAGCCGACCTCATGAGGGTCGGCCAAGTCTCAGCCCGTTGTCTACATCCACAAACAACCTTCTAACAAATGAATCACTCACCTGCTTTTATACTAGCACACAATGTCTTTTAAGCAAACTTGGAAAATAATTGTAGATCGTCTATACAAATACGAATGTTCACGGAGATGTTTTGCTCTTGACGCGGCCGATACATTAGACCAACTGAATCGGTAAATAAGTATCATAGATTTAATGAGAGTCTAGGCGCCATAGGTCAATTACCTGGCAAAAGGGACAAGGATAAATTATGGCTGCTTGACATCACAGGGTGATTAACAAGAGACATTTCAAAGCTGAATTTAGAATACCCGCCATGTGGTTGGACTTTGACACGCAAGTTACGTTAGTAATTGTTACCCGAAGAAATTTCTCTTACAAACCTTCGCTTGGCAGTATATTCCACAAAAGTAAGCTTATGCTGGTGACATTAGGCAAGTAGGACACCGGTGCATAGCGGCCATTTTGTTGATTTTACAGGCGTACGCAATACTTACGTATTGTCATTTATGAGTTAGTAACTGCGCATAGTAGGAGCACAAAAAGGAAGATGAGATGGACAGAACTTAAAGAGAAAAGCAAAGTCCTGTTTTGTTTTAAGCCCATTAGACTGCAGTAAACATGGGAGTATGGTATGATATTTTCTTATGGTTTCACCTATTTTGATAGCCAAAATGATGGTTGACAATAATTTGTGGGTGCGTAACTGCATCGACCTTTCGATTCTATCACATGGGGTAGCGTTAGTACATGCTGCCTTTACGCTAGTACTTTTCGATTGACATAATTTATTTTACAGTTTGTTTTAATTCACGCAACCACTGCAAGCTTCTTTAAATTTGTTACCTCCTTACTCCCATGTTATGCTGCGTGCTGCTTCGTTGCGTTTGCTTGGCACAGTGTTCTTTGACAAAGCGACTGGGAAGTATCGTCGTGATCGCGATACTCTATCTACCGGATCGTACCGCTAATTCTCGAATTACTGGTCGTTTTTTCAGAGGTGGCTAGCTTCAAATGCCGGTCAAGCTGGTGGGAGCATTATTTGAGCTCCTGGGCTAAATTGTTGCTGTTTGAGTGGATCCCGGTCAACAGCCGGATATTTGCTATCGGTTTGGCCGGATTTACAAAGTTTTGAAATCGCGCGGTTAAAATCGGGTCTATTAGTCAGTGCTACCGTTTCTATCAAAATATGAATTAGTTCCTTTTTCAAAGAAAATGAACAGTTACCGTGATGCTTGTTGGTGATTGTAACGTTCCAGTTAAAAAGATTGGACGGTTGCGGTTCGCCTGTGTGGCCGACATGTTGTGGTACGAATGCTTATATAATCCAGGTGTTGTAACGTATATGCAAAAGTAAGAGATGACTGTCTACTTACCATGATGCCTGGCACAAGCGGTCCACCGAGACAGGTAAACGATTAATTTCGCATAGCTGACCAAGCTAAGGTATAGAGGCAGTCAAAATGTTATGGAAATTCAGCTGGCTATAGTGACGGATTATTACGCCGCGTGGCTAGCCATCTTGCCAGTCGGATGTGCTACAAAATAGTGAATGTTAAGTTAACAAAAAGCTATAAGAAAGTATCTAGCTCTTTATGTTGTTTGGCAAGCAGTGTTTCCAATATTGATTAGTAAAGGTTCAGCACAGCAAAATTCTGAAGAATATTAGGCCGAGTGAGGAGGGAATGGACCGTAAGATGGCTGCGCCTGAAGGTTACGTATCTGATGGTGTACGTTTAGCAGGCGCGGTGGACTACATTTCTCTGATCTATACGTTATAGTTAACAACATAACGACGGTTTAACAGACGGTATTCAATGAGAATGAGTAGTATCCATGTGATGTAACTGTCGGATGTTGGCTGCGGATGTACATGGAAGTGCGTTCAGTCTGGATGCGCCTTAGCAGAAAGGTTGCTCCGTTTCAATTACAGCAACTGTTAGATCGGTGTAAGCTTCCAACAACAATAGCCTCACGATTTCGACGTCTAAAACGGGGTCTAGCGCTTGGGGAACAACCCTAGTAGACATATCTAAAGGGTTGTGGATATAAACAACATTCGAAGCCGCAAGCTTCAAACTATTTTGGAGGCGGTAATGGAGATAATGATGTAAGAAAGTGATAAAATTATTGTGCAGGCTATACACACAATGTGTAAATACAGCGGTCACGTAGATAGTTTAAGATTGGAGAAAGCGATGACGTCCGGATGAGGATCAGAGCCAACCCTAAGCATGTGGTCTCCTATATTGCAAAGCTGCTGGCCCTAAGGCCTTGCTAGTCTACCTTAACGAAGTTCTTAAGCGGCAGTTAGTTAAATAGTGATATAGGTTAATATTAGAGTTAAGAGGCTAATATGCATTAGGCTGTATATCAGTGAGGTTATTTTGACCACGTGGGTGTACCGCTGGTAAGCAAGGGACAAAAGAGAAGAAAACTGACAAAGATGTAGAACTGTACGTACGTCTTTGAGGTCGCGAACTATTTAACCATTCGGAGAGCGCGGGGTCTCCCAACCAGTTACGGTGGGAAAAAGTGTAAAAGCTAGGTTTGAGGCACACGATCTAAATCTGGTGACATGGACCACCAATATGGTCCGGTGTGCATCGCCATACGGCAGCTTTTCCAATGCATTAAGGGTAAGCTTCGACAGAGTTCAAAGGTGGAATAGAGTAAGGCTTATATGATCATGATATTCTATTATAATTACAAGTATTACAGTGTTATTTGAGCCAGGTTGTTTGGATAGTTAAAGGTTATAGGGCACCACTGAAACTGAATCTTTGAGCCTAGAATCGGATTGCTGTTTAAAACAGACAAGCCTTAGCGCCGCCATCGTAGCCAATAACAATTTGTCTTTTAAATTCAGTGTAGGAGTAGTTGTCATATCTTAAGATAGTGGGACCGAACAATTAGGTGAGGTTTTCCGAGTGAGAGAGGGTTTACTTTACCTTGGTGAAGTAAACCTTTGTGTAATGGACAGATGGCTAGGACTGGTGCTGCGCTGTTCTTGTTTAGGCCATTTGCCTTCGGTCAAGCCCATATTCGGAGTAGGCAGATGGGATGGCTCGTAAGTGAGGTAACGGACGTCAAGCCGACAATCATCCTGGAGATTATTCGAGCGACAGCTGTTTCTGTTCATCAAGCAAGGTGATTACCATTAGTATAAGTCAAGAGTGGAAAAGTTTGCAAAATAGCAAGAGCTGGTTTTTCATTCACCATTACGTAAAAACGCGTGGTTGGCTTTGGGGCAAGATATAGGAGAAAATTTTGCACGGAAGAGCAAGGTAAGACAGAGTGATGGTTAAAATGTTCTGCATATCCAGCTAGCTGGTTTGACAGGGGCATCTCTGCCGCATGGTTAGCTTTCTTTCCAGAAAAAAGGAATCGGTAAGGTAAATGTTGTGATAGAGAAGGCGGTTAAAGCAAAGGTTTAGATTTTCGTAATGCCTGTCTGCTTGTGTTTCCAATAGTGAGCGGCACACGTATAAGTTAGAGAAAGCTAAGTAAATGAGGCCAAGAGAAGAAAAGTGGGAAGCAAGTGCTTGATTCTGAGAAATTTGGCTCTATTATTGTTCACTTTGTCGATCAGCCTGCGTACCTGTTTTTGATGTATCGAGTGCAATCAGAGACGGCGGAATTAAGCCAGTGGGCTAATGGCCATCTAGTTAGAATGTTTTGGTGGTATAGAGCAACTAATCCAACCGAGTGAAAGAAAGGAAATTTGGGTACAATAAGGGTAGTAACGATGGATAAGGAGGAATTATGGCAACATATGCTTCCAACATTATGTTAAGTGTGAAGGTTAGCTATGAAGAATGTTGCTGAGTGCCGGCAAATACGAATAAATAATAAGATGCATTGATCCGAAACTATCCAGAGAGCCAGAAGTATTTTAAGGTATGATTTGTGTAATGTTTGCCTGGGGCTGGGTGAGGACAAGTATGAGAGTAATGGGAGTTAGTAAACTAAAGGGAAAAGGCAAAGCGATGACCGGAAGTCACCCGTGAGGGAGGTAGGAAGTTAGCTGCGCTAAAGGGACCAGGCGGAGAGAGGCATCAGTGATCAAGAAACTCTTAGTAGGCTTAGGAGTAGACTGGCAGCACAAGAATGGTCATAGGCATTGACGGCATGATAAGGTTTGTAAATCGACCGTCAGACTTAGGCTTAATTGTAGATTTTAGGAGTGTAGTAAAGAACACTCGTGTAGGGAGAAGGTTAAAGCCAAGCATTATGGGGTGAGGTGGCTATGCAAGCGATCAGACCCTCTGAAGCAGGAGTGTACACGGTCTATATTTGGTAAGGTAGTCGGACAAGCATCACGTCCTTATGGGCACGGTCAAAAGCTGGCCAAAGTGGGCAAGGATGTGTCGATGGTGCTATGTTGCGGAAGTTTGCAGAGAGCAAGAAACAAGTCGGAACAAATGAGCAGGATTGTTACCATAGACAGGGTGATAACAAGTTGGATAGCTTCAGGAAGGAACAACTTAGAAGAGAATGACTGTGTGATGCTCAATCCAAGCAAGCGTAGGCTATGTGAAGACCAGGCTGACTGAGGCATCAGTGGTTAAGATTGACCAGTAAGCCTAATGTGCTTATATGGTACTCGGTTAAAATGATGGTAAAATAAATTAGTAGAGCAGCACGAGAGCTTATCTATGCTCCGTCTGTACCAGTCTCAAAATGAGTAACATCCCAATCGCAGTCGTTGCAAAGGCGTTTTAGTTTATCTACGCACATAAAAATGTATACCTCTTTCTTGAAATCCGGCGGGTTGTGACCCTCACATAAAAGTGATGGTAGTTTGTTCGAGACATATACGTGATTAACTAGTAAGCAATGTAAACGTAGATTCTTCCGAGCTGGTAGTGGAGTAATGGTGCAGCACCAGTTTCTGTGGTTTAATTCTGATCCTGTTCTAAGTGTCAGTTTGGGGATGTCACTGTGCATCGCTTGATGTATTAACTTATGTAAGAAGCACAGGTTTAAGGTAATGCGTCGCAAACACTGAGGTTGGAATTTAAGGTGACCACACCTTGTAGAGATTGTAAATATTTTGCTTATTTTTAATTTACGCTTCCACATTTTGCGGCACTTGATTTACAGATTTGTTTTAATTAACCATACACACAACTACTGGTTTAACCTCGTCTTGACCTCGTTCTACTTTAGTTGCTGCTAGCTTTGCTGTTGTGATTGTGCGCTATGCTGCTTGACTGGTCCATCGCCGGGGTATACGGGATTCTACCTCTGAGTCACCAGGGGCTTCACCGTCGTCAGACAATGAAGCGTATCAGGATCAGTTTATGTAACGTGAAACTAAATGTTTACCAACGCTATTCACGTTACCGCTTCTCTACATAATCGACGACCCCATATATTTATTTAACTTTTGTGTATAATTTTGCTCCTTTTTCACAACGTCAGACCAAACGCCAGTTTTAAGGCGTCGGAACATCCTCTTGGCCTAGTGTTCCCTTCATTGGAGGTTTCTTATCCACAAGTATGGTTTGCTCAAGTAGAATCAATATTTCGTTGTCGCAGAATCACATCCCAATTCACCATGCTTTGATATGTGACTGCTCCTTTACCACCCAACGTCTCTTCAGAGCTCATCGACATTTTCGATCCTGTGCCCGTAGATTCCCCCTAAGATAAACTTAAGGCAACCATTTGAATGCGCACTTCAGCCTCAGGCGAAACAGATCTTCTGGGTTACTCTCTGGTGTCGAGCTCGGAGACAGAACGACATTACAACTACTTTGACCTATGCGTTCACTAGTCGGTACTTCCACCCTCCATTACTTCGTACACCGTCAACTGTGGAATATATGTCTTCCTGCGAATACCACGGCTGTACTAGCTGTGCTCTTCGACGGTCTCCAGTTATACAAGCTAGCAGAAACTGCTGATAAATACCATAAGCGTTTCATTCAAACATCTGTGTCTCTCGTAACAAAGGCTAGTAAGGCAAAAATTTAAGAACCTCACTGCTTGATTCTGCCAACGTGAGGTTAACTAAATTAGAGCTCTGTTTTTCCCATCACAGATGCGATCATGATTCTTCGCGAAGATCAATTGATTATACCACGCGTCCAAGTAACTCTCGCACATGACAGTCACGTCGTTATTGTTATTAACACCACCGCTTTGGAGACGCAGAGCGTAACTGGTCAACACAGGTCAACACGCTAAACACTTTTCAAATCCTTCGCCGGGAAACCTCATAGGCAACCAGTAATGGTGGCGGCTGTCTCTGGACAGGTCATTAGTCGCCGGGTTTACTACGCAACCAAATTTAACTTCTTGGTGGACACTGGTTCAATGTCAGCGTTCTACCCATTTCTCTGGAAAAAACCTCCCTTCAACCAGTTGGTCCTATGCTACAGGCAGCCAGTAAAACTAACGTCACGACTTACAACTAGAAACTACTTACCTTAAGCCTACGACTACAACGTAACTTTTCTTGATTTTTCCCATCACTCATTTGCAAAAGCGGATTATTAGAATAAATTTTCTTAGCAAGTTTTGTCTTGTTGTTGACCTGCGTTGCGGTAAGTTGCGAGGCTATACCACGTATTTAAATTCTTTTTGTAAACTAGCTTCAGTAAATTTTCTCCGGCTCCGTATTCTCATACCTGAATTTTTGCAGTACTCTTTGATGTTCAGGCTATTTCCGTGGCTAGTTCAAACAAGTATGAACCTACCCAAACTTAAATACGCGGTGTGCCATCACATCAGGTGGTGTGCTAGTAACTATTAAGCCTAGACACTTACGGCCAGACAAACTTCAAGCAGTTTAAATAAAATTCGAATACATGATTGCTCTCGGAATCTTTCGCCATTTAAACAGCTTCTGAGCACAGCCTCTCCACTTAGTGTATAATTGTCCGGTGATTGACGGCCATGCAGCGACTACCGAGCCCTTAGCAAAGTCACTGCCCTGGATAGGTATCCTATACCCTATATCCACGATTTCTCGCTTGGACTAGCCGGAAATTTAGTATTCTCCAACCTTGACCTAGTAAGATCCAATCATCAAAATTGTATGGTAGAGGAAGATATCGCGAAAACTCTGTGCTTACTCCATTTAACCTAGACGAATTTGTTCGTACGCCTTTCGACCTCCGTAACGCAGACAGTCTTTCCAAAGCTTTATGGATCAAGTTTACCGTGGCCTTAATTGTGTGTACGTTTACATAGACGACGTTATGATAGTAAGCGAGAACACTGACGAGCATCTATTACACCTTGGAATTGGTTTGGAATGATTTGAACATACCAATATAACGTTTAACCCGGACAAATGTATACTTGGTCAGCCCATCGTTGAGTTTCTCTGGCACCGGATCGATGCTGATGGCATCCGACCACTTCCGGATAACAATTAAGCGATCTTAGACTCCCTTATGCCATAATCATTCAGAAGCCTACTCCGATTCCTCGGCATGGTCATATACTATGGCAGATTTATACCTAATTGTGCTGACCTATTACATTCGCTAACCGATGTGCTGCAAGGAAATTCAAGGACTTTCACAATAACCCCGGAAGTTGAAGCCACTTTCACTGCTCTCATGCAGAATTTTAGTGTGATCACGTCTCTTCATCATATGTACACCAACGGACATGCTACACTTCTCCTCATGACAAAGGCTTTAAGTTCCGTTGTCGGTGCAGCCTTGCAACAGTTAGCCAATAATGAATGTCAACCAATTTCGTTCTTCTCACGGAAGGTACAAGCTGCTCAGGTCAGGTATAACACCTTTGTTCGAAAAACTTCTCGCCATGTACTTGTCGGTGAAACGTTTCCTTAACCTACTTCAGGGACGCCGTTGCATTCTCCTGACATATCAAAACTTTGGTGTATGCGTCCTATTCTGCCTCAGACCGTTACTCACTCCAAGTAACGCGTCATATGGATTACCTTTCACAGTTCTGTGTAGACGTCAGATACATAGACGGTCCCAAATACACTATTGCTGATGCATTATCGCGTGCTCATCTGTATCAGCTGTCACCGACAACTATCGACCTGGACAGAATATCCTCCGCACAAGCTAATAGTTCAGAGATTATCCAACTTGGATAAACGACTCCTTAAAATTCGTGCATTTGCGTAAGTTAATTACGACACGAAAGCTTTTTGTGACCATTCAACTGTTAAGCGTACACCTTTTGTTCTGGATTATTTTCGACGAGCCATTTTTGTTCATATTCACGGTCTTCCAAATCCAAGCTTCCGATCTACTGTAAAAAGCTTATTACTGACCGATTAACGTGGCACAATATGTGTTCATACATTTGACAGTAACCTAAACCTAGTCTATTTTTACCAGACTATGAAAGCTCATGGCCAAACGGTTACTATCCCAGGTGTTTTATCATCCACTTGCCCAAGTTTCAGACACGTTCTCGTTGATATAGTGGGGACATTATCTCTTTTCAACGGTTTCAATTATCTTTTGAGATATGTCGACCGTCTTACTCCTTGGCCATTAGCTGTTCCTCAAAGTGACCCATACTTTTAAACTGTTGCTCGAACTTTCGTTGCATCGTAGATTTCATCCTTTGGTGTGCCAGCCACTGTCGCTACTGACAGAGGTTTTCAATTGAGTCGCACGCTTTTCAGTGACTTAGGTCGATTGCTTGGTTGTACTCATTTTCAGACGACTGCCTGTCATCCTGCAGTCAATGGCATTGTAGAACGATTTCATCGAAACTAAAAGCTGTAATTACAGCTAGTTCGCCTCATGCCCGTTGTTCTAAACGAATTCCAGCTATTATTATTGGTATTCGCATTACCGTCAAAGAAAATATCGGATGCTGCCTTTAGCACAGCCCTCAGGCTTCCAGACGGGATGATAATTGGCTCACGAATCAGCGGTGGATTGAATCCTGCTTCCTCCGCTAAACGCCTGATGCGCCACTTTCGGTCCAACAGACCGACACTACCTAGACTAAGCACGCGCGAGCAGCATGTATATCCTGACTTGCACACCTGTCCATTCGTCATTTACCGAAGCGAAGCTGTTCGATACACTCAACACAATTCAGTCTGGTTGCGGAAACTAAAGTATTTCTTCCTGGATAAGTATGAATCAAAGGAGTCTGTGAGCACTGATTGTCTAAAACCCGCGTAGGTCGATCCAACGTTGGATATTTCATAACCAACCTCAACCACTCAAAACCCTCCTGTGATTGTGCCGTTACCCACTGAAAAATGCATATACTAGTCCCCAGACTAGGAATACATGTGCCCTCCTACATCGAGCAGGTCTCACACACACACACACACACACGTTTGGGTAGTGTTGTTTCCCTGCCGCCCAAGCTGGCTCAATAAGTTTCATAGGTACCTGGTCAAGCGTTTCTTCCTAGTGCACGTTCGAGTGAAAGTACTGTAGTCATTGTAAATGATTTACATAATTTTATTTTTACGCCTCCAACATTCACTGCAGTTCATGTACAGTTTTGGTTTCATTAACTATACACAACAACTGGTTCAAGCCTGTCTTGACCTCCTTCTAGCTTAGTTGACGCCAGTTTTTTGTTGTGGTTGTGCGCTTTGCTGACTGACTGAGCCATCACCGGGATATACGTGCTCCTACCTCTACATAGCTTGCGGTATCAAGATATTGCTTACCAAGATCCTCTTAGATAAGGCAAACCTGACATTTTCCTAACGCATTTTCCATTACCGTTTCCCTGCAACAGCTGTAGGTACTAAGCGGAAGATATGGTGGGGATATAATTTTGGTAAACCACCGCAGAGCCTTTTTCAAGCAGTATGCGATCTGACATCCGCCATTTGCTGCACATGAAGGTGTAACATTCTGAGTGTGAACGAATAAGACTTCGATAAAGTACTGGTCGTGCTTCCGCTGTGCTAATGTGACGACCTAGGTGGATAACCAATTTCAAGGACTGTGCAAATTGATATTGCACATTATCTGAGAAGTGGAAAGTCATAGAATACCCTATACCTAAATCTGTAGCTAAACTACTTAGTTCGATATGTATGCTACTTAAGGTCAATGTGCCATCAAGTATGGGGCATTTTGGGTCATGTTACTAGATTTAACAGCGCAAACGTTTATTTGCGACTGCTGACACCATGACTCTAAAGCCTCCAAGTCTGCGGATTTCGCCAAAAGTGGAAACCTTTGCAATTGGGGGAAAGGCGGATACGACCTATATATCATCGGCGAAGTGGAAGGGGCGGCCATGTCGTAGGCCGTTACAGAAGTCGTTCACATAAACCAAAAACATAGTGGTTCCAAGCACGCTCCCTTGAACAACGTTATTGGAAACCGTGACAGGGATGGATTCATTATACGCAGCTTCCACGGACCCTGTGCGCCCGGTTAGGTAGAATGCCTGTCGATCGATTTAAGGTCTGCATACACCGTAAGCTTTAACCTTATGCAATGGGTGAAAAGGTGGGACGCTATTGAAGGCGTTTTGCATACCGAACAACAGTGTTATTACTGCTAGATTTGAATCAATCGCGCTGGTGACAAGCTTAATGAAACAAAGCTTGCGCATTGCGCATGATCGAGCGTTTAGAAACAGTTGTTGCGACCTGCTAACATGATCTTCTGCATACAGAACATCCATCAGTGCCCGCTTGACCGAATTTTCCTTCATGCACCAGATACTAGAAGTGTGGTTTATGGGTCGGTAGTTGTCGACTTCCTATACGGAGCCAACATTGTAGCACGTTTTGATGCCAGAATGCTTCAAAGCCGAAGGGTATTTACCTTTCTGTATGGCGAGTGTGAACAGTTTTATGTGAAATATCTGTATGTCACTGCTCCGTTTTTAATAAAAACAGATTTGGGATTCTGTCACGGCCAAAGTTCCTAGAAGGCTTAATTGCTGACATAGTGAAAAGGATAAATTGTAGAAAAAAAAGAACCTTACAGAGCGACTGGTTGGTGGACAGGTGTAGTTCCGTATTGGTTCGGAGCGTGTCTACACATTAGGACTTTTTAAAGTAGTAGTTGCATGCCTCGCATGTAATGCGTATATCTTCAATTGAATGGTGGGGAGACGATCTTTGCCCTATAATGAGGGTTGCGAGAAAACAGAAGCCGGTTGAGTTGCTTGACTTTGTTCACATGAACCATTGCCGCTCTTTTCTTTGTGGTTTTGATCAGTATTTATCTAGCTGATAGCATCGTTGCAATCTTGTTGGCTCTCAGGACGAGTGCAAATTTGAAGGTCTTTTTGTAGGAACGTCGGATCTGGCGCAACCTGGCATGCAGCTTAGTTCGCTTCATATTTTGTGATGTGATCTTGTTTAAACGAGATCAATGGGCCATGTGATAGAAGCAGTAGTGTAGTTCACTGCAAAATATTGCAGTCAGATTTCTCCAGGTAGTCAGGTAAAAGGAATTTCTTCAAGTTCCTATATCTTATTACCAAAGCAAAGGTGAGCCAATTAATGAATTTCAAGCAGCGTAAGGTCTCAATGAGATCTATTCTAATAGAACAGTTGGCCAGGCTTTTAAGTACATACAGCATTATACCAATCTGTAAGGGATCCTTGGGAATTCTTGGCCTACAGCAATTTTAATTTGGGTATACCTAAAGATTAATATAATAAATGATTTGACCTGGTCGTCGCTGTAACCTTTTTTACCCATCCTTCAAAGTTGATGAAAGTTTAGAGACATCTATGCTTGGTTAAAGCGGTAGGCGGAAGCCTTTGCAGTTCTGGTAGATTGCAATAAACCAAAAAGAGCTTGCATGCACATAGATGGCTCGATCATTGCTAAACGCTTGCTATAGGGTTCTTATCACTCATATGAGATGTATCAGGAGCACAGTACATGCATCCAAGAAACAACGTGGTTGCCGTGAATTCAGCTATTATCCTTATATAGTCCATTGTTTCGGCGTTATGTTTGATTTCGATTATCGCAGGGTCGTTTTGCTTAAGATAACTGGTCATCCGTCCACCACGATTGTGCGTATCAGTTGTGCAAACAGCTGTTAACCGTGAAGAGAATAGTAATATTTTAAACGGAATGCTCCATAAAACATTTCAGTTGTAACAATGGCATCCGGCGCTGCAAGGATAGCCAAGGGGCGTTGCAAATACATCATTGTTTAGCGACTTGGCGTTAATAATTTTGACTAAAAAATATTGGCATGTGTTTCTTAGCTTTATTTGTGGCACAAATTTGTATAGGAAAGCTGCTGATTCATTTCTAGAAGTTGTAAGAACTGCGTCAGCAGATGTAACAGCGTGCAGTTCTTTAGTGGCATGTTGTTTGGCGGGATGGGCTTGTCGCGGCTCATCCCTACTTGGCATAAAAGGATGCTTGAACTGAAGTGGGGAGAAAGGACTCTGCCGGTTCAGATATCGCGTTGTTATTCATCCATGAGTTGAGGCAGGTGCTTGCATGTCTGAAGGTTCATGACCATGAAGAAGGTGTTGCTTAATGTTATATGACCTACTAGTTGCGGGGCATTTGTTTATAACTCTTTTACCTGGTACTGGTTACCGTACAGGAAATTTTGCGGTTTAAGTTAGAGTTGTCCTATACCGGTGGCGTTGCTTAGTTGATCACAGTTTGTCACAACGATGTTGTAGTCTTTTTTATTCTAAAAGCTTTGTTTAATCGGAGCAGCAAATTTGCTGTTCCGCTTATCAAGCCTCTCCGGTTGTACAGATTTTGATGCTAATCCATGGACTGTAAAGTATTGCTCGCTTAAATGCTTCCAACAAAATATCGTCGGAAACGTTAAACACCTATGTGCTACTCAGCCAAGTGTCTCGTCCGGAAGCCGATTTAAATTAAGGCAGCTGCCTTTGCTACTTCCTGGACGGGTTTGGGATATATAGGTGTCTCCGAATAGTTTATTGGCGTCATCATTGCGCGGGGACGTTTGGCCCTGTGAGTACCCCTTGTTTCGGATACAGGATTGTGTTTTAGATCCCGCGCCTTTCCTCCCTGGGATAATGATATAGCAGGCGCTCGCTGATCGTTATTGCTTGTAACAACTTGATTCCCCTAACCCAAGGCTGATAAGTCCGTACCTTGGTTTATCCTCAGTTTCCCAAAACACAACTGTTTCATTTTGGTTCTACGTCGTATTTCTTCGCAATTTATCATAATATTGCGTCGGATTGGTACATCCTTTGCAATCAATTTGATTGGTGTCCCGAAGTTACTGATCCATTTGTTCCGTGGCACTATAGTAAATGATCTGCGATTCCATTGACTCCAATGACAGCGCGGTCGAGCACCACCAATGATGTCGCAGCAGGTGTATTAAACGCAATGGTACTAAAAGTCTTATTGCCTCCAACGGCATCCGAATATGTTGATGCTGCCATCTTAACTAACTCTGAAGTGCGTATGAAGGGAAAGTTCTTGACAGGGGAGAAACTCGGTGTTATCCACATGCATGTTCGTTTAGTTTAGGGCGCCAGAGTGTGTCATGGCTGATCCTGCTTGGGTTCATCCGATGCCATTTCGCAGCAGACTTCCTTTATTATATATGAAGACAGTGTTTCCTCGATTTGCCGCCTTAGTCTATTCTCATCAATAAGGCTACTTACTTCTCACAGAGTTTTGACGTCCTGCTTCTTCGTGGTATCTAAAATGAGCAGATTTGCTACCGAGCAAAGAGTTTGCACCCCTTGCTTAATCTCATCTTGACCTATATTTTCAGTGAATGATAAACCTACTGTGGAGCTGGAGTGACAACGGTATGTAGGGATTAATAAACTCTTGTATGAATCCCTTTATTAGCGTTGGACGTAACCAATTGTTTGTGACGGCGTTGTATGGCAGTCTTTGCAGTCGGCAACATTAATTCAACAAAATTTGTGCACGACTAGATGACGTTACTGCCGGAAGGATATTTACGTGCCGAACTCTGTGTATCACATTTTATTTCCTTCACTCTGGTGCAACTGATAAGGTTATGTGCTAGGCGACAGACGTTTATCTATAACGTTTATTCGGGCAAACCTTTAAGCAAGCTGGTACCTTATAAGCGACTACTTCAACTAAGCATCATATACGGCTCAGTACCTCGGTACTAATTGCATTTTGATATCCCACGGCAGCCTTTAGGTTTCCAGATTTAACTAGGCTTGAAATAGCAACTATAGGTTCTGATATTGACTGTAATTTGTTATGTCATTTTCATCTACGCGGAATCAACTTGCAGTTCCTCAATTTTATTGCGCATGGAAGAAAATAAGTCCGTCAACTTAACGAAGTACAACACAGCCATGCCATTTGCTGTTTTGCAAGTTTTCTACGAAAGTAATCAGATTGTACCCATTTTGAGACAAAGGCGCTGAGACAAACCTTAAGAAGAAGAATAGCAAGAAGAGTGCAAAGAGAAACTTGAAGAAAAATTATATGGCCAGAGGTAACTTGGACAGTCAGAATGATGAAGTATATCAAAGAAGGTTTAGGCAACTTGAAGTGAGCAGAACGTAAACTATACAAATACTTGAAGCTTGTAAAAATGCCACTAGTTACTTCTAGTATAGAGCGAAAACCAATCAACCTGTTGTCGTGACCTTGAAGGCATGTTAAAAAGATTAGGTATAAATATCAAATTACACGATGTTAATAGCCTGGACCAGCGGAGAGAGATTTAGTTTGACGATTTCTAAACACCGGCAGCACTCAGAGGCTTGCTTAAATTTGCATTTTGCTTCCGGAATTTCAGTTCATGGCTAACGGTCCTTACCAATAGGTAATGGACCATCCATTTTGTAATAATGTTGGTTGTTCTATCTAAGTATTCCTAGTTGGGCTGGTGTTGGAAGAACTTGTATCAAAAATAAGCAATCAGATTACTGTAAATTTAATTGCTATTTTAGGAATATATATGCATGATTTCCAGTTAATTATTCCTGTTAGACCTACAGTGCCAAGCAGTAGCGCTGGTAGAACTTCATTCAGTCTCTTTGAACTGAAACTCTTTTAGTGGATCCAATAACTTGCTTGTCCGTAAACCATAGAAATGAAGCCCGTGTGTGTTATTTTCCGATGTATATAACCATGGTGAAAGGTTCTATGCAAATTCAGCCGCAACTAATTATGCCGTAGTATAAATGACATAATCTCTGGCTTATCAACATGTTGCTACCATGTGGATCAGATCATATATTACGAAATATTTATACGAAAGAATAAGTTAAATAAATAATGTAAAGTGCTCTCTTATTACAATATAAGGAATCCAAGGAATAAAGGGACTGGTTATTCCTACCTACACAACATTTGGAATTTCGCACAGTATTGTTAATATAATAGTTGTTTTTACATCACATGTGAGTTAATAGTTCTGTATATGACTGGTGAAGGCGGGTTTGTGACCAATTAATGTTGTACAAACAACAATAGCTAATTTTGTTGTCTCGGCAAGGTCCATAATTAATTGTGGAATGGACGATGAAATAACTTTTACTAAATTGGGGAAGGATAAGTAAAGTTTTTGAAGCTGTTGTCTACATAAAAGTTTGCTTAATCGAGCCAAGCCCTTCTGTAGCACTTGTAGCACCTTCAAGCAAGAGCTTGCTACATACACAAATAAGTTCATTTGCAAACACTATACTTCGATATGTGCACGAATTCGATTAACCGATCAGGAAGCAAAAGCATTACATGTAGTTTATACTTAGGATCTCCAACAGGCGTAATAAAGTAGTGCAAAACCCGTTAGCAGAAAACGACAATTAGAGCTTGCTCTACATTTTTGCTTAAGCTGATAAAATGTGTTGCGATGTTCTTGGGTTGGGAGTTGACGAGATTTGGCTTAACCTAGACGTCAAGTATTTAGTATGCCTAACGTTTTCCATGTTTTATGTCTGAGACGTCAGTCTATACCAAACTATCTGAATGTACGCGTGTATAGAGAGGATAACGCGGAAGTAAAGTGTTACTTGACCTTATGAAACCAGAAAATGTATCTAAATAGAATTCACAAGTGTGGCAGTGTGTGAGCAGAGTGATTTATGAAATAGTGCGGACAGATCAACAAAATTAACGAAGCCAATCTCCCATGACTCAGTAGTGACTTATGATAAAATGCAGTGGCTTAAAGGACATCATAGTAGCAATGAAAATTTATGTCCGTTTTCGCCGTAAAGAATGCACTATCAGAGGTTCAAATATCAAACGTGGTCAAACTGTTTGCCACTATGTTTAGATAAATGTATACTAGTCTTCTGCAAATCAGCAGGCTTCGTAAATTCACCATATAGGCAAACGTTAACGGATCTAAGGGAAACACCCACATAACGAAAAAAAACCCGCAAATATTCGCTAGGGTGGCTGCTGGATCACATTTTTGAGCATTTTTTGCTCTTAGTCGCAGAAGTATGACAAAATTGTAAGGAAGTTTTTTTAAGAAACCTTTCTCCGTTGAAGCTTTATTACATGCTGTGAACGTATCCTTACTTGCTGCGAATACCGTCCAAACTCAGCAGTGCTGAGGCCCAAACTACACATCGCAACATTTTATTATAAAATTATGCTTACATTTGTGTCCCTGGGGCACCCAGAGGCACAGAAGTGGTCATACAGCAGCCCCGTTGATGTAACCATGATTCTCTTTAAAAGTAAATAATAGACGTGACGTACTGATCGCGCATAACTATTCTTGGTTTGCACCCGCTGCCTGTTGAAATGTAGTTGCTCGTTGACACGGATTATCCACATGAAATCCATACTCTTACACTTTTGTTGAACCAAGTGAGGACAAATGTCACCAAGGAACCAAGCAAAGCTCAGTCTCGCAGTTGATCGCCATAGTCAGCTGTGCGATAATATTGAGTGGCTGCGCGTGCGCAGTCAATGGGTTGTGAAATGTGTCCAGAGCGGTGGATACATCCGTAACCCCCATTCACAAGGCAGATAAAATCACTTTCACAAAAGCAAATCTTCCGCTGATCTGGGTCGTGGTCTTCGAACGGCTATCGGATTATCAACTTCATCGGTTTGGCTTTAAAATATCGCCTTAGTATTTTCGACAACAGTAGTAGCTTCCGTGCACAACCGTTATGCATGTGTAAGATTTAGCAAGCGCCTGTGAGCGCCATTACTAGAGCGCTTTGACGGATTGAACTCGTGACTATTAACTACTAAACTAACAAACTTAATTAGCAATAACCCTGGCACCCATTGCTTACCCACGGACAGATAAGATTGAGGCACTATTATTGAATGTAGATTGCAGAGGCTGTTAGAGTAATGAACATACAGAAATAGAACACACTAAACTTTGAGAAGTACTTCCATCCCATGTGCTGTCTTGGTAGCATAAACCATGTAGCAGAATAAAATAACAAGAAAGATTCCGTTTTGGTTTGAACATTGTGTACAGCTTTTCCACATGTTAGATGCATGGTTATACTAGATCAGAAGGTCGGCGGCATGGCAGAGGTTGAAGCATCTGCAACCGCTATTTGATCTGCCTAATTGCTTTCATAAAATCGAATCCTCGGTCTAGGTACACAACATTAGACAAGTTATTTGTGACGTGCGGAGAATGAGAATAGTTAAGCACGCCAGCCAAGCTGACACCTGCCACTCGATGGGGACCAGCTTTTAATCATGCCCTCGGACAGAATGATTGATCAAGGCCTCGATGTACATTTTAACATCACTTTGGGCGCAAGAGCATAAACATTAGTGGCGACGCAACTGACAGATGCAACATCCACCATAGCCTTGATTGTTGTCAAAAAGAAGCATCTATGACCAAAAATACATCCAAGGGACCAAGTGTGGCATCAGTCGTTGGACAAAAGGAAGCGTTGCAAGAGAACACCATCCTAAGTCATAATTATCTTATTTTATGTTCAAATGTGACTGAGCACAAGTCTTCTCTATAAAACTACATCTACTAGACTACAAGAGAAATGAGACGCCATCCGTGAAATATTTGCAGTCCAAAGAAAGCAGCCTAGTAGGATGAACGTTGTCCATTATCCAACCTGGACATATTACGGTAAATTCCGAATAATTTAGTTAACACCTCGGTTTGGAGATGATGCAGATACAGTTCTATTTTAAGCCTCCGAATTACTCAGTGAAACGCTCGCATTGTTTTTGTGGCACAATAATGTTAGTCGAAAGTGTACGAGGACATCAACTAGCGTGAATTGGTCGGAGTTCTAAAACACTTGCACCACCGACATTTTCGCGCATCTGGCAGATACCAACCACTCGCATGTTATGACAGAGGTCTTCCGCCCGATTTAAGGCATGAGGATAGTTCGGTCCAAACTGACCAAATAAAATGTAATTGTAATGGCATAGGTGATGGCTATCGGCATTAACCAGAGTGTTCTAATTATGCACAAACCATTTGTGCGGACTCTAGCATCCACTTGACCAGCTGCCGCACACTTAGCTCTGTGTGCCAGCCGAAACAGGGCTGCCACGTCTAGTTTGTGCTCCATTCCTTATAAGTGCTGTAACCTGTTCTATGTTAGCTTTTTACATGTGTGGTACTAAGCTTGATGATGAAACATCGAAAAAGCTTGTTTGCTATATCGAAAGTTTAGATTTCGTCCTGACCGCTTCCCGAGTTCCGTATACTAATGCGAACCACGACTAATTCAAGTAACGCTTCAGTCAGAAGTTTAGAGAACGTATACTAGTCAACCACACGCCTCCGAACAACTTAATGCATTATTCACACGTTTGCAGCTGTTCCAATCAGCTAACGCCAGAAATGCAAACTTAAATTAGACACCTGTAGAAAACAAACTTACGTAAAATTGTTTGTTGTCTACAGTGTCCTCAAGCTTCTGAGTCCAAGCAAACTAGAGGTTTTAGCACATGGCTGGGGTAATTATCGCTTCATTCGCGAAGTGCTCGCAGTCGATGTTGTGATCGCCCATTCGGCTTTAGCGTTGCCACCGTTGACTAAATACATAAGGAACGGTTAACGGGTCAACAAAGTTGCACTGTAACCGAAATCCATGATGAAAATTGGGTGGAGCCATGACTCAGAATATGCATGAGGTTGCTGTCCGAAGTAAATTCAATGTATATCAGGCAAAAATCGGCTAGATAAAGTCGAACAGGCAGCCCTGGTGTGCGACCCCTTTGGCCTAAAACTATGAACGGTGAACAATCAAGAAGGATAGCATGGTTCGTAGACGCTTACTGACGCCGGAAACTCTGCATTCTACTCGGATTTATCTCGTGCCTAGCAAATACGGCTCAACAAAAATGCGACCGACAGCCTACCGTACAATGGTAATCATAAGCTGCCACCCAGAGGTCGCATCTACTACTACACTGCAAAACATTGAAGCTCTCACTTGCCTGTATACCAAATCACAATTATGCTCAGTGTGCTGACTTATCTACATAACTGTCAGGCGTCCACTCCTTGAGACCTTTTCATGCTAGCTGAAATCTGGTTTCATATTGAGATCACTGATGCCGTGATAGCTCTACCAGGCACGGCTGTCTTACGAAAGGATTAACCTAGCACAGGAGGCGGAGTGCTTTTTATTACTGAGTTGATCTGAATGTCGATTTTATCTACGATTCATGCATGCAACTTTTCTATTATCTTTGGTATGTCTGTGCATCAATGGGTGATGTGTGCTTATTTGCAAATTTATAATTCTCTCCATAATCCACTCTGGAAACATATAACCGCATGGTGCTTGAAATGAAGATGATACTAGCACGGCCATACAGTCACGTGCATGTGGCGAGTGACCAATCCTCCCGTAATAATAATGACAGTTTGCTCAGCAAACATCTCAAAGCACGCTTGCAAAATAAACTCGCCGTTTCACTGCTAGACAATTACGTCCCTGCTACGAAGCAATGTAGAACTGGCGACGGATCAATGGTCTTGGACGTTGTATTCACTAATGAAGAAATAATGATATATAGAGTAAGCATAAATCTTTATTGCACTCGCGTTTACTTAATTTCTGACGGCCGCAATGCCTTTGACACCATGTTAAATGTCATCTAGCTCCACCACAGCCACTTTGCAAGTAGAAACTTGTTTGCCTGCATATTCACCGCGCTTCTTTCACTTTCGATTTAGCAGGCACATATTGTTCATCTTCGCGTAGTCCCAGATATGTTTTCTCTATCATTTGCCTTTCTGAATTATTTGTATTTAGATTCGCATTTACTCCTTTGGTTATGTGCTTGTGTAGCTACTTTGCCTGAAGTACATCCACCGTTTCACTAAGGTGTACACATCATGCCTAACGCTTAGTAGTTTGCCGTAGCAATCAGTCTCTCCAACACTGATCGTAGCAACTTCATGATTAACTTGACAGCGTCCATGAATCTATAAATAATCGAGTTAATTAATTCGCAAGACTTGTACTGTTAAACACACAAAAGGTAGCGAAATTCATACAAAACATGAAGGCTGGTAAAAAAATATGTGCTCTTTATAAATACAAAATTTATGACCACCACCTTCCTAGGATAATACTTTTATTTGCACATTCACTGTCAATTACCTTAGCGGATTTGTTCAGTTTGGTTCTTTCGTTCTCTGACTCCATTAATATGGGTATCTAACGCCAAGGAAAATGCCCACCAATATACCTCAGCCATTTTAGAGCAATGATGCTGAAATCTGCTTTCAATACAAACGATACAATACTCGGTATACTTGCTGCATTGGCCTACTGTGCATGGTTTTGATTTTCAACCTATTTCGTTCATGGTCAAAGGAGGTATACAATAATCAGAGATCGACTGCTGTTGAGTTGAAGGTCGGTGTTCAATTAGTCGTCCACCCATACAAATTTCGTAGTAGGTTAACGTAGCTACAGCATGTCAACGTTATGCGAACCTATGAAACCTAGGCACCTAATAGGAGGCTTAACTAAGTTTGGTAAAACCGACTTCATAGCTCCAGCGCACCTAATCTGGTAACGACGTAAGTAATGCTCAAGCTGCAACCTAGATGCTTTCCGGCGGTGAAAAGTTAAGCGGCGGCCCTGCCAAATGATAATGCTTAATAAACCGGATATATATGCACATCAAGAATTTACTGCAAGAAATTTGCGTTCAGGAAAGGTTTTATATTTCTTTGGACAAATGTTCCTAAAAACATACATTTACATGTCCTCGCGGCCGCTTTTGCCATTTCCTGTATGCAAGAAAAGAAAAAGCTCCCGTTATTTTTCATAAGCCCGGACTCGAAATGCATATCTATGGGATCTGAATACTCCATCAATTACTTAAGTTTTACATCAGTTACTAATACTGCAGCACCATTGTATATAGAGTTCGCTTTAGTAGCTGCTTCAAGTGCAACATTATGTATAGGTTCGTTGATACACCCTTCGTTGGCAAACTTTATATTGTTGGTCAAGCAATGACAAATGGCGGAGAGAGTACGTGGTTATTTCACATGTCAAAGCTCAAGTCCAATTGCTAATGTGACTGCTGCGTATTAGTTGTACCTCTGATGAAGGCATTCGTAGCTCGTTGACGCATGCCATGACTTACTTGGAAACTTGCGCGTACGCAACTGGGAATCAGAATTGCTCAAGCCGTAGTAGCGCGGCGTATTACACGGTAGAGCGAAAATGATCTTTACTAATACACCTTAAAAGGAATCGTGTATTTCATATGGGTAGCTAAAAATGAAATGTAAATCAAGTTGCTTAAACACTTCTATATGATAGAAATAAATACATAAATGCTTCAATCTCGCAAATGCGTGGTATGCCTACAAATGCTAGCTCACAGTGATACAAACACAACGGACTGGTAAAGGTCAGTATCGGTACACTTTTATAGATAGTACATAGGGCCATGTGAGATTTGCGTATGGATGTATGCAAGTAAGAATGTGTGTGTGTGGCTGTGTTCTTCCAATTTGCAAGTCGGACGCCGTATATTTGTGTGTTGTCTGTCAGATCGTCATCATGAGAAGGAGTAAAATGACTCCTCGTATTCGCTGACTGAAATCCGTGGATTGCTTTAGACTATCCAGATAAGTAAGAGGCATAAACTTAGCTGCGTGTCACATTCTCTACGTCGCATCGTTGGTAAACAGAGATGAATTGTTTTGTGTAAAAAGAATTCGTATCAGGCGTAAACCCCCAAGGTCGTGTAACACTGCCACTGAACCATTCAATGGAACATGGTTGACACAAGCAACTCAGCAAACACGACGTACATGTTGTTTAGCCATCCAGCCACGTTGGTTCTACTGCTTCTTTGACAAGGTAATCGTCAAGGCACAGGATATTTTACATCGTTTTACAGCGTTGCTCTTTTGTATTGAGCTGGGTGAGTTACAGAGGATGTACCTGCAACACCTACCTGACCCATGCGTTTTTTCGCCAGTACAAAGTGTTAATGGCTATACAAACAAGCCAATTTACTAGTTACTCCCAAGGTGAACGATCTACATTTTCCAAACAATGTTAGTTCTAAAGCGCACAGAATTCTGCTAGCTATTCAACAGGCAAAAAGAAATAGACAGCAGACCTCTGTGAATAAAGGCACAATGAAACCGTTCCATAACAGCAAGGTTGACTGACCAAAACCAACACCAAAACGAACTCATTATCATCATTATACATGTCAACTGCAAGTGGAGAGGACTTCAGGTAAGCTGAAGCAATACAACAGAAATGAGAAAAACAAATAGAGGAATGCCAGATGTGTTAATATTAACAGATTGACATCGTTCCGAATTACTAAGAAGCATCCGGCTAGTAGACAGCCCACCTGAACACTAGCTCTTAAACAAGAGCTATTTTATTACTTTGCCTAGAAAGAAGAAAAAACCGAATTTGCCTCCTCAAATAGGTAAACGCAAACTGAGTAAGTGAACTGTATAAATCAACAGCATTAAGGAAGGGGCTACGAAAGTCGTAGGTAATGATCAAGTATACAGCGCATCCTCAATATCTACGTGTCCAGCCCAGATGTATCCTGAATGTGCTTAATTTGCGCAGCATGTGTTAATTCATATTCCCTTAAAAGCCCCTTCACGGCTATGTTTGCCTCATCAAAATTGCTCTTCCAGCTTCAGTTCCTAAACTGAAAATGAGTTGAGTGTCTGTAAGGTTACAAATTTCGTCATTACCTACACCCAGATTGCTTTTACAGAAACTTTATCGTAAATGTTAGAGTGTGCTAAAATACTGTAGAGTACTCTGTATAATCCAATGCGTGTATAAGCCGGTAGCATGAATTTGTAAAGCCAACTATGTCCAAAACATTAGTCCATATATTAGCCTAGCTGCAATCAAATTAGCAAAACAAGAAACGAAATCGTTTCACACGATTTTTCAGCATTATGATTTGCTCTCATTTGATTGTGCCCAAACGAAAGTTGCACAATCATTGGTCACTTCTGGCTAACTGATGTGTTGTGCTCGAAATTAATCGGGCTTAGGTCCTTGAGATTAAAGATTTCACCGAAGTGAATAGTGATTGATTACACGTCAAGACACCCGAAACAGGTAAGTTAGTCGAAAATCTGAGGCAACTTGAAAGATTATGTCCGACACTGCCATGCTTAGTAGCGGACCTTCTGCATCTGAATCGCAGTGGAGCAGCGGGTGAGAAGGAAGTTCACGATGAGTTATGTACGACGACATTTTACTTTTAATGCACCTGATAGACTGGCATTACATAAAACATAAGCATTGTGATTAGCTAAATTGCATAACAAATGTGAACCAGAACAAATTAATGGGATTGGAAGTTATTTTTCCCCTGCCAGAATCACCACGTGGACATCGGTAAATCCTTATTATGGTTGACTGCTTCACTAAGTGATTTGAAGCCGCCCCATCACGAAAGCTATTGCAGTCACAGTAGCAACGTCTCTAATGGATTACTGCATGTGTCATGGGGAAGCAATGGGGCAGATTCATTCTGATAGGTGCTCAGGATTTGAGAGTTTGTTGTTCCAGGAACTTTGCAGTATGTTCGGTTTAGACAAAACGTGAATTACAGCTTAAAATCTCTAAAACAACGGACAATTTGAGCGCACAAATCAGTCGCTGAGGACGCTACTGTAGGCTTTCCTTGATTAAAATGTAAGCGTGTGAGGGTCTTTGTTGCCATAAGGCTGGCTGGCATGTCGGAGCAAAGTGTATTTGTAACGCGCTTATCTACCCATGAAATTCTTCTACGCTTCGCTTCGTGGTCTAGTCTACAGACCTTGGCCGATCGTTGATGGATATCGACCAGCTTTCACGTGCGCCTCCTTACATTCCCATTGTTAGCGTTGTAGGTGTGTCTGTGTGTGCATGCTAATCCCCGGCACTGGTTCCGTGCGTGTGCGGCTACCGACGACCTTGGATGGCCAACCCTACTCTCCGCCGAACATGGCACGTTCAGCCCGGAGCATGTGTCGCACCCACTCCCCCGTTCACTGGTCAATCGTCCAAACACCATGCTTATGCGTGCCATTAAACTCTCACCCTGTGATTGGACCATCCATTGATTGGACAACGCCATTATTCTTAATAATCGTAGCACTCAGGTGTGGTGACTTGTTCTTTTGATTGTCCGGCGTAGACAACTGGTTCCCTCCTATTGTTTACTGACAACTTGTTGTCAACTTGCATACACCGGGATACTGAACAATTGAAGTATGTCCCAATTAACAACTGTATATATTTTATTAGTACCGTAGTATTTGTGATCCGACTTGTTTTGATTTCGGGATCTTTGGCTACGCGTTATTCAACGTTCACGGTGGTCGTTACAGTATTATTCCACTGCTCAAAAACCATCCATTATGTTAACCGGAAGAGAAGCCCGATTACCGTCGGACAGACAAATACCCGTTTCGCAACAGCTGCACTCATCGTTGACAGAATACAGTACAATACCTTGTATAGGTCGAATAATTTTGGACATTGTTTTTTGTCTTCATTAGATGTCGAGCAAAAAATTATTCTGCGTAATTTGAAAAGAACTTGCAAAGGCCATCCGGCAATTCACTGCGCACATATATCTCTATCTTTTCTTATCATCACTCGCTAGTGACAAAGGGTATCTAAGGCGCGGATTTGAAGAGCCTATCGGTAGACACTTTATATGTATGTCCAATATTCATGGCATACGGCAAATTTAAGTGTCGCGGTGGATGGCAGCAAAAGAAACGTACTGATTATAGGGAATCAAACACCATCACATCTAATAACATTGGGAACAGACAACACAGAACAGCGTGTAACGTTAGCATTAAAAGCTTGCATTTCTAAATGCAGCGCAAAGGCATTCATCATCATTATCATTATACAGGTCAGATAGAGGTAAGAACCACTTAAGCTACTGTGCCGCAATATATAACGTAAAAGAAAAATAAATAAAACAGTTGCATGCCAGCTGGGCTACCGGCAACAGATAGGCATCCTTCCAGTAAGCAACCAGCAGACTACTAGGCAAAAAGCAACATTATTATGTTTTACGCTACGAAATGTGATCGTGGATGGAGGGGAGGCTAAAAGGGATGGGAAGGGACAAAGAAACTCACAGCACGAACGCCACTGAGGTCGGATCCTTGCCATGTCAGCAAGTGTATCCAGCCAAACGTGTTCACCGTCTTTTGAACCCCAACAAAGCAACACTGACGCTCCAACCGAATCCAGCCCTAGGTGAGGGCCTTCATTGCACTGGACCAAGTCATCGCTTGGCCACCCCTCCTCTTCATCCATCCACATCCCTGGTGAGCGAACAACATACGTCCTGGAAGTCGGTGCGCTGGCATGCGCTACCCGTGGCCCAGCCATCGGAGTTTGGTGCGTAAAATGACGGTGCTGAGCGGTTCAGTTCCTTTTTCTGTGTCCTAAACAAGGCGGCAAACAAGCTCGTTACTCACGCGGTGTTCCCATCATATATGAGCCAAACTGCGAAGTCACCGAACGCAACTAGCCCCTTTAAGTCCTCCTATCTTAGGAGCTAGGATTCGCAACCCTATAATAAGGTCGAGTTTACCGCTGTATTGTACACACTACCCTTCAGGGTGAGGGTAATGTCTTGCCACCGCCATAGGTGGCGAAGGTTAGCAAAGTCACTTTGAGCTTTTGCTATACCGTTCGTGAACTTGTCTTCGATCCCAAGGGCGCTGATACAACTTCCCAGGTAGTTAAATTCCTGAACAACTTCTATCTGATCCCCACTAAGGGTCAGCACAGGAGGCGATCCCTGCCAATCTTGGAGGAATTCTTTGCAGTTCGATGGTGCAAAACAAAGCCCGAATCGGCTGACAGCCAGTGCTAATCGGTTTAGCGCGGCTTGACACTTCTGGGAGCTGTCACGTATGATGGCAATGTCAACTGCAGCCTCTAAGTCAGGAACTCGTTCTCTTGGGATTATCTTCACACATTCCAAGTCATGTCCTGTAAACGCAATCTCCAAGAATTCGTCAAAAGCGAAGTTGAAGAGCAATGGTGACAGCGGGCATCCTTCTCAAACCGCTGGAGATATTGAAAAGTGGCGACAGCTTTCCTTAAGCCGTCACTCTGCCCGTGCTAAGCGTGTATAATGCTAGGATAATATTTACATATTTCTTGTGCAAACCTTTCCTGAGTAGACGAGTCCCAAGGGCAAATCGATCAACAGAATCGGATGCACCTTTGATGTCGATGAACACGACTACGGTGGGCCGCCAATATGTGTGACGGTGCTCCAACAACTGACACAAGGTGAAGATGTGGTCGATGCAGCCACG
This sequence comes from Dicrocoelium dendriticum, assembly GCA_944474145.2. Taxonomy (NCBI): domain Eukaryota; kingdom Metazoa; phylum Platyhelminthes; class Trematoda; order Plagiorchiida; family Dicrocoeliidae; genus Dicrocoelium; species Dicrocoelium dendriticum. Next base: position 122,509,448 of record OX104067.1, on the reverse strand, counting down.
ACCCCGACGAAAACTGCATGCTCCTCACAAATCTGGCTTTCAAGAGCGCCAGTCAGTCTGTGAAGGATTATGGAGGCCAGTGATTTGGAGGCGATGGAGATCAGACTGATTCCTCTATGGTTGCCGCATTCCGAAAGCGAGCCTCGTTTGAAGGTGGGAACAATAACGGAGCGGTTCCAGTCGGTTGGGACAGTCTCCTGTTCCCACAGTTTCACTAGTAATTCATCGAAAGCATCAACTAGAACAGAACCTTTGAATTGGAAGAGGTCTGTATGATGGTTATCTGGTCCCGCGGCTTTGTTCAACTTCAACAGTGCGATCTCAGGTTCGACTTTTGAGCGGGAGAGTGGATCCAAAGTGGCTGCCCACAGAGCAAGGTGATCACTGGCTGGAGAAGAATCGAACAATTCTAGCCGATTAAATTTCTTTTCCCAATGCTCAGCCCAAAGCTACAAACGTGTTGACAAATTGTGTATAGTCTGTCCACCCTCGTCACGTATAGTTTCACTAACACCAGGTCTCCCGCTGCCCGTTTCCCGTATCAGACGGAATAACTTACGATGGTTGCCAAGGGCAGCGGCCAATTCCATTTCTGACGCACAATGTGACCAACAGGATTCGCGGTCTCACTTCAGGCCGGCACAAATCTTGCCCGGAGCTCTTTGCGAGTTTCATTTTGTTTGCTTCCATCGAGCGTCGATAATTTCATAAGACGGCTAAGTGACCCAATAACCATGTCGGCTATTAGACTTACCACATGAGGATTTGCCTGCTGCTAGTAAGGTCACGTGAACATATGACCAGTGACCATCAATTGTCTCCAGTGAGCGCTTACTCAACTCGCTTGTCAGCGTACTTCGGTACGCGTTCCGAACAGCTGGCTTTGTCAGTTGGCTGGTGTCAATGCGCTCACAGCGTTGTCGTGGGCGTCCGCAAAAACACATCCGCTTGGCAGCACATATAAGTGCATGATCGATGTCCACACATGTGCTCCAAATCGAGCGACAGTTATGCATGCAGCCTCTCCAGCGGTACCTGATGGCAATGTGATCGATCTGCGTCCAAGCCTGGTTCGAGGCTGGTGTGCGCCAAGTCGCCCTCCGGCGGGTGCTGTGTCGGAAGATAGTGCTCGTAAGAAATAAGCGAGCATCTTAACATAAATGAATTAATTGCTCACCGTTATCATTACGGAAGCCTCAACCCTGCTGTCCACCTAGATGCATTTCATTAGTGGACAACTTTCCAACTTGTGCGTTCAGATCCTCCGCCAGCACAACTGTGTCGGTGCTTCGTCTGCGGCGAAGGAGCTGGGTCAGTTGGCAGTAGAGGTCGTTCTTTACCGATTTATCGCCACAGTTTGTGGGCGCGTAGATAGCGATGATGATTAGACAAAGACGCGACTTCGAAGCTTAGAACGAGCCAGTCAATAGGACCACACACATCCGGCTACTGAGTGGAATCAAATCAACCAAATAGAGCTTTAGCCCGGGGACTCAGAGCAATGCCAACCCTAGCTTGGTCGGCACGCGGAGCTGCATCGTCACCGGAAAGGCACAAGTAGAACATATCGTTTCTTCACCTGAAGGGATGGCAGCTTGAGCACAGAGCTCGAGTCTTGCAGGCGGGTCACGCTAAGCAGCCGATATCAATCGAGGGGGTCTCCAATGTTCAGGCCAGTGCTGCCTGTTGACCGATTCGTAGCAATGTGCGTACATAGAGGCATGCCAATCTGATGAAGGATCGAGGGCTCCAAATGGAAGCCGATGAGCTGGACTGGACCGCTTGGTTGGACATGGGCTTGTCGACAGGACAGGAGTGATGCTTTGCGTTCGCACGTGTTTGGAAATTGGAAAATAAAAGCCTAGTAAAGCATGTTGGGGGAGGGCCAAGTATCGGGTGTTCAAAACTGGGGGGATAAAATTGAAGTTGGAACGGGACTATGAGGGCAAAATAGCGTAAGAGGCGGAATGAGAGGACATGAAGGCTAGAGCAGTAGCATCCAAACCCTCATCCACCCTGCTCGATGCAGCAGATAGGGCACCATTGATTATCCTCTGCAGTGGCCGGAACATCAGAAAGTTGTTTGAAGACAGCTTATTTGTATTGCGTGGGCAGAATACTGTCGGGCTGCCCAGGCCTAGACAAGAGAACGTTTGGTTTTCTCAACCAAAGCCTTTGGATCAAAAACCTTACAGCAAAGCAGCGGGTTTGGCGTTGGACTACAAGGAGTCCCCTTTAAGAAATAAGGTGCCACCCTGATTCCAAACCCCAAGCTGGGGGATCAGGAGGCTGAGGTTATCTGGCCTCTAACAACTGACAAAGCTGGTATGAGTGACTCTGAAGGCGCAAAAGCACCACCCAGCATGGCTCAATGGATCGTTGAGACACACAAACCATCGCACCACGGTAAAGTCCAACCTCATTGCGGTGTGCGCCGCAGTATTAAACATACTCAAATCCTGCAAGGATAGAAACTGAGTCGGAATATATAATGATTTTCTGGTACTGGTCGCCTTTCATCAAGACGTCAGGGTGAATAGCCTCATACGCACTGCTCTCGTCATTGTCCTATTCCTCAACAATGGCACCACCCTCGCTTCCAATAAAAACAATACTGAGGCAGCACTTTTTAAATGATCTTAGGATTATTTCTGATGGAATATAAGGCCACGCTTCTTTAACCACCTCTCAGTGTCCATTATATCCTCGGAACGTTCCGTGCTCCAGCAAAGTATTCTCCAAAGTAAAATGGGTTGCAGAGGTTGTATGTAGAAGTCTGATGACTGCGTCAGTGTGAAATGTTCATCTGTGACTTTTTCAGTGGCGAGTCACATCCGTCACGTTGCAGTGATGTTACACAGACATTTATGACATTTTTATAGGGAGGGCGCTTGCCAGGCGAAAACCCATCTCGTCCTGGAACACTGCCTCAACTTCTGTTACATAGTACTGCAAGCCAGTGGTGCATCGTACAGACCGATTTTGCACTCTGTTTTTCGCAGTCGGTTGAAGGCCATATTGCTTCCCTGGTTGACCGATTGGCTTGGTACTGATCCGGCAGTAGTAGTGGAAACAAGTCAAAGATGCAAAAGCGTGGTAGAGTCGAATGATGAGTGATGCAGGTGAGTAAAATATTGCTAATAGTGGTTGGCTTCTTCTGTTTTATACTAGTCTGGTTGCGCAGACCTCTCCAGGTATTCACGCTGGACTTATCATAGGGTCGGTTAGTGCAGTTGTCCTTTGTGGCTGAATACGACTATAACAGGCGAAAATGACATTTCCTTGTACAATGCGGGATGGTTACTAATTTATTACTCCGCAAAATAAAATCCGAATACCTTAATATGTACGTAATTATTGGGTGTAAGTGTCGCCATTGTCATGTGAAATGTCCATGGCGGGCCGTCAGCGAAGCCAGTTATTCGACTGCCCTTAAGGAGCAGCAAAGCTGTCCGTTTAAATAACATCGGAACTGCTCCAGTTAAATGGAGAATCAGTGTTCTTCAGAAATGCAAGGCACTGAAAGCAATTATTTTTGGACGCCAGGGAGAATAAGCAAAGCTATCCGCGGCAGTGAAGGTAATCACGACAGAATTGTTTGTTTTCAGTTGTGAAACAGGGGATTCATGAACACATTTTATTCCAGGCGAGGAAATTGTGATACTGTGCATACGGGACGAGCTAAACACATTTGATTAGACCCCGTGAAATTGGCATCTCTAGAATTGTGAAAAGAGCAACATTTGTAACCATGAGTGGGTTCTTCATATCCCGACAAAAGAATCAAGTATTTAAGCCCGCTGGCTTTTAAGGAAGGGTCAGCCAGTCCGAGTGGATAAACCTCCTTGTTTTGGTGGTTGTAACTGTGGAAATATCAGGAAAAAGCGGGCAACGGACAGGAGGCAGTTAAACAGACAAGCAGCACGGAATCGAGATGCCCTATCGAAAGACTCATAGCATGCAACAGTGCCTAAAGTACTCTAACATTTAGGCATTTTTTAAGTATGCATGATTTACAAGCGCCTTCTTTACACCACGTGACTGGTGTGGCTCAGACAGCAACTAATACTTAAAAAGAGGTTTCTCTAAGCGCATGATAAACAGAAAATACAGCTAAATGTTTTTACCAATTGAGCGAATAATACGATTGTTGGAAGGAAACATAGGTAAACCGATGTTGCTGATAGCAGTCGAAATGCGATAGGCAGTTTAGGTGCAACTACGGCCAACTGGATTGATAATGAAAGCAGAAGCAACCAGTACGTAAAGCAATGTTCCAAGAAGAAAAGGAAATGCAGCAGATCGGCGAAAAACAAATGAATGCAGACGGCAGTGCGAAGAGCAGTTAGTGAGAGTAATTAAGCTGAAGCGTCCATAATTCCATTGCCTGAAAGCCGTCAGTTACTGGAGAAGAGGTCCACATAAGACTAAAACTGCCCTGTATTGGGAGTCGTTAGCCTGGGTACGGATAAACTTTAGGCAAATCCGAACATGCGGTAAAGAGCAGATACATATGAAGAGAGGTAAGTTGAGTATACTAATGGAAATAATGGTCAAGAAACACTTAGCAATGCTCCGAGTGCCGTCAGTATGCAGGAGCGAGGTCGGAGCGGAGGACAGCATACGCAGGAAGGTAACATAGTTCGGCGCAATGAGCCTAAGCCTTACAATAGAGGTGGAAATATAAACGGAGCGCAATAACAGAGAAGGCCATGGATAAGAGGAAAACAAAAGTAATGGTAATTTATAGACGCAAGTGGAGGAGAGCGAAGTCGCAGCCAAGGCATGCTCGCAGATGGCACGGACGTCTCGGAGTGCTAAAGTGCAGAAGACCGTTCAGACAACAATAGTTTAGTCGGCGCACTGAGGTTGGTTCGTACAATGGTAGTGAGAACAACTGTGGAAAGGGTCAGCGGAAATAGACAGGTTAAATACCAAACTTTCTTTATTATACAGAGGTGATAAGCTCCGGCAAGGCTCTTGAAGTGAGGGAGACCGATCAGACGACACTTGATTATTCGGTCCATGGAGCTTGAGTCGTACAGGCTAGATGGAAAGAAATAAAGAGGATCAGGAGAAAATAGGTTGTTTTGACATTGGATAAGCAGTTATAGCAGATCCTTGAGGTAAAATAGACAGCTTTGAGTCCGCAGCGTCTAGACCGTTAACATACCGGTGGTCTGGAAGAATTCACAGTGAAGCAGACCGGTCAGATGAGGCTAGGCTGGGGAAGGCACTGAGATGTAGCTGATGGGATGAAGAAGTATTGAAATAACGACAGCGAAGCACGGAAATGACAAGGTCAGAATGAAAATTTTTTACTGCAAGATGTGGCGAAGCCAATGACGCGCTCATGTGAAGGGGTATGGATCGGTCAATCTTCCGAAAAATGGCCAATAATACCACAGTAGTCTGCGAAAAGTCAAAGAGCAGGAGACCGGTCAGACGAGACTAAATAAGTCGACATTTTGAGATTAAGTCGTGCAGTTAAGATGGGAAGAAAAATAAAATGGGTTAGCAGAGATGGAAAGGTGTGGGATAGAAGGGGCTATATGTAAATAGGGTAAGCAAGTCCAGCATGCTCGTGATGTGGGAGAAGTTGTGTGTTTGTTATGCAGAGCCTAAAATCTTTACATTTCGATAGTCTGGAAGCATTCATAGAGGAGAAGAGGTCAGGGCACTGAGAGTTCGCTTTCCGGTTTATAGACAATTGAAGACAGCGCTACAAGGACAGACTCGCAATCGGAAAAGAATTACAGATAAGAAATAGAAACTTAACGTTGTGCTCGATGTAATGGGAAGAGAGCGTTCACTCTTCCAAGCAATGGCAGGCAGCATCAGAATAGTAGGATAGTAGATCAATCAGATGAGACTAGATTTGTCGGTGCATTGAGATTAAAACATGCACTTAATTTGGAAAGATAAATGTAGTCAGTAAAATTGGACAAGTCAGATAAAGTGGTTATATTACCATAGGATTATCCAGTCCAGCTGGCTATCGAGATAAGAAGCTTCTAGACAAACACTTTGCAGAGGCAAAATATAAAGAGCGAAACGATAAATAAGGCGTCAATGTCCAAGAGCAACAATTGATGCAGCTACACGGAGAACGTTCTACTCGCTGCTTCGAACTCAGTATTCAGTAATCCCGCCTCATACTTTACATTTATTTTGGTGAGGGCCACTATCTTGGTTTTACGCCAAATCAATTGTTAAACCTGCAATGCGTTCACTGCAATGCCATTAACCACGAGGATCGCACGTCTAAGTTCATCTACCGTTATGTCGTCTGGAACTTTGTACACGAATGCACTACGTGATTTATTCCCGTACGCAACACTATGTAGTGTTAGGACCTCCACTTTTGCTATATTCCAAGTAAGTGTCCTCGAACATTAGCGGCTCAGGTGAACTCTGTGATGAGTTCCATACACGGGGTATTTTGGCTCGAGGCACCGGCGTCTCCGGTATCTGCATGGAGGTTATGCTATGTTGGCTTCTATCCTCGTACAATTTTCCTACCCTGTTCGTGTTAACAGAGCTATTTAAAATTTGTAATATTTCTTCAACCATTGTCCCTTCAGGTATAGTGGGTTGAGTAGTATCAGCAGTCGAACGGGTAGTATTAACTGAGATGTTTCCTGCAGTGTTGACAGATTGGCTGATTTGATCCATATTAATTGTGTCTTTATGGACAGTACTAGTCTCCTAATTTACAAATTCTTTCAAGGAATCAAGCTACCCAATATCAGGCGAGATATAAAGATCCACATTACGGGGGTCACTTAGGTTGACAAGCGCCGGAAAGGTGTCCTAGCTCGCTTGAACACATTTAGCCTTTGAGGAGCTATCTCTTAGTCTATCGCAACGATGTTGTAAAGCCGTCCTTGCTGGTACCAACTTTAAATTAACGAATGCATTGCGGGTACTAAATTTGCTTTGCTAAGAGAGAAAATTAAGTGCCGGTATCACATTATCGAACTTGACTAAACATGGGCATTGGCTTTTTGTAACACTTATTCTCAGGTATGTGCAACACAAATGGTTGTGTTACAAGGCACATATTTGCATCAATATTTTGCCAATCGTGGCAATTTCAGACGGCTTGGACATTATATACCACCACCATATTAAGACCTTTGAACCGATTCAATACTTTGTTGCAAATCGTGCTGCCTTACCTCCTACCGCCTCCGCAAGTTTATCTTCATGTTGTCCTCCGGAAGAATCATAGTCGCCTTGACTGCCAGTCTCTCAGTAAGTAGTTATAATGTGTTGAAGATAATTTTGATCTTCACTACGTCCTTTTGAAGTTCGTCCATTTGCCAACTAAGAGAAAAGATATCCGTTAGGTTACCGGTGCATGAGATAATTGTACCAAATGTGTTTTTTCTAGTGTTTTAGCTTTGGCTTAGATACGCCTTAAGGAATTAACAACCTTCTTGTTGACCTTGAGACGACATTCACAGGTTACACCCAAAGAAAAGTGTTAAAAAAGATATGATAAAGACAGCAATAATGTAAGCTTGAGGATAAAGTATAAGTGAACACCGTGATTTAATAGACACTAAGGGCAGTAAACGCCATTGAAAACTTGAACAAATTAAGAGGGAAAATAGACGGATCTCGTTACCGGTTACAGACGAATAGAAAAAAAACTAAAGAATTAAGGGCAAAGTTGTCACTGAATATTCATGTATTAGTGTCGGATTTGTGCATGTGGTTAGAGGCTGCAATACGTAAACACAAGGATACGGGCAACAGGGCCAACCACATTTCATTCAGACATCGTTTGAAGTCTTTTACTTTTTGCGGGAAATTTCCCCAAAGCAGGTTTCCAGGGATGCTTTCGCCGCCTGAATTAGCAACCATAAAATGAGAGCGTATGGTTGCAGGTCTTCATGATGACAGCGTCCCTATAACTGCTGCAATCGAATAAATGTTTCACACTGCCCGTAAGGTATGTGCTTTCAAGTTAATGTTGAGGGCAACAAATGTCCCCACATGCCTGCTTCTAAAATTATGTAGCAAAACGCCAATTGAAATTTGTTCACATCCTCCTTCATGTCCGTAAACTTACGGGGACACGAACGCACAAAATGATTGAACGCAGCCATATCATCCTCCGTGATGACTGATTATAATGTGGAGCCACAGTGCTTTACTACATGTTATCCAATTGAACATCAACATGGGAGTTAAAATAGGCATCTATTTATATTACCACATAAATGTATTTATCATGTAATTCTTCCACTTATATATTTTTACCTTTACCATCAACATAGCCAGCTTATGATCCTAACGTTAATTACAATCCCTGTCCGATTTCTTTTCCAATAAACGACACGGATTTTCATGATCAAGCTGTAAAAAATATTCTGAAAAGAATACACAAGTAATTTAATATTGCTACTCTAACGCGTTTTATAGGATGAGGGAATTTCTATGGAAGAAAACATGTGGTGTATATGTATACCTATCAAACTAAGCACAAATGTTCGATCAGGTGAGCAAAGTGTGTAAGATTACAAGTAAGGTTTGTTGCCTTGAATAATCAAAGCTTGACTTAAATATGCTTCAAGTCAAGTGGCTTCATGAAAATGCTGTCTATGAGGTTGCAACGATCAAAAGATTCATGTACCATCTTGTTGAACGGTCAACTACATACAGGTGCCGCGACAGAGGTGTTGTAACTTTTCTCAAGCTTGTGTGGTGCACGGCAACAAAAAGTTTGTTTCGCTTTTATTCTCCACGTAGTAACTGATTTCGGAATGTGAACCAATCGATTTTACTTGCAAATATCTACATTACTTCCAGTTGTTCAACCACCTCGTCCGAGAAATTTTACGAGCAGTGCACTTTAGGTGTGATGGACCGCACTGATTCTTATCTTTGCGTCATTGCTGGTGATTTTAACAGATTTGAAAACATTCTTCTAAATATGAATCCATATAAGAAATAAGTTAGGGTGAAGAATTCTTTTCGATTAGCTCTCATGGAACCCAAAAGTTTACCTAACACTGATTGTGGGGAAAGCGTCAACTCGGGCTCGGAATGACTTCTGGACTGTTTGAATGATCAAACTCGAAAACTTGAGACAGATATAGAGATGGTTAACTAAGTAAACTAAATAACCATGCATATGCAAAGCTCAGTAGTCCAGAGTAATTAAGTAGGTAAGTTAACAACCAAATAACCAACTAACTGTGTCCGTTGGCCAAAGTAGTTATATCGGCCGTAGTAATCGTTTTTGTACGCATAACTCCGGCTTCAGATGGTGAATGTAGATAGCCTTGGCGATGGATAAGTGCTGCTTGTGGAATCCTTGGAAGAAGTTTTCAGATAGTGAGTAGATGACTTTGAGGTCATTCTCTGAAGCCGTATGGCCATATTCAAGAAGGTGCGACATAAATTGCTTTCTGAGGACCTCAATTCGTCTTTGTAAAACCAGGCTTGGGTGTGTTTACAAATCCACCGAGGTAAGCGCCTCGTCGTGCCACCGACGTATCGAGCACCCCATGAGCACGAATACTGATAAACGATCAGTGAACGGGTCAACCACCGCAGCCTATCCTTCAAGCGTTTTGTAGGCAACGGCTTGTTGTGAAAAGCGATCCTAATGCGGGCCGCGAAATAAGTTTTCTCGATAGCATCTCTCAGGCGTCGGGATAACATATCAGCTGCCGAATCACCCTTAAAGGGTATATGTATGAAAAGCTCATTCTTATGAACAATGCTCCTAGGTGGCTTTCGATTGCGTTCCTTCAAATGCTTCATGGTAAACTTAGCAGGATAGCCATTTTCCCTGAGGGCGTCACTGATTCTCTGTAGATCTTTGTTGACGGTATCCTCTGTACAAATACTGCGTGCTCTGAAGGCGAGAGGTCTGGGTAAACTCCACTTTTACAGAACCTTGGAAACTCCCCTACCACACTTGAACCAAGTACAGACCTTATTATTGCAAAATATGCGAAGACGCTTTTGTGTGTCTTTAGGCAGGGATTGGTAGTCTGGATCACTCAGATATCGAGTTATCTAACCTGACAGCGAATAAATCATAAGGATATTACTCGTTGTAAATCTCGCAGGCTAAAAGAAGACAATGTTCACCTGAGAACATATATCAAAACTAGGATTTGATTTCATACACAGCTTTTACTATATTTCTTGACAATGATGTACCTTAATATTACGGCCAGTTACCGAGCTACATCAGCTACTACTTTGACACCTGCTGTCACTTTAAAGCCTTTTAATCCTGCGGATCGAGTTTTGTCTCCATACCTAAACGTTTGACTTAAATCAAATAAAATGCGTTCAACAAAAAGACCACGCTTTGGCGAAATCTTTTTCTATTTCTATCAAAATTGATTTGCACCCTCTACATTATCTATATTTCCAGACCTTACCGAGAAATAGTAGCTGCCGGGATGCCTGGTGTATGCTGAAACAGTTTAGTGGAACAGCTAATCGACTGTCAAATCCAGATGGAGACCTGAAAGATCTGAACATAAATTTCTGTTGACTTAATGCTTGTTCCACCACTTACCCTTCTTCTTTGTAAGTAACTTGGTTCACAAACTACTTACCTACCACTGACACCAACGCAGTGCGCAAAAAACTATTATAACTAAACTCCAACAAATCAAGTGATCCGGATGGACTATCACCCATTGTCCTCAAAGTGTCGGGAGATACCTTTACATAGCAAATTGCTGAACTATACACGTCGTGCACAAAATAATGTAATATTACTGACGGATGGAGAAGTGCCAGAATTACACCGGTGGCACAGAAAGTCACAGATAAATACCGACCAATTTACTGCACATCGATAAACTTGAAAATATTCAAGATAATTCTTGAAAAGTTGCTGAGCTTGATTCATGCAGATGATCCGCTACAGTCTGCGTATGGTAGTTTAAGGTCTACTCAAGACGCATTAGTCTATCTCATACCTTTATTACTGTCGTCAATAGACAAAAAAGCCTAATCCGTATGTAGGTGTTTTTTGCTTACAGTAATGTTTTGTCCAGTGTAAACCGTGGTCTTCTTCTGAGAAACCTGCACGATGCGGGAAATCAACGCTCTACAATCCACCTTTTGAGAGTACTTTACTGGACGTGCCTAAGTCACCTGACTTTGGGGTAAAATTCCTTTGCCATCACCACAGACACTGGATTGCTTCAAAGGGTCATAATGTCAGCAAACATTTTCCCACCTACATGTCTCTTTAACTGCCCGTGTTAATGCGGTAATGATAACTATATGCATACAACATAGTCTTGGGTATGCAACAACCGACAGCAGCCACATCAACTAAATTACGAGCCTGTCTGTACTGCGTTGTATTATGGTCCAGAGCTCAGTTATTTGCCTAAAGGCAACAAAATGCAATAACCACATTTTGTCTCTACATAAAAGACATTGTTCTCAGTAACTCTTTATGGAATACTTTGAACTGCACATATATGGCAATAAGTTGCACCCAGATTGTCAACAAAGTACCGGGGTGTAACACTCAGTCTTGATCTTTCCTGGTCAGTCTACGTTAATGATGATTATACAAAAGTGAGGTGGCTCTCCTTCCATGTACTTCGTTTGCGATCCACTTTTATCCTGCGCCAGGTAAATCTGAGGTTTATCACCGCATGTGTCTTACCCCGGTGGATTCACTGTGATGTTTCGTCTTTTTATAAGAAGCAGCTCAAAACCATAAGTAGGACATTAACGTAATTACATCGGTGCAGCGGAATAACCTTCCATCAGTGTTTTATGTCCACTCACACCAATTCATGCATAAGTCCAGCTTCGAGCATACTTACTGAAACAAGTTACCTACTTCATGAAGCACTGCCTGAGTGTGTATCAACGTTCTCAACTAGACAAAAGTATCAATACATTTTGCCCACAAAAGAACTTACCACTCATCCTTTATTCCATATCTGGCACATTTCTTTTGCAACAAGATATCCCTTGTCCTGGAGCATAAAAGAACTTTGTACCCTACCTATAATGTCCTTTAAGCCACTTAGTACTCTAGCTGTGTATCCAATGCATCATTTCGTTTACTGTGCTGAAAGTGTGTACATAACTGCTATATATTTACTCTTGTGTGCATAATGCGCTTTAATGAGTTAAATTAACTTACTGGAGCCCACAACATGTCGGCCACCCATGCGAACCGCAACCGTCCAATCTTTTTAACTGGAACGTTACAATCACCAACAAGCATCACGGTATCTGTTCATTTTCTTTGAAAAAGGAACTAGTTCATATTTTGATAGAAACGGTCGCACTGACTAATAGACCCGATTTTAACCGCGCGATTTCAAAACTTTGTAAATCCGGCCAAACCGATAGCAAATATCCGGCTGTTGACCGGGATCCACTCAAACAGCAACAATTTAGCCCAGGAGCTCAAATAATGCTCCCACCAGCTTGACCGGCATTTGAAGCTAGCCACCTCTGAAAAAACGACCAGTAATTCGAGAATTAGCGGTACGATCCGGTAGATAGCGTATCGCGATCACGACGATACTTCCCAGTCGCTTTGTCAAAGAACACTGTGCCAAGCAAACGCAACGAAGCAACACGCAGCATAACATAGGAATAAGGAGGTAAAAAATTTAAAGAAGCTTGCAATGGTTGCGTGAATTAAAACAAACTGTAAGATAAATGATGTGAATAGAAAAAGTACTAGCGTAAAGGCGGCATGTACTAACGCTACCCCATGAGATAGAATCGAAAGGTCGATGCAGTTACGCACCCACAAATTATTGTCAACCATCATTTTGGCTATCAAAATAGGTGAAACCATAAGGAAATATCATACCATACTCCCATGTTTACTGCGGTCTAATGAGCTTAAAACAAAACAGGACTTTGCTTTTCTCTTTAAGTTCTGTCCATCTCATCTTCCTTTTTGTGCTCCTACTATGCGCAGTTACTAACTCATAAATGACAATACGTAAGTATTGCGTACGCCTGTAAAATAAACAAAATGGGCGCTATGCTCCGGTGTCCTACTTGCCTAATGTCACCAGCATAAGCTTACTTTTTGTGGAATATAATGCCAAGCAAAGGTTTGTAAGAGAACTTTCTTCGGGTAACAATTACTAACGTAACTTGCGTGTCAAAGTCCAACCACATGGCGGGTATTCTAAATTCAGCTTTGAAAAGTCTCATGTTAATCGCCCTGTGATGTCAAGCAGCCATAATTTATCCTTGTCCCTTTTGCCAGGTAACTGACCTATGGCGCCTAGACTCTCATTAAATCTATGACACTTATATACCGATTCAGTTGGTCTAATGTATCGGTCGCGTCAAGAGCAAAACATCTCCGTGAACATTTGTATTTGTATAGACGATCTACAATTATTTTTCAAGTTTGCTTAAAAGACATTGTGTGTTAGTATAAAATCAGGTGAGTGATTCATTTGTTAGAAGGTTGTTTGTGGATGTAGACAACGGGCTGAGACTTGGCCGACCCTCGTGAGGTCGGCTGCTACTCGTTTTTTGACTAGTCTTTGGCTCCCAAAAGTGACTGGGAATAACTCTCTGCACCATGCAATGGGGTTCATGATGATCCTGATGGTCACACACCTCCTGCAGTGTCTCGCCAGATGCTATAACGACTGTCAGATCAGTCTCTGTGGTGGACTCTGCAACAACGGGGGTTCCCACTGAGTAGGTTCTCCCTATTGAGTAACCAGTATCTTCTGGTCGTAAACCTGCTGCTTTTAGTCGAATTTCTGTTGGTAGCATGTTCCGGAAGTTACCCCAGTTCTCTAGAACTGTCTGTAAATTTAGCTCAGATGGTAAGACCAACTTCAACAACCTAGGACCACAGCCTTTGTAATTTGGTGACACGGGAATTCTTGTCAGGGAGGTAGCAATGACATTTTCTAAAGGCAGCGCCTCACGAATGTATCGCAATTGCTCCAGGTCATGTGCCTGAACTTCTTCAGGAGATGAAGCTTGAGACTCAGGGACGCCATGAATAATGACGATTTTCAGCTCGTGTTTCTTACTTCCCTGTTGATTGTTCCTATCCTTCGAACGTTCTTTCCACGGAATGTCCGGTAAGACACTACTCCGGTTGATGCTTTGTGGTGTCGATTCGCAGTGAGCAGAATGGATTCCGTTTCGTCTGCGGCATGTAGTGTTACTCAAAGTAGTCAAGGCTCAGCATAGTGTAAGGAGTTTGGGTGTCGTGCGATGCGTCTCAGCGTAGTGGGTTCAGCGCGCATGCTGATGGTACTACAGATGGAATCCTACTGACTACGATCGTCTATCAGTTTACCCCTTATTGTGTTGGATTTGGATTCAGGAACGTTAATGCACACAAGACTTAAGGCACCATGATTCCGCCTTGTGGTTCGCGACTTAAGAGCACTAGATTCTTTACTTTTGTGGATTTGTGGACCGCACTGGCGATAGCTATCCATGTTGAGGCAAGGTTTTGTCCTCTCCGGTAAGTGGTCACAGGTGTCTTGGCGTTTTCCTAGAAGCAACCGCTGCGTAGGATGTCCAGTTACTCTTTACCGTGGGTTTGCCTGAGTTTTGTGTTTCGAGTATATCAACTGAATTACTAGTTATTACATCCTTGGAGAACGTAGAAGCGGGTGGGTTGTAAACGACTTTTTCACTTAGTGGAGTCATGTGGCTAGGGGCAGTTGGAGACTGAGACACTATGGTGAGGTTAGGACGCTTAGCCCTCTACTCCGTCCTAAACGGAAGTTTGTAGATGTTCGTTCATATGCAAGTGTAGCACTGATTACTTTCACAGATACGCTGTTAGCGTTCACCAGTTGCGCAACTGTTTCCGCGAGCTTTTCATTTTATTTGGAATATTACACAACTAACAACAGGGATGGATTTGCACACCTGGCATAACCAAAATGCTCCGGTTTTGCTGCTGTATTGTCTAGTTGCTAGTGCACTCATCCATAAACCCTTCGAATGGTACGCTTTTTGACAGTTAAAGCAAACTGGATCAGACTTAACAGTTTTTACACATAGGTCACAATTGACTTTCGAATGGGCCATATCCACTTGAGGCGAGTACTTTGTTGTTGTGACTTGCACAAATTCCAAAAGGGATTAGATAGAAAATGAGAGTTCAGAATCTATCTATCATTTACCACTAGCTTAGAATGGAATAATTCTACTGATATATGTAGTCACGGTCAGCAATGGGGCAGCGAATTAGGAATGACCGCAGATGGTGGTGATATGGTGTAAACATTCCACAATAACAAGATGGAATGGAGTAACTGGATGTTTACACTACAACAGGGGTAGCACCGTGTATGACTTCGCTTCAATTTTCGTTGCGTGGCGTTCGACGCTGGTTTGAGGTCAGAGAGGTCAGACGTGTCGCGTCCAAATGTGTCACACGTTCCTTAGGGTAAATAGGCGACGTGCGTGCTATTGATCCAGTCGGTAAGTGGATAGGCAGCGATGCATCGTAGGATTGAGGCAACGCAAGATGACTTGGAAAATACTGTCTAATGACGACAGTGGCTGCTTCAAGGGCGGAGCAAATTGACAACTAGCGCTTTGTACAGCGACTAGAAGAAATGGTAGTAAGATGTTCGGGTGACTCTCAAAAAGATCTTTAGAATAAGACCACAAGAGTTCTTGTGCGACGAGAGGAAAAATAAATGCTCCGATAAGATCCAAGCACTTGGCTTTGAAATTGCAAAAGGAACGTTTGTTGGTGATCCGCGAATGACAGATTCAAAAGATGAACAGTGATAGGACGAGCTCGCGGAGCCAAATCGAATGATAGTACCTAGGTCTCTGTGAGAATAAAACCGAAGCTTTAAAGGCTTATAACGCAGAAGGACACTTTTTTGCGACCGCTCGGCAGACACGCACTGTCGTGTAGTTCGGGTAACAAGTTACCCCTTATCAGACTTTTGAGTGCGGCTTTCATGTTCATCAAAATGCACCATGAGTTCCATTGGTCTTGACCGTCAGACAAATGACCCCGCAATAGATGGCGGTAGATTCGGGGACATTTTAACACAACTGTCAAGGAGTTATCGTTAGATCCAATTTCTTTGACCTGCGAGGTCGGGTACTGGCTTTCTCCCAAAAGATGGTTGTCTATTGCTTGTTTCTCTTTTCGCGCTCGCAGAGTTTGCAACAGAAAATGTCCTAACTGTGGCATCCCGGGTGACTTTTGCAGTGGCCTCTACATATGTGGCTGAATTCCTGGAGGAATTCAACCCGGCCAGAAACCCTCGTGTTGTGGCTGCACAAGACTGCTGTTCAGCTGACCCATCCTTTCAAATGATAGAACTTATTAGGACTATCGAAACTTGCTCATTGACACGTCTCAGGTGGCTCCTGAGCTTTGTTGTCAAGAATTATGCTTGGTTAACAGTCCCAACGAAGACAAAGGCGATGGGGCACGTTCTGCGCGTGATTCGGGAGAATACAGCTTGTTACATGTATATGATGCGCCACCAATTTAAAAATATGACAGCAGTGATATCGTCGATTCTGTCTGGTAATAAAGTCTTGTTCGACTGCATCTTGATCCCTCAAAAAGTAGCATATAGGGAATAACTGACTTACGGTAAGCCCGTGTGCGGACGTACATGGCTTTGTACGTTTGTCTGGTCAAAGACATCGAGACACATTCGGACAGTGCACTATGGATGTAGCTGCGCTGGTCGCTGTGAGTTGCTACGCCGCTGTACTAGTTGCCAAGGTCAAAGAGAGTAGTGATTAATCTTAGATTGTCATTCAATTTCATATGAACGTTGCGCGAGCAACAACGTTCTAGTAAATGAGATGCAGCTTCTGTAACTGGTATTAGACAAAACAACTTTGGAATGACTTAATCACCTCAAGAAAGATCTTTCGAAGGGGTGAAAAAATTTGCGAAATGCTTTAAACCTGGAGTACTGCACTGATGCAACTCAGCGACCAAATCTATCATGAAAACCGATATGAATCAGACGACAAAATGGTAAGAATAATCCGGAAGATAAGTATGCACTTTTTGGACCTGATAAATCCGAGCCCAATACGTGCATGTCCAATGATGAGCAGCAAGTTCTTTCGGGACTATCCAGAAAAGCGCGCTAATTGAATCAAGGTGATGGCAAGAGAAGTGGTGTACGACAAACCTGAAAACGCATGGCTGTTACAGACGAAAAGTGGCGTGTGAAGAGACCAAGCCTTAGTCCTAAAATATGGTGCAAATAAACTGTGCAACGTAATCACTGTAAAACAGTTGTCCGTGAGGAAAAAGTAGTATGCCAACCGAGTACAGCAGAAAAGTATATGCCAACGACAAGCTGCCTTACATAAATTTGAGCAGCCTCTGGAAAGAGAAGCACGGTGTTCCCTATAATTGTCGCTTTAATCGAGACTAGTTACAAAATCAGAAGTTGAGACACTAAAATAACAAAAATTGTATAGGTAATTAGTCATATACACAAGAGAGAGAATCTTATGTACTTGTACCATGGCTGTGAGTCCAATTCAGATTGCGGTGCGGTTGCGACGATGGCCGCATCGAGCACTGCGCATGGGAATGGAAGCGACTTCCGGTCGTCCAGTCTGTGTGTGTGTGCTGCGTCTTGATGCACGCAAGTATCTCCGCAGTGTGTACAGGTGGGCGAAAATGCATGCACAATCGCTTATGATTGTCTGGTGCCTGACGCGCTGGCGTGGCAATGGATAGAGATGGTGCTGTTTTGACGTCTGCGTGAATCGCGTGGTATAGGTAACATGGTGTGTGAATTAGGCTTTGCCTTCTGTCAGGTTAAATGAAATTACAATTCCATGGACGCGAATATTTTGCAAATGTTGCAAACGGACATAGAATTCCCCCCTACCTAATGCACATTGGGGTGGATGAGGAAATAAGTATTAACAGGAATGAAAAAATGATAAAAGTCTGTTCTCGATGTTACATGAGACATACCAAAAAATATATGATCATTATTCCATAAGCAGATACGCGACAGTTGCTGATTGACCAAATATTAATCTTGAAAAGTAAGCGTCTAGAACCATGTGATAAAAGATTTGAAAAATGGATTTGGAAAAATGTTATGCTGCGGGCAAAAAGCGGATGCTCAACAATTTCCGTAGGATGGCCAAAAAGAGAACCGCAACATGGTGAATAGAAAACAGAGTGATAAAACGAAAGTTGTCTTGGTGGAATCACTAAGGTTAGTCTGACGGAAGAAGGAAAATGAGCGCTCATTTACCTACCGTGGCTCGCTTATGGTGAACGCCGGGCATTTACGGTTGTTGTCCCCAACATCCAATAGCCATCCAATGTTTAGCGAAATTCGCAACATGTTACTGCGCGTGCAGAGACATGAATTTCTCTCTCACCTTAGTAGTGCGGACGTGTAGGATTCTCGGCAGACGAGTGATTTAGTGCAGGCCTCAGCTGAGAAAAAGCCCAACCTCTAAAGACCCAATGACATGAGGCTTTTGATCAGCGAGCGAGATGAATATAGACGGTCACAACGTGTTTCCGGTGCTATCTAGCTATCACCTAACTTCGCCGTGAGTGCTGAAGGTCATGGCCAACCATAGGCGTTGGAGCGATTGATGGTTATCTCTGTGTGTCTCGCTGGCTACGAAGCTAAGTCAGCCTAGGAAACCAACCTGCAGGTGCGCACGTGCTGGCAGCTCAGCTGAGGACGAGGTTAGACAGTGCAACTTGTGTCAATGCTATTGAATCACAGGTAATGGAGCACGAGCATACAGTACAGTCGGGTTGACGTAACGTTCTTGTTACTCAGCGTGCGCTGATTCTTCGGCTGTACGGTGAATGCGGTTTAAATGCCGCATCAGCTTCAAAAGAATACAATACAATGAACACAGGAATGCGTCCCGTCACCGCCCGGTAAGTGCTTAAACGAGTGAAGGAGTTCGAGCAAACTGGGCGTGTGTGACATGAAGAGAACCGGCCCGCCTCGCATCACCACGGACGACTGTTTAGCTTGCGCTGTAGTCAGTGAAGTGTCACAAAGTCCCGATCTCAGCATTCGTCGGATCGCACAGCACTGTGACACGACCCGATATGCGGTACACCGGATATTACTGGAACGAAAAGTTCGGAGATTCCGTACGCTTCACGTGCAGGTTTTGAACCCATACGATCCGGAGAAGCGGCAAGAATTTTGCCCATGGTTTCTGGATCACGGGGATATTCGTTCTGTTATCTTTACAGATGAGGCATCGTTTCATCCGCATGGAACGACGAAACATCACCGTTGGGCTACCACCAACCCACGAAAATTTACCGCATCACGTATGCACCACAGTGTGAAACTGATGGTTTGGGCCGGATTAACAAGTCAGAAAATTTTGGGCCCATATTATGTTTCCGGGAATGTGACCGGTAGGTTGTTTTGAAGTACTAAAGCCTTATCTTTTCCTAGCATCGTCGTATTTGGAAATGCTGCAGACATTTGTACTTCCCCAGTTGGAAACCGAAGGGGCATGCAGTACCATTTGGTGGCAGCAGGATGGTGAACCTGCACATTCTGCTAAAACGGTGCTTGTTTACCTCACCGACAAATTTGGCCACCATTGGATCGGACGCGGTGGACCAATGGAGTGGCCTGCTCGCTCACCAGATTTGAACCCCATGGACCTTTTTGCTTTGGGGATGTCTGAAACGGCGAGTGTACAAAACAAGGCCGCGTACATTGGACCAGTTGGAAGAAAATATTGTGAACGAATGTCGCGCGATCACGAGGCATACATTGGAGAAAGTGCT
The DNA here is from genome assembly GCA_944474145.2 of Dicrocoelium dendriticum. Classification (NCBI taxonomy): domain Eukaryota; kingdom Metazoa; phylum Platyhelminthes; class Trematoda; order Plagiorchiida; family Dicrocoeliidae; genus Dicrocoelium; species Dicrocoelium dendriticum. The sequence goes on along the minus strand of OX104067.1, from coordinate 122,489,677 downwards.
CGCCAATTGCATCAAGCGGTTTCTGCACTGCAAGCAGAATGTCGGCGGACATTTTGAACATATCATTCACTAATATTGATGATCGTTCTAATACATTTCTGTTAATATACTTATCCTCTTTCACAAATGTGTTAACGACTAAACTGGTCCGCTGGCAAATGGTGCTAATGATGCGTCCGGTCGGATAGCATTCTTAAACTCCAGGCTGTCGTTGAACACATAAACAGCGTAGGCACCGAAACGTTCGATGGCTACTTATGGCGGAATCACTGAGTCGCTATGAGCTGAGGTTCGTCCAGCCTTAGTGAAAAGCCGACTGTGTTGTTGACTTAGTTTCAGGCTATTGCCTGGGAACTTGGTGTTCGGGATGAGCTGCAGTAGGTGGTAACATGTGTACGTGGGGTCATTTCGGAGCTAGTAGCCTAATATTAGATCTCCACGTAGCCACCTGTAGCGTCTACTGAACACTCCGAGTGTTTTAGTCGCTGCTCGACCATGGTGAGTTTCAAGCGCTGAAAGGTCACGGTTTAGCCAAGCGTGCCAAGCCTGGATTACGTATTCGACGTGTTAACGCACGTAGGCATGGAGTATCATAGAGAAGATGAATGAATCCAAACTTTCGAATATCATCCGTAAGCTAACAACGTGCTAATTACCACTTTTGGATTCCGACTATCTGGAATAACCGAAATCGTCCTACACCAGCACATCTAGGTTAAGTTCCTGAGGGCTTGTCTGCAGGTCATATGCCCTAATATTCTAGAGATAGGCGTGTCTATGGCGGAGGTGGATAATGTGTCACTTGACCACATGTAATGGCAGTGAATTCCTTACCGGTCAATGCCAGGTCCCATCTAGGCCGCACATGGAGGATCTTGTGGTCGTTCATTCTCTTGACCCCCTTCCAACTTTTTACGTTATGCGGAAAAGTAAAATTCTTGAGGTGATGGCTCTCGCAAGATCGTCGCACTGCACTCGAATAGAGTCGGGCAGGGATGTTCGGTCCCTAACCTAGAACTGCTGTTCACGGAGAAAATTGCCAACCCATCTTAATAATGCATCTCCTACGTTCTTCAAGTACACCATCATTACGTCAGCGATGATCGCTTCCAAGACTTTGGAATAGGCAGCGAGAAGTGTTACCGGACGGTAATTGGTAGGATCAGACGGACTCCTCTGAAAGAATCCGGCAAGTGGCTGGGCTACGTGAACGGCTGCTGCCTGCAGTGCTTTAGGGTGAAGGTTATCCAAGGATAGTAGCTTTTTCAGAACCAGTCTTGCTATGAATTTGATGCTGGATAACATTGATGGTGTTGGAACAGAAGCAAGTATAAGGTATGAGGCTAGTGCTCCTTGGAAAGCAGGCCAGTATTGGGCAAGTAGGAGTTGACACACACGAAAGAGTAGAAGTTCCGCCGACATGCTAGCCGACTTTATTGCTTGGCTATCTTGAACTGGTGCCTTCACAACTTCGTGTTGTGGCTCAGTTGTAGGAGGTGACGGCAGACGTGTTTTGGGGTTCCTTAGATTCTGGTAGGCCATAATAAGGTCGCCACGTTTGCACCGGTATCAGCCACTTCATTATTTTAGTGTTGATAAGGAAGATTGAACAACCCTTTGATGTACTTCGTGGCTCGTCGCTTGTAGTCTCGAGCGCTGCAAGGTCTTGTTTGTGTCAGGGTTGCCACAACAGGATTACGTATTCCAAGTGAGGCTGCACGTAGGTGTTAAGCAACGGCGAGCAGACAGAGGGATCAGACCGCCCAGACGCCCTCCGCAGCATGCCAAGGTCTAGGTTTTCAACATTTGACACCTGCTCAGATTGTTCTGAGCAGCCCAGATCAGTCTGAACTAGTATCCCTTTGTGATTTTGTGATTCATGTTAGTTGTTTTGATTCCTTGTAATTTTTCCCATTAAAGTTTGGATTAAAAGGAAAAATTTGCACAGTCATGATACCACTTAAAAATTCACACCAAATGTATAGGTCCAGCAGATGCTGAACGTAGCCACCTTAGTTATACGCATTTACCATGTCAAAGTTGTCGATCACGACAATTCCTTTACGTTCATTAAGCTCAATTAACGCACAACGCGGAAGATGACAGGTTTGTAGGCACAACAAGCGGCCTAGCCAAGCATACTGCGCCGGGAAACCATGTGTTGGAGGTAGGGGCTATTCGCTTCATCCAATCCTTTTCGACAATATGTATTGTTTACGTGGTTAGTAGATTATATTAATGCGCACAATGCTAGATGTTTTCCATCGGTTGATTGGTTCGCCGAGCTTGATTAAATGATTGCATGCGTTTTGCCACGACTCGGGGTGTAATCGTCAGTGCGGTTACGTGCGTTGAGCAATCTTGTCTATTGAGTTGTCATTCCGTACTCGACAGGCAGGTGACTTTTGAAAATAACGACTTCGACTTGTGTCCCGTGATCTTTGCACATTTTCAACCGCGGCTGAAGCGGCCGCTCGACTTGTCCGTCACATGTCGTTCGAACGTTGCCTCTCGATTTGCAGGCCACCTTCCATCTTCAGTTGTTGGTAAAGGGGCTCGAGGTTAATGTGCCTGTTAACCGAATTATTGGAGCAGAAACATGCTTCCAGGAAATCCCACCGATTTGTGACTCTTCTCTAGCCAGATTCTTTAAATGTTATAGCTAAATTTGGTAGTAGGTGAACCTCAGGTGCAAGCAAGTAGATATCTTAATATAGCAACTTGTACTGTAAAGCACAACTGAGTTAAAGGTTAGCGTTGGGTCGTCCAGCTTGTGAGCTTATATGACAGATCGGTTGTGAACGTAAATGTCACCAAACAAAGTGATCAAATGTAATAGTTTCAAAACCAACCAGACTCCACTTGCCACAGTTTGTATACCCAAGTAATCCTACGTAAACGAGAAATGTGAATATCTGCCAGGTGCTTTGTAGTTTTTGGGTTCACAGGCCAGATATCATAGTCGTAGAATAGCGGTGTGCAAACGGTGACGAAATGCACCCTGCATCACAAGGACGCCACCGGTGATTCGGCTTGATGGACCACAGACGGGTGATTGGGAAAGTTCATTTTCAACGTCGCCACTAGTCATAATACAAGCCCTAGACGATTATACTATCAACATACCATACATCGTTAGCTGCTTTGGTGTGTGCAGCCACAGCAAATGACCAGTCCTGAAACAGTATACTGTGCATGGATGTATCTATTGCTAGGTGGTCTCATCTGTTACGGATGGTTTTTGGATCATCGCCTAGTAAGATGATTGCATGAGCATACTCTAAGTCAACGACGTGGTCGCCATGGAGAACTCCATGGCCCAAGCCCGGCTTACAGTTGGGCTTTCGCTGAAAAGCATCATCAATGGTAAAGTGAACTAGAGCTGGTATGCTGGCATGCTTGATATACACTGTTGGTAACATCAAGCGAGGTAGAAGGATTACTATAAGCCGTGATGTTACTTGACGTGTAGTCATACAAGCTCTTTGAGGATTGCGAAATATCATCAGGTGGAACGTTCCTTAGTACACAATTCTATAGAGTAGCTCGAAAGTGGTTCGATTGTTCAAGAACGGTCTGATTTTTAATACTCACTGGGAGTGACGATGTTTAAGAAGTTAAGAATCTGGAGATTTGAACGATATAAATCCGGTCTGGACGGAAACCAAATTATTCTTCACCAGATGAAATCGCGAGTTACAAAAAGCTTACCAAGTAAAACAGACACTAAAAGTCTAAATTAACAGCCGTTATTAAGATGCTTTACTGAACTGGATAGGTTTCCACCATTTTCTAATTGTGCTCGTCGCAGCTAGATTCGGTCAAACAGCCAAAATCATCTAGGAAGGCGCTAGAAGGCCGTTTCGTTCCATTGGGGGCGCGTCAGCAACATACATCCGCCAGGTTTAGCTGGATACGAACTCATCAACATGCTCTTACTAGTCAATGACTTAAACCGACTATCCATGTGTCACAGCGTCGAGCATCCATGACTGCTTTCTAACCGATACAGCACAGTTGTCATGCCTGCTATTAACGTGCAGTGGATAACGCTGGACACCAGATGCAATCGCTGTTCCAGGTCGCCGCCAATCGAAGTTGCACGTAAGCTTCTATCTCAACTACTGTTTATTAGAAAGTAGTAAAGGTGTTACTTGTTTTCTAGGACTTCCAACGTAGGTGGACTTCATCAGTGGGACCCAGCAGGACCCAACGCGTGCGCACTTCTGACTAGCGCCCATGGGAAGAAACGGTCCTCTAGCGTTTTCCTGGATGTGTGGTGGTTGTTTGACTGTGTCTGGCTGCGACAAACCTTGTAAACCAGATCTAACCACTAGTCTTTCTTGCTTTTACTATGTAGATTTTACCTACTGCATTCAAACCAAGCATGATCCAAGCAGTCGGTGCTGTCCGCTCCATCAGATGCTGCTGCCTCGGTGCCGTGTTGTTTCATGGCCCCATTGTATTGACAATAATTTCCGCCGTAGCTAAGACTCACTGAAGGATTAAAACAGGCTAGTATAAGGAATTTTGTACGTTCAAGATACTGTTCTCATCATGACAATCACCAAATGAATTGATGCATGATAGAAAACCTATTACACGATACGCGGTATCGACAAAATCCGTGTTTCATAAAATACTAGCAACACAAGCGTTATTGAGTACTTAATTCCGTCATGCAAGAGGCTGATCAAGACCATACTAATGATCTGGCACTGTTCCAGGAACAGTCTTTCGCCCACCCGAGAAATACGTGTACATCTTCTTTTGACATACTAACCTTGCGCTTGACAGCTCTCTCTCCGTTGTACATCAATCGTTTGTTTATGTATTGATATTAAAAACGTACTCCGGTGCACTTGCGCAACCAAAATAGTAAAGAGGCTCTGTGACCGGTTGGTGGGACTTGCACGTTCCTCTATGGCCTTTCGATACTATGGTGTTCGCCACAACCATCCTCAACCAGTCTTCAATTAGGAGTAATGGTAAACTGAGTTCAGTTCGTCCTTCGGGGAATAAGAAGAGCTACAAATTCCCTTCTGTTCGGTGCGATTCAAACCCACATGCCTTCCGTTAACAACCGACTTTAACAGACAAACACAATCTGTTCTGTAAGTTCGTACCCTGAAGTGCAAACAGAAATAGTTTCATTGCTTGTATTGCCGCGCCAACGGTTTCTTGACAAGGAACCTTGAAGAGAAAAATAGACTGCATCCTTTGTTACAACCTATCTTTCTTTCGGAGGCACTATGGAATCCTTGGCCGACAAGGATAGGATCGTGCCGTATTGGACGTGCGTTGACTGTCTGATTAGGTCCGACTATGATGGGACGAAAGATAGTCTAACGCTAAAAGGTTTTCGACGAAGTCGACGTCACCTAGGAAATACAGCCTGAAATCTATCGGCATACTCATTGTCTGTTGACGTGGAAGCTAGTCCAGAACTGGGATCGTCACCAACCGACATTATGCCGTGTTCAAAGTGTTTATACTACCCAGTGGCATTGCATGTGACTAATTAAGTGCTCCGTGTTTGCTTGGTTAAGCAACTGACATTTATACGCAAACATTTCGTCAAATTTGTAGTAAAAAGTCATGCAGACGCAGACACACACTTCGTTCTTCAAACTCCCTCAATGTCAAGGTAACATAAACCCGATGAACGGTTTTGCGGGTGCTCACTTCATTGGCTGTAGTTCGCCAACTAAGATTCAGATATCACATCAACAGACGGTAGTCTGTTATTATAGTTGAGAATAGAAAAAGCTGCTACTTGTGCTCAGTAGCCGCACCGCGCTGCATCTGCCGGTTGGCTTTGGCGAACGCGCGTGCTAATCGCTCACTTGTGCACTCGTGCTTTATTCATTGTGGTTTAGCAGCATTTTGTCGCACACCTTTGGATTCATACTAATTCAACATTCCTTTAAAAGCACCACCTTATGATATCATTTTCTCGAGAACACTCCAGATCATCCTACAAGTACCCAGAATTCTAAATTCTGAGAAGAGTTTCGCCGATATCAAAGCGCCAATAGTAGTGTAACCCCAATCATCAGAGACATTGTTTGGTCTCACTTCATAGACAATTTCAACGGCTTTCGAACGAACCGTTCCTCGTTCAAATCTAACGTTGCTTAGAGCACTTACAGGTATCAAGTCAAATACACCCGGTGCGATCCTTAGATCTAACCAAGGAAATTCTCAATCACATCCAACTTCAAGCTGTCCCATTCGACTGGCACGCTAGTGAGGACAGTCTGCAAACACACAACTGAAACGTGAACACTGTGACTTTGCCGTCAAGGTCAGTAACAACTCAAATTTTTACCATAGGGAGTGAGTCATTCAAAAGGATCGTAACATTTGCTCAACAAGCGCGATGCCCAGTGTGCCACAGTTTAAAGACTTTTGTAGATCCTTTTCCAAACTTGTTAAGTGGGCATTCCGTGGCGTAACTGTTGCGAGATTTTCCATGCGAAATGTCTCCGAGTTAAATGTAATGAGGCCAAGTCATTAAACCAATCAGATTCTCCATGATTCTGCTTGGAATACACATCTATCACACTGATAAAAAGCGTGCTCCTATTATCTCAGAAGTACGACCAGGAACTAGCCAGACAGCACGTGAAAATCGATCAGTTTCCAGTGAGTGTGTTTGTGTGTCAGCTTGAAACCTTCAGTCAATCACATGGCACATGAGGATCTATTGGTTTCGAGCAAATATGTAGTAAACAGGAGTGATTTCCCAACAGTTGGTTGTAACTTTAGTAATGCAACTAAACGTTTTCAAGCAGTGGCACATTTATCTTTTTACCTCTCAGCGAGTTATACAAATCTGGCGACGGAGATAGTTGATCCAAATGTTATCATGCACATGTTACGAAATCAGCTACATCAGTTGGATCAATAGCAGAAATTATTTCAAGTTTTCGCTTGACATATTTCAGCACACAAATCAGAGGTTCTAGCGCGTAGAAGGTACACTCAACTCAAAGTTGCACTGGCCAGTGGAATTACAAACAATACCGAGGTAACCACCGGAAACTAATGACATAGCACTTCCATTTGAATTGCAGAACCTATTTTTATCTACTTAGAATTCGTCCTCACTGGAATGCACTGCAAACACATATGGTATACGCAGGAGACATAACAGCGTTTGTAGTGGTATTAGACTTCTATCTTACTGATAAACGCTACACAACGCTCTGATAAAGTATAATGATTTAGCCACTAATCTTTCACGTTCCATGTTGGAACATTTTGATTCTAATTTTCTCTTGTGTATCCATCCTCTGAGTCTTATAAAGTTATGCTTTATATCCCACCATACTCTATTGAACTATTGAGGTATTGAATAATTCATTTACGACCCAGACGGTGGCAATACATTTTTATCTTTGCACAAGAGATTTGCGGACAATTTTTGTTGACGTTCAGCATTAAAGGAATCAGCAAAAGTACGGCCGTGGGTTCAAAAACTTGGATGTTCTGAACACACAAGATATTGCAATTTCATTCCGCCATAACATCCAAGAGGTTATAGTTTGCGAGTAACCGTGGATAAAATGACCACAATTTTTGGAGTGCGGAAGTGTTTATTTAACCTTGGTGATAATTTGTGAAAGCTTACTAGAACAGAAGACGAGGACCTTATGACATATGCTGGCAGAGTGAACATGGAATGTGAAAGGTTCCAAGAATCTCAGACCATCATTTCAAACACTGATTGAGTAATATTGCCTCAGATATCAGAACAAAATCACAATCAAAACTGAACTCTAGCAGTGACGTTTCCTTCCTCTATTTAAGCACTGAATATTTCAGAATGAGGAACCTAACAAATGAATTACAACTGTCACAGTCAAACAACTGTTATTCAGATAGGAGTACTGTTGATGAAATTACTACACCAAACATGGAACATAACAGATTTCCAAAGCAGAGTCTGATTTCAATGACCATCAGCACCACGCTGGAATTTTGATCCCTGCCACTTTGAACAATTTTGTTAATTTCTATTCCATAATTGTCAGAACTGTGGCACAGTAGGTCACAAGGAGGGACACTGTGTCCGTTTTCTCAAGCAGCAACAATCAATCCGCTTCTGAAAGCAGTCAAATCTGGTGTCTAGTACATGGTTGGCGGCATCCGGTTTCGGATTTGTCTGTCACTGTGGCAAGCCACAGGACGCCTGCGCCTACAGAGGGACCATGGGTGGCTTGCGCTGCATTACCCACAGTTCCACCCACACACCCGATATCCAGTGTGAATCCGTAGGTATAAGACCGAGAGGCATGTGGATGGGAACCACGTTTCATCAACGGAGCCGGCCAACACTCCTTCACAGGCAACCACAATCCCGCTGTATTTGGGGAATCAAGTGCACACAAGGCAGTGGCTGGACCGTAGTGCGCTTCAAACTGAGTGCATGGAACTACTCTTCGAGCCTAGCACGGCCACGAGGACCGTGCACCCCCTCCCCTCCAGCAACGACCAGCTGTCTCCTAGAGCCAGTATGAACGAGGTGGTGGGTAATAAACAGGTAGGCGCCTTGTCAACATGCACATCAAGCGCAGCCACGCCGGGGATATCAAGCAACAGCCAATCACTTGAGAGAAAGGTAACCAAGAAAATAAATCGAGTAATGCATCAAGAAACGGTGACATAACTCCTAAATTAGTGAGCGTATGAAATAAGTTGTTTACAAAAGAATCCGAGATAAGTCAACGAGGGCAGAAAGTATATTTTACGGAATTGCCACGAACACGAAAATATCATCGAAGTTAGCTACAATACATATAGTCCTCGTAAAAGGCATGGCCGAAAATTTAGTACATTATTAATTAACAAGTTACCAATTCCCTTACAAATTAACACTGCTTCCGACATAACAATCATTGCATATTCGACTTGGAAAAGCATTGGCGTAGTAGAGTACTGTGTTACAAAATCTATTGCTCGGAACGCTTCTGGCAAGCCAATCGCCTTTTTGGGACAATTCAACTGTGAGTTCACATTTCGAAACAAGAAATGTGAACATGAACAAGAACATGTTACATTGTAGCAGAACGTGAAGTAAATTTCGTAGGCATTGAATGGATAGGGTTACAAAATATGGGATGTTCCAATCAGTTCAGTTTGTGACTCACAAACTCAGCATGCGAAACGCGTTTTCAAGTGCTGCCACAACTGTTGATACAAAGATGACAGGTTGGCAAGCTTGTGGGGAAAGCATGATAGTGTTTTCAAATCAGAACTTGTATTGTGCATCAAAGTTCTAGCTACTTTGTATGTCGCACCAGAGGCAAAGCCAGTATTGCGTCCTAAATGGACAGTACCCTACTCTGCCGTCCCATTGGTTGATGCAGATCTGAGTGGATTAGAGCAATTGGGCGGGCTTACCAAGGTTAATTATTCAAGCTGAGCTACTCTCATTGTGGTAGTTAACAAGACCGGTGACACAGTACGTATTTGTGGTAATTTTTCAACTGGACTCATTGATGCACTTCGGATCACCCATACACATTGCCATTTCCGGATGATTTGTTTGCGCAGTTAAATGGCGGCAAAATATTTTCAAATATTGACCTTTCTGATGTCTATTTACAAGTCGAAGTTGATGAGGAATCATGAGACTTTTTCACCATTAATACTCACAAGGGTCTATATCAGTACAACAGACTGCCGTTTGTAATTAAGTGTGCTCCGACAATTTTTCAACTGGGGATGGACACAAGGCTATACGGGTTGCCTTTTGCTATGGCTTACATGAATGAATTAGTAAAAATCATAAGCGCTTCAGTTGACCAACATCAGACACACCTGAATGCAGTGTTTGACAGGATAAGCAGTTTGGAATTTACTCTGCGAATTGACAATTGTGCCTCCTGCATGTCCGGAATTTCGTACCTTGGTTCAATTATCGATGCCAGCGGTCATCGTTGGGATCCATTAGAAATTATGGCAATGCAACAACTACATGTTCTCAAGGGCAGGAAAACACTCCATTCGTTTTTGGTACTATTAAACTATTACAACAACATTGACCAAATATGTACTTGCTGCGGATACCACTAACAGAAATCATAAAAGTAATGCAAAATGAGTATAGTCACAAGATTCTCAGTCGGTATTTGATGTAATAAAACTCATTTTGGCTACGGATCTTGCACGTAGAAATCCATCAATCCATTGGTTAGGCGTTTGGCAAGACACCGTTTGATTGCCTTTTTGTAGCCAGGGGCTACCAAAAGTCATAAAATGAAATGTAAGTGAGACAATGCATCGTCAACACCTTTGTTTTTAAATATCGCCAGATTGGGAGCAGAGACGACATAATTAGGGAAGACGTTCCAAGGCCGGCACACGCGGAGAGAAAAGAAATTTCTACGGCATTCAAGCCGGCTATACTGAATTGTCAGTTTTAAAGGGTGACCTCTTAGTTTAGTGTTGTGGTTCAATTCCAGCAGCGGACGGCAAATGTGGTTTGGGTTCTTCAGAATCTGGCAAACCATTATGAGATCCCCCCTCAAAGTCCGATATCGACTGCTGTACATTCTTAGAGATTTCAGTCTAAGCTGATTGGGCAGATGAAAGAGGTCCCTGACGTTCTTGCTTGCCCGTCGTTGAGGAGTCTCAAGAGCAACAAGATCCTGTTTCTGCCACGGCTGCCACGCCTGAATAGCATATTCCACGTGCGGTCGCACGTAGTCGTTAAGCATTTTGGGGAATATTGAGAGTTCAAACCGACCGAAGGCTCTGCGAAGAAGACCGAAGTGTGGATTGCCGGTTCTCGTCGCCTTCTCTGCTTGCTTTGAACACCCGAGATCTTCCTGTACCAATCCACCCAGGTCGCGCTCCTGATGGAACTTCGCCAAGGTGTGGTCTCCAAGCTTGTAAGCGCTCACCAGTTGGTGACGCAGATGTTCCATCTTTCACTTAGCTATGTTCCAATAAAGCATGTTCCCTTTGACCATTCGTAAATGCAATCTAGGTCATGTTGGAGCAGATCCTGATTTGGTTTGTTACTAATCGCCCGCCATATCTTGACCTCATCGGCGAAAAGCAGGAGGTTTGAGGAGATAACTGATGCCAGGTCATTGATAAACACCAGGAATAAGCGCGGTCCCAGCACTGAGCCTTGTGGAACACCACATTTCACCCCAATTGGGTTAGAGAGTGATCCCCTAACACGTAATGAAGCTTCCGTTGGTGAAGGAAGCTGCCAATCCAACCAAGTACAGGATCTCCGATTCCGTAGCTCTGTAGCCGTTGAAGCAGGATGCGGTGATCAAGGCGGTCGAAAGCTTTGGAGAAGTCCAAAAAGATGACGTCAACCCCGACCCCATCCTCCGCCACTTCCGTCCAACTACCTCGTGCAGTAAGTAGGTTGGTGGTGCATGACCGGTGTTGACGGAAGCCATGCTGTTCCGGTACCAAAATGTTGCATTTTTCCAGGTAGTCCATTAAAGCCTCAGCGACGACTGCTTCCATCACTTTCGCGAGCACAGGGAGGAGAGTCACTGGACCATAGCTTGCAAGATCTGAACAGCTGCCGCCTTTAAAAATAGGGGTGATAATGCCACACTTCCACATAGTGGGGACTTGTTGTTCATCAAAGCACCTTTGGGAGAACTGTGACAGTGGTTCAGCTAGCTTGTTGGCCACAGTCTTCAGTGCCTTCGGGCGGATGTTGTCTGCTCCCGGAGAACTATGCTCACGCACTGAGATTAACTTCCTTAACATAATTGATGGGTTGAAAATTACATTGTAAACAAAGGTGTCGGTAATGTGCTTGATATTATGGGACAGGTAGGTGTTGTGAGTTCAAAAATTGGGGCGTATTGTAGCCGAAGGGCATTAGCTGCATCTTCGGCGCTTTGTACTCTACCGCCTGTCATGAATAGTGGAGGGATTCCATGCTTCACTTTACGAAGCTTATTGACATGCCTATATAGCAGTTTGTTGTTTGCCATGAATATTTTGGCTAGGCACTGTTGATAAGTTACTTTGTCCTCACGCACAAGTGCAGTGCAATGGTTGTTTGAGAATTCCCAAGCAGCTGCGTCGGCGAGTTCTTTTATTACGTGGTAGCGTGTGATTGTATGAGTTAGTTCCGAGTGTTCAGATGGATACTATGCATAACACACATAGTTAAACGTTACTACTACATGATCACTGTGGCCTAATTGACTATCCAACAATAACTTGTCAATCATGAGTTCTTCATTCGTGAGCACAAAGTCCAATATGGACGGCTTGTTTGCTGTCCTGAATCTAGTGGGCGTGTTGACATGATTGTACAAAGGAATATTAGCGATCAGTTCATGCAAGTCTGCTTCGAACTGCTCACTGTGCAATGCAAAAACCTCCAGATTATGTAGATGGAAGTCCCCGGAGATGAGAATGTAGCTGTATCTAGTGTGTGTTACTCTGTTCAGGCCACAGATCAAGCGAGAATCCATTTCTGGATTGGACGTTGGGGGTGGTTAACGACAGCTACGAGACACGCATCGTTGTGTCTTAGTCGGAGACGGCACCAGAGTGAGTCGGTAACGTGTGTTTCCAGATCATCAATGGTTGTACATTGTAGATCGCTGCGGTAGTATAGTAACACCCCACCTCTTCTGCTGGGGCGGTCGTTCCGGTGGAGCGACATTCCGGCTATCTCAACCTCAGCATCAGTCACCTCTTGGTGGAACCAGGTTTTGGTAGTAGAATTTAGGTCCCATGCATTCGCACCTGAAGTAGTCGAAGTTCGGTAAGTTTACTGAAGAGCCCTTGGGCGTTAGTGTGCATACATGAAGGTTTCTCAGATTAAAGCAATGTTCCGGAGGTTCTACAACTCACATGTGAGGTTTCGCCGACCAGTGAGTGGCCGGCGACTAAATCGTTTTTTCGATGTGTACTTGGTGAAGGGTTTAACGTCTTATTCATCATCCGTGTTGCTAGTCCCGTGTCTAATCTCTGTCTGCAGCCGAACCTCAGATGGTAGCCTGCAACGGAACATGTACCAGCTTTTAGCATCCGTGCTAACGTTTGTTTTGACTGTAGGACCAGGTTCAACACTCGCGGGCCACTTCCTTTGTAGCTCGGTGAGGTACGCAGTCGTGACACGGATTTCGCTAACACATCATTCAAGCAGTGTTTCTCGAATATAACACCACTGTTCTTTATCATGGGGTGTTGCATCATGCTCATCACACGCTTCAGTTTCGGGAACCCCGTGAAGAAGTATGGTTCTGGTTGAAGTTTCCTTCCGGTAGTCATCTCAGGTGCTGTTAACCAGATAACGCTCGCCCCATGGGATGTCTGGAAATATACGGATGGAGCAGTGTTCATTTCTGAGACTAACTGTCGATAGTAGTACTGATTCTACTTCAGTGATGGAGTTCAGCACAACGCGTAGAAGTCTTGGCTCACCGAAATGTTTAGAGTTCGGGTGTCGTGTAATACCCACTACGTGTACAGGTTTCAGTACAACTCCGATTAGATTACTAATAATGTCCCACTGGTTGAGGTCATCCAACTGCCTGCCTCTTATCGATGTCGACTTTGATTCTGGGATATTGGGGCACAGTACGCTCAGTACAGGTAGTTGTTTCTTTACATCTTTCGACATGTCGTGGGTAGTGATTGAAGTACTCGGAGATGTGCCGCAGGGAACCGGTGGTGCTTGCACTAAGAAAACTCCGCTACGCTCCCCAGTTTCAGATCCAATTGGGGGTGATGTTAATTTTAAATGACGGCTCTTCTTGGAGGCAACCGTAACCCAACTTTCGCTCTTACCGGCTTGCTCTTTTTCTACACACTCCGTCGGGAGTTTGGAAGTAGCCTTACGTGTAGTTACTCCGATCGAACGGGGAACCGCTTTAGTCAAATGTGAGCTACGTGTGGTATTGGGACAGCTGTTGATGTTCTGGACTCTAGGTGTCGTTTTGCTTACGGTGTTATTAACAGTTCATCGCGGATTAGGAGCAGCAACCAAGGGGGAGGATTTGGTTGCACAGTCCGCTATGCTTACCCCAACCGTAGTGATTTTGATGGTCACCATTTCCTCAAACTTGGCTAGTAGCTGGTCATACTTCTGAGATAATAGGAGCACGCTTTTTATCAGTGGGATCGATGTGCATTCCACACAGAACCATAGCGAGTCTGGTTTGTTCAATAACTTGGCCTGCCTAGGTTTAACTCGGAGGCATCTCGCATGGAAGAACTTGCAACAATTACGGCACAAAATGCCCCCCTTAACTAGTTTGAAACATGATCCACATAGGTCATTGGTCGGTGGCGCACTGGGCATCACGCTTGTTGAGCAAATGTTACAAACCATTTGAATGACTTACCCTCTGTGGTAAAATGTGGTTCTGTTATTGGCGTTGTCGGCAAGGTCACAGTGTTCACGTTGCAGTTGCGTGCTTGTGCACTGTCCTCTCTGGCGTGCCAGTCGAATGTGTCAGCTTGAACGTGGGGCAGAATACACGTAGGTGTGATTGAGAATTCTCGTGGTTTAGCCTATGAATCGCGTCGGGTGAATTTGCTTTGAGATCTGTAGCTGCACCAAGCAATTTTGGATTTGAACGAGTGACATTTCTTTCGAAAGCCGTAGAAATGATCTATCGAGTGAAACCAAACCATGTCTCCGATTGTTGGAGTTAGGCAACTTTTAACGCTTGGATATCGGCGCAACACTGCCCGGAATTTAGAAACCAGGTAAATGTAGGATGCACTGAAGTATACTCGGGAAACTGGTATCACAAATGGACCTTGCGAAAGCACGACGAATAAGTATGGATCCAAAGGTGTGCGACAAAATGTCGCTGAACCACAGTTAAAAAACCACGAGTGCGCAAGTGAACGATTAGCACGCAACTTCTCTCAAGATCACTTCAAACGTAAAGCTAGTGAGGCAGGATGCACGCAGCTACAAATTTAATAAGCAAATCACGAGATACGGAAAGGATTCTAAGTTTGATGGAATAAATAGATAGCCTTCTAACCTTGTCAAATATTTCAGTGACATGGGTAGACTAAGATAGGTTTCGGGATATAACAATTCTAACCAACTTTGTCAATCCATGGGTGCAAAACCTATACACAGTCCCTTTTCTCATCCCCAGTTCAATGGACAGGCTGAGAGGTTTAAAATGGCGAAATACTGATATCACTGCTGGATCGTTTCAGATTTCACCTATTCTCCGAGCTTCATAATTGATTTGCAGATGTTTTAACACCTAAAGAGGTGAAATCCTTAATGCCCTATTGCAGTCCGCTGATTTGATCGCATCGCTCCTAGACATATCCGCATCCAATCTGGCAGGAGTTGCAGTGATGCTTCAAGCACCTAACAATTGGAACAGAGTACTTTGCACACAGCGCCCAGCAATTGTTGGAGAAGCTCAAAGGCATGTCAGTAGATCATGATGAAATAGTAGCATCCTTTGACGTGACCGCTCTCTTTACGTCTGTCGACTTGCAGACCACAAAGCAAGCAATCAGCGGAAAGCTAAAGACCGAAAATCTGCGCAAGCTGCTTGATCTTTGGTTAGCTATCTATTTTGATTTTGATGAACAAATCTATGAGCAGCTGAAAAGAGCACCGATGGGATCATCTATATCTGGGCTAGTTGCAGAGATATTATTACAGAAGCTTGAAAAGAATGTGCTGCCCATTACCAATCCAAAGTTATGAATCCCATACGTTGATGATTCTGAAACGTATTCAAGTGGAGGATGATTATCACTTGCTCAACAAAGTGATGGAAAACAATCATTTTACGATGGAATCGGTGATAGAAAACCAGCTCCTGTACTTAGATATGTTGGTCTCCGAGATGATCGATGAAGAGTTGCAAATATCGGTTTACAGGAAAGGAACACACACCGACCAGCTTCTGCACTACTACAGCAATCACGCGAAGTGTAACAAAATAGGCTGTGCGCGAACTCTCCTTTGTAGGATTAAGACACCTTGTAGCCCTATTAACGCAAAGCGGAAAGGAGAGATATATTTGTTCATATCATTTCACCTAAACGCGTATCCACACAGATTTATCCGGCGATGTCTAAACAACACAACTGCAAGCTCGCAGCTTGATCAAGAGACCACAAATCACATTGTACTACCTTACATGAAGAACATCTCTGAAATGAAAGCAAGCATACTTAGACAGTATGGTCTTACAGTGGCTCACAAACCAACTACCACACTGAGAAGATTCCTCTCGAAACCCAAAGCTAGACCTGTAGCTTACGAAAGAGGAAACGATGTGTACAAGCTAAAGTGTAGAGCTTGTAATAAGAACTAATTAGGTCAGACAGGTAGGAGACTATCAAAAGAATACAAAAGCATGAGATGGCTTGTGAACAACATTACGCTTTCTCCCTGGTTTCAGTGCAAACGGACAAAAAAAGACATCGTTTTGATTGGAATAAAACAGAGGTCCTAGTACAAGGTGAGACACAAAGGGAAAGATAGTTCCTCGAAGTATGTTACTCATGGAAGCACTCGATAAACATGCATATCGACAATAGTCAATTTTATTAACCGAACGACACACGCATAAAATACTTTCATCCCAGTGACCCATGCATGGTGTACAAACGCAAAGATAGATATAAAACATAGATATCCATAACTACCAAATCAAGAAAAGGAAATTTTTTATGAAGTCAAATATCAAAACCGATAAATACAAGTCACGTAAATCACAAAATCATGGTTAAATTTAGGTAACCCGCTGTGTTTGGCTTGTAACGTGCGACCTCCATTGAGAACTCAGTTCACTTTGAGGTCATCTTCGTCATTTTGATCGCGCAGACTGTATCCGAAATGGAAATATTTGGGTGTTGCTCCTCTTAACACCG
Organism: Dicrocoelium dendriticum; assembly: GCA_944474145.2. NCBI lineage: Eukaryota > Metazoa > Platyhelminthes > Trematoda > Plagiorchiida > Dicrocoeliidae > Dicrocoelium > Dicrocoelium dendriticum. Next base: position 122,472,805 of record OX104067.1, on the reverse strand, counting down.
GCGCACCACGAACGCGGTTTCGTCCTGGTTTAGACCTCTCAGGGGGCGACAGCTTGAGATGGATTGAAACTCAAATTCTGTAAGTTTACGGCTGACGCCATAATATTTATGCTACTGAGATCCACGAGCAACACTTGGCGCAGCGGAAAGTAATTCAAAACTAAATTTAGGGAGCACGCTGTGTGGTTCGGTTGCGACTCACCACCTCAATTGAGACCTCGGTTCACTCTGAGGTAAACCTCATCATTCCGGTCTCGAGGACCGTATCCTGAATGGAAATATTTGGTGTTGCTGTTCCCAACATTGGCACACCACGACCGCGGCTTCGTCCTGCTTTGGACTCATCAGGTGGAGATAACCTGTGCCGGGGTGGAACTCAGAGCTTAGTAGTTCACGGCTAACGTCCTGCCCACTCTGCTACTGATATCCGTGAGCAAAGCTTGGCATTGCGGAAAGGAAGTTGAACTTGAGGAACCAGCTGTGTGTTTGGGTTTTGACAAGTAACCTCTATTGCTTCAGCAGTTCCCTTGAGATAATCATCGTTTGTTCCGATCGCGGGGAGCGTATCCGAAATGGAAACTTTTGGTGTTGCTCCTCCCAACCTCGGCACACCACGACCGCGATTTCGTCTCGGTTTGGACGTATCAAGTGGCGATAGCCTGAGCTGGGGTGGAACTCAATTCCTAGTAGTTACGGCTGAATTTGAGCACAACGCTACTGTGATCCGCAAGCAATGCTTGGCACAGCGGAAAGGAATTTGAATTTGGATAACCCGCTGTGTGTTTCTGTTGTAACACACAACCTCTATAGAGACCTCGGTTGATTGTGATCTAACTCTCGGTCATTCCGATCTCAAAGACCTTGTCTGAAAAGGGAATATTTAGGTATTGCTCTTCCCAACACTGGTACACCACGATCGCGGTTTCGTCCTTGTTTGGGTAACTCAGGTGGAGCTTGGGTGGAACTCATAGCTTAATAGTTTACGGCTTACGCACTTAAAACTAAGCTACTTAGATCCACGAGCAACGCCCGACACAGAGGAAAGGATGTGGAATTTGCGGAACCTGATCGGAAAGACCGCGTTTTACCTCAAATTGAACTGATGTCTCAGTAGTGGTTGCATGTCACAACGCAAACACACAGCGGGTTCTGTAAGTTCATCTTTCATTCCGCTGTGCTTACTGTTGCGCGCGGATCTCAGTAGCATAGTGTTCAGGACGTTAGCCGTGAACTATTAAGCTTTGAGTCCCACCCCAGCTCAGGCTACCGCTGCCTGATGAGTCCAAACCGAAACGAGACCGCTTTAGTGGTATGTCGGTGTTTTGCAAAGCGACACCCGAATATTTTCATTTCGGATACGGTCCCCGTGATCGGAATGACGAGGTTTACCTCAAAGTGAACTGAGGTCTCAACGGGGGTCGCGTGTCAAACCCCAAACATACAGCGGGTTCCCCAGATTCAACTTCTTTTTCGATGTGCTAAGCGGTTCTCGCGGATTTCATGGCGGTTTTTAGCCGTCAGCCGTAAAGTACTAGACTGTGAGTTCCAACCCAGCTCAGGCCATCTCTACCTGAGGAGTCCAAACCAGGACGAAACTGCGGTCCTGGTGTGCCGGTGTCTAGTCGAGCAACAGCCAAATATTTTTAAACAAACTTGGTTATATACTTGAACAATTGCTGGCAAATACACTACAGGGTTTACTTTGCTCATAGGCACAATTGCTTTGCGTAAGCTGATGGAACCATAACCAGAGCAACGCATTTGTTTGAGCGCGTTATTGGAACTTGAACGAAGACATTCCACAGGTACAGACCTCCTAATTCAGTGACTCAGTGTCATTTGAAGCAAAAGTTCCTATGTGTATCGTTTTATTTTTACCTGGAGAATTTTTTAGAGAGATCACATATGTTAGCCAGACGGACGGCACATGAAACTTGATCGGTTTCCAGCAAGTGATTTGATATGTCTGCTTGGAAATTTCAACCAAACAAACGGCACGTGCGGATCGATTGATTTTGAGTACTTTTGTATTGAACATTAGGAAACTGGACCGTGCTTTCCCACCAGATGTTTGTAACATCTGCTGTGCCAGTAAACTTCTTCAAGCTTACTACTGTCCTTTTACTATTCAGCGAATTTGATGACAAAACAAAGCAGCGTTTGCTGTACTTTTGGCAGACCCCAGTGAGTTGGGGAGGAATAGTCAGCTCCGCAGAAGTTCACGGCGACTGAGTAAAGAGCTCCGTTGCATTAAAATTTTATGGTAGACGGAGCAGGCGAAGCAGATGGAAAGCCACACCGAACGCGGCCAACACGGTAAATTCTTTGACTCATTGACGGCGGTGTATGGACCGAGATTGGAGCCGCTGAGAACGCTAGTCTATGCTAAGTCAGAAGCTGCCTACACGCAGAATGCAGACGTAATGTAGATCTGACGAACACACTTCGATCGTCCCTTGAACAACCGTTCAGAGATTGACGGTCTGTAACTGCACTAGGTGAAGGTGAGTCTGGCGGACACGCCGACACTGGATGAGACGCAGAGAGCACTTGCTCAGCTGCGAAACGGCAAGTGTGTCGGTACCGAAGGGATCCCGCCTGAAGTATTTGAACACGGCGGACCCGGATTGGTGCACGCGCTGCACCACTTGGTGCAACGCGTATGGATTGAGGAGGAGATGCCTGCCGAGCTGAAGGATGTCCTTGTGCTACCACTGTACAAGGGCAAAGGGAGAAAGCAATATGCCACGAATTATCGTGGTATCAACTTGTTGACTTGTGTGGGCAAGGTAATTATCCGTAGCCTACTCAACCGTCGCGTCAGTCAGGTCGTGGAACCGAACGTGGCGGAAGAGCAGTGTGGATGCCGTTCGGGTAGCAGCCCAATAGACATGGTGTTGGCGGCTCCTCGATTGAATGAGAAGTGCAGAGAGTGACACCAGTCGTTGTACACGCTGTTTGTTGATTTTAGCAAAGCATTTGATACAGGAAAACGCGAGGCAATGTGGCTAGTGTTGGGTAAGTTTGGTTGCCCGCGTAAGTTTATAAGCTTAATTGATTGTCTGCATAGCGATATAGGGGTGAGAATGCAGCTGAGTGGACAAACCTCGGATAAATTTGGTTGTCTCTGGTGTAAAGCAAGGCTGTGTCTTGGCTTCTGTCCTGTTTAATATATATATATATATATATATATCCGTGTAATGAGGTGTGCGTTTGAGTTGCCTTGTGTTTACAGTGTTCATGTGGAGCACCGTATTGATAGTGGGTTGCTGAACATCCATCGTTTCGGTGCGAGAAATCTAGTCTGTGAGACAACTATTCGTATGTTGCTGTTTGCTGACGACTGTGCGTTGTTTGCACACAGCGCGGATGAGTTGCAGCACATGACTAGTGTTCTGACTTCGACAGCGACCAAATTCGAGCTCAGTATCAACACAAACAAAACTGTCTGTCTCCTTCCATCTTCAACTGAGGTGCAATCCGCCATTGTGTCGCAAATCTGCATTGGAGATGAAGTATTGGAAATCACCTTCCGCTTCTGCTATCTTGGAAGTATGATTTCGACGGACCAGCAGATACATGGTGGGCTTCCTTTCCGCGCACCGAAGGCAGCGGGGTTGTTTGGGAAGCTACATACCGAGTGTGGAACAACCTCCAGCTTACCGTCCGCACCAAACTTATAGATTACGAATCTATGATGCTGTCCGTTCTTCTATCATTGTGTAAAATATTTAACCATGGATTGTTGTATCCAGTAAAAGCAGCAGACCAGAGTGGCACCGGAACGAATGTATGGTGGAAACTGTCCACACACGCGCGCAGTACAATTAAATCGATAGAGGTTCGCATTGCAACCAATCAAATGCGAGATCACATAATAGGCCAACGAGTTCTAAATAGAAGTGTGAGTAGGATATGCGAATCGACGGCAAAAGCAAAGCAAAGTATTTGAACACGACATGGATGTACGTGATCCACAGCTCCAATGGAAAGCGCAGACCATTGTAGCGCGTAATTGAACACGAATACTTTAAAATATGCAATTATTGTGTCATAATTCGGTGATTGAAACCCATCTCAATACACTGAATAATCAATGGTCGACTCATTAGTGTAAAGCCCGATATGGCAACGAAACTTAATCTTTTGTTGATCCAGCCTTAACGGACATTAATCTAAAGCCTTTTATTAAATGTCCTTAGAGAACTGCGCTGTGTGGCAGTTAAACCAGCAGGAGGGAATCAGTCTGCAGTGACGCTCCACATTCCAACCTGTCCCTCGGACGGTGCACTTATCCCTACCAGGAGACTACAACACTTGTAACCGAATACTAATAAATGTTATGCTACATTGGAGATGAATCATATAGATCTTGATAGAACTCGTCGAAGGCGGCTATCCGCGCGGCAATGTTTGCTACACCATTTATCGTTGTTAGCACTCCCAGTGATACTTCCCACAGTCTTGACTGGGGGCTGAAGCAACAACACAGCACGTCCGATAAGCAAAGACAAAATGCTTGTAACCATTGGTTTCAGAAGTAAGTCCTTCCGTAGTGCTGGAAGTCACAATCAAGGTCTAAAGATTGGCTAGTAAAGAGTGGCGACCAAGTCATCAATAGTCGAGCCCAATTCGAATTCCACATTCTCCCGAGATAGTACTAAAATCCGGAGCACTAGTCTGCCACTGCACTGTCGCACAAAATCTTGCTAACGCAGAGAATGAGTTTAAATCCCACCTGGTCCCCCAGCCAATCAGTGAACCGTTAGATAACCGACCCATTTTGTTTGGACGGATCGGTCGAGCACAAATGGGTGGACAATACTCATCTACTGCAAAGTGGATGTACGAAGCCACAAATGTCTGTTTAACAACATTGTGACGTGGCGGATATAACTGGCCACTAAATAAAGTCATCGCCTTGCCATACCGAAGGATCTTACACATTTCGCGAACGTCAACAAATTGTAAGATTTCATGTGAGCCTTTCCTATGTTGGCGCATTCAACAAACATACCCACAAATTCACAGTATTAATAACAAATGCACACAACACGATGACTTACACATGTACTCACATGCATACTACATATACATACACACATCTATCCAGTATGTACTGGTTAACTCAACATTTATGTACCATTACTGATGTTAAGTGTTTATATTACCATGATCGTGCCTTTGAAGGCGTGTCTCGCACCATCGGGAATAATTTAATTTTTTATTTATAATTGATACAAGACCGCGCATCACAGTTGCGCCTCGTTGTTAAGTACAGGCAATCAGAGATAGCATATCTGGTTTGTTTTTACTGGAAGTGCCGCTAGCTTAGGCTTTCTATTTAGTTAGGTCAGTTTGGTGGTTTATGTTTCTTCCGTTAGCAAGGTGCCTCGTTCCCTGCGAAAAATAATGTCACTGATGTACATCAATATCCATTATTTGGCATGACAGGCCCAGTATAGGAGGCTCCGTACTTTTGAATTGGCCCCGAACCTGAGCTAGCAGAGGATTCGGATAAGATTTGCAGACCTCCCTTTGGTGTTATGCACGATGAAGAGTCGACGACGCTTGCATATTGGCTGTTGTTTACCGCCTCCCTTTCTCCACTCCCCAGATGGACTTCAAACTGTTAACCGCGCCAATGCTATTGCTAAACAAGAAGTACAACCACATTCCTATCACTGACGAATTTAACACCCGTGCTCCAGAACTCAAGGCCGCTCCAGGAGAACAGTACAAAACGGATCTACAAGAGGTTGGCTCCCGTTTCCCGCCTTATAAAATAGCAGCAATCCAACCGATTCAGAGGAACTAATAGGCCGTCTATGCTGGCTCGGATATTTACCGAAGAAGAACTCATGATCGAGAGGGTGATCGTCGACGCCCCATTAGACCGCGACGAGCATGTATCGTTAATCTTCGAACACCCACGTTATGCAGGATACCCCTTGGAAGCTGCCGATGCTGCGATGACGAATAAACGCTACGACATTTTACCTTGGCGCGGCAATATAAGCAAATCGACCTTCCTGCCAAACGAAGCACTGGCTAGTCCATGGGAACATTTCCTCAGTGTCGCGTGCGCGAATGACTTCGATCCGTTTACTTCAGCTATGTGAGGAGTGGCTACCATTCACACCAGCCAGCTAATCATGTGACAAACCCCCCGGTCTCGCAAAGCGAGTTCCGTGAGTCTTGTACCTTCTTTAATTGTTTGATAAAACTGCCGCTGTTCAGGCGTGTTCTGCTTGTTAGGAGTACCCGTCTCTGAAGCGTGCGTTACGTACTTAGCGGTACTACGATTTAGTCAGCCAATCTAAGACTGTAGTTCCCGAAGCACCAGAAATTAAGACTGTCCACTCAAGAAATGTGGATTCATTTGTGAGGATCAGGCCAAGCAAGTGTACCGCGGTGCGAAACACTGCCTGGCGTATCTATCAAAGGTTTCAGAGCACCGTGACCTGGATGGCTTACATGACCCCACGTTGTTACGACTGTCTGGATGACAGCGGATCAACAATTGGGGATCTGACAACCATTGGTGTATGCAAGCTTTCTGACTTGTGTTTCACAACCTATGTTAACTTCAATGTAGTCTTGCATGAACAAGTGAAAGTTGCCCCAATGGGATCCCCTGTATCTGGACTCGTCGCAGAGATCATCATGCAGAAGTTAGAGGGGAACCTGCTCAGAACAAACAGCCAAAACTTATGGGTCCAATGTGTTGACGACACGTTCGTGATACTCAAACACAGTCAGCTACAGACTGCGCTATACTAGTTGAACAAGATGATGTATGGCGTTACTTTCTCCATGGAGTCAGGAATAGAAACCAACTATCTTTCTTGGACGTACTTGTTACTAGAATGTTTGGGGAACAACAAGCATCTGTATGCAGGAAGAGCACTGCCACTGACCAAAGCTTGAATTTTAACTGCAGTCATCCAAAATGGCATAAAACAAACTGCATTATTGTGTCAAATGGCAATATTGATAAAGCGGACCATGAGGAAAAACACTTCCGTCTACGTCATCCACGCGCAACGTTTACGCACACATTTTCATCAGCAAACCTGTGAACTGCAAGGTTGCAGGTACCGCGCCTGAGCCAGCATTGAGGAAACCGATCACTTTGCCATATGTCAAGAAGGTATCAAAAATAACGGCAAGATATCTCAGATCGCATCATCTGATGGTTGCCCACATATCAACCACCAAACTTAAGGGAATTTTGTCGAAGCCGAAAGAAGAATTGCAGGCACAAAAAGGCAGTAATGTTTTTCATAGGATACAATGCAAACACTGCGAGGAAAACTATGTGGGCCAAACTGGGAGGAAATTGGTTACAAGAACACAAGGAGACAAGCTGGCTTGCTGTAAAGATTGCGCATCTTCTCTGGTCCCAGCGCATTTTGATGAAGAGGGACGAAGTTTTGATGGGAGCAATACAGAAACTCTCACGCAGGGAGAAAACAACAATAGCAGATAATTCCTTGAAAAGTGGTTTACTACTGATCACTCAATAAACCTGTACATATACCTGGCCCCGGTGTTCTGAAAACTGAGAAAGAAAGCAATTGGGCGGAAGGTAAATCGTTGTATATGGCAGGAAGCGGTGGCGGCCGAAAACGAACCACCGAAAGCCACGTGATAGGAAGCGAAGAGGCCCATTTCAAACGTCACTCGCCCATCAATCAAGAGCCGACGACGGACTCGAGGAGCTTGTACGCAAAGCAGTGAGGCACTGACGATGTCGTCTCGACTGATGATGAAACGTCTGCAACACAATTGCTCAGTTCGTAGAACAATCCGAAACCGCTCTGTGATTTTGACTGGTTAGTTCAACCACGCCGCTTTCTTTTTGGTTTATCTCGCGTTGACGAATCAATAACTCTTGGTGCCATTCTTTATATCCTGTTTCATCCGATCCATGTGCGCAGTGTTGACCTCATGCACTCTACCCCATACTCGGTCTTGTCGTTCCTGACTGCGGTCTTGGGACTTGCTTTACTTGACTTCCTTACTACCTAGTCTTCGTTAAAGGTCCAAATTAACCGTATCATTAATCCAACTGCTAACTTTTGGTCTTTCGCTGAGGAAAAACCAAGTTTATCCAACTGGATGAGGTGATTGAAATGATTTATAAACTACTTGGAACTACTGCCTGTTTTGAATCCTATACTTTCACTTTCGAAGTCCCACAAACTAAGACTATTCATACAAGTGTTGGGGGATGTAGGCTAGTGAGTTTGTGATGCACCACATTTAGAAAGTCGTGACGCTGTTACGTATGCCTTGGATAAATATATCACACTTTGGGGATTGAAACCGAATGTTTATACTGCGAAATACTGTTTTTCGAATCTGCTACATAAACCAAAGGAGAGCGTCAACGGCTTTATTGCACACATCCATCATTCCGTTCCCGATTGTAAGTACGAAGAAATTCTGCCCAACAACTTTGAAAAAGAAATAAAGATACTGTGTTTAATTGCGTGGATTCTGGGCAAAAGTTCAATGGAAATACTGATATATTTGCAAGAGTCAGATACCACGTAGTCGAACACTTGTCTAACCGTTTGCTAAAGGGATAATATCTCACACCAGCTACGTGAATGCACTGCCCATACAGTCGTCGATGCTGTTCACGCATTTGCTAAACCACAGACTCCAGGAGAAACTCGAAGATAGTTCGTGTGCTATTGCGGCGGGATGCAATATGATCGTGCTTTTGAGTGCTGCTGCAAAGAAAGCCTCTGATATAACCCGAACTGTTCTAGTAGGTGGATAGAATACCAGATAGTGGAAATGACCGGTAGTATTGATACAGCGGATCAAGAGATACTGACAAGCAGAGTCAACCAAGTGTCAACAGGAAGTTCACGTGTTTACGAGACTCACTGGCATATATCGGTTTCGTTGGTTCCAGCTTGGTGGTGATTGGCTGGACAGTTGTATGGTCTGATTGGATGACAGCACTCTGTGTTGGTTGGGTCCTGTATACGACAGCCTCTGCCGAAAAGGTATTTGTTTTGGTATTTAACATTTGCCCAAAAAAACATTTGGCAGACTGCCACAACACATGAGTAACCATAACAACAAAGTGAACACGAGTAAGAGAAATGGAAGCAAAGTTCCATGTGTTGTGTGGGCATTGTGCTTCTCGGTTGCCGAGGTCAAAAAGGTAGCAAAATAAGAATACTAGCGAGCATGTGCAGATACGAACACGCTATATTAAATAAGCACACTCAACCGAGATGTCATAAAAAGTTACATCTTTACGAGCAGAACGTTCTAGAGGGCGCAAACAACGAGTTAAATACCAGGAATCATACATCACGTTCAACCCACAGTCAGGAAGATTTGGCAAGTTCGGCAAAGCACCAGACAGTGCCGTTTCTACCATCTGGGTCAGGTCAGTCGCGTGCCTTCCATCGAACCTCTGCGGGGTTCCGACGCCATCACTTCCGGATACCAGAATATATTTCAATTTCGCCATGAGTGACGGCTGCATACCTGAATTATTGACAGTTGGCTATGATATAGCCAGGCTCATCTTCCACTGCCATGTCAGTTACGAACACTGTAGAGGGCAGCAGTTGATACCACGAGCTAGGAATTTCCGCATGGGACCTATGTACGAAATAGGACTTAGAAGCATGGCGGAGAGACATTTATATTTGTAAGGAGTATTGCGGAATTTGGATTAATTCAGTGATCATCCATCACAGTCCACTCTAAGTCAGCAGGCTTTGATAAGTCTGAAAAGCACCAGATAGCACCGTTGCTGCCATCTAGGTCACGTCAGTCGTGCGCCTTCCATCGGGCACCTGACGGGTTCAGATCTCATGAGTTCCGGATACCAGCAGATAGTGCTACTTCACCATGGGTGACGGCCGCGGACTTGCCAGATTGACTGTTGTCTATTGTATAGCCCGGACTCATCTTTCACTGACATGCCGGTTGCGAAATCTACAGGGGAGAGCATTTAGCCCCACGAGCTAGGAGTTTCCGCATAGCGCCTATGTACGATGTAGGACTTAGAGGCTGTACGGATAGATTTCGAATAGGCTTTCGAACGAAATGTCACTCGTTCAAATCCAACATTGCTTGGTGCAGCTACAGGTCTCAAAGCAAATTCACCCGGCGCGATCCATAGGCTAAACCACGAGAATTCTCAATCACGCTTTCGTATACTCTGCCCCACGTTCAAGCTGACACATTCGACTGGCACGCCAGAGAGGACAGTGCACAAGCACGCAACTGCAACGTGAACACTGTGACCTTACCGACAACGCCAATAACAGAACCACATTTACCACAGAGTGTAAGTCATTCAAATGGTTTCGTAACATTTGCTCAACAAGCGTGATGCCCAGTGCGCCACCGACTAAAGACCTATGTGGATCATGTTCCAAACTTGTTAAGGGGGGCATTTTGTGCCGTAACTGTTGCAAGTTCTTCCATGCGAGATGCCTCCGAGTTAAACCTAGTCAGGCCAAGTTATTAAACAAACCAGACTCGCTATGGTTCTGTGTGGAATGCACATCGATCCCACTGATAAAAAGCGTGCTCCTATTATCTCAGAAGTATGACCAGCTACTAGCCAAGTTTGAGGAAATGGTGACCACCAAAATCACTACGGTTGGGGTAAGCATAGCGGACTGTGCAACCCAATCCTCCCCTTTGCCTGCTGCTCCTAACCCGCGAAGAACTGTTAATAACACCGTAAGCAACACGACACCTAGAGTCCAGAACTTCAACAGCTGTCCCAATATCACACGTAGGTTCACATTTGACTAAAGCGGTTCCCAGTTCGATCGGAGTAACTACACGTAAGGCTACTTCCAAACTCCCGACGGAGTGTGTAGAAAAAGAGCAAGCCGGTACGAGCGAAAGTTGGGTTACGGTTGCCTCCAAGAAGAGCCGTCATTTAAAATTAACATCACCCCCAACTGGATCGGAAACTGAGGAGCGTAGCGGAGTTTTCCTAGTGCAAGCACCACCGGTTTCCTGCGGTACATCTCCGAGTACTTCAATCACTAACCGCGACATGTCGAAAGGTGTAAAGAAACAACTACCTGTACTGAGCGTACTGTGCTCCAATATCCCAGAATCAAAGTCGACATCGATAAGAGGCAGGCAGTTGGATGACCTCAACCAGTGGGACATTATTAGTAACCTAATCGGAGTTGTACTGAAACCTGTACACGTAGTGCGTATTACACGACACCCCAACTCTAAACATTTCGGAGAGCCAAGACTTCTGCGCGTTGTGCTGAACTCCATCACTGAAGTAGAATCAGTACTACTGTCGACAGGTAGTCTCAGAAATGAACACTGCTCCATCCGTATCTTTCCAGACATCCCATGGGGCGAGCGTTATCGAGTTAACCGCACCTTAGAGGACTACCGGAAGGAAACTTCAACCAGAACGATACTTCTTCACGGGGTTCCTGAAACTGAAGCATGTGATGAGCATGAAGTAACAACCCATGATAAAGAACAGTGGTGTTATATTCGTGAAACACTCTGCTTGGATGATATGTTAGCGAAATCCGTGTCACGACTGCGTACCTCACCGAACTACAAAGGAAGTGGCCCGAGAGTGTTGAAGGTGGTCCTTCAGTCAAAACATATGGTAGCACGGATGCTAAAATGCTGGTACATGTTCCGTTGCAGGCTACCATCTGAGGTTCGGCTGAAGACAATCAGCGATATGCATCCTAGAGATGATATGTCACTCAAAGAACCAAACGCGATGGGATCTATGAAAGAACAATGCACCAGTAGTGTGTCGAATGAGCCCATACAATCTGTAGAAGATGATATTGACCAGACACCTTACACTGTACGTCGAAGATTAGACACGGGACTAACTACACGGACGATGAATAAGACGTTAAACCCTTCACCAAGTACACATCGAAAAAGCGATTAGTCGCCGGCCACTCACTGGTCGGCGAAACTTCACATATGAGTTGTACAACCTCCGAAACATTGCTTAAATCTGAGAAACTTTCATGTATGTACACTAACGCCCAAGGGCTCCTCAGTAAACTTACCGAACTTCGACTACGTCAGGTTGCGAATGCTTGGGACCTAATTTCTATTACCGAAACTTGGTTACACCAAGAGGTGACTGATGCTGAGGTTGAGATAGCCGGAATGTCACTCATCCGGAACGACCGCCCCAGCAGAGGAGGTGGGGTCCTACTCTACTACCGCAGCGATCTACAATGTACAATAGTTGAGGATCTGGAAACACACGTTACCGACTCACTCTGGTGCCGTCTCCGACTAAGACACAACGATGCATGTCTCGTAGCTGTCGTTTACCGCCCCCCAACGTCCACTCCAGAAATGGATTCTCGCTTGATCCGTGGCCTGAACAGAGTAACACACACTAGATACAGCTACATTCTCATCTCCGGGGAATTCCATCTACACAATCTGGAGGATTTGCATTGCACAGTGAGCAGTTCGAAGCAGACTTGCATGAACTGATTGCTAATATTCCTTTGTACAATCATGTCAACACGCCCACTAGATTCAGGGCAGCAAACAAGCCGTCCATATTGGACTTTGTGCTCACGAATGAAGAACTCATGATTGACAAGTTATTGTTGGATAGTCTACTAGGCCACAGTGATCATGTAGTAGTAACGTTTAACTGGGTGTGTTATGCATAGTATCCATCTGAACACTCGGAACTAACTCATACAATCACACGCTACCACGTAATAAAAGAACTCGCCGACGCAGCTGTTTGGAATTCTCAAACAAAAGTCCCCTTGACAACGTTTTGGCAAAGTACGTTAATAGACTCAGTGACATCGTCAACAGAACATCAGAGACCAACCCCTTTCGTCTGGCAAAAAGACGTTCAATTCTAAGGGGCAGGACTCGAAAATGCCTGGCGATAAGGGATGCAGCATGGCGTGCCTACAATATTAACCGCGACTCAGAGACTTGGGGAAATTTCCTGATCCATTACAATCATTGCACTGCACTTGTGCGTGAGGACAAAGTAACTTATCAACGGTGCCTAGCCAAAATATTCATGGCAAACAACAAACTGCTATAAATAGCATGTCAATAAGCTTCGTAAAGTGAAGCATGGAATCCCTCCACTATTCAAGGCAGGCTGTAGAGTACAAAGCGCCGAAGAAGCAGCTAATGCCCTTCGGCTTCAATACGCCCCAATTTTTGAACACACAACACCTACCTGTCCCATAATATCAAGCACATTACCGACACCATTGTTTACAATGTAATTTTCAACCCATCAATTATGTTAAGGAAGTTAATCTCAGTGCTTGAGCATAGTTCTCCGGGAGCAGACAACATCCTCCCGAAGGCACTGAAGACTGTGGCCAACAAGCTAGCTGAACCACTGTCACAGTTCTTCCAAAGGTGCTTTGATGAACAACAAGTCCCCACTATGTGGAAGTGTCGCATTATCAACCCTATTTTTAAAGGCGGCAGCTGTTCAGATCTTGCAAGCTATTGTCCAGTGACTCTCCTCCCTGTGCTCGCGAAGTGATGGAAGCAGTCGTCGCTGAGGCTTTAATGGACTACCTGGAAAAATGCAACATCTTGGTACCGGAACAGCATGGCTTCCGTCAACACCGGTCATGCACCACCAACCTACTTACTGCACGAGGTAGTTGGACGGAAGTGGCGGAGGATGGGGTCGGGGTTGGCGTCATCTTTTTGGACTTCTCCAAAGCTTTCGACGGCCTTGATCATCGCATTCTACTTCAACGGCTACAAAGCCACAGAATCGGAGATCCTGTACTTGGTTGGATTGGCAGCTTCCTTCACCAACGGAAGCTTCATTACGTGTTAGGGGATCACTCTCTAACCCAATGGAGGTGAAATGTGGTGTTCCACAAGGCTCAGTGCTTGGACCGCGCTTATTCCTGGTGTTTATCAACGACCTGGCATCAGTTATCTCCTCAAATCTCCTGCTTTTCGCCGATGAGGTGAAGATATGGCGGGCGATTAGTAACAAACCAAATCAGGATCTGCTCCGACATGACCTAGATTGCATTTACGAATGGTCAAAGGGAACATGCTTTATTGGAACATAGCTAAGTGAAAGGTGGAACATCTGCGTCACCAACTGGTGAGCGCTTACAAGCTTGGAGACCACACCTTGGAGAAGGTCTCTCAGGAGCGTGACCTGGGTGGATTGGTACAGGAAGATCTCGGGTGTTCAATGCAAGCAGAGAAGGCGACGAGAACCGGCAATCCATACTTCGGTCTTCTTCGCAGAGCCTTCGGTCGGTTTGAACTCTCCATATTCCCCAAAATGCTTAACGACTACGTGCGACCGCACGTGGAATATGCTATTCAGGCGTGGCAGCCGTGGCAGAAACAGGATCATGTTGCTCTTGAGACTCCTCAACGACGGGCAAGCAAGAACGTCAGGGACCTCTTTCATCTGCCCAATCAGCTTAGACTGAAATCTCTAGGCATGTACAGCAGTCGATATCGGACTTTGAGGGGGGATCTCATAATGGTTTGCCAGATTCTGAAGAACCCAAACCACATTTGCCGTCCGCTTCTGGAATTGAACCACAACACTAAACTAAGAGGTCACCGTTTAAAACTGACAATTCAGTATAGCCGGCTTGAATGCCGTAGAAATTTTTTTCTCTCCTAGTGTGCCGGCCTTGGAACGTCTTCCCTAATTATGTCGTCTCTGCTCCCAATCTGGGGATATTTAAAAAACAAACGTGTTGAGGAAGCATTGTCTCACTTACATTTTATTTTATGACTTTTTGTTGCCCCTGGCTACAAAAAGGCAATCAAACGGTGTCTTGCCATATGCCTAACCAATGGATTTGTGGATTTATACGTTTAATGCGCGAACATCTCCGTTATTCCTTATAAGTCTATGTTGAGTCCACCACAACGCTTTTTACTTTATCATGCAATTTATTTTCGCAATAATTTACATCCCACGGGACTTGGTAAGCAATGCCCTTTTACCCGTAATAAACCATTGTTTCATTGTTCCATTTCGTGTGTCTAATGAGTATTGGGATTTTGTTATAATTCCGAGATCATTGCTCACAATTCACTCTCATTCAGCAGGCATTGGCAAGTATGGAAAAACACCAGACAGCTCCCGTTTGAGCTTCTACATCTAGTCAGTGTTGCGCCTTCCATCCGATCCCTGCCGGGTTCCGACCTCATTACTCTCGGGTCCTCGAATGTACAGAAAAGCCTTAGCTAAAACTAGAATTTCGTGAAAAACGAAACAAGCTTTGGTCGCTAGTTAGGATAAAAGTAAAATCATTGCGATACGTGCAGTAGTTCAAGAGTTATTCGCGATTGAATGGCAGTCTACGAAAAATGCCATTACTCTTAGTTCGCTAAAATGAGTTTCTGCATTGTAAGCAGATACGAAAAAGAGTTGCAAAGCATCCTAACTTCCAAATAAGAATATCTATCTAGAAATGTCCTACATAGAGCAAAATTCGCCACAATAACTAAGTGCAAGGTAACTGACTGAAAAGCAAACTTTCCATGCTCTAACAATTTGTAGGGCGGACGCACTGAGTCGGTTACCGCAAGCGACCACCGCAGGGCCAATAGATGAACCGGTGGAGTTAGTTTGGTTGATGCAGTACCTCGAGGCCATCGTTCGATTGACCCATAGGATCCCAAACTAGCCTCCGGGATAAGTTTCACGAAAATGAGCTGGCCTAGTAAAATTCTAAACGGGTTGAAACCTTTTGGGTTTCGGGAAAATGGGCTAAACTGTACCATGGTTGCTTATTTTGGGGCTCACTTTTGGTCCCACCGTTGAAGGCGCAGTCATTCATTCATTCTAAATGAACTGCACAACGAACATCCAGATGTTACCCGAATGAAAGTCTCTGCACGCGGCTATTGCTGGTGGCCTGGCTTAGGTTCCGAAATTGAAAACTGCCTGAAAACGTCTAATCTCTGCTAACAATGATAGTCGAATAAACCTCCAGGTCCAACGCACGATTGGCGTTGGTCTGAAAAGCTACGACAGCGCATCCATGCAGACTAGTTTGGTCCCTTGAAAGGAAGATTTTCACTGTTGATACTCGATGCCTATTCGAAACGCATGAATGATTATCCAGTGTCTCATCCCACGGCTGAAACAACCATTTCAAATTTGCGGTCATCGTCCGCGGTTTTCGTAATACATGAAACTGTTTGTGCAAATAATGACTCCTGTTTTTCCAGTAAAGAGTTTGAGAGCTTTATGCACTGCAATAGCATGCAACACGTGGGTACAGCCCCATATCACCTAGCGTCAAATGCATTAGTAAAAAGGGCGGTGCTGATGGTATGAAGAGGCCTGCTAATGCAGTTATTAGTAACCATACAAATGCGATAAGATCGATTAATTTTTGCCTGCAGAATAACTCCGACAGAAACCACGAGTAAGCCCCCGCAGAAGCGCTGTTTGATAGAACACTCCGTAGTAGACTACACCTGGTATTTCCTAATCGTCGAGCGCAGATAGAAGCGAAGAAAAACAAGGCAGTTACGTTGGATAGGGTGTACGATATTGTTTTCCAACCAAGGGATCATGTGTATACACGACTTCCCCACGAACAATAATGGTCACTAGTGATGGTATCCAGAAGGGAAAATAAATTTTTACGGCCTTCAAGCCGACTATACTGTATTGTCAATTTCCGTGGATGACCTCTTAGATTAGTGTTGTAGTTTAATTCCAGCGGCGAACGGAAATATGATTTGTGTTCTTTAGAATCGCGTAAACCATTATGAGATCCCGCCGCAAACACCGATATTTACTGCTGTACATTCCTAGAGATTTCTATCTAAGCTGATAAAGCAGATGAAAGAGGTCTGTGGGACCCCAAATTCTACCTCAATCGGGTTAGAAAGTGATCCTCACACACACCGTTGAAGCTTCCGTTGGTGAAGAAAAATGCCAATTCAACCAAAAACAGAGTCTCCGATTTCGTAGCTCTGTAGCTGGTGAAGTAGGATGCGCGGATCCAGGCGGTCGAAAACTTTGGAGAAGTTCAGATAGATGACGTCAACTCCGATCCCATCATCAGCCACTTCCGTCCAACTACCTCATGCCATTAGCAGGTTGGTCGTGTAGGACCGGTGTTGGCAGAAGCGACGTTGCTCCAGTTCCAAGATGTTGCATCTTTCCTGGTAGTTCATTAAAGCCTCAGCGACGACCGCTTTCATTACCTTCGCGAGCACAAGGAGTGGAGTCAATGAGGAATAGTTGGCAGACTCTGAACGTCTACCACCTTGGGCCTTGCTGTTCATCAAACCACCTTTGGAAGAACTGTGACAGTGGTTCAGCTAGCTTGTTGGCCACAGCCTTCAGTGCATTCGGGTGGATGTTATCGGCTCCCGGAGAGCTATGATCGCCCAGTGAGAGTAACTTCCTTAGCACAACTGATGAATTGAATATTACCTTTGTAAACAATGGAGTCTGTAATGTACTTGGCATTATGAGACAGGTAGAAGCTGCGAGTTCGACCATTGGGGCATACTTTATTTTCAAGGTATGGGCTGCTTCTTCGGCGCTTTGTGCGCTACCGCCTGTCGTGAAAACTGGAAGGATTCCATGCTTCAATTCACGAATATTGTTGAAATGCTCGGACAGCAGTTGGTTGTTTGCCAGGAACTTTTATGCTAGGCACTGTTAATAAGTTACTTTGTCCACACAAACAAGGGCAGTGCAATGATTGAGATGGGTTAGGAAATTGCTCCATTTGTCTGAGTCGGGGTTAACCTTGTAGGCACGCCATGTTGCATCCCTTATCGCCAGACATTTTCGAGTCCCCCTCCTTCGAATTGAAGTCATGTTTGCGGAAGGAAGGTGCCTGGTCTCTACTGCTCTGTTGACGATGTCATGAGTCTTTCAACGAACTCTGCCCAAACGTTGTCAAGGGGACTGTTGTTTGAGAATTCCCAAGCAGATACGTCGGCAAGTTCTTTCAAGAAGTGGTAGTGTGTGGTCGTATGTGTTAGTTCGGAGCATTCAGATGGACACTGCATAAAACACGTAGTTGAACGTTATTACTTCAAGGTCACTGGGATCCGAACGAATATGCATTAATTACTTGTCAACCTTGAGCTCTCCATTCGCGAGCACTAGGTCCAATATGGATGGCTTGTTTGCTGTCATGAATCTAGTGGGCGCGTTGACATGATTGTACAATAGAATAATAGCGATAAGTTCATGCAATTCTACTTTGAACTGTTCACTGAGTGATTCCAGATCGTGTAGAATGAAATCCCCGGAGATGAGAATGTGACTGTACCTAGTGTGCGTTACAATCTTCAAGACACTAACAAGCGGGAATCCATTTCCGGAGTGGACGTTGGGGGACGGTGACTGACAGTCACAAGGCATGCGTTAGGTCCGTTTGCCATGCTCAAAACACTTTTGTTTGTGGAAATGCACTTTGCACCTTACCTGCATGGCAAAGCTTAACTACACGCCATGTGAGATAAAGCACGTTCTATACACGCCATGTCAAAACAGCATTTTGACCTCTGTACATTACCATGCCGGGGTCAGCGCTGTGGTAATCGGGAATGCAGTTCAGCTTACATTCATGCTGATAAACCTGTGGCATCAAGACTCGAAACACAACATCACGGGAACCAGCGGAGAACGGATATGTGCACCTTCACGTGCTCAAGTCGACGCATCCAGTCGCAACGCATTGCAATCAATGAGACTCACAGCCCTCATGTAAGCACATAAGTCTATCAGTTTGGCATATATCACTACTACGTATACGTTATTATTAGTTATATTAGTGCCTAACCTTCTTTTGTAACTAATCACGCTTTGGCAGCATTAATACATACGTCGTTGTATCCTAGTCAAAGATGGCAACAGAGTGAGTCGGTAAGGTGAGTTTCCAGATCAACAAGTATTGCAAATTGCATGTCGCTGCGGTACTATAAAAGGACTCCACCTCCTCTGCTGTGGTGCTCTTTCCGGATGAGTGACATTTCTGCTACCTTAACACCAACATCAGTCAGCTCTTAGTGCAACAAATTATCGCTAATAGAAATTAGGTCCCATGCATTCACGAACTGACGTAGCCGAATTTCCGTAAGTTTACTTAAGAGCCCTTTGGCGCATATACATGAAATTTTCTAAGATTTAAGCAATGTTTCGGAGGTTGTGCAACTCAAATATGAAGTTTTGCCGACCAGTGAGTGACCGGCGACTAATCGCTTTTTCGATGTGTACTTGGAAAAGGGTGCAACGTCTTATTCCTTGTCTGCGTAGTTAATGTTGTGTCTAACCTTCTACGTACCGTGTGCGGTGTCTGGTCAATACCATCTTCTACAGGTTGCATGGGCTCCTTAGTCTCACTACTGGTGCATTGTTCTTTTTTAACTCCCATTGCACTTGTTTCTTTGAATGACATATTATCACCAGGAGGCGTATCGCTGACTGTCTTCAGTCGAAGCTCAGATAGTATCCTGCAACGGAACGTGTACCAGCCTTGGCGCTTGAGTCTGAACCTCAACAAGCTTAGATCTCATTGATCCCACTGAAGTCTAGCCGTATTCGGTAAGCTAAGCGTAATGTGCTTTGCACGCCATCAGTAAAGCGAATAAAATGCCAGGCCCCGAAAGAAAAGCGAAGCTGTTTCTCGGCTAAAACTATACTCATCGGCAAACTAAGTGATAAATTGCTTTCTTTGGAATCACAACTTAATGAGTTGAGATAAACGCTGGCACTTATTGAAGCCCTCAAACACCACCTGATTACGCTTGACTAGACCAATAACCTATTGGAAAAGACTGATCCTGTTCTAATGGGAAAAGCAAGGCAGTTAATTGCCTCTGTTGCCTCTGAAGTGCACGAACGAATATTTAGAGCAATATATGTGATTGTTTTTAATGTTCCGAACGGGTTAGTTCTGGATAAAGTAAAACTAACCATACTGAAAGCTTGTAACATGTCTAAGGTTGACTGCAAATGCCAAGGTTTAAACAAGAAGACAGTGAAACCTTGTTTTCAAGTCATTTTCAAATTTTTGAGCGAGGAAGTCATGCAGCGATTCCTCCATTCTGGACCCATCCTAGCCCAGTGCACCCATTTTACCGGCATTTTTGTTACATCAGATAGGGCACCCCCACAAAGATCCGAGTTTGGCACTGTGTCGTAAACACCGGAAAAAATAACTAGGCTCTTCAACTAATCTCAGTCAAACATCCAAAAGACGAGTAAGGTGGATACTAAATGCATTGATTTAGACATCAATAATCTAACCACGTTGTCAAATAGCTCCAAATCTGTCCGTCCTTGTTCCACTGAAACACCCTCTACACACGGAATAGATAAACCGGGTTCTCTTATTCCTGACAACGATACTCTCAGTACATCGAACACCTCATTCATAAGCATTAAAGGAAAGTCTAAATGCATGTAAAAGTGGAGCAATGACAACTCGTTGAATAAATCACAACCCGTACTCATGAGCAGAGGATTTTGATGTAATTAAGTGAGGTTCTCTGCAGCCAGTTTCCAAATCAGATAGTAGTCCACATGCCCAGAAAAGCACTAGGCTGCAGTTTCAGTCAGTTGCGCATCGTCAGTAGTGCGCATCCATCGGATCCATCAGGATTCGAACCCATGACCACCAGCGGCTTGAACCTCCAGTCAGCAGCTTATGCCACTGGGACACGGGGACAGCTTCGGACCGTCATGATTTACAAGGTAACTGCGATATAGCGCGTCTTATCCTCCACTGCCACGCAAGTTACGAACGTTGCAGAAGACAGGGTTGGCCCCGAAATACATGACGTCCACTAACAGTAGCCATATACGAAATAGCATTTACAGTCAGGGCGGATATATTTTGATGGACTCATGAGTAGGGGATTTTGATGCAAGTAAGTGAAGTACTTTGAAGCAGGGTTCGATTCCTGATGGACCCGATAAATGCGCACTACTGACGATGCCAAACAGGCTGAAACTGTAGTCTAGTGATTTTCCGGGCATATGGACGGCTATCTGATTTGGAAACTGGCTGCGAAGAACACTTAATATCACAACCCAATCCAAACCAACAAGACACGTCCAAGGGTAGACAACCTGATATAATTCATGGTCCACTGTAGCCCAAGGACTACTTCTCCCATCCAGAGACCTGTGTCCTTAAAAATCGTATGGATATTAGATACTGGGTGGCACACAAAATTCCCTCTCGAGCAACCTCCTACGACCACCAGGGTAAACAGCCTTCCATGTTGACTAAGAGCAATAACCACTGTCTCTTGGCTACGCATATTTATCATCCCGCATTCCACAACAATCACTGGAAGTGCACAAATAATTGAAGGATATCGGCTAGCAAGACTATGTTACCACCTGCTGCTTTCAATGTTCCTTCAACCTCTCAAGCGGCTTCTTCCAACAACCATCTTTTAACGGCGATGGGAATGGACTCGCCCCCATTCCCATTTTAGATACATCCGACGGAGGTCAACATCTTGATCTCACTCTTCCTCCAATTTGTCCAGATGACAAAACTAGTCCATTGCCAAACCAACGGTGACCCAAGCATAAGGCCTCGGTTCCCGTCGTGCCCCCAACTGTCTTGATAACCACACGCGACATGCTACCCTTATCAACAAAAGTTCTAATGGTTAACTCGGGCCCCCTCTACTCGCACTTACCTACCATGTGCATTATGCTCAAACGCAAAGATTCAGACGATCACACAATGGACAGCCATCATTCCCAATACTTAGTATATTCCCAGTGATTCTGGTTAATGTCAGATCCATAATCAACAAAGTTTATTTTCTAAACATATGTACACAGTTCAATGACCCACAAGCGATCCTCCTCACAAAAACATGTTGTTCAGATACGCTAGACTCTACTCGAATGATTTCAAACTACCACCTATTTCGAAAAGATGGCGGCGACAGAAAAGGTGGACGGTGTATTAAATACCTACTCAAAACATTTACAGCTAAACCTATAGACCACTCACAGTTGGAATATGTCACAGTATCCATTTGGCTGTCAGTTGCGGGTGTCTCAGCTTACACACTGTTCGCATTTAGCTGCAACCCACCGAATACCTCTGACGTGAGTGTCACCAACACCACTTCTACATCTGACTTCGCATCAGAGTTGCCACACGGCCAGAAGATTATGGCCGGTGATTTTAGCCTACCGAAAATACGCTGGTCATCCCACCCAACGTCTACCTTGCACGCTTCTTTTATTCCTTCCATCAGAGTTGGGGGTTGGACACAATGGATAACCAGACCAAGCAGGTCCGCCAACGTACTGGACTTACTATTCACCTTGGGGATATCCGACGCACAGACCGCGATCTTAAACAATCTCCCTGGCAGTGACCATAGCATGATCCGACTCAGTTTCCAAATTAAAATGGTCACTGAACTCGCCTCTACACCACCAGTTGTAACCCATAAGATAAACTGGGAATGCTCTCAGCAGTTCATTCGTTTCTCCAACCCTGCCGTATTTTTCCTCTCTACCAGTGTGTACACCGCTGTGGAGCAGTTCTATAAACAAATCCATCATGCTATAGCCCTCCTTTCTCCATAATGTATTCATACCGCTCATGTCTCCAAAGACACCGTCGAGCACTTAATCAGCAAGAAAAGCAACAAGTTAGCTGCAAGGTACAGAAGCACCCATGACTTTCATTTTTTCTTACAAATGCATGAATTTACCACCAGAGTCAAACACTCGCGATCAACACGACGAAAAAATGAAGAACTTGTAGCTCTACGGACAAGCTGCAAGGCAACGGAGTTTGTCAAAATACTCCATTGTAGAACCAGTGACCGCTCCCCTCTGATTGGTGAAATTGTTGATGGTGAGGATCATTTAGTCCATGACCAAGCTGAAATCTTTCAAGTATTCAGCGACGTTTTCGCCACTACCATGAGTCGCAAAGCTGACCCGGTGTCTGTGTGCACAGAGCTCACAGAAACAAACCTCTTAAGCATAGTTGATATCTCGCTCAACCCTATCCACCAAGTTATCAAATTAATCAGGCCATCTTCCAAGCTGGGATCTGATGGTATTTCACCAACCACCAATAAATTAGGAGGACCTGATATACCATTGCTACTGGTGAGCATGTTCACTCTATCGCTGGAATCTGGACACTTTCCAGACCAATGTAAAGCGTCATTTATCATGCCTCGGCATATAGGAGGACCAAAACAAACGATTGATAACTACCGACCAATCCACCATACTCCGATAATCGCTCGGCTATTTGAAAGGTTGGTCAGAAAGGAGATGATGAACTTTGTTGATTCTATTGGCCTGATCAACAATTCACAGCATGGTTTTCTCAATAAAGGATCTTGCACTCTATGTCAATTGCAGTACCTTAATCACATTTCAGAAACAGTCGATTCCGGCTATGCAGTAGTAATCTTGTTTTTTGACACACACCAACCGAGTACCGCACAAGCGACTGCTACAAAAGTTGGAGAACTTTGGGACCCAGGATCTATTACTAGGTTGGCTATCGTCATACCTGAGTGATTGTCATCAGGTAGTCACTTTAGGTCATTCTCGCTCTTCCCCACGCTCAATCACCAGTGGAGTCATTCAAGTGAACGTGCTCGGTCCCGTACTCTTTTTGCTCTACATCAGTGACATCACCACATCTGTAAAACATGGTAGATCATTACTATTTGCTGACGATATCAAAATCGTCTAGAAGCTTCGGCGTGACGAGCTTCACGTGACCTTACTGCTCATTCAAAATGATTTACATTCCCTTGAGTCATTGTGTTGCACATGAGCGATGAACCTCTCGGCTAAGAAATCAAGCATCATGTCTTAAGGCTGCTGCATCCCCGAAGGATCTATCACCCTACACAATGAACCCATCCTTACACAGTTGTCCTCGAGAGACCGAGGAATTAGGCGCTCCTCTACCTTCAATTACTCCAAACAGGCCCAATACCAAGTAGCACGTATCAGACAGTCTATGATCCATATATCAAACAAAATGCACGCAACTCGTGCTAGATTTGAGCTTTCAAACTACTCACTCACCCCATCCTCGTATACTGCAGCATAATATACAATATGAGAAAGGGTGACGTGATTGCTGTATAGCATCTGCAGAGGTCATTTACTAAATATCTGATTGGTAAACACTCTGCCATGAGTTCTCGAGAACGTTGCAATGAACTTCATCTCGAACCACTTTAACTTCGGGGATTGAAGCAAAACCTGTTGCTGCTTTTCAACGTGCTACACAAAAGGACCTATTTCAACCTGCCTCCACACAATTTATAACATTGTTCAAATCGAGCGCTTCGCAACAAACATTTTACACTGAACATACCGAAGGCTAGAAGGAACATTCGCACTAATTTCTTCCTGGTCAGATATGGCTATCTGTGGAATAAACTACCAATAACACTCAGGTAATGAGACAATGTGGCAACATTTAGAAGTAGACTTGCCAATTACCTTGATCTACCTACTATAATCTTTGTATTCAAATGGGAAAGATCCCCCGATGACCAACTATTCCAAGAGGGGCCCAAAGACATATGAACACAAGCGTTTTCATAATTAGGCTTCGACCTCAACCATCCGCCAGAATGTAAATACATGAAACGCATATCCCAATACTCCACCTATGCATGTCACATATGCAAGAGCTTGGATTCTTCTGTACAAATAGATCTGTGCTGCTATAGACACAGTTTCTCTTATTAAGAGCCATATACACATTATTATTATTATCATCATCATCATATGTTTTACAGGCGGACCGCCTACAACACTCTTGGTCCACTTCCTTTGTAGTTCGGTGAGTCACGCAGCTGTGACACCGATTTCGCGAACACATAATCTAAGCAGAGTGTTCCACGAATATAACACCATTGTTCTATATCACGAGTTATTATTTCATGCTCATCACATGCTTCAGTTTCAGGAACCCCGTGAAGAAGCATGGTTCTGGTTGGAGTTTCCTTCCGGTAGTCATCTCAGGTGCGGTTAACTCGATAACGCTCATCCCGTGGGATGTCTGGAAAGATACGGATGGTGCAGTGTTCATTTCTGAAACTACCTGTCCACAGTAGCAACGATGTTACTTCAGTAATGGAGCGCAGTACAACGCGCAGTAGCCTTGGCTCTCCGCAATGCTTAGGGTTGGAGGGCCGTGTAATACCCACTACGTGTACAGGTTTCAGTACAAATTCGATTAGGATATTAATAAAGTCCCACTGGTTGAGGTTATCCAACTGCCTGCCTCTTATGGATGTGGACTTTGATTCTGGGATATTGGGGCACAGTACGCTCAGTACACCTTTCGACATGTCGCAGTTAGTGATTGAAATACTCGGTAATGTATCGCAAGAAATCGGTGATGCTTGCACCAGAAAAACTTCTCTACGCTCCTCAGTTTCCGATTCAGTTAGGAGTGATGTTAATTTTAAATGACGGCTCTTCTTGGAGGCAACCGTAACCCAACTTTCGCTAGTACTGGCTTGCACTTGTTCTACGTCGGGAGATTAAAAGTAGCCTAAGGTGTAGTTCCTCCGATCGCATTGGGAAGCGCATTGGTCAAATGTGAGCCACGTGTGATATTGGAACAGCAGTTGAATTTCCTGGCTCTGGGTGTCGTTTTGTTTTCGGTGTTACTAGCCGTTATCCTCAGGATAGAAGCAGCACTTACTGGGGGGGGGGGGGCTTGGGTTTCACAATCCGCTATGCTTACCTCAAATGTGGCGATTTTGGCGGTCATCATTTCCTCAAGCTAGTAGCTAGTCGTACTTCTGAGATAATAGGAGCACGCTTTTTATCAGTGGGATAGATGTGTACTCCAAGCAGAACCCACCCACCCGATTCAAAACCGGAAATAAACCATCTGCGCATGATTTAGTGCGTAAGAACGAATAGCCCAGCCTTGAGAAACCAAGGCTGGGGAGCCCTCTGGGGCGAAGGGACCATGTAACCATAATTTACGACTTCTTGTGTTATGCAAAATATCCACAAAACTATACTACCTTGTTGCGAACAGTCACTCACCATGACATACTGGCAGAATTTGTGGGAGATGGCAGCTAGGAGTTTCCGGCCCACTGTTCCATTGACAATGATTTCTTGGGTTTTACTGGCAAGTTCAGTGAACTGATTAAATCTAATTCAGTCAACAAACCCCTTCGTTCTGCAAAGACAAAATCATTTATTCGGAGAGGAACCCGAAAACACATGACAGTGAGAGACGCTGCGTGGCATGTGCATAGATCGAACCCGAGACCTGACAGCTGGAATAACTATTTTGTGCATCATTATAACTGTATCACACTTATGGGCGAGGACAAATTAGTACACCAGCAGAGTCTAGCGAAAAAGATTTGTGTTAGCAAAAAGCTTCTGTACAAACATGTGAGCAGCCTCCGGAATGTGAAACGTAATGTTCCCCCACTAATATCAGCGGATGGATGTGCTCAAACTGCCGAGGATGCAGCCAAAGTTCTACGGCTACAATATGCTCCGATTTTCCGACGTGCTACCAGCATTTGTAACATCCCTGCCTCATTCCCCCAGATGCCAGTATGTACACATGTCACGTTTAGTTCAGTGAGCACTTTGAGGAAGGTGCTATCGTTACGCACCCATAGTTCCCCCGGAGTTGACAACATTCCCCCGAAAGCACTGCAGATGGCAGCTTCGATGATAGCTGAATCATTAATAAGCTATTTCTGAAGATGCCCAGATGAACAGCGGGTCCCTAACATGTGGAAACAAGACTTCATTACCCGGATTTTCTAAAGTGGTAGCCATTCAGATCCAGCCAACTATCGCCCAGTGGCTCTCTTCCCGGTGCTCTCTAAGGTGATGAAATCGATCATATCTGAGGCTGTAATGGGCTACTTTCAAAGGTCTAACATTATAACACAGAGTAACACGGATTCCGCAAGCATCAGTCATGTACTACCAACCTACTGATTGCTCGTGGCAGTTGGACCGAGATAGCCGAAAGTGGGACCGGCATTTATGTCGTCTACCTAGACTTTTCCAAAGCATTCGAGTACAAGGCTCACCGCATTCTTCTCCAAAAGCTGCAAGCATACGGACTTGGAAACCCTGTTTCTGGATGGATCGGAAACTTCCTCTTTCAGCGGCGCCTTCCGCTTCGAGTTCGACGTTTATTTTCTGATCTAGTTGGTGTGGACTGCGGTGCTCCACAAGGGTCAGTGTTGGGATCGCGGTTATATTTATCCTTCATTAACGACCCTGCGAGTGTCATCAAGTCAAATCTCCTGCTTTTTGCCGATGACATCAAGATATGGAGGACAATCGACTATCATGACATGTTGCAACAAGACTTAGACTACGCTTTTGAGTGGTCAAAGTTAAATCTACTTCCATTTAACACGGAGAAATGCAAAACCATGCATGTCCGTCGCAAGCCCACGTGCGCATTTAAGATTGGAGACGATATGCTGAACATTGCCTCACATGAGCGAGACCTTGGGGTGGTAACCCAAGACGACGTCGGCTGTTCGACACAGTCCTTTTAGGCATCCAAAACTGCGAACCAACATGTTGCTCTGTTATAGAGGGCGTTCGGTAGGTTCGATCTCTCCATCTTTCCCCAAATGCTCCATACGTATGTGAGGCCCGATGTAGAGTAAGAGATCCAGGCTTGCCAACCCTGGTTAAAAGGCTATCTGGTTGCAATGGAGACCGCACAGAGACCCTTCAAGGAAAAATGTGAAGGGTTTGTCTCACCTGCAATTCCATAGGCGACTGAAAGCTCTAAGAGTGTACAGCGGAAGATATCTCCGTCTACGAGGTGACCTTATCCCTGGGTTTCAGATTTTGAAAAACCCCGGTCACGCTTACCTCCACCTCTTGAAGCTTAGCTGCAACACAGAATTGAGGAGTCATAAATTGAAACTTGCAATTCAATACAGTCGGCTGGAGTGCCGCAGGCATTACTGTTCCCTACGAGTTTGTCAACCGTGGAACGCTCTTACGAATTTTGTTATTTCCGCGCCCAAGCTACCCATATTTAAAAAGACGACTCGACGATGCTTTACAGCATTTACATTACTTGATCACAAAAAATTGTGAAAAAATTTCTTTTCATTAAATTTTCTCTGGCAATTACAATTATGAGCTTCGTAATCATTTGTGCAGTAGCTATTGCTAGTGATGCGACACACAGTCATGAATGCTACGATCGGATGAACGGTGGCAATCTATGTCTATTTGAAACCACTACCATTGACTACTATGCCAGAAGTCAGGCGACCAGGCTAGGGCCACGGTAGGGTTAAACTCTGCATACGTGCACGCTGTTTGCACAGTTCCGGCTTCAGTTACGTGTTCGCCATTGCTTCCCCTGTAGCCAGGAGGCGCTTCCGGAGGCCTTTTGTGCAGCATTTTGCTGCTACATAAAATATTTTGAAGGCATTCTTCGTTTGTATGTTATGTCCACTATATACTATGTGTTCTAGCATGGAGCTGTGCATATTTCTGTTGGTACCACGATGTAATGAGGCAGGGTATTGTGCCACTGTCTGCTTTGACAGACTTCTGGTCATGTGTCTGAGGTATCTCGCACCACAGATACAAGTGAAATGATATAGACATAGGATTCGGACTGGACCGGAATTCTGTCTTTTAGGCGGTTGGTGATGAGCGGAACGGTTACAGCGTGAATGCGGACTCTGGCGGCCGGGTAATTTTGATTTAGAGTAGAAGTCAATTTCCTACTTGTGAGTTCGAACTGTATGTCTCCTTTGAGAGGAAAACATCATTCCCTCTCACGGTCATTTTCTTCTCAGGCTCAGCGCGGAGCTGGGAATGCTTTTTGATTAATGCAGTTGGGTACCCGCTGCTTTCCAATGTCTTGAGTATGAAATTCTTTTCCGCTTCCAGTGTCTCAGGACTGCAAATCCTTGTAGACCGATTATACAGGCAACGTACCAAGTTTCGTTTGTATTTTCTCGGTACGAAACTGTGGAAGTGCGTTTACTGACCTACTCAAGTTGGCTTGCGGACAACCCTTCTTTCAGGCGATCCGTCCTCTCATCGTCACAGCAAGACATCCAAAAAAGCCAGCTTACTGTCCGCTTCAAACTCCCAAGTGAATTGCAACGATGCGTGAGCGGTGTTAAATTGATTCAGCGCGTGAACTTGATCTGATTTCTATTCATTGTGTGACGACGAGACGTAGATAAACATTGTGCTTACCAACCACACGAATCGGGTTAAACGGATATACGTATGTGTTAACATGGATAATATGGTAAGTCTACACATGTGTATTTCACTTCCGTGGAACTTCATTGAATTAAGCTTATTCCCACAAACCATCCCACGGGACTTGTTAAGCCTTGGCTTTTTATCTGTATTATACCATTGTTTCATTGTGATCAAGTTCTGGAGGTGAAGTGACCTGTGTGAGAATGATATATGACAGCGGTGCGTCCTGGAGAACACAAAGGCATTGAAGTTAAAGAGCGTTAGCTGCTTTTTGGGCAGTTCGCGCCTACCCACAGACGGTGTTTGGAGGATGGATGACTCGCTGTACTTTGCGGAGTTGTTAAAATGTCTGTACTTTAGCTTATGATGGGGGGCAGAACTTCCTTGCTAAAACCTGTTGGTGTTTGCATTGACCTTCACGGACCTGTTTCACATAATGGTTTCTGTCTGTTAAGTAGTCATTGCCGTTTTCGACCATTAGATCAGAATTTATGCCTTCCATAGAGAATCTGTCAAGTCATATTTTCCGCGTCATACTTCTCAGAAATGAGTTTACCTTTGTTGAGTCAAGGATTTTGGTCTCTGAAGAGCTTGTTACTGACGTTCTGAACCGGCTAACGAATTGCCCCAAGCGACACAAGGGGTGAGTTCCGCTAGGAACGACCACTCAGCGATCTTGATAAGGTCGGATGCACGGAGTTGGTGGATGTTCCACTTCAACTGTTCTGAGTAACAGACGTAGCGGAAAAGCAGTGTCTCCTGATCACTGCGTTGCGTGCGTACATTTATGTTACTGTGTGAGATAACCGAGAACTACTTAGAATGTAGGGTAAGACCGTATTAGGGGAAATTGGACCCTGAGATGACATTAATTACAGAGCTATACCAGCAAACAATCAAACCATTTACTACGTTTGTACGAACGTTGATAAACACACCGTAGAGAAACGCAAGTAAGTAACTAACAGTTGTCACAATTACTCCATATCTAGTAAGCATTCCCCTAACAGCTTTGAGTGGAACCTACCCGGTGGCAACATGTGTCACTAGCGTCAGACTAGATGCTTAAACGGTGTTTAATGTTCTATTTGATCACACTTGCTTGGCGAAGCCGAAAATTTAAGACCGAGAGCCAAAACCCCCATCTTTTGAGGACTGAGGGGAAAGCCGGGTACATTTAATACGTACTTTTCGGAGCATAGTGGGTCTGCTCAATCAGGTACTCAGAATTTATGGTCGACTTCAATATGTGTCACGTTGTTAGCCGCCTGTTTATACATGCAAAGCGAGACATCAGGAAAGTTCCACTTCTTGGATGTAGCTTTGGACAGAATATACGAGGACTGACTTATAAGAGCCGGACAGGACAATATCTCAACCTTAATAACTACTGTTTTATGAAGTACAGGCGCTCCTTGCCTAGTAGCTCATTTGTGAAATGCCAGCGGATCTGTTTAGAGGAGAGGATTGAGAAAGAACTACTGGTAGTCGCGTACAGCCCATTTGAAAATCATAGTCAATTTAGGTGACTATCGCTCTTCTTCACCTTAATGAAGTCCTCCAATGGAGTGTACACGGTTATTCACCGTTTGTACTGTACATCAATGACATCCCCGCATCTGTAAAACATGTCCGGCCATTTTTATTTGATGACGGTATCAAGGTCGCCTAAAAGCCCCTACGTGACTAACTGCACTGAACGCTTTTGATCATTCAAGATGACATGTTGCTCTGCGGGATGGTGGCATATGTGGATGATAAACCTTTCCGCCAGAATAGCTAGCATCATGCCAATAAGCTGAGCCATCCCCGAAGGATCTATTGCACTGAACTATGAACATGTCCCCATACAGCTTCTCTACGCGTGATTTCTTAGTTATGTACTTATTTATCTTCAGCGTCTGCGAACAGACCAAATACCAACGCGTACATACCAAACAATCTCTGTTTAATAGATCCAACAAAATGCACACAATTCATGCTAGAGTTGAGTATTTTAAGCAACCCATCCTCCCTATCCTCGACTACCGTGGCATAATATGCAACGACATTTGAAAGAGCGACTGAAATGCACTGGAACTAATGCAGATGTTTAATAATTATCTAACTGAGACTTACTCTACTAGGATTTGTGGACAGCGTTGAAGAGAACCTCAACGCAACCCACTTTAGATGAAGGGATTGCAGCATAGATTTATTCTGCTTTACAACCTGCTTCACAACAGAACCCATACCGAATTGCTTTCAGTCAAACAGTTACCTAACACCAATCAAGAGGTTTGAAACAATGATTATACATTGGTCATACCGAAGGATAGAACAAGCCCGCGCTCAAATTTGCTGCTGGTATTGTATGCGTATCTGTTGCATAAACTGCTAACCCATCTGAACTTCGGGTGAAAGATGCTGAAGCCTTGCGAAGACAAGAGATGAACGCAGCTAAAAAGCCAACCGACCAACGATTACGCAGGCGCATCACCTTTTAACGCTCGCTCATGCGATTCCGCAGCATGCGCGGACAGGGAACGGGACGTACATTGGCCAATGCAGTTTGCGAACGACATGCCATTATCATCTCATCAAAAAGAATAACGGCCAACCTCATATCGGTCGGCATTCCACTAATATTGACCGTTTAAGCTCCCTTTGTGTTCCTAGAGACCGAGAAACTATATTGCCTTTATACCAATGGTCAAGGCCTTTTCCATACGCTGGCCGAACTGAAAGATCGCCAAATTTCGGAGCCATGCGATCTCGTCGATGTCACGGTGACACGATCGTACATTAGAATGACAGATGCTGAAGTCTCACTGCCTGACATGTCACTCATAGGAAACGACAGGCTTAGGAAATGTGGAGGAGGAACACTTTATTACCGACGCGACCTAGATTGCGAGGCCGTTGACGATTCAAACTTACAGTTAGCCGATTCTCTTTAGTGCCGCCTGCATTTACATGGCAGACGCACCTGCCTATTAGCTTTGGTATACCGTACCGAAAACCATACACTGGAAATGGGCTGCCATCTTCGACAGCTTTAAAATGCAGTCTAAAGCGAATTCACACTCACATCCTTATCATGGGTGACTTAAAGGTACACAGTTTAGAAACCCCTGCAATAATCGGAGAACAATACAAAGCAGATCTGCCAGGGTTCATAGTCAGTGTTCCATGTTACAAACACCTCCTTATGCCCACACGTTACAGAACAGCCAATAAACTATCTTTCCTGGATCGTGTGTTGACCAAGCAAAAACAAATCAGTGAAATAGTGGTTGTCGATTGCCCTTTGTGTCGTAGGGATCACCCAGTCATCAGTTTCGACCTTATCTGCTATGCGGCGTATCACCACGAGAATCCAAAGATGGTGTGCACCTTTACACGCTACGACCGCTTAGCCCAGCTTGTCAGTGCCACAACCTCGTCGTTCCACGCTGAAGGCTACCAGGAAGCCGCTTGGCTTGAATTCATCATCAAATGCTATTAATTGGTTACGGAAGTCTCAGAGACAAGGAATTGCAATGGGTCTTAAACTGTTTCTTTCAAAAGAAGCAGAACTGGAAAATAGATGACTGTACGCAGCGCAGCCTAGAGAAAGTAGAGAACATCACCAACGTTAGATAATGGGCACAAATACGTAGGCCAGAGGAAGCACCGTACTCAACTGTTCAGAGATGACAAAGTGGCATATCAGCAGAATAGGTCGAAAACCCTCAGCGCTTACCACATTCTGCTGTATACTTATATCAATGGCCGTCATAAGATGAGTAAGGGAATTCCTCCACTCCGGACGACTGATAATCCAACTAGAACAGCTATAGAAGCAGCAAAAGCGTTGTGGACGCAAGGTGCTTCCACATTTCTTTGAGTTTTACTATCAGGCCAATTTCCGACCTCAGGACTCACCCAAATCTCTTTTACTGCCAAAGCTGTATTGTAGAAGCTGAGATCTCTAAGCAACCTCAGCTCCCTGGTGTCGGCCCATTTGCCCAGAGGCACTGAGAGCAGCAGCAAAACAACTGGCAAAACCTTTGGCCCACTGCTTTAAGCTCTGCTTAGACCAGAACCAGATTCATGTGATGTGGAAGCTTGGAATAATAACCGATTCACAAAGGCGACAGTAGGACTGAGCCCTCAAATTACCGTCCAGTGTCTCTTCTCCCTGTAGTACCCAAAGTCATGGAATCCATCGTTGCCCATGTGTTGGTGTGGTAGCTAGAAAATTGTAACATTATTACACCATAGCAACACGGCTTTCGTCGACAGAGATCGTGCACAACGAATTTATTCACCGCACAGAGTATTTGGACTGTGTCAACAGACGCTGGAGAAGTGGTTGATGCAATCTACTTGGATTTGTCGAAGACCTTCGATGGTTTAGATCATCAGATCCTCCTTTCCAAGCTCCAATACTACGAGAACGGTGACCCACTGTTGAGCTGGATCGCCAACTTTCTCCTGCAACGACAACTAGTGGTCAGTGTCCTGAGTAACTTATTCAAACCCATACCAGCCGAGTCTGGTGTGCCTCAGGGCTCAGTTCTAAGTCCACGATTGTTTTTGGTATTCATCAATGACCTTGCACAGAATATCGTCTCAAATTTCCTGACGTTTGCTGATGATAGCAAGGTATGGCGCCGGATTCAGACGAACGCCGATCAGAATGTACTTCGGTGTGAGCCAGCTATAGTGTGTCGTTGGTCCATCCAATATTTGCTGCATTTCAAAGTGAGTAAATATAAGGTACTCTCTATATGACACCAGATTACCTGACCATTTAGACACGGAACCCTTGTACTGCGGCGATATTTCGTCGAACGTGATATGGACGTGTTGGTTCCTTGTGAGTTAGGTTGCTCCCGGCAATTTGAAAATGTCTTGTAAGCTAGTAACCAACACGTCGAGCTGTTGCAATGGGCGTTCGGACAAATTGACATTTCCATCTTTAGACAAGTGCTTAATGCCTATATTCACACACATGTCAATTACGCAGCTAAAGCCTGGCATCCATGGCCGAAGCACGACCTCCATGCACCGGAGAAGCCTCAACGTCGGGCTTCCAAATACCTTGTTAAAATGTGCAAAATACCATATTAAGAATGACTAAATCGTCGCAAATTCCTCAGCGGACGATATCGCTGATAAAGACATGATAATGACATGCTTTATTGTACACGACCCAAATCATGTGTGTCGCTCTTTACTGCCACTCATCAGTAACACCAGGCTTAAATATCACTCCTTGAAATTAGCAGACCAGTGCAGCAGTTTAGAGTGCCATAGCAACTTCTTTTCCATTCACTTGTATCAACCATGGAACGCTCTACCAGAAACAAGTGCTTGTGCTCCTAACATTTTACATACATAAAAGTTAATTGAAGGACGTTCTCCGCCACTTACTTTTTGTTACTTGACACTACTCTACCACATACTCCTTCGAAGTAACTGGGAATTTGTTCGCCTACTGAAGCTATGGAAACCCTCGGAGTGCAGATCTACTACATTTTACGTACGATAAGTCCATTTTTTTGACAGTAGAACTAATAGGAGAATATTTCCATTAACGTTTCCGAAAACCTAGCTAACCACCCACAGAGCTTGTAAAGCAGTACCTCCTTACCCGTAAACCATCATTGTTCACTGTTCACTGGTGATAGGTGGTGACAATTATTGATAAGCTCGTAAGTTCCCTTGGTCCGAATACAATGATCACTGTATGTGATCGCTCACATTGGAAAGAGCACTCGACGAACTATACCAAGAGTGACCCAAAAAGGTCTATACACCCATGTTTCCAAACGCTGACATTCGCCGCAACCATTCACTAAATCGCTATTATATAAATCTCATGTTTCAATATTGCACCTATACGCATCAATCATGCAAGAGCATGGTTACTCTCGTTCATGTTGCCCAGTGCTGCTACAGACACAGTGTCTCCGATTATGAGAAATATACGTGTTAGTATCGTTGATGTTGTTGCTATTATTATTATTACAATAATTATTTTTATTAGTGTTACCAAGCGGGTGAGTTTATGGAGCGCTGAGACTGGTTGTGGCTAGATCCTGACAGATCGTCTGCCCACTACTGCTACTGTTGTGCCATGGGCTCGTTTCCTGGATGCGTCCTCGTGGAGAGCGCTGGGTGGTAGGGAGTTAGGCCATTCTCCTAGCTAAGAGCCAGGACACCAATTCGCATGAGTCAGTGAACTGACCATGTGCCAGACCCGCTGCCTTGCGGATGTACATTTACTCGAAGGCTTTGGCTGAAGACCCGAGTCGTTCACCTGTCAAGTGTTGGTGCCCTGCCAGTATCCTAGTCTATCCTGTTCGGAGGTTAGGCAGTGGTTGATGGCCCACTTTAGTAAAACCTAGCTATGGGAAACAACAGGTCCACTGGTTAGAAGCTCACCGCTTGATTGACACAGAGCACGAGCGCCACGCGTTGTCGCTGACCGTGGAAAGGCATGTTCGGGTGCTCTATGGTTTGCTACTGTCCGCCTCAAGCCAGGCAGCTCCTGGTCAAATTGGTGCAATCCCGCCAAAACCCACCTGCGTCTGGCCGTGGTCGCAGGTGTCCATCCATCTACCGTCGCAAAATATAAATGCATTATTCCGAAAGTTCAAAACCTAGGTGTGACGGACCTCAAACAGCTCCCAATGTCTCTGAAGTCATATTCCCGGGTTAGATCTGCTCTCCACTGCCTTGTGGGTCAGGCTATTAAGCCAAAGGCCCAGGGGGAGTCCCTCAAGCAAACCTCCGAAGCACAAACACCACCACGCGTGCCAGTGCCCACCAATGCACTCATATGCCTGCGCGCAAAGCACTCAGCATCGGGTCCCGGAAAGTGCGCACACTACTGGACCGGAACTCGAGTGAGCTCTCTGAGCGACCCACTGCACTGGTGGCGATGGAACTGGCGCGCTAAAACATCGATATTGCGACACTCATCGATACTCAACTTGTTGAGCAAGTAAGTTGCTCAAGCTGGAGATGGCTGTACGTACTACTGGGTGGGAAACACCAAGACAACGCCACGTAAACCTGGGGTTATATTGAACTACCCGATCGCCTCAATAGCAAGCTGGTGGGTCAGCCAACTGGCATCAGCGCGCGACAGATGACCGTTCGCCTGCGACTCGGAAGAGGTAAGTTTGCCACATTTATCAGCACCTACGGTCCGACTATGCGTTATCCTTATGACACGCGTGGTCAATTCTACATTTGGGTATCCTCCGTGATACGGTCTGTGCCGAGGAGCGAGCGACTATTTCTGCTGGGTGATTTCAGCGTGTTTGTTGGGCGTGATGAATCGGTGTGGACAGATGGCATCGGTCCGCATGGCATTGGTTCAGCAAATGCGCACGGTGAACGGCTGCTCTCATTGTGTACCACCCACAGCCTGAAGAGCATAAACACACGACTAGTACTGAGTTCGAGGGATATAGCAACTTGGACGCACCCACGGAGTGGTCCCGCTCACCTGCTAGACTGTGTCATCGTACGTCAGTGTGACATGCGTGAAGTGCGCATGACAAGTGTGATGCGTTGAATTGAGTGTGGCGCTGACCACAAATTTGTGCGTACCAAACTTTACATATATCTTCGTAAAGCTCTCCTGTCGTGAATCGACGTAAATTTAACATTGTCTTCATCGGTATTGTGGCAAAACGTACTGAGCTGGAGAAGGCGATGGCTGCACGCCCGTTTGATGGGGACTGCATAGCCACAGTGGGTGAGCTGTGGCATCACATTCACGACCAGGTGACAGCCGCTGCCGAGGAGACCATCGGGCGTGCAAACTGTAAGCGGCCTGATTTGATTGATGAGAACAATGCGACGGTTGGCGCTTTGGTGTGTGAGAAGAATGCATCATTTGCTGCATACGTGGCAGATCCCAGTGATTTGGGGAAGAAGAGTCAGTTTCGCAAACTTCGAGGACGACTGACTCGAGAGCTCCGGCACATTAAAATGCACGATCGATGGAGTAATAATCAGATAGAATGCCACGCCGAATGACGCCAACACGGTAAACGCATATTTGCATGACAGAACGATCAAGGTCAGAGTCGCCGATGCCCTCTCGGAAACCCTCTGCATCTCCAGCGGTGTTCCTCAAGGATCCGTCCTTGGTCCCCTCCTTTTTCTGGTCTACATTAACGACCTCCCGGATAATATTCAATCCTCGATGCAAATTTTTGCAAATGACGCAAAAATCTGGAGAGTTATTCACTCAACATCAGACTGTGCCCTCCTGCAGAATGATTTGGATAGAATCAACAAATGGGCAGATATAAATCATCTCCCACTGAATCCTGCCAAGTGTCACCTACTGTCATTGCGCAGCAATCTTGCCAACACGTACCTCTTGGGGCAGTACGCTTTACGGCGCGTGACCACAGAAAAAGACTTAGGTATCATTGTGCAAGAAATTCTGGGGAATTCGCTCCAATGTTCCAAAGCAGCGAACGTGGCGAACATGAACCTGAGACTTTTGACGCGAGCCTTTGGTGTTTTTGAACGACGGCTGGTACCCATGCTTGTCAACCCCTATATCCGTCCCCACGTCGAATATGCCGTCCAGGCTTGGTGCCCATGGTTAAAACGAGACATTCATCTCTTATAGCAGCCCCAACGAAGAGCTACCAAGGCAACACGCGGATTATCTGGTCTCAATTATAAAGTGCGTCTCAGTTTAATCGGAATGTTTTCCTCCGAATACCGACGATTACGCGGAGATCTCATTCTCGCATACCGGATATTAACGGAAAGCGATCACCCGTGCAAATCGCTGCTCACCCTAGCCTCATATAAGCGATCGAGAGGTCATAACCTCAAGCTGATAATCCAACACTCCCGATTAGACTGTAGAAAATATTTTTACTCACTTAGAATCTGTTCACAATGGAATGACTTGCCAACGCATGTGGTAAACGCTCCGAACATTACAGCCTTCAAACAATTGTTAGACATTCATCTGAGTGACAAACAACACATTGTGGTGTGATGTACCAGGTTTGGACTATTGGCATTTCAGTTCCATATCGGAATCTAATGATTTTTATCTATTTGCATTTACCATCCTAAGGGTCTTGTAAAGCCAATGCTTTTTATCCCATCATACACTATTGAACTATTGAACTATTCTTGAAGCCGGTGTATGGACCGAGGTCGGAGTCGCTGTGGACGCTGCTTGGTGGTAGTTCAGTCGCCGCCTGCACACAGACTGCAGACATAATACAGATCTGGCGAACATACTTTGATCTTTTCTCGAACCACCGTTCAGAGATTGTCAGGCCTATACTGAAAGGCCTGAAACAGCACGAGGTGAACTTGAATCTGATGGACACGCCGACACTGGATGAGACGCAGAGAGCGCTTGCTCACCTGCGAAACGGTAACTGTGCCGGTGCCGACGGACCCCACCCGAAGTATGGAAACTCAGCAGAACTGCGTTGGTGATTGCACTGCACCACTAGGTGCAACGGGTGTGGATTGAAAACGAGCTGCTTCTGAGCTGAAGTATGCATTTGTGCTACCAATGTACAAGCGCAAAGAAAGCAAGCAATGTGCCACGAATTGTAGTGGTATCAACTTGCTGAGTTGTGTGGTCAAGGAGTTGGCCCGTGTCCTACTCAACCGTCTCGGCAGTCAGGTTGGAGGACCGAACGTGGCGGATAAGCAATGTGGATTCCGTTTGGGTCGCACACCATCAAAATGGTGTTTACGGCTCGTCAATTGCATGAGAAGTGCAGAGCGCGACAATAGTCTTTGTACTAGCTGTTTGTTGATTTCACCAAAGCACTGGATACCGTGAACCGCGAGGTACTGTGGCTGGTGTTGGCTAAGTTTGATTATCCGAGTAAGTTTATAACTTTGATTGAATATCTGCGTAGTTATATGGGGGTGAGGATGTTGCTGAGTGAACAAACCTCAGATGACTTTGCAGTTGTCTCTGGTATGAAGCAACGCTGTGTCTTAGCTTCTGCCCTGTTTATTAGTTATCTTCATGCACTGATGTCTTGTACCTTTGATGCTGCTTGTGCTTACGGTTTTCGTGTGAAGCAACGGATTGATGGGGCGCTTTTTCTTGCTGTGTGTTTTTTGTTGTTGAAGCTGAACATTTCGTCGTTCGCGTTTTTTTCGGTGGTGGACAATCTAATCTGTTGAGACTTTATCCTGTAAGTTGCTATGTTTTTTGCGCTTTTTGCTTTGAACCAAGACTGCTGTGTGGTTTGCACACAGGGCGCGGAATATTTTAATTAATGAATTGCAGCACGATGAGAGGAATAGTGCTCTGGCTTCGGTCCCAGCGGCCCAATTTCGGGCTCACCCATCAACACAATAACCTCCCCTCCTCTTTCACATCCAACACAAACAAACACGGTCTCTCTTCTCTTTCACCTTCAACTGAGGGGGTTAAATCCGAAGCGGGGACGAAACGAACCCGTGAAAGCAAAGGCGGCCTCCCGGCATTTGGTGGAGAAGCTTACTGCGGCCCATTGGGGACGCTTAGGGGACGGTAGTATTTAGAAGGTCCGAGTGTGGAAAAACGATCAATCAGTAATTGTTGGCAACGAAAGCTGCTAGACTGATGGTTGTGTTGGACCAAATTCATGGTTTTTTTCACTCTTGCTTGTCTGTTCCGTTTTTTCTTTCCTGAATAGGCCCGCGACCGGCGGCAGCGATATGAATATGTAACAACCGCGATGTAAGGCGGCGAGGAGGTGTGGCGATATTCTCGTACGGAGTGGTTTCATCATAGTGTCTGCGAGGATTCTGCTAATCGATTGGATAGCGATATTTTTTTTTTTTTTTTGCGATAGCGCTAACCCCTACAGGACATGTAAGTGTTTGCGTTCGTCGACTAGTGAAGTGGTAACGAAGTGGTAAGTATGCCGTGGATGCATACCATACCATTGTTGGGACACTTTTGAGGGGTTTGACTCCGGTATTGGGTGTGGCGCGTATGGATACGGCACGGTAACGGATTACTTGGAACGCAAACTCTGACTCTGGGGGGAAAAAAGCGACATGTGCGGGGTGAAAACGAAAAAAAAAAAGCTTGTTTACAAATAAACATGACCAAGGAGAGCCTTTTTTATCACGTCTCTAATGATTGTTTTTGTTTTTTTTGCAGGGTCCCTGCGAATCAACAGAGCGGTTTGGGTTTTGATTGTGTTTTGATTGTTTGATTTGGGCTTTTGTGTATGGCGTGTATCCTGCTCAGGGGGTTCTCCGGTTTCTTTTTCTTAGTTGCAGGGGGAGGGAAACCCCCCCGCTCACGCATGCAAAGAAGAGCCTGGCAAAGGTGTGGGATAAGATCGTCTACGATGGGTTGTTTTGTGGTACTTCTCGACCGTCGTGCGCCCAGCGCATTGTATTGCGGTAGAGCAACTGCGCGGTGTGTCGGTCACATTTGCCTCTGGCCTGAGTCACGCTGGAGGAGGCTAGTATAGTAAGCTCTACAGCGAGGGTCACTCGGGACCAACCATCTCGAAACAGCGAACGGGGTTTCCTTGCCAAAAGAATGTAAGCGAAGAACCGGCCCGCGACGCCCGCGCAGCGCGTGGTTAGGTTTCGCGCGTGGTTCGATTATATATATAACCGCGTTAGTCTTTTGCTACTGCTTGCGTGATGATATGTCTTGTTTATTCATGTGGTCGGTCGTTATTTGCTTTATCTGTTGCTCCAAATGCAACCAATTACTATTCTTTGCACTCATGTATTAACGCTTGCACAATCTTTGCAAACTTGCTTAAGTTTTTTTTTTTGCTTCAAGTCTACTTGTTGTTTAGTTTCGCGAAAATCTTCGAGGTTGTGCAATTTTTAACATATACTTTTGACATTGTGTTGCACTTATCGGGGGATTTGTTGCTACCATGTAGTTTTTGACTTTTGGCTTATGTTACGCGATTAGGATTATCTCGCATTTCCATGTCCTTTATTGACATATATTATTTGTTATTTACCATTCAAGTGATGCCTTGATTGTTGTGAACTTCCCTTTGTGGTTTTTGCGTTGGGACGAGCCCTTGGATTGTGGATGTGTGCATGTTAACTGTCTATTACCCACTACCTTGTTATATACTTGGCTCCAGGAAAGATGACCTGTTGAATCGATTTGCTGGAGGGGACGGGGTTTTTTATTTGTGCATTTTGTTTTTTGTTGTTGACGGGGTGGCGCAGTGTTGTTTTTGTTTTGCCATGTTTGGTGAATGGTTTGTTTTTTCGTGTTGGGACCGGGTTTGTTGCTATCTTTTGATGTTGGTGCGCAGGGTGGGGGTGTTTTGTTTGTGTGTTTACGGTGCTGCTGCTGAGTGTTATTGTTTTTTTTTCTGAGTTTTTGTGTTTGTTGTGTTTTGTTTGGTTGCTTGCTTTTTTTTGTTTGTTGTCCCGTTGTGGTTTGTGTGTGGGGCTTTTGTTGATTTGTGTGGGTGGCGGTTTTGTTTAGTTGCTTTGTTTTTTTTTTTTGTAGTGCAGCATTGTTTGCTTGTTTTTTGGCCGGATGGTAGCTTTTGTTGCTTTGTTGTTGCTGGGGATTGCTTTTTTTTGGTTGTGTGTTTTTTTTGCTTTTTTTCTTTTTTTCGGTTTGTTCGTACGTTGCATTGTTGACACGGTCTTCGTGACCGAGTTCTGGGTTCAGAATGAGGTGGTTCCAACGCCCCTTAGTGTGGAGCGGACTATGGTCAACCACCGCCTTCGTGCGCTTGCTTCCCCAAATTCAGCATAGTTGTGTTTGCCTGTGAAGGAGTGTGGGCTGGCTCCATTGATGAAAAGTAGCTCCCATCCACATGCCTCCCGGCATTATTCCTTCGGG
>OX104067.1:122426858-122428116 GCA_944474145.2 Dicrocoelium dendriticum | reverse complement strand
AACAGTGCCCATTGTTAGAATTATAACACGCTACTGCTTCAGTTCCAGTAGTAGTCTCAAAATGTGGGGATGATTGTTTTAAAAAAGAATATGGTCTGAGACGGTCCCAACATAGCCGACGACCTCTACCCACCGAATTATTGATTCTCCCGTCTACTTTCCACTCTTCTACGCACTATATTATTGTTGGATCTATTCCCTCCGAAAATTCCCTTCCGGCAGTCCTATCTCCCTTCTGCTTTCTTGCTACCGGCACCCCCCATAATGCGCGTGCCGGTGGACGTAGCTCGCCACACACAAATGACGGCCTATCCCCAATCGTTTAAAAACAATACTCCCGGTATCTGGAGACGTACTCTACTTTCTACGGTGACACAACTTAACACACACTCCCGCTCTTTCTTGAACAACAAGATCCCGCATCAGCGCCGTCCATCCCACGCGTCACTCGCTCCTACGATGCTATTCCTGTAAGGGCCGTTGATGCGGAGGCCCCTGTGAGAGGATTGTGGGATTGAGTTAGGTATGTGGGGCTTGCGATATTTTCGGATTAACCCCAAGCGACAGGTTTACGACCCTCTGACCGCGGCCCCCCCACGTATTTCCCATTGTACTTCGTATCGATCGCACTTGCCGGCTCTGGTTTACCCCGGACACCGCTCCATCTCATCCTTTGACCCTTTTATCCCACATCTTATCCACATTTTTTCATCAACCCCCCCCTTCACTCACCCTGCCCGACCCAGCCTCCTTACACCGTCCCGATTGCCTATTACCAGGACCTGGACAACAGACCGGGCATTCGAAATCTCGCCAGGTGCCATCTAAATTTAGTCAGCACTTACTGTATTTTC
This sequence comes from Dicrocoelium dendriticum, assembly GCA_944474145.2. Lineage (NCBI taxonomy): Eukaryota > Metazoa > Platyhelminthes > Trematoda > Plagiorchiida > Dicrocoeliidae > Dicrocoelium > Dicrocoelium dendriticum. Next base: position 122,427,262 of record OX104067.1, on the reverse strand, counting down.
CATACCCAACACTACAAACACCACAGATACTCGTTTACCTCTAGATTCGCTGTCCATCCCTGTGGAAGACAGCGCACCAAGCCCCCTGAACCCTCCCCCTCGCCGACGTACCATCTACCCGCCTTCGCGTACCCCTTACAGATCATTTGCGTACTATATCAAGCTAAAGGGCAACTCTCGAATGCACGATTAGTTTGGCCTTTTCCTGGTAGCGTATCTTCGCGTGCAATATGCCCCAAGGCCATGATTTATCTTCTCTCCCTCCACCCACTTTACTCAGCTTCCGTCCACCCACCCCATCCGGGGCCATACCTAATCCGCGGTTCCATCTCTGATCTTGATGTAATTTTCATTGCGTCCCATCCGAATTCAGATTAATTCTCCCCTCCTCCTGTGTTTTCGTA